>OY735227.1:22538565-22598565 GCA_963457665.1 Thysanoteuthis rhombus | reverse complement strand
CTTTATCTCTTTTGACCTCAATTGTCCACTGATCCCCCGTCAGTGGACAATTGAGGCAGTCGATAGCAACATTCTGTGGCGGGGGAAAAGGTAAGAGGGGGAAGAGCAGCAACGTGAGTTGAGACCTGCACTTAACTAATACATGTCTGCCTCTCCTGCATAGGCCTTGCTAGGCACCAGAAGACTAGAAACAGTCGTGAAAAACCCTTCTAAATCATCGTCCGCAAATCTGTTCTACTGTCTCTCAACGCGGACAATCCTATTATTAAATGGATACATATTCCGAGAGAATAGTTATAAATACGTTTTGTTTTTTGTTTTTTTCTAAACTCTGAACTGACACCCAGTTATTGCACGGTGAATGTGTCAGTTGAACTAAACAATCTAAATGGAATAAACAATTTAAAGAAATAGTTTGCTACAGGAATCGAACGGAACACCGTCAAACGGGACACCGCTCCCAATACTGAGTAAAGCAGCCTGCTGGTAAGTCGAACGTCCAAATAACTGCCTAACCTAAAAATTTTGTCTGGTTCATTCACTGTCCATATCTGCTCTATTGTTTCTCAACGCATATATATATATATATATATATATATATATATATATATATATATATATATATATATATATATATATAGTGGCTGTGTACATAAGTGCCAAACAAAACATTTTTTTGAGTTGAGATTTCTGTTATTTTCAGAGCTACGATGCTAATTTTTTCAAGTTTGAGCACTCTGTATTGTGATTAAAACACTTCAAAATAAAACAAAACGAGCGTTTTTGCTTTAGAAATAACGAAAATATCAAATCTTTAAGAATGATTTGTTGGACACTTATCATGCGCAACTACTCAGAGGTTTAATCAAAGGTTAAATCAGTTGAGAGTCATCGCATTACTATGATTTATATTAGGTGTAGATATCTACTAACGTAATTGAGCTCAGGTAGGTCGAACTATGGCGTACACGAACAAATCGAGGGGTGCACATTGACCGACGGATAAGCATGAGCAACCCCTGGAAGTTTCAATCCGCCATCATCTTCATTTAGCTGTAACAAATCAGTTGAAGATGACGTGTTTTTGTTATAAGAATGATTAGCCCAAATACGCATCAATTTGGGATTTAGGGGTCGACTTGAAACAAAACGTACGATAACTGAAGTCTATCTGGCCGTATGCAAATCACGTGCACATGGTCTCGAGTGGCACAGGAGATTGATGCATTGCTCGATTTTCCAACAATAGAGGAACAATATAGGGTCTGTGAGAAGAGATTGTATCGGTCGAAACGTTGCTGTAACGACATCTGCAACACAAAGAGTGAGTTCAGTTGTCAGAACGAATCTTAGGGCAAAAATGTAATGTATACCATTGTAAATAACAGTGATGTTTGAATAGAAACCTAAGAACGTTTGAAAAAATACCAGAACAACAATGGAGAAATACTTGCCATGTACAAAAATCATAAGTTAAAACTGAAAATTACAATAAGATATCCGCAATTCTTACACGATCGCTTCAAGCCATCAGGAAATTAGCCATTTTGAATGGCTAGAAGTGGCTGATTTTACTGTTGTTCAAATAATGCTATTATCGTTTACTGTTAACTTTACAGCATGTAGTTAGGGCTAGGATTAAGGTTTGGTGTGGAGGTTTATAGGGATTTAGGGTAAGTGTAAGTCGTACTGTGAGGGTTTGTAGGTAAGGCTACTACGGTTATTAGTTTGGTTTAGTAGGTAGGTTTAGTACGTAGATTTGCTACGTTTGAGGTCAGGTAGGTAGTTAGGTTTAAGGTTAGTGTTTCTAATTTGCCAATTATTCATTGATGTTATTCCGTTACCTGGAAATTAAATCTACCCAATAGCCATTTTTTATAAATCTAGCCATTTCTAACCATTCAAAAATGTCTAATTTCAAAATGGCAATGCCTAATGCGTTAGTGATAATGTAGCTAAATATCATACCAAATGTCTGTCTGTTCGTCTCTGTAAGCATAACACAGGAACCACGCACAACACATCCCCATGTAAGTTTGTGCACCTCAGGGCATGATTTAACAAGTCGGTCTTGGAAAATTACGAAATTCATCAATATTTTAGTGGGTGGTTCGATTTACGATATAAGTCTCATGCTGAACTGAATCCTTACTACGTGTCCGGTTGCGGTTGTGATTGCCTAGAAATTGACTATTACTTCAATTCACCAAACTTGCTGAAAACGCACCCTACGGACAGGATTTCAGCTACTTCCTATGAATTGAAATTTCCTATTTAGCCGAATCCCTTCAAGAGCAGGACATGGCGCAAGGTCGGTTAAATGTAGGGAGTCTCACACGCGGACGCCTGGGACCGGAATTTCCTGAAATATGCTAGAATAGAATGAGCACTGGACTTGATCACAGGCGAACCCTGATTCCATTGGTCCAGACTATACAAAAAAATACCTAGGGTATCACACCTGTGTCCGTTTGGTCCGAAATGATCTTCCAAATATTGATATGGATGATCAGCAGAGTATAAATTAAAAGCTGTTTCGCTGAAATGTTTGAAATATTTATTGCCTAGAAACCATTTTAATTTGGACGAACCTGGGAAGCCTGGCTAAATAATTTACTGAAGTTTCTCAAGTGATGTTAGTTTAGTTTATGCCAGACATACAGGAAATAGGTTTCTACCCTAGACTGACATCAGTTTGTTGCATCATGTTACTCGAGGCCGTTGTAGCCGGATATTGTCGATAGAAATATGCATCTACTCAGCTTATCTCTATTATACGAAAGGTTACCTTTATATGGATAGAGATATATCCATCAGTCTGCGTAAGAAGGCGAAAAGCGGAAATAGTCTTTACCGTTTGTTTTACAGCGAAACATTACAGAAGTAGCGTGTGCCCACTTCCTCTCTCTCATACACGCTTGTCTCCTATACCTCCGACTGCCCCAAACAACGACGACTCGGTATAACGTATAATCATCACTATTTGGGGGTCTGGGAACACACAAAAAATTCATATATGAAGCAATGGTAATTTCTTCTTCTCTTTACGCCATTCTGATTCTCGAAAGGATTTCACAGGAATGCTCTACTTTCGGATAACGAGGGTAACCTGTATTCCTCGAATTCCGAACTTACTTTTGATGGTTTGTGAGACTGGTACAATACGTTAGAGAGCGAACAGGTGTCAGAGATATCATTGAAGCCATTAGAAAATCCGAATGGCAATAGACAGGCCATGTTGCACGAATGTCAGACAACCCCTGTGCATTGCGACTCACGTCATGGATCCCTCAAGATCATTCGAGAAATTGTGGCCACCATAAATAAGATAGCATGATGATCTGGATTAGTTTAGAATGTATTGGCACCGTGATGCTGGGGATCGGAAAAAGTAACAGATCATCTAGAAGGCCTATGTAGCACAATGGACTTTAAAAGGCTAATTAATGACGCTGGTGATTATGATGATAATGATCATGGTGATGATTAAGAAGCTACTTATACAGAGGCGATGTTTCTCCATTATCTACACGTCTTTATATCGTCATTGGTTTTGCACAATTCATTTGGAAAAGGAAAAGAGCCAATGTGATGCCATACAAGTACACCTCTCTCTTTTCTTTCCTACATCATCATCAGTCTTTTAACGTCCGCCACATTCCTCTAACATAGGCGTTACGGAGCCGGTATTTTCTAAATTTGTCTAGTTCATCTCTCCATCTTGTATTTTTCCGGCCCTGGTTCTGCATGTGGTCTCTGGATGTCCATCAGTTGTCTTTCATTCTTGCAACATAACTAGCCCATTGCCATTTGGGTTATTCCTACACGTGAATTTGATTTCCCCCCAAAAAACGACTTGGACGAATAACGGCTGGAAATTCGCGAGCATCAAAAGTATTTTCGTTTATCACAGACCTTTATTCCAAAACTTTTTCCGTATACACATCTCGAGAATATCTATTACTCTACTATCGTTATTAAAAAAAAAAGCAGTTTCATCTTTTGTTTCAGATGTTATAATGACCGATACAAGAGTTAAGATTCTGGCAATTTCAAGGCATTATTTCCAAAGCCCAGAACTGATTCAAGCGTTTTAAGAGTGGGTATTTATCTTTTGAAATAAAGCTCAGGGGCCATCAGTTGCCGATTACGATGATTAAAAGAGAACGTAGAAAAGAACCTGACCACCTGCTCTAAAAAATCTATCAGAAAAGCTAGGAACATCGACAGATACCACATATGCAACATTACATAAGTAAAAAGGTGTGTACATGAAATAAACTTTGCGCTAAGGCCTGTGAAAACAAAAATAATTTGATATGGATACCATTTGTAGTTCCAAATAGGGTCATTAATATTCAAAGAGTTTTTAGGACGATTAGATTTTTTCTTCTCGTTTGCGTTGTAAACACGTTATAGACGTCGTTTTGGTTGATTCATTCTACGGTCTTCTTTAGGTATAATATCCAAATGTGATGGCGGTTAACAGAATTTTCCAATGGTAGCTACGTTATAACGTTGATTTCTTCTTTCCTTGTTAGGTTTACATTTTCATACCTTGTCCCTGTTGAAGAAATATATATATATATATATATATATATATATATATATATATATATATATATATATATAGAGAGAGAGAGAGAGAGAGAGAGAGAGAGAGAGAGAGAGAGAGATATTGCGTTCCAGAATCAATAATAATGAATTCTAGTGTCATGTCTGCATAGTAGACTGAAGGGTGCCTTGTTCTTCGAACTGGCTCCACCCTTCAATGGGTTATGCCGAACATTTAACCCCTTATTGGATTATCCCAGGTATGGGTATTTTTTTTCATTTCTCTTCTTTTCAGAATAATTCAAGTGAGCTCGCTTATGAAATAACTTTTGATTTAGGACTGAACCAAAACTATCTGGGCATCCTGTCACATTTTGGAACAAAAACTAGTCCTCTTCTGATATAACGATTTTTTTTTTCAAAATCTATTCTTGGGTGAAGTACTGCAACATTATCAATAATTTCGACTAGCTTTTACCTTCAGCCTAACCTTCAGTTTTGTTTTTTTTTTGTTGTTGTTGTTTTTTTCACTACTTTAAATTCAGCTCTTTATTTTTGATAGCACTGCATAATAGTTCCAGAACTACGCCCCGATTGTTGCCGTAAGATTATGGTCTGATCCTGCTTTTTTTTTCAACGTAAAACTTTTATTTTTAATGTGCGAATGACGTAAGCGTGGAGGTGTGACAGATGGAAGTGTACAGACACATTGCTTACAATATAAGAGACTTATTTACCTGCGCCGTCAAAAAGGACGACTTATATGAAATATATAAATATACACATTTATATATATTCCGATAATAGAAATTGCATTGAAGTGAGTTTGAAAAATGGTGTTCTGTTGAGCGCAAAGGGATTTTATAGTCAAACTCCTAGTATTGTTGAGTTTTAACTTTATTTCACTTGTCACAACGATTACAATATCAACACCGAATACCAGTGACGTCACGCAAGAATAAGATTAACTTACGCAGACACTGATGACGAATTAATTTTCTCAATCCAGATTGAGATGTTTAATTACAGGAACTATTAATAAAGGAGTTTAAATGGGACACATAGTTTTGAAAAAAATTTGTATGAATTCTGTTTTGTTTACTTTTTAGATTTTATTGGAGAAAGGGAGTTTGACCATAGTGCAGCCAAGCTTGTAATTCATTTTGTTTTTGTTCCTATTGTTTTTTTGTATTGTTGTTGTTCTTTAAATTCAGCATGCTTATAACTTCAGAACAAGTCCAATGCTACTTTGTCATTTGCGTCACTTAGTTTCATATGTGAAAAACACACATTGTTAATCTTTATTTATGTCGATTACGGATGTGCTTTGTTTTGGGGAGGCGTTGTCTGGAGGACGGACCCCTGGTACCAAGAGAAACCTTTTTTGCTACACTTACTCCAGAGATGATGTATAGAATGAAACGGGTGGGTTATGATTACAGAGTCAATGCACTGACTGTTACTTGAAACTATCAATTTGTTAAGAGAGGTGTGGTCCGTAGGACGGACCCCCGGTACCAAAGGAACCCTTTTGCAACAGGGATGAAATAAAGACTGAAATGGAAGAATAATGACCACAGAGTCAATGCACCAACTGTTGCCTGATATTGTCATGCTGTTCGAGGAGGTGTGTTTCCGGGGTGGGGGGAAGATTCCTGGTGCCAACAAAAACCTCTTTGTAACGCATACCTCAGGGTTGATACATACGCTGAAACAGAAAAATAATGATTCTCAGAATCAATGCACCAAATTTTGCCTGAATCTACCATATCATGAGGGGAGATTTGGTCTGTTGGACGGATCCCTGGTGCCAAGAGGAACCTCTTTGCCACGTTCACCTCAGAGATCAAATAAACACTGAAACATACGAATAATGAAAATGGAGTAAATGCACCGACTGAGGCCCGAAAATGTCGTGTTGAACAGAGGGAGCCGACGGCTGACGAAATCTCATCATCACCACCATTATCATCAGTCTTTTAACGTTCGTCGTTAAGTTTTTTAATGGATTCTATGATGTCTCTGACTCCCGTTTTCTTCCTGATATACTGTACTGTCTTGTGATCTCTCCATGTGAGGTTGAGCATGATTCTCTCATGTGTGCTTTGCATGCCTTTCAGTTTGTCTCTTGGTTATGTTCCATGTTTCAGCACCATAAGTGACTATTGGGAGAATCCACTGGTTGGTAGTACTGTTTAGCAAGGTGGAAAGGAAAAGAAATGTATTTTTTCTACTGCTAAAAGTAACCTGTTGTCCTCACCATAGCAAGAGATCAAGACTGGGTGAGAAATCTCATCAGTGAGCTACAAAAGAAGTTGTATGTTAACATTGTGACCCAAAGAGGTAGTTCCTTTAAGTGTTAAGGCGAGCTATTTGTTAGCGTTAAATGGTATTGGAGAGTTGGAAGAGGAGGGCAAGTGTAAGAATTAGCCAGTAGACAGTTGATTGTTATTGAAAACATGGAAAAAAGGTCAACTTTGACATAGTGAAAAATGACCCTTAACAATAACAACAAGGCTTATGAGTGTACTATGTTGAGGAGAGAAAAAAAACATAAATTCCTGAGACTTGACTGTTGAGAGATTAATCGTTAGAACCAATCAGAGGAGCATGTATTATCCATATTAGAGAAGATATACGAAAAACAAGTCTGGGTAATCACTCAATAGAACCCGTCACGTGACCGTCATCTTGTAGCATGCCGGGTGGGGCGTGATGAATTGAAAATAAATCAAAAAGTGGTGATCAATGAATAAGTGATTTCTGTCGTTTTTTGTTTGGGTAGTGATCACTAAGAAGATTGAATTTAAAAAAAAAACATGCAGGCATAAATCGGTGATCAATCTAGCATAAATTAGCATCATAAATTGAACCCACTCTGAAAACATGTTATTGTGAAGATTTTCGAAAAACAAGAGATTTTTTTTTGAAAACATGATAAAGAGTGAGTGTTCAAATTTCAGGCCCTCTAGCTCTATTGGTACAGCCTGTAGGCGTGTACATACATAAATAACTAGCCCACCATCTGGACCGACTTCGAAACTGAAGAAACCTATGATGACAATTTTGGTGACAGTTCTAGTTGACAGTTACAACTATAATAATATACACCCGTATTGTGTGATTATATATGTATCTGTATATACATAGATATACGCATAGATATGTCAATAAGTATCCCGACACGTAGTTATTGACTGAATTTTGATCTGACATCTACACTCTATATTGTTTGATCCGTATGATTGGTTTTCACCATAAAATCAAGTTCATTGATAAGTAAGCGTAAACAAATATTTTGTATGTATAATAGATATTGTTTTTTTTTCGTCATCAAGTTGTGGATTCATTGTTGTACCTGCATAGAATGAATAGGATCAAGATTCATTGGTTTCATTCCTGAAGTGTATCGATCTACGTGCTAACATATTCAGAGTATTTTTGATGATTCAGTTGCAAGTATCGTATTTTTACAATAATCTGTGTGATTTTCTGATAGACATCAATCACCTTCCACTTAAGCAAACAACACTTTCGTTTCAAAACTCATTTAACAGATACTTACCTCAACACGCACATATCTGTATTTCATTTCTCGTTGTAACCCCACGATTACACAGTATCACATACTTATATTTGCATTTTAATTTACACTTTACCTCCACACATTTTTATCTGCATTTTATGAATGCTTCCGCGTAAATATAACTGCATCCCATTTTACGTCATACCTTCGCATACCTTTGTCTACATTTTATTTTACGTCCTACCTCCAAACACATATATCTGCATTCAATTTTACGTCATACCTCCACACACGTTTATCAGCATTTTATTTCACCTCCTGGCTCCGAGCAGATGTATATGCATTTTATTTCACATCGTACCTCCCAACACGTTTATCTACATTTCAGTTTATTCTGTACTTCTCCATATATATATATATATATATATATATATACGTCCTACCACCATTCTCTTATATATGCATTTTGTTTTACAATAAAATTGGCAAGTCAAGTCAAATTCTAGCGCAGAATGTTTACATTCAAATCCCACGAATGCTGTTCGGGAAAGCCATGAATCCACCCCCAAACTATTGGTTAAATAGTGGAACAGACTGGGCTCTTCAGTTTTGGTAGACAACTGGTCTAGGAGAAATCAAAATTCTGTAGTTGAAACGTGCTTGAACACGTCTTCACGGATCACTGAGCTATAAAGCTCTCATTGGCCGACGTAATGAAAAAATGTGCTCCATGAAAGGCTGAGGATCTTCAGTGCATATCTCAGCGCAATTGTCCTGTACAACAGTAAAACCAAAAACAACGCCGTTTACTCGGAAACGTGGAAAGGGGTCAAAGAGATAGATCCAGGAAAGGGAACTTGTGGCCAATAAACACTGAACAATGACATTAGAGCTCGATTGGTGTGGTTTCCTAAAAAGAAGGGTATACAACCAAAGCATTCTACCGATAGTCACCTATTGAGCTGAAACGTGGAACTTAACCAAGAGACAGACCTGCAGAATGAGAACCATGCAACACATGCATGAGAGAATCATGCTCGACCTCACATGGACAGATCACAAGACAGCATGATATATCAGGGAAAAACAGGATTCTGAGACATCATAGAATCCGTTAGAAAAACTCAAATGGCAATGGGCTGGTCATGTTGCAAAATTCGCAGACAACCGATGTTGCAAGAATGGCTGACAACCAATGGATCCCAAAAATCACATATGCAACTGATCGACAGAAAACAAGATTAAGATATGAACTAGACATATTTTAGAAAGTACTGGCTCCGCAACGCCCAGGGTAGAGAGGCATGGCGTATCCTGGGCAAGGTCTATGTCCAACGACGAATAATAAAAGACTGATGACGATGATGACAATTGCAGTTTGCGTGCACAATGGCTGTATTGCTGAGTAACATATACGACGGCGAAATAATCGTCGATGTCGGGAATCGAACCTTTACGTAGGATTCTCCATGCATTATTTTATTCTATCAAATAGACATATTCATTCTTTGTTGTGCCAGTTATAGAGCGAGAGCTAGCAGGTTAATCTTGCAAGCCTTTGCTGGTGAGATCGATCCTCATTTCACGCAATTGTAGAGGGGAGATGAGACACTGATCTATGCCAACTGTCATAGCCGGAGTTTGAACACAGCTCACCGATTTATTGTTCTATTAACCGTTAGGCCAGCCGCATCTACACGTAAATGTTTTATCCCAAGTTAAATACGATCTAATAACAGACTGAGTTACTCTTAGTGAACATGAAGATTTCATATCATTATCCTCTCTCTCTCTCTCTCTTTACTGATTTCTGTTTTGTTGCAGGGATTGGAGTGAACCTTACTAAAGAATTCAAAGACGAATAACCTAGGAAGCATCCCGAGAGCGCATACTTCTACCAACGTCATTAACACAGAAAACTAAATGAAAATCGATTTATGTAACTCCGATACAGGAGAGGTAACTAAAAAAAAATACAAGACATTCAATCACGTGATCCCCAGTGCATGGCTCAACCTTTCACAAAACGTCAGAACTTTTGTAGATATTGAATGCACAAAAATACATGAATACGAGAATGTATGAAAAAATGGAAAAAATATATTTCAATCGAAAAACATTCCTGGATCCGCCCAGTACTCCAACTAATTCCTCTCTACCACATGCGGTAGCCTTACAGGATATTTCCTTGGAAATCAATGAGAACGTTTCGAAATATTGTGGACAAACAGACAGAGTCAGAAAAACCCACACTTCTTCCAACTTTGTTGGCAAAGGTGAATGAATCACTGAAACGAACGGAAAACCTCTCAACGAAGTAATCTACAAATCAGTTTCTTTGTTATTTGGACTGTCTGAAGAAAAATTATTGCCATTTCGAACGAACTGACTTCTTTTTTGTATTTGTTTCATCCAAATTGTTTATTGTAACCGAGACATACACGGTGCTGACCGCATCGTCAAGTCACCGTACGTGAAATCAGACGTTGCTTAATGGCAAAGTTCATAGCAAGCCCAATGCCTCGAGCAGACGATTTCAAACTGTGTGTCCCGACACAATAGTGTGCCGCACAAATTTTTCCAAATACGTTAAGACGTACGTTTCGAAACTTGCACGTCCCACTTCCACCACAGAGTTGCCAATCTAGTATCTTTATCACTAGATTTAGTGAGATCTCAACCTTTAAAGTGACGGATGAAAAGAAAAAGGTGTGATTAGTATATATATATATATATATATATATATATATATATATATATATATATATATATATATATCTGTATTTATTCATCATATCATCAACGACTGGAATTTTCTTGCCGCGTAAGTCAAATATACAACAAAAAACCATGAGCATGTGGGGAAATTTTGGTTAAAGGTGGTGGCAAAGGGCTGATTTGCCTGAAAATTTACAGGGTTTTGCCCGACTTTAACCAATGTGGGGCATTTTCCTACTGCTCCTTGGCTCGTAGGCCTATGTTGATAACCACTCTCATTCAATAAGGTCTGAGATCCACTGGCCTAATGTTTGATGCTGTAAAAAAAAATTGGCAGGCAATACTTTATCATTATTATGAAGGGATCCGAGTAGCGTAGAGTATTTTCTCGACCTATCCAAACAAAAACCTGTTTTTAGAAAGGTGAATTGAGAGCGACAGATAACATTGTAGACGGATATGTGTATATATCAACCATTCTATTATTTTCGTTTACTTTTTCATTTCTTTCACTGTACACTTCTGTTTAGACGTGTGGATGAACAGCTTTTATTTAAGAAAAAAGCATTCATTTAGATTGCTTCGTATCAATATTATTCTATCGTTTTTGTCCATTCAATGACCATGTCCGACGAAAGGTAACCATGTTGGATATCTTTCTCCTTGCACCTTTCTATTCAGTACCTAGTCACAATAGATATATAGGTTTGTAGATAAACATTTTGTAACTGCTGTCCCGTCCCCCAACACTTTCTCTGTCTCTGCCTCTCTGTCTGTCTCTTTCTAAACTTCTCTCTCTCATCCTCTCTCTCCCCCTCTCCCTCTCCCTATATATATATGCGTATGTGTATATGCGCGAGTGAATGCATGAATGTATGTTTGTTCATGTGTGTAAATATGAATATATACATACGTTACACTCTCATATTTACATAGATATAAGAGAATATATATATATATATATATATATATATATATATATATATATATATATAAGCAGACAGGCGCATATGTGAGTACATTTGAACAATTTTATGCATATATATATATATATATATATATATATATATATATATATATATCAGCAGCAGCAGCCATTATAAGTCAATGCGTTCATCATCCTCTGTGTTATTCTGAGTTTCAATGAAACGTCCCCCGGGCACCAATCGATTAGCTTTTTGCTTTATCAGTTGTCCTTTCTCGCTATGGGCTCTGCCCATCCCCATTTTTGTTGCTTAATTACTTGAACGATATCCTTCACACGGGTCCTCACTCAGATCCATATTCATCTTTTTCTATTGCTAAGAGATATTCCAAACATTGCTCTTTCCATAACTCTTTGTGCTATTCTGAGTTTGTTTTGGAGTGATTTCATCCATCTCAAGGTTTCAAACCCGTACGTCACAGTTGATGATGGCAATTCAGTATATTCAGTATATCTCTATTCATACCAAATGCTTTCGAATCGATATCTATGCATCATATTATTAGATTTCCGTAGTGTCTCTCTCTAGCCGCGGTATATGCATTCTTCAATGTCCGTCAAGCCTTCGCCGTCTATTCCTATAGTCTTTTTAGAATGCTTTCATTGAACATTACTTTTGTCTTTGTTTTGTTCATCTTTAACCATTTCTGAAATGAGCTTTAATGATTTTATATTCCCTTGTCTCACTCGCTTTACAATCTTTATCTTGTTAGTATATTTATGAAGTCTAATTATTGCTGCGCCATTTTCGTACATATTTGTAATTACTTTTATATAATTCTCATCTATAACTTATTTTTGGTGTTCTTTGGGGCAATGGCTTTTTCATAGTCTATGTAAGCCACACAAAATATTTCGTCGTATTCTGATGTTTTGTTTTGTTTTTTCGACTAGCTGGTTTAATGTGTGTAGGCGTTCTATCGTCGTATAGCCACTTCTAAAACTTGCTCGTTTGCGCATAGACTATTATCGATATATGTTTACATATGTAATAATATATATATATAAGTATAGAATAGTACATAGATTATATACATATGTTGGTAAAATGACAATTGGAAAGTGAACAGAAAACAGGTGTTACATTTCGATGATTTGTATTATCACGTAGGCATGTTCTGGTGCAATTCGTTAGTTGCCATCTACCTTTTTCAGAGAGCTTCCAGGGTACAGAGAAAACTGAGTGCTGTTTACACGTTTGAAATTTGATGAGTTAAATGGGAATTTTTCTGTGTTGTTAGCTATGTTTGGAAGATGGGTTTTTGTATCTTTGTAAGTTTTGGTCTGAAATAAGAAGGGTCTGTGAATGTGGAGTGAAGCTATGTTTGTACATGTGTCTGTGAGTACGAAGTTTGTCTGAGATAAAAAAGGTCAGTGAATGAAAGGTCAGTGAGTGAAAGGTCACGGAGAAAAATGGTCAGTTTTCAAGAATTTTTTCTTTTTTCCTCAGAACACAAATGTATATACAGCACACCGTTTTCTCTGAATTGCAGCGAGTTCTCAGAAAAAGCTGGTTAGGAACCATCGAGATGCATCAGGATATGTCCACATGATTATACAAATTCGTAACGCTTGTTTATCTCTTAAATTTTCTTTTCACCTTCCAATTCTCATTTTACCAACATTCTGTCGGATCAACTCACATCTACACAACAAACATACATGTATATACATGTGAGAGTACACGTACACAATCATATATATATATATATATATATATATATATACAATGCAATGCTCTTCTACAGGAATTGAGCACTCAGGTGGAAGGGGGATTTCTGTGTAATTTAAACATATCGCTTAAATTCAGCCATCCACCTTTTTCAGAGAGCTTCCAGGGTACAGAGAAAACTGAGTGCTGTTTACACGTTTGAAATTTGATGAATTAGATGGGAATTTTTCTGTGTTGTTAGTTAAGTTACCTAATTCAGCCTTAGTGCCTGTCCAGAGGTAGAATATCGGCCTCCGGGTCTGAAGTGAAGGTTTCAATTCTGCTTAGCAGTACTGGATGGGATAATGGAAAGTCTATAGCCACACTGAAGAGATGTAATACATCGAAACAGCTGTCTATGGATGACACAATAATATATATATATATTTCTCTGTGTGTGTTCGTACTTTCATACAGGATGATACACCCTAATTCATTTATCACATTTATCTCTCAGTATATGTAGGTCTCTTTGAATTTGCAAATGAAGATATTAGCATAGCAGGGAGGCACATATGTGCCCATGACACAGCCTTTCATCTGGAGGAAGTATCTATTATTGAAGTTGAAGTTATTGAGTGTTAAAATGTGTTGCATAAGGGCGGTAATTGTTTCAGTTCTGGATTCTTTAATTGTAAAATTGTTAAGGAATTGCTTGAGGGCTAGAATACCTTTATCGTGTTCAATATTAGAGTATGGTGATTTGACATCCATAGTGACCAGAAGTGTTTTTTCTGGGATTGTTTTGATGTGTTTGATTTTGTTTAAAAGGTTAATAGTGTCTCGTATGTAGGATTTAACTTGCACGGCTTAGGGTTGGATTTGGTGATCTACATACTTTAATAGTTTAGTGGTATGACAGTTCGTGGAGGAAATTAGTGGTCGACTTGGTTTTTTTGATTTGGGGAAATTTGGACAAGTAGGTAGAATCTGGCAAGTTTTTTCGAAGTGGGTTCAAGTGTTTCAAGTGTTCTTTTATCTATCATGTTGTTATTGTAAATCTCCGCTAGGGAATGGGTTAGTATGCCTTGAGCGGATCATTGGGGAGTTTTTTGTATGATTCTTTGATATTTAGTAGTGTGTTCGCTTCTAGGAAGTATTCATCCAACACCGAAATGACTATAGTTCCCCATTATCTAATGATTATCAAGTCTGTATTGTTTCTAAGTTTGTTAAGGGGCTCTTGTTCTGCAGAGGTGAGATTATCGTGTGGTAAGAGTTGATTATGGCAATTCTTAATTTAGGTTTTAATGTCTTCTCTAACTGTCAGTTTGAATGTTTGGATAGTGATGGCTATGTTATTAGGGATGAAAGATTCGTTGGGGTCTTTGAGTCTGTCTAAGATATCGCTATCATGGTTTATTTTGCCAAAGTGGGCTCTTAGTTTAATTCTTCAAAAGAAGTCATTGAAGTCCTTGTTTCAGATGTTCTTGTTGAAGTGTAGAGGTGGAGGTAGAGATTTGGGCCCTTATTCAGGAGTTTAAAGGGGTCTCGAGTGAATCTAAATTTACTTACGTTGATCACTTTGTCTTTGGGGTCTTTTTTTATTCTAAAGCTGTGTCGGAATCGTTTACTGGGTTTTCTAAAATTCTTATTAGGGATCTACATATTTTGAAAGAATGGTTGTGTGGTTTTTGATGGAGGAAATGACTGGTTTACCTGAGTTATTTGGTTTGTGGATTAGGGGAAGAACGTAGAATCTAACAGGTTATCAAGTGCTTATATATATATATATATATATATATATATATATATATATATATATATATATAACAGTCCAGACCCATCACTATGACCATAAGCAAAACGTTTGATGCTGAATTTTTCTATGGAAACCCAACCCTTTGACCACTAAAACGTACACACATGTTACTGAAACATGTATAACATACTAATGAATTAATTTGTCAACTAGTTGATCAACAAATGGATTTTCCGTATTCTTTTACTCCTGAGTTTATCTCATTCCAAATGATTATACATATACATAAATAAAACAAATTTGTTTAGGGAAAACATCACATATTGAATCATATATATATATATATATATATATATATATATATTTGCAAACGAATGAGTACACCGTATGCTTGTCCCTAATTCATTAAATTACGTATTTATCTCTCTCCCCTCTCTCTGTCCCCTCTCTCTGTCCCCTCTCTCTATCCCCTCTCTCACTTTCCAAATCTCTATATCTATCTATATCTATGTGTATCTATATATATCCATGTAGCTAACTACGTATGTGTGCATGTGTATATGAATGCATATACGTGTGTGTGCGTCTGTATGTGTTAGTGTGCGTATGCGTACATATCACCATGTGTGTCTGTGTGTGTAAGCGAATAGGTGTGTAACTTTTTTTTCTGTTTAGCATCGCTATTAAAAAAGCGTAAATGCACGAGGTAATGGTCGGTGCCCGTGGTGTCGTCATCGACCGTTGACAATGGAACGGTGCTGCGTTGAAGGCTCTTACAAGAGGGACGACATCCGGTGGTGATGGTAGGGCCGGCCGGGGTGGTTGAGGAGGACCGCCCAGGAAGATGTCCCCACTTCCTCTTGTCACAGCTTTTCTCTTTAAACAGGCTTTGTCGTACCTTCCGATTTCAGGTTTTTTTGGGGGGTTTTTTATCGTTATTTTGCCCTTCTTTTATTTTTATTATTAAACATTTCTTTTCGGCTTTGTGTTGTTGTGGGGAGAAAAAAGGTGAATAATAATCGGTCTACTTCTTCTCATCACTTTTCATTTATTTCTATTTTATACTTTTCACACAAACCAAGGCAGACAAAACAGTACCCAACCTTTTCTTCTTCTTCTTCTTCTTCTTCTTCTTCTTTTTCTTCTTCTTCTTTTTCTTCTTCTTCTTCTTCTTCTTCTTCTTCTTCTTCTTCTTCTTCTTGCCTTTTTCTTCTTCTTTTTCATCTTTTCCTTCTTTTTCTTCTTCTTCTTCTTCTTGCCTTTTTCCTTCTTTTTCACCTTTTCCTTCTTTTTCATCTTTTTCTTCTTTCTTGTCTTTTTCTATTCTTAACGGTTTCTTCTTCTTCTCCTTCTTCTTCTTCTTCTTCTTCTTCTTCTTCTTCTTCTTTTCTTCTTCTTCTTGCCTTTTTCTCCTTCTTTTTCATCTTTTCCTTCTTTTTCTTCTTCTTCTTCTTCTTGCCTTTTTCCTTCTTTTTCACCTTTTCCTTCTTTTTCATCTTTTTCTTCTTTCTTGTCTTTTTCTATTCTTAACGGTTTCTTCTTCTTCTCCTTCTTCTTCTTCTTCTTCTTCTTCTTCTTCTTCTTCTTCTTCTTCTTCTTTTTCTTCTTCTTCTTCTTCTTATTCTTCTTCTTCTTCTTCTTGCTCCCTTCTTTTCTCTATTATTCTTCTTGTTTTTCCTCTTTTTTGTTTCCTTGTTTTCATTTTTCTTTTTTTTTATCTTCCTTGTCTTTTTGCTTTCTTTTCTTTCATCCTCTCCTTCTTCTTTTTCCCTTCCACTTCTTTTTCTTTTCTGACCTGATTATTCTTAACTGGTGGATTTCATTTTGGTTCAATTAAAACTGAGTCTAATAAAGTCTCCAGCACCCTCCAGAGTATTCTAGCTGATTTTAGTAGTGCTGTCATCTTGATTTCAACTATTCTTCCTAACTTTGCGTGGGATCTTTGCGATTCTTCCAAATGCTCTAATAAGGATAGGCACAACTTTCACCTTCATGTTCAATATTATTTTACTATTCTTGACAACTTCCGATTATTTTTTCCAGCTTTTCACTTTCTTTCAATTTTTGTAGTCTGCAGAAACAGTGACATCCATTATCTGACATTCTTTTCTACTCTCTACGATAACTAGTTTTAGTCTCCGGGCTTGAATTGAAAATCCCAGAAAGATTTTCATTTTTATTGTCCTTTGTCGCCATAAAAAGACGAGCGGTATCAAGATAAATCTTGTTTTTGCTGTAAAAAAAAAAACCTAGATTGATTGAAAAACGTTGCAATGGCGTCTCGTATATTTATTTAACCCTTTTTCAAATCAGCATTCTCTCAATTCAAATCAACATTTTACTTGTTGGAGACACACCTGCAAATGAATGGAAGAGTTCGGCGACAAAAATATTTACTGAACTTTTGTCTGTATTCGGCTCAAGGTTACATTCAGTGAGCAATGGCTCCAATGTTTAAAGCGGTGATTGCAGGAAATGGGTCGAATGCCCCATAAGGGGCAATTTAGATATATTAGTTGGCAATTTTGGATGTGGGCCTGATTAGCAGAAAATTATTCTAGATCTCGAGACTTTGTTGTACAAAAAGGGGAAAAAACGACTACATGTCACTAAACAAGGAGATTTACGACCACAGTTAACTAGAGCAGATCCGGAAATCAAAACCGTTTTAGTAAGTAACAGACACAATGATTTCACTAGGCTTACAAACCTGCATATTTTAATTTGTTATGTTTTTAGAGTACAATGTAAGATTAAGGATCTTTATTCCGAGCGATAGCTCAGGTTTACGGTCGACTTTGCAACAAATGAGCTCTAAAAAATGTTCCGATTACGTTAAAAAACTGTACACTTTTTCCTGATGTCATAAAACAAGGTCGACTTTGCTAAAGAAGAGCTGGAAAAAACGTCCCAGCTACGACTGAAAACTGTGAACACTTTTGGGACGTCGTGAAAGGAAAGGAAAATGCAGAGAAGAAAAGATTTTTTTACTTGAAATACACTGAAGAATACATTTTTTTCACTGCGGAGTATTTTCATTTTGCTTGATAAAGTTGCAAATTTATTTATCTAGATGCAGTAGAATTCATTGGTAAAAGAGAAAATAAATACAAAGCGTAGAATGTGTAAATAAGATGAATAAGTATTCTTGAAAAATTGTTCGGGAATCTTTATAAATAGCCGGTTCTGTTCGGCTGTGACCAGTGAGTAATTACAGTACGTCATATTTAGTAAAAGCTTTTAGAACTTGATTCTTTAAGAATTGTTCATTTCGCTTAAATCGATTCTCTTTGATTCAAATTTTTCTCTTTAATTTAAAACTCTAAATTTTGGTAGATTTCTAAATTTAGAATTAAAATATCATACCTTTTCAACACCAAATTAGAAACCATCAACCGAAACTGTCACCAAAACGGTCAACATAGGTTCCCTTCAGTTTGCTCTGGCTGGCAATCTATGTATTTATGTATGACTACCACTTCAAAGACAGATTCAATCAATCCACTGAGTGGTCAGACTTGGGACTCAGCAGATCAGCAGCCGGTCTGGAGAGCCACCGTAGTGCACGTGAGTGTAGTAGAATGAAGCAGGGAGACCCAATAAAGTGATGAGGCGGCTATCATCTGACAAGATGAAGTAATCATCATGTATGCATGTATGTAGAAAAAAATAAACATTTACTTCATATCATGTCTACCAAAAAAAAAACTTGTCTTGTTTTTTGAAGATTCCGCTCCGAATAGGATTTCAAATGGAGTTCAATTTACAATATATGTTTATGCTAAAATGTTCCCAATTTGTACCTGCATGATTTTCCTTAATCTAGACTTTCTAATAATCTCTGTGCAACAAAAAGCAAGGAAAATAAATTTTTCATTGATCAACTCTTTTTCAAACGTTTTAGTTGATCAGCCCCATACTCAGCATGCTACTAAAAGACATTGGCCACGTGAAGGTTTCTGTCGAGCGACTCAGCAGACCTTTTTGTTTCGTTGTTAATTGGGGGGCATCACATTTTTTGAGATGTCAAAGTGGGACTTGGAGTAAAAAGTTTGAGAACCACTGGTTCGAAGATTCCCGTGACAAGCTCGTTAAACAACAGTAACTCAATTCAATGTGGGGCAGGGACCTTAAGGGTATGATGTTTTGTGGTAATTCAGAATTCGTTTTTAGAAGAGTTCTTGCCTCTCTATAAAAGGTTATGTCCGTCAGTTGGTCGGTCGGTCGGTAGGTATGTCCCCATATTGTTTTTCAGATGTACTTTAAACTTGGTAAGAAGATGTCTCTTGAAAAGAAGTTTCCTACCTTTAAAAATATTCAACTCAGGGTCATGTGATCCAGGAATAATAACCTTTGAACTTTTTGTTTCAAAATCGATTTTTAAGTTGAGTATGCTTTGTCAGATTTACATGAAACTTGATAGAAAGGTAAAGGTGTTCCTTGATAACATACCTCTTGCCGAAAAAGCATCTGTTATTCAGTGTGGCAATAATGGCGTGTGAACCTCATACTGGACGCCTCGTTGAACTTTTGGTTCTTGTTTTCAAGTGTCTAGATAGAGAAATGTTATAAATAATAAACTAGAATAACTATGATTAGTCCTAAATAAATCTAGAAAGCAAAAAAGTATTATTTTCTGTTTAGAGCCAACATCTCTATAACTCATTTCGTCTGTCTCCGGTCATTTATTTTTTTAATCAATCATCCCAAGTTAACTGACGTCATTTATTCTTTTTTTAATCAATTCTCATGTTAGAAAAAATATCCATGATTTCTCTTCCAGTTTTACGTTATTTTTTGTCATCAAAGAAAAATCATTAATTCTTTTTTTAACCAATTCTCGTGATAGATATAAAATTACGCCATCAGCATTCACAAGCATGAGATTATAGATGAAAAAAATTTTTTTTAGGTATAATCTTATTACAATTAGCCAAAAGCCCGTCTGTCTCTATGTATGTATATACACGCTTATCACAAAAAGTACTTGATATAAATCCATGAAATTTCCAGTGGGTACGGATTTGATCCCCGGGAAGTGTTTTTAGTAAATTAGTTTTTGAAAACCACCTCCCAAAATACGGTAAAAATACTTTTTGATGACGTAATAGAAGAATATCTTTTATTCTTTTCTCCCAAGTCAATCCTCAGAGATCAAAATGTGTCATAGACTGCGTTCTTTATTTAAGAAAGAAGCATAAAGCATTTCTTTAACACATCTCATATCGCGATGTTATTGGTTGTACATGGACATCTTTAATAGTGTTGTTTTCATTAATGCATATTTTGATGTAGCACGGTTAGGAAATATTTTTCCAAGACACGAAATTTGGAGATCAGAGATAATGTCGATCACATTTTATTTTTCACTTTTAGGGGTCGAAATCAATGTGTGACTTTTATTTTTCTCTTCTAAGGGGTCAAAATCCGTAGGAATGTTCTTATTTTCAATTTCTTTCCTTGGGATCGAAACCGGGAAGTGTGATTTTTTCCAATTTCTCTTTTTCTTTCTTTTTTCTTCCTAGGGGATTTTCACTTTTAAGGGTCAAAAAGGAAGAGAAAGAGAGAGAAAGTGGACGGGAGAGAGAGAAAGAAAGAGAACAACTGAAAGAAAATGAAGGAAAGAAAGAACGAAAGAGAAAGTGGAAAGCACAGAGGGAAGGGAGGAGACTAGGAGGGACACAGGCACTGGAAGAGACATAGGCACTAAGAGAGAGGTAGACAGACAGAGACAGATTATATTTCTCACGTCGTCAATAATTCTACAGGTGTCGCTAATAATGATATATTTGAATCAATCATTTCTTCCCAATGGTGAGTTCAGTTGATCAATCACAAGAAAGAATTATTTCATTCATAATCCATTTATTATTAGATAATTTTTCTTATCATTCTTTTCCATTTATAACGGTAGGAATCTGATTCAAAGTTCAAAATTGAAGGGGAATTCCTTCTTTCACTTTTAGGAGTAAACATGGTGGGGAATTTCTTTTTTTCTTCAAGGGGTCCAAATTGAGAGGCAGTTTTTTCTGCTTTTAGGGGTCGGAAAACAAGGGATTTTTTTTCATTTTAAGGGGTCCAAATTTAGTGGTAACAAAACCGACCCTTTCTTTCAACGTCAATACCCAATGCCCTTTTTTACCATTTGTCTACTTTTCAACATGAGTCCCCTTTTGAAAATTATCCCCTTTTTTAAACAATACCCCTCTTTTTCTCAACATTGCTCCTCTTTTCCTTGATATTCTGTCTCCATTTTTAACATTATGTCTCGCTTTTTAAAATTTTTTACCACCTTTTGATATTAGATCACTCATTTTTACATAAAGTATAATGAAATATAATGAGATATCGAATAATATAAATGTACGAAGGGGCGACCTATTAGCAAAATACATTTTTTAAATGAATAGGTTTAGAAAGAATAGTTTTTGTTTCTGGGCGTTTTATGAATGGAACAAGAAAGAAAATACATCTAATTTTCGTATAGTTTAACGTCGGATAACAACTGTAACCGATAAAGTTCAGTACCAGTCTGAATGAGTGTTTAACACTAAACAGGTTCAACTTTATTACTGCTGGATATTCATGTTTAATATATATATATATATATCTATATATATATATATATATATATTTGTATATATATATATATATATATATATTGATTATTTTGGTTAATTCGTTCTAAAATTCTCTGCACTGTGCGAGGTCATTTTTTTATTTAATTTTTTTCAGCTTATACTCAGTTACATTAATTTATACAATACCTGCACTGATCGAAACCACGCTGTCAAAGGTATTCCTGTATGCTTATATATATATATATATATATATATATATATATATATATATATATATATATATATATATATATATATATATATATATATATATATTTAGATTTATATATATATATATATATTTATATATATATATATATATATATATATATATATATATATATATATATATATATATATATATATATATATATATATATATATATATATATATAATTACTTTAATTTTGAGTATTTCTCTTCTGTTCCTCCAAAACACTGAGAGAGCTCTTTTTAGCCTATTCAGTAAATCTTTGAATGTGGTCTTGATCTTATGAAGAGGAAGCCATTAATATTTAACGTAATGGGCGCTATGTAGTTGTTGTTTGAGAGAAGAAAAAACACCAATTACGTGCTGCTATTGTTGATGTTGCTGGTGGTGGTGACAGGAACAATTGCTATTGTAATGGGATATTTAATGTCCAAAAGGCGCAAAGGAGAGAAGTGGTTGATTAGACCTTATGATTGTAGATGTCTATGACAAAGAGATGAGCGCACATACAGACAGTTACAGTTTAAATCACGGTGCTAGTGACTAACCAATAGTGCTGGGGATTATTTCGACGCTTTTGATCCTCTTGCTTACAAGTGAACATCACTACAAATGGCTTATTGTAGAGGGGTTTTTTTTGTGACTTCATTCATTCGTTCATTTCTTCTCGCTCGTAGCTAGGCCAGTCAGGGGGTGATGGCAGGGGCAGAGGAGTCCCCCCTGTCAAACTCCCACTGAGTTGACTTTATTTTCCAACTCTAGCAACAATGACAACTTCTGTCTTCCGGTTAAGACTTGAAAGTGAAAAATTTAGAATGATGGATAGAGAGAGAAGGGAAAAGAGAGAAAGAGAGAGACAGATTCTGTTTAACAAAAGGAAGGGGGAATAAAAATAAGGGAAAAGGTAAAGAGAGAAAGAAAGAGTGAAAGAAAGATAAAGAAAGAAATAGAGAGAGAATTATAGAGAGAGAGAGAGAGAGAGAGAGAGAGAAATAAAGAGAGGAAGAGAGAATGGGAAGCTATGGACAAATGCCAGGTTGAATTATCTGGTATTGTTAAACAGATATCTTAATTAAAATTTATTACTTTTCCTCTTTCATCTTGGCTATAATTCTTTTTCTTCCGTCTCAGCTTTAACCGGTCATAGTAAAAACAGTATATTTTGCACACACACTTCTCTCAATTTTTTGTGTGTTTTGAAAATTCGGCTGAATGGCTCTTATACTTGTGTTTTAAGTTGAGTTGAATCTTAAAGCAGCTGGTCTCATTAAGCGTAGTGTAGAGATCGGTCTCCTCCTTAACATCATTAATGAGATCACCACTGGGCAAGGGGGGTTCTTCATGATCCCTAACATTTTACAGTGCCTAGTATACTCAGTTGGTCAACCATCCGGGTACTGACTAGGCTCGACGTTGCTCAACTTGAGCAATCGTTCGAGGGCTGGTGCATCAAATGCGATCTTGCCGTTACTTTATTGGCTACCATCAGGGTAATGGTAAGTTTACCTGCTTTGTCACAGGGTTCGGTTCCCCCATCGGGGAGATACAATTAATTTTAGAGCTCTATTTTCCACTAGCTGAAGTACGAGCCATTGTCTGGTTTTCTAAATATCTAAAATTAAAACATTCACACGAGTTCACTTTCATGATCATCACCCTCGTAGTGTCTGTCGTTGGACATATACCTTTCCCAAGACTCGCCAAACCTCTCTATCAGGGGTGTTGCGGATCCAGTACCCTCAGAACTTGTCTAGTCCGTCACACAATCTTATTTTCTGTCGTTTTTGTAGACTTTAAAAAACTTGGTGTGATTTGCCTGCTGTGGTAGTCAAAACTGCATCGGCGGTCCCTGATGTAAAAAAAAAACTACGTTGTATGAGATTAATTTTATAGCAAAGCAAATCTTTTGGATTTAGCCTTTATTTACCATGCTAATCGAATTTTGGTATAATTATATTTTTAATCTGAACTGCGCTAATCAAATACTTCCCTCAGTTCAAAATACAAAATAGAATAAAGTCAGAACGAAAGGGTCGCAGAAATACAAGTAAGTGGCGATAGCTTTGGTCACTAAATAGTCCAGGCGTCATCCATGAAAGACGAGTTTCCTCGGTATCCGAAACCAGTTTGTTCTGTATTCTTGAACTTTTATTGAAGGGTCGGAAAACGAATCGGCTAAACAAGTAGAGGTTAAGAATAAGAAGCAAAAAGAAAGAAAATGGCCATTTAACGTTGAAGTGGTATAAAAATGTCTTACTTCGTTCATATCTATCTATCTGTCTGTCTGTCTGTCTATTCCCTGTTTATTCTCGTTTGCCTCAATCATATATATATATATATATATATATATACATATATATATATATATATATATATATATATACATATATATATATATATATATATATATATATATATATATATATATATATATATATATATATATATATATATATATATATATATATTCCTTTGAAGAGATAAGTAGATAAAAATGTTTTGATTTTCATTGTTTTTGTTGTTTGGGGGGGATTTTATATCCGGTTATTAATATGTCAAACTGGAATTCGAAGGGATCAATCTATTGTCGAATCAATTTATCGGGGCTTTTTTACTTATACTCCATAAAAGTGTTTATAAGTAAATTACAAACACCCTATCTTATATTGTTAAATATTGAAATCCCTTGCAGAGAAAAATCCAAATATTGGGCTGACGTTTTGCTTAAATTTGTTCAAAATTCTAATGTTGACATTTCATCATCATCATCCTTTTAGCGTCTATCGTTGGACATAGACCTTACCCAAGAATCACCACATCTCTCTATCGTGAGCGTCACGGAGCCTGTACTTTCTGAACTTGTCCAGATCGTCATGTCATCTTATCTTCTGTTGACCTCAATTCTGCGTATGATATCCGAGGATCCACGTCGTGATGTCCAGCGGTTGTCTGACATTCATGTAACGAGACCAGCCCGTTGCCATTTGCGGTTTTCAATGGATTCTATGATATCTCGGACTTCTGATTTTTCTCCAATATATTGTCTCGTGATTTCTCTATGTGATTTTGAGCATGATTCTCTCATGTGTACGTTGCATTGTCTTCAGTTTGAGGGTCAATCTTTTGGTCAGGTTCCATCTCTCAGCTCCATCTGTGATTATCAGGAGAAAACATTGGTTGAGTACCCTTATTTTTTGGACTTGTGGGATTTTTTTGTTCTTGAAAGTTGAACTTACTCTATCGAAAGCTTACCAACCGAGGGTGAGTCTTCGTCTGGTATCTCCTTTTGTTTGTTTTTCTTTTTTTTTTTTCTTTGTTTCGTGGAGATTCGAGATCCTTGGTCGATCTACTAGTCTAAGTATATTTTGTATTAATTGCTTTAAAACAAAATGCTGACAATCTCAAGTTGATCCGGGAATGTTGATGCTATCAGAATTGAAAACACTTGTGTGATAAGTTTACAAAGACATAAATATAAATTAAGTAGACGAGACGTGCAGTTGATGAATCACATGCATATTCTAAACTCAGCTAATTTACAAAACATTTCGACATGAATAACATTATTTAATGTAATGATTTATTCTTTAAGTGATGCTGTATTTATTCATCTGTCAGTCAAGAGAAAAAGGCTGTTTCATATGAAACAGTTTTGCGATGTTGGAATGAACATTGAATAATATGGGAAAAAATGCTTAAATATTCTTTTTTCAGGGATTATTTGAAAAATATAGAATCCGGAATCAGTTTACTTTTTCTGAATAAATTAAAAACTCAGATAACTTATACCTCACTGAAAATTGGAAAGAAATCGGTTCACAAATAGTTCGGATGAAGGGTAGGTAACAGCAGAAATTCCTGGAATCGTCCTAAATTCAATCAATCTTCCTTGGCCAATTCCTTACCCTTCGACAAAATATCGTTGAAATTCATTGAAAACTTTTGTATCGATAAACGTAAGTGAATAAATTAATGTATGAGTTGAGAAAAATACGAAGATATATCCTTCAATCAAAAAAAAATCCAAGATCCTTCCCAAAGTTAAATCATTTATATCTTGTTCCATGACCTATCCTTCAAAAGGGTCTCATTGGAATTCATGAAGAATTAGTGGAACTACCTGTAGAAATTTCACCCAGTAATGAAATCACTTCTTCCATGGTAGATTTCCCACTCTGCCTCAGACGTCCATTGGAATTCATTGATAACCTTTGGAGATATTGTGCAGCGTTAGCTTACAGTCGTGAGACATGGAGATAAGTGTACATGGGAACGTAAAACGAGTTCCTTAAGCAAGGATCAGACAATGACTTTTCAGTTCTACCACAGAAAACATTTGTTGTTGGTTGTAATCTATTAGCTTTATGAAATATGACAAGGATATAAGCATATAACGTAGAATAATAAAACTACAGGATGTATAAAAGTTCAAAGGGATATTAGCATAGACTGTAGTTGTTATGGTCAGCGAATAATGAAAATCAGTAAGATCATTATCGGTCATCGCATCAACATCATCAGTCTTTTATCGTCCATCGTTGGACTTAGACCTTCCCCAAGATCCGCCACAATTCTCTATCATGGGCGTCGCAGAGCCAGTATTTCCTGAATTTGTCAAATTCATCTCTCCATTTTGTATTCTGTTGGCTTCGGTTTCTCATTTGATCTCTGGAGTTCCATGTTGTGAGTCATGATGTCCATCGGTTGTCTTTCATTCTTGCCACATGGCCTGTCCATTGCCATTTAAGTTGTTGATATTAATTCAGGTAATGGAAGATCTATGAGGTGGCTATTATAGGCCCAAAGGTGACAAGGTTCTGTGAATTTTGTTGAAATACATTTATGCTAAAAGATATAAATTTAGTTATTGTTTAAGTAAATAGTTTCTCATTCCCTGATTAGATATTGATAGGCTCTTTTGGCCACCTGAAGAATTTAGCTGAAAACCCGCCCGATGTGAAAAAAATCATTTTAATTTATGTCCTTGACACAATTGGAAAAAATGGCGATTGCTAGTCACTAGGAGAATGGTAAAGGCAGATTTGGGTTAATGTCATTTGATTGAAATAAATCATTGAGTAAATTGCATTTCAACAACAAGCGTTTTATGACATTTAAGACCAATGAAAATGTCAAATCTATATATAACAGAGAATCTTGGTTATGTATCATGGGTGTGAACATGGATGATTTAAGCAGATATGGAAATACATATTTATATATGCTCATATATATATATATATATATATATATGTGTGTGTGTGTGTGTGTGTGTGTATGTGTGTGTGTGTGTGCGTGTGTGTGCATGTTTGTATGTGAGTGTGTGCGTGAATGTGTAGATTCTGACTCCTTCCCTCTCACTCTCTTTCTCTCTTCCACTTTCTGTCTCTCCACATATAAAACTTGTGAAAAAACTAAACAGACGAACCTTGTCAGTCATGTTCAACAAAACATATTTAATTGAAAGACTGCTGAAAAAAGTGTATTTAGGCAGCAGTTTTTCCATCAAACATGTTTTGTTAAACATGGCTGACAAGGTTGGTCTGTTTAGTTTTTTCACAAGTTTTGAATAGAGAGAGACGGAGGAAGAGAAAGAGAGAAGGGGGAGAGAGACATTGAAAAGCAACTTGACAGTAGGTCTAAAATGTAAAGTGTACAAAGAATGCATAATACCAGCTATGACGTACGGTGTGCAATATGGAAATTACCGAAATCTCTCATCATTATCATCATCATCATCATCATTATCAACTGATCTGATTTCGCTGACGACAGCGTCCTTTTTGGAAAAAAAAACCTTCACGATCTCCGAGTAATGCCAGACGAACTGTACGAAAAGGGCAAGAATGTTGGTTTTCACATAAACTTCAGTGAAACTAACATCATGTACGACAAACATGTTGGCGACAAAGACACAAAAAAATTAAAATCGAAAACGCAGACTTGAAAAAAATGAACTACTACACCTACCTAAAGTGACGAATGTCCATGAAACCCACAAAAGAAGAGGAAATCAAGCGAAGAATCACTCTAGGATGGCAAGATTTCTGTGTACCAAGTTCAACCATCGAGAATAAGAATATCCCATTAGTCTTAAAAAGAAGGGCAGATAACCAATACATCCTCCCGATAGTCACCTATGGAGCGGAAATATACAATTGATTCGAAGTATAGACTAGCACATCTACCAAGGATAACGGATCTCCATGAAAAATCCCAAAGGGAGGAGAAACCAGGCGAAGAATCACCCTAGGTTGGTAAGATTTCAATAGAGTAAGCTCAGCCTTCAAGAATAGGAACATCCCATTAGTCTTCAAAAGAAGGGTATGCAACAAATGCATCCTCTGCATCACCTATGGAGTAGGAACATAGAACCTAACCAAAGGTGACTCTCAAACTGAGAACCATGCAACATGAAAGAATCATGCTCAACATCACATGGAGAGATCACATGACAGCACAGTATATTAGAAAAAAGCAAGAGTCAGGTATACCAAAGAATCCATTAGAAAACTCAAATGGCAATGGGCTGATCAAGTTGCAAGAATGCCTGACTACTGATTGACTTAACAACTCACAACGTTGATCCTCAGAGATGATATGCGAAACTGTGGCCGGCAAAATATGAGATGGCACGACAAACTACACAAGCTCAGATAGTATTGGTTCTGCGACAAATTTTAAGTAAGAAAAATTATAGGAGGTTTACTGGACCCAGGCCTACAGAAGTAAGTAAAGTTACATCCGGTGGTGATCATAAGTATTGAAGCAAGAAAATTTTTGCATGTATGGCTCGGTTTCAAGATTTGAAACCGAGGACTTTAAGCAAAAAGAACTAAATTTTATTGCAATCAGCTCAATGATCCAAAGATGTTTTGTGTTTCACAATGCTAAATGTCAGGGGAAAAAAATTGAATTTGAATAAATCCAAATGCTCATGAGTAATACTGCAATATATACAGTACTTCTTTTGTATACAAAGCACCCGTTCATAAGTATTTGAACAAGTACAAACTCTTTATTTATTGCTTATGATTGTATTCTTTCTATCTATGTATCGGTGCAGGCTATTTAACTAGGTAGTTTGACAACTTTGTCAAATAACAATAGTCAGCATTTTCAATCTTGTTGCTGGTTGATTTTGAACTATCTTTTATGATAATTGAAAAAAATATTTCAAATTTAAATAAGAACGTGGATTTCGACAAACTGTAGACAGTTTCAGGTATTCTTAAAAGAGAGATTTGAAGTGACTCACAGCTACGCAGTCCCAGTCGATGACCACCAGATATCGCTGGTTTGAAGGTGTTAGTCTTCTCTTATTTCCTCTCCTATTATTAGTAACCGTCCACCGAAACTGTCAACATCAAGATAGGTTTCTCCGGCAGGTGTGTCTGGCCCCGCCAATGGAGCTAGAAGGCTGAAAATTCAAAAGGTTTTTATTTAGTTTTTTGAAAATCACCCTCAAAATATGTCTTTTGAGAGGGGGGTCAATTTACAACTTAGCTTTATGCTAAATAGGTTCTTTAGTTTATGTCCGGCAGTGTTCAAGCTATTTTTTTTTTAACTCAGACTTTTTTTTAGTGATCATTGCCAAACAAAAAGCGAGAGGAGTAACTCCTCCGGGAATTTTTGCAGTTATCTACTTTGAATCGGAGCTATATATGAACTGATTTCCATTCAATATTTATAGTGACAAAGGTGATGGCAGAGATATCCGCTCTCCGAGTGCTCTATAGTTGGAATGCACTGATTAGCATCTTCTTACATTCGTAAGTTTATTGTGCCTAACGTATCCAATACTTCCTCAACGTATTGATAATATCATTATACTTACTACCCACGGATTCAATAATGATCCTACTTTTATTTAAAACTGTGAATAATGTTATTTCTCTTTTCTGAGTTGATAGATCCAGAATGTGGCTTAGATCAACACAAGACGAAAGTGAGTAAAACTCTGTTGCGCCAGTCTTCTAAGTGGGAAGGATCCCAATCAGCTTTCAAAAACTTGACTTTCTACCTAAGCTTGCTCAACCTTCAAGAAGGAAAAATCCCATTAGTTCTTAAATGAAGGGTATACAACTAATGTATTCTTCTATGGAACTCAAACATGGAACCTAACCAAAAGATTGACCTTCAAACTGATATTCATACAATGTTCATAGGAAAGAATCATGTCTAACATTAGATAACAAGACAACGGTATATTTAAAAAAAATAGGAGCCAAGATATAACAAAGGATCCATAAGAAAACTCTAATAGCCATGATCTCGCAAGAAAACAAACAACCACTGGACATTATGACCCACAACGTAGATCCTTAGGGATCACATGCAAAACTGTGGTCGGCAAAAATAGTTTAGAAAGTATTGGCTCCGCGCTGCCCATAGTTGAGTGGTCTATCGAATCTTGGGAAAAGTGTATATCTAACGACAGACGTTAAAAGGATGAAAATGATTATTGGGGTGATGATGAACATTGACCAAATTTGCTGATGAGAAACGTGCAACTATCTCAGCCACCTAGCAAACGCACCTCTATTTCAGTATTGTTAAAATAAATCCAGATTCTTTTCTTATCTATTTTTAAATCGCAACAATGCACCAAAGGAATTTCCTGCGTAAAATGAGGAATAAAAGAAAAAAAATGGTCGAATCTTCAAAAGTTGTAGTTTTTTGTTTTGTTTTTGTTTTTGTTTTGGGTTTTTTTTTCCACGTGAGTGTAGTCTAATTCTCCATCATCGTCTTGCTCGGCAAAATGTAGATATTATGCTTGGACGCCTTTGAACGAGGAACTAACTTTTTTCTCACGTCAAAATGGCAGACGACTATCAGCAAATCAATTGCCAACTGTCGTCTGCAACCCTGCAATGGGAGGTTTAATGTGTAAACCGACCGTTTCGTTCGGACGAGTCGACTACAATGATCGCCTCATAAAACACGGTTGCCCGCCAGGAGAATTAATTTCGATTTTGAGATTTTCGCATGAAATAGTTTGCAAATATAAGAAAAAAATCCCCCGTGTTGTACTAAGAAAATAGCAATGACGGATGAAGGATACGAGGAAAGCTTTTAGAATGATCGGCTCAACAATTCGCAAATCAGAGAAGAGACCAGAAGTGATGTGAGTTGTAACATTTCTGGACTTGGATCACTGATTCAAGCACTAAATTGACGAACAGATGTTTCACATTTCGTAATATCCTGGTTTAGATCGGTACTTTGTGAAATGAGCAGAAAAGTAAAAAAAAAAAAAGTTTTTTTCTCTTTTACACCCAAGTGATTAAAGCAGTGATTCTGAATGTGGAGCGCATGCCCCCAAAGGGAGTAATTCGAATACATCAGGGGCAACTTGGGATTTAGATATGAAAAGCAAAAAGCGATCCATAACTTAAAAATTATTTGTGTTACGTTTTGATTCATTTCCTAATTATACAATACTGATAATTCTTAATTGCATGATAAAATGAATTACTAATTTTGCGATAGTAACCAATACTCATTAACTTGGTGGGGTATGGAAGCAATGATGTATTTTCACAAAATAGAGAAATTACAACAATTTTAATAACTACCCCAAAGTTAATTTATCAGCATCAGTTTTTTAGAGAGAATTTGCTACATGATATATAATGAATTTTCTTTCAGTAAGAAAGACATCAAATTTTTGAGCTGTCAAGTTGAGGTGTGGAGCAAAAAAGTCCAGAACCTCTGGCTTATATTTTTTTTTTTTTTTAAGTAAAGGATTTTGTATGTTTCATGCATCTTGATTTAGATGGCCCAACTGCTCACAGCACGGAAGATGGAATATATATTTATCGGTGTCTACTTATAACCGTCATTCATCTACCAATTCAATTATCAATCCATCTAATTATTTTCATATCAATCTATCTATCTATATATCTGTCTGCCTACATCTATTCATCTATCTAACACTCTATCAATCTATCCATTTCGTTCTGTTCATATCAATCTATCTATCTATCCATCTATCAGTCTATTACCAATCTATCTACCAATCTAGTTATCCATCCATTTAATTCTGTTCATTTCAAACTATCTATCTATCTGTCCATCTATCAATCCAATTCTGTTCATATCAATCAATCTACCTTTCTATACATCTATCAGTCTACACATACTTATATATCTACTAATCTATCTGTCTACCTATCTAATTCTGTTCATATCAATCGATCTATCTATCAGACTACAACTATTCATATACCTACCAGTCTATCTATCTATCTGTTTGTCTATCTATCTATCTATCTATCTTTCTATCTATCTATCTATCTATCTTTCTATGTTTGTCTATCTATCTATCTGTTTGTCTATCTATCTATCTGTTTGTCTATCTATCTATCTTTCTATCTATGTTTGTCTATCTATCTATCTATCTATCTGTCTGTCTATCTATCTATGTTTGTCTATCTATCTATCTTTCTATCTATGTTTGTCTATCTAGCTATCTGTTTGTCTATCTATCTATCTATCTATCTATCTATCTATGTTTGTCTATCTATCTATCTGTTTGTCTATCTATCTATCTATCTATCTATGTTTGTCTATCTATCTATCTGTTTGTCTATCTATCTATCTATCTTTCTATCTATGTTTGTCTATCTATCTATCTGTTTGTCCATCTATCTATCTATCTATCTATCAGTCTACATCTATCCATATATTATATACATCACGTTTTTTCAAAGCAATCAATCTATCCATCAGTCTACATCTAATTACCTACCGATCGATCTATTTATCCATCTAATAATGTCTTTTGACAGCATGCTGTGTTAAGGATGATCAATAAAAAAAATAGAAAAGGGGATGACTGTTGGATGTCACTTTTCGCAACTTTTATTGGGCAGTGATCATTGAAACATCTGAATTTTCAAACAAAAAAAAACGTAAATGCAGCCAGCATAATCTAAGGGATCTAATTGACATAACCTTACATTGCAAATTGAACCTTCCCCTAAAACCTATCCGTGGATGGGAATTACAAAAACGTTTGTCTTAACATGACTTATATGACACAAAAAGTTGAGTTCAAAGAAATTTCAAACCCCATAGAACTTGAACTTGGATCAATAATAACTGGCCCAGTCTGCTTTAGATATCGATAAAGAAACTCAATTGACAACCATTCTTGCAACCATTCATGAAAAGAGTAAAAAGCTTTATCGAGGGTGACAATCATTTTTGAAACTTCGTATCTAGTCATACAGATACTGAAACACTTTTAACGACCTTTGATGTTATTGGTCTAAATAGGAACATACGTCATGAGTTAGAAAAAGAGGCCTTTCCATATTGAATCCAAAAACATCTAGATATACCGCATCGAAGATTTAATGAAAAATTTCCTTTTGACGGCATAGATTTGATTCTAAGAGATAACTCAATAAAAACATCGAACGAAGTAGGTTCGGATAGAAGTATCTTATACCTTGGGAACTCGTCTCTCATGGATGACTATTTAGCGACCTAATTTATCGTCACTCAATCGTCTTTCTAGTACCTTTTCGTTCTTTTCAGTTTATTCTATTTTGAATCATTCTAAATGAACCGACAGAAACGTCCAATTAACGCAGTTCTGATTTGTGGATTAATGTACTAGAAAAATCTCAACTAATATTCGAATAGCGCGCCAGAAAATTCGATTAGCATGGTAATTAAAGGCAAATAAAAAATGATTTGTTATGAAATCAATTTAATAAAACGTTGTTGTTTTTTTTTTTCACCTTTTGGATCTCCATCTCCAATGCACTTCCGACAACCACAACAGGCGGATTACACCACTATTTTCTAAGTCTACCAAAAATGAAATATTACCCAGTTGTATATAAAATTGTCAGTATTTATTCATTTATGAATAATTTTTTTTTATGAAGAGGGTTTTGGCACGAAAGCTTTCTGGATATATTTACAAGTCAATCAACCCGTTCTTTTTTAACTTTCAGGATATCTCAATAAAACCCCATTTGAATTCAACAAATATTCACTATTTTTTCGAAGTAAATTAAATCTCTTAAAATTGTATTTGAAAATCCAGCCAGTGATGCAGACAACTGAATTGGAAAAATTGTAATTGCAAAAAAAAAAATAAATAAAATAGTGTTTGTTATTAAAAGCTTAAGTTGCCTTTTTTTTTTTCTTAAAATACATTGTAGACTTTCGGATTGTGTAAAAAAATATCTACTGAGAAAATTTTTTTATAAGATTTATTTCAGAAGTTTTTAGTTAAATTGATCAGACCAAATGTTTCATCCTTTGCTATTAAGTACTTAGAAAGTTATCATATAACTAATTTGTAATTTTCTAAATATTTGAGTTTCCAAATTGATTTCATTGTTTTCCATGGGTTTCTCAGTCCGATTGACGCAGTTTCGTTAAGCATGGCACTCTTTGAGGATGTATTACCCGCCTTGATTGGAAGTTACCTCTATTACGTAGTGGTGATATGTTGCTTGCGTTTTCATCATCACCATCATCATCATACTTTTATTGTCCGTCGTTGGACGTTGACATTCCCCAGGATTCGCCGATTCTCTCTGTCACTGGCGTCGCGAACCCAATACTTTCTGAATTTCGTCTCTCCAGCTTGTATTTTGCCAGACTCGGTAACGCATGTGATCTCTGGGTATCCATGTTGTGAATCGTGATGTCCATCGGTTGTCTGCCATTTTTACAACATGACCTGCCCATTGCCATTCGAATTTTCTAATGGATTCTATGATGTCTCAGACTCCCGTTTTCCTCTAATACACAATGCTGTCTTGTGATCTCTCCACGTGAGGTTGAGCAGGATTCTCTCTTGTGTGCGTTGGATGTTTAGTTGGATGTTCCAGCTCCATAGGTGACTATTGGGAGGATATGGTTGTACAGTCTCCTTTTTTAATACTGATAGGATTTTCTTGTTATTGAAAGTTGAGCACAATCTACCGAAAACTTGTCATCCTAGTGTTATTCTTCGCTTGATTTTTTTTTCTTTTGGGGATTTCATGGAGATCCGTTATCCTAGGTAGATGCAGTGGACTACTTTCTCCAGCCAAAAAAACTTTGGCTAGTTTCAAACAAAATTTAAGATATACAAGTAAAGAAGATGCAAAACTCGGCAAGGTAGACCACTACATCTACCTAGGACAACGAATCTCCATGGGATTCTCAAAAGATAAGGAAATCAAGCGAAGATGCACGTTAGGATGGCAAGCCTTTAGCAGAGCAAACACCTTAAAGAACAAGAAAATCTCTTTGGTCCTAAAAAGAAGAGTATACAACCAATGCATCCTCCCGATAGTCACCTACGGAGCTGAAATATCGAACCTAACCAAGAGACAGACCTGCAAACTGAGAACCATACAACACATGCATGAGATAATCATTCTCAACCTTACATGGACAGATAACAAGACAGCACAGTATATAAGGAAGAAACGGCAGTCCGAGACATCAAAGGAACTACTAAAAAACTCAAATGGCAATGTGCAGGCCATGTTGCAAGAATGGAAGGCAACTGATGGACATCATAACTCACAAAATGGATCCCCAGGGATCACATGAGAAACCGAGGCCGACAGTACACAAGATGGAGAGATGAGCTGGACAAATTTAGAAAATACTGGCTCCGCAACGACTATGATAGAGAATTGTTGCGAATCCTGGGGAAGGTCTATGTCAAACAATGGACATTAAAAGACTGACTACTGATGATGATGATGATGATGATGATGATGATGATGATGTCAAACAATGGACATTAAAAGACTGACTACTGATGATGATGATGATGTCAAACAATGGACATTAAAAGACTGACTACTGATGATGATGATGATGATGATGATGATGATGTCAAACAATGGACATTAAAAGACTGACTACTGATGATGATGATGATGTCAAACAATGGACATTAAAAGACTGACTACTGATGATGATGATGATGATGATGATGATGATGATGATGTCAAACAATGGACATTAAAAGACTGACTACTGATGATGATGATGATGATGTCAAACAATGGACATTAAAAGACTGACTACTGATGATGATGATGAGGATGATGATGATGATGATGATGATGATGTCAAACAATGGACATTAAAAGACTGACTACTGATGATGATGATGATGTCAAACAATGGACATTAAAAGACTGACTACTGATGATGATGATGATGATGATGATGATGTCAAACAATGGATATTAAAAGACTGACTACTGATGATGATGATGATGATGTCAAACAATGGACATTAAAAGACTGACTACTGATGATGATGATGATGATGATGATGATGATGATGATGTCAAACAATGGACATTAAAAGACTGACTACTGATGATGATGATGATGATGATACACTGAAAAGTGGGAGCTTAGTTCAATCAGGGCACAATAATAGAATCGTCCAAAGTAGGAGCAAACGAATAAGGAGCTTCGCCTGTCAACATCATTAGCCTTTTAGCGTGTGTCGTTGGACATAGACCTTACCCAAGATTCACTAGACCTCTATATCATGGGTGTCGCGATGCAAGTACTTCCTAACAATGTCTAGTTCGTCACGACATCTTTTTTTTTTTTGCCAGTCACAGTTTTGCATATGATTTCTGGGGATCAATGTTCCGAGTTGTAATGTCCAGTGGTTGTCTGACATTCTTGCAACATAACCGGCCCAGTGTCATTTCAGTTATCAAATTTTATTTCTAATGTTTGTTTTCTAATATAGTATGCTGTCTTGTGATCTCCCAATGTAATGTTGAGCTTGGTTATTTCCTATGTACGTTCCATGGTTTCCAGTTTGAGGGTTAATATTTTGGTTAGGTTCAATGTTTCAGCTCCATATGTGACTATCGGGGGAATAAATTCGTTGTAGACCTTCTTTTTTTTAGGTCAAATGAGATTTCCTTGTTTTTGAAGGTTTAGCTTGCAAGGGCAAGTCAGAGTGATTCTCCGCTTGATTTCTCCTTATGAGGATTTCATGAGAGATTCGTTGTCCTAGGTAGATTCACTCCTCTGTACTTCTTTATAAGAGGGGTAGTGAGATACGAAAAGCGACAGGAAGCAACGAGAGGCAAATTGAATATAATTTCCAAAACTTATTATACAGAGGTTGGTCGTAATTGAAGAATTCAGGGTTATGCTTAGGATTAAGAGTAGGGCTAGGATTATTTATTGTTCTGGTCATGTGTAATGAATTTCATCTTTGCTTTGCTTCACATTGCTTTCCTTATTTAAAACAATATTGTTGATGATTTGTTTTATAGAACTACTTGAAACGTTGAAGAGCTGGAGATATGATCTGTAATCGCCTAATGGACGTGATCAGACGTGAAGCGTACAATGAATTATAATACCAGCCATGCCGTGCGGGTGTGAAATATGGAAACTAACTAAAACCTGGAAACAAAACCATAAAAACCACAAAGATATATATATATATATATATATATATATATATATATATATATATATATATATATATATATATATATATATATATGTATGTGTGTGTGTGTGTGTGTATCACAAAAGTAGATGGGAAAAAAGGCCTTTGTTCAGGCGCGGAATTATAATGGCTGATGATGATCTCGATGATTATACATATATAGAGAGAGAAGACAACAATAATAAATATACAACAGGCGTGTGTATATGTATAAAGTATATCTTTAGTGAAAAAAGTGCTAGATACCATCGGTAGAGTGGTTATAACATGAGTGAAGTTTTTTTTCCAGTGGTTGAAGTCATTATATATATATATATATATATATATATATATATATATGGAGATGTCATTCCAGGAAGTATCCAGCCATGTTATCTTTATCTTGAGAAGAGAACCGTTGGCACGACCTTAGAGTAACATGGTAACAAAGCAGAGGGGACCATACTGTGCATGCGCGAAGAGGACACTCTTAAGATAGGTGGACTTGTGTAGTGTATGACTGTTGCATTTACAATGATAGAGCCTCGTCTCATATAAGTTTCTCTTGCAAACCCATCACCATCAGTCACCATTCAATTATGTCTGTGACTTCTGGAATCACACTTTTGAAAAAGGAGAGATTTCAGACCATGAAGAAGATTAAGGAGAAGGCAATGGGTCAGATGATGGGAGTTCCAGAAAAGGATTTTGCAAAGTGCTTTGAAAAGTGGGGTGGGAGCTAGGTTAAGGGGGTACTATGAAGTGGACTGAGATACCATTGCCCTAGATGAGCTTTTCATGAAAATTAGATAGCTGGATACTTCCCGAACAGACATCATATTTTGTCAGTCTTCTATAAGCGATATACCTCTCTCTCTCTCTCTCTCTCTCTCTCTCTCTCTCTCTCTCTCTCTCTCTCTCTCTCCCAATCTTTATTTATAAATGTGTGTCTGTCTGTATGATTTGGGGGTTCCCTTATATAAATATAACTGTGTGAATTCAGAAAGTATACATCACATTTTTTAGATTCATTCCAACGTACTTGTAAACATTAATTTATTTCAGTTTAGACCAGAGATTCTGTAACACAAAACTCAAAAATAAAATAATCAAACAACATTGAACATTGTAATATCCTGTACAAAAATCAGAAATTTTGATAAATATGAAGGTATATAAGTACATTGAAATAAAGCTTTTGGGATGTATCGGATACATTTTGCACTCACTATAGATATATTTGTATATTGTAGACTGTTGTTATACTAACTGATCCCCCATCGTTAGGAACGTTTTGGGGAAAACCTACGAAAGTTAGCCCTGTTTCGGGAAATAAATGATATGTAGAATAAAATAATATCAATAAACAATACATATAAAATCTTATATAAAATAACTAACTACGTGTATGACATATACTATATAATAACAGAGGTGGCGTTTGATCTACACAGTTGGGTGTCATGTTAATATAACTGTTTTGTTTTCAAAATCCCCGAAATGGTTACATGGTAGACAACTGATGACCCAATCAAAGAGACAATTTGTACACTGTATCATAATAACAAAATATATGTAAAACAGAGCAAAAACACTGAGGAAAATTACATAAATTGCATGGACTGATATTGTGACTGAAGTGACACAAAATAAATTTTGAAAAGTATTTTAATGTTTAGTGTTTAAAGCTGCAAAGCTTAATAGGATATATATATATATATATATATATATATATATATATATATATATATATATATATGTCTGTGTGTGTGTGTGTATTTTATATATTTTTATATAACATGTATATGATATGAACCAACGCGATGCCCTGACTACACATTAATGTTGTGACGGGTCCACTTAGCCCATATTCTTCGTTTTTTTTTCTGCTTTATTATTATTGTATTATATACATCATATATATATTTTATCATATATATTGTAGATATTACATATATTTTTTGATTGTTTATTTCTTTCTTTCCGTTCCGCTCTCTCCACTCCTCTCTTTTCCTGCATCCGTAAACCCATTGCCGCTGACGACGATTATCCATTCATTCAGAACCAGATATTGTCGTTATACATACACAGCTCCTCAGTTCACTCTTTTGTTGTGCTTACTTGTGATTTATTGATCAAATAGCAAGGTTACTCGGCGTCGTCTGCAGTAGAAATAGCTTTTCTGAGCAGTTTAACATGTTTTTTTTTTCTCAACTACTGTGACGAAGATATTCAATTACCGAATATGCCGGCGTTTAAATCGACCCCAAAATTTAAAAAAGTTTATTCAAGTTTAGTTCAACATTAAGTTTATTAAAGTTTAATTCAATATTCGCCAGATCAGTCGTCTCTGTAAAATAGCGCAACACTGCTTCCATCTGACCATCTTGTTCATAGGGTCTGAACAGACTAATATAATCAATCAGAGAAATTTCTTTGTGCTTGAAAAGACGACTTACCCGCCGGTATATATTATATTCGACATGATTTTCCTCCTATTAACGTCTTGTCTGATATATTCTTCATTTGGGTAGCGGAAGGAAATGAAACTATTTAACCGTATAGTCCCAAACTGGTTAAAGCGTTTTAGGGGTAGTTTAAGGGGTTTTGAGGGTGGTGACTTATTCCTTGAAATAAAACCTAGAAGAGAAAAAGCATCAGTTGTCGATTATGATAGTTTAGAATACGTAGCCATCAGCTCTCGCAAAATATATCATCATCATCATCATCAGTCTTTTAACATCCGTCGTTGGATATAGACCTTCCCCAGGATTTGCCACACATCTCTATCATGGGCGTCACGGAGCCAGTACTTCCTGAACTTGTCTAGCTCGTCTCTCCATCTAATATTCTGCCGGCCTCGGTTGCGCATGTGATCTCAGGGGATCCATGTCGTGAGCCATGATGTCCATCAGTTGTCTGCCTTCTTGCAACATGGCCAGCCCACCGCCATTTGAGATTTTTAATGGATTCTATGATGTCCCCGACTCTTGTCTTTCCTAAATGTACTATGCTGTTTTGTGGTCTCTCCATGTGAGGCCCAGCATTATTCTTTCATGTGCACGTTGCATGGTTCTCAATTTACGGGTCTGTCTCTTGGTTAGGTTCAGCTCCATAAGTGACTATTGGAAGAATGCATTGGTTATACACTCTTCTCTTTAGGGTTAATGGGATCTTCTTATTTTTGAAGGTTGAGCTAGCTAATAATCTATTTGGAAGAATATTCACATAAATTAAGGATTCGGCTATGGGACAGCAGTAACTTTTTTTACAAATTCTGTTAGAATATCCCCTAAAAAGCATTCGATTTTTTACAGTTCATGCCAAGAATCAGAATCTTTTGTACCTCTTTGTTATCAGTGTGTCACTCCTTGGCGCCCTTATCCCTCCTTTCCGCCAAACCCTGCACAAGTTTAGCTTTTTGTGTGTTAACTCATCAGGCTATTACTCGTTACTATCGAACAGCAGAAACGCTTCCTAATACTATAGAGGAATGCGTCGCTGAAGGACCCACAATCTATTCGGACTGTTATCGAGGGTACTCTGCCAAAGTAGTGAATGCAGCGTTTCCGTCATTTCGAGGTGAACCATCGATATAATTTTGTCAACATGCAAAATACGGAACGGATGTGGGGGATCTATGAAATAAAAAAAGAAAGCGAAATGAGTGACACAAAGCCGGTCTATCTATTAGGTGAATCTAAGCGGTTTCTGGGGGCCGCACTCTAAACTGAAAAATAGTCGTTAGAATATCGGGGGCATATTTCAGGTCTCGCCTATAGTGCGTGAAACTCACGTGCAAATTTCAAGTCTTGCCGAGGACGGATGAAACCCCTGCACCTGGAATGGAGTGGCGTAATAATAACGAAGTAGTACAGATTTTATCAAACATACGGCAACAAATATCGATTGTTTACCTTCATGTGTATTATACAAATCGCTGCTAGAAACCAAAGTTAGTTATTAGTCAACCAAAACTGTCAATACAGGTTTCTCTCAATTATTCCGGCTGGCTGGCTGGCTGGCTGGCTGGTTGACTGGTAATATATGTACCACGCGTTCAGGCCACACCATTGGAGCTAGATGGCTGAAAATTTCAGCATTTACTCATTTTTAAACCCCATTCCCATATTGATTTTCAAAGAGGTCAGTTTGGTATGTACGTTTACGCTAAATTGGTCCCTAGGTAACATTTGATTTTTAAAATTCAGACCTTTTAGTGATTACTGCCAAACATGAGCGAGAGAAATAACATTGTTTGATCACACTTTCTTCCAATGTTTTAGTTGATGACCCCCAACACAGCATGCTGCCAAAAGACTTTGGTCACGTGACGGTTTCTGTTGTTTCATTTCGTGAAATAAACGTATGAAGGTGCACAAAATGTCTGCTGGCCTACAATACCTATCAATTGATAATTATGCCCCTCCCTGTCGCAGTCTTTGCCCCCGGGTGCTGAAAGCCCTTGCTGTACCTTTGCTTTAAGCTATCATCTAGATCAGTAGCTCAGGTTGGAGTAGTACCGCAGGACATTTGAAATCACAATAACCCAGTAAATTTCAAATCAGTGCCGAATTAATGATGGAACCGGATTACACGTCGCTGAATTGGGTCGATTGCATAAGACCCCTTTTTTTAATTGCTTTAGTACTGATACACTCGTGTGAAAATCGGTTCTAAGTGAGAGAGAAAACTTGCAAAAAGTTAGAAATCTAATTGTTGCAATAATTATTCATAAGAGCTTTGTGTCTTGTCTCATTAATTATAGTGGATTATTGTGTGGAAAATAATTTTGCTTGCTTGACATTTAATTAACAGCCGGCAATCATTATGATAACTTTCTATTGACCCACACTCTTCAACTCTTTGAATTAGTATATCATTACTCGGAAAGTGAAGACACAAACCTTTTTCTCCATAATTTATAACAAATTCTAGTTTGACGGTAGGATCAGGTGAATCTAACGATACTACACTCTGATCTTTGATCTCTAGTTATGAATGAATAATGATAAAAATGCATATTAATCATCTGCCTTAGATAAATTTCCCATGGTGAACTCTATTCTCAGCTAAAGCTCTTAAATTCATAAAGTTACAGGTAAAAAATACATTCTAATACAAGATGTATCAAAAGTAATGCCAGATCTATCTCAATAATAATGCCAGATTTGAAAGGAAGCAAATGGGTCTGGTTAGTCACTCAATAGAAAACGTCATGTAAAGCAGGTCTTTTGGAAGCATGTCGTGTTTAGAGTGATCAACTTAAAGTTTGAAAAGGGGTAATCCATGAATAACTTACTTCTCTAACCTTTTGTTTGGCAGTGATCACTGGAGAAATTTCAAGAAAAACTAGTTTGAAACAAACCAAGAGATCAATTTAGTATAAACTTACATTGTAAATTGGAATTCCTGTTAAAACGTATTTACAGAGGAAATTTTAAAAAAATACAAAAAATCTTTTTTCTCTAGATATAAGGAGTAAATGTTGAACTTTTCAGCCCTGAAACTCCATTGATGTGGCCTGTATGCGTTACACTTTCATAGCTATCATTTCATCCAGCCGAACTAGTTTAAAAACTAGAGAAACCTTCGTATACTTTTTGTTGTGGCTTCGAATTCTTACTTCCCTTGGAACTGCCTTTTTCACAACAAAAAACAGGAAGTACAAACAGTTGTTTATTCATTACATTCTATATACATTTATATATATATATATATATATATATATATATATATATATATATATATAGAACATGTTTATGTTGAAGATCATGTCCATTTCTGATGATGTCCAGCTATGCCTGTGTGCACTTGGAATGCGACATCTAGTTTCAGGATTTAGAAATTCTGAAACTGGATGCCAAGAAATCCATGAAATGTACAAATGTCCATTTGCAATTGTCATAAGATCCTCAAAAGAGAAGGAAATCAAGCGAAGAATCACTCTAGGATGGCAAGCATTCGGCAGAGCAAGCTCAACTTTCAAAAACAAGTCGACCCCAATGATCTTAAAAAGAAGAGTATATAATCAATGCATTCTCTCGATAGTCACTTATGGAGCTGAAACATGGAACCTAACCAAGAGACAGACCGACAAACTGAGAAGCATGCAACGCACGTATGAGAGAATCATGCTCAACCTCACATGGAAAGATCACTAGACAACCCTATTTATCAGGAAGAAAACGGGAGTCAGTGACATCGTAGAAACTATTAAAAACTCAAATGGCTATGGACAGGCTATGTTGCAAGAATGGGAGACAACCGATGGACATTAAGATTCACAACATAGATCCCCAGAGATCATATACGAAACCGAGGCTGACAGAATACAAAATGGAAAGATGAAGTTGACAAAGTCAGAAAATACTTGCTCCACAACGCCCATGATAGAAAATTGTGGAGAATCCTGGGGAAGGTCTATGTCCAACGACGGACGTTAAAAGACTGATGACAATGATGATGGTGACTTCAAAATGACACAAAGTGGTGAGCATTTAAACCAAGTTTGATTTGTCCCGGATCCAATGGTCGTCTACATCGATGTTTTCTCAAATTTACCTTTTAGTGCGTGGGATTAAGTTTCATTTTTGAATTCTTTGACATGATTCGACTTACAACCGGGGGAAGAGGGCAACCATTAGATGACAGTGATCTGCCTCGAATTCAACAGATCGTTACTTTGTGAATTAACCCTATAGGAGCAATGTATTGTTTTTGTTTTTTTCCAAATGCCAAATTGATTCGTTGAATTGATCCAGCTGGAATGAGAAGGTCCGATTCATAATCACACGGTAGACAAGTTCTCAATTACACACGAGATATTGATAAAACTGATTATTGTAAAGGCTGAGAGTATTTCTCTCGATACACTGAGTCGGAAAGGTTCGCAAACATACTATGATGAAAAATTCTAGAACTTTTGCTAATAGTGAAGATCCTTTCTATCGACCCTACTTGTTCATAGTCATACATATATATATATATATATATATATATATATATATATATATATATATATATATATATATATATATTCATTAGATTTTTGTGACTCAAAGATCATTCAATTAAAACTAAGTAAACATAGATCTCATTCTTTAAGTCAAATATAGATAAACAAGTTTGTTTTTTTATTGTTTTGTTTGGGGGGGGGGCGTTGCACTTTTTTGTTTTTGTTTGTTTTCTACTTAGTATTTTTTTTAAATCTGCCCACCGTTGGTTAGTTAGTTTCTTTGATGTATTGACCCTCTCTCCGATGTATACGATCTAAATCACATACTTAATGCTTAAAATTTCAACACCATGTCATCAAGCGTACGATTGGTCAATTCGCCAGTCATCTGTGCTGTAAAGTTCCGTAACAGAGTCCCAATCGCGACAGTTCCACTTAATTTTATACATCAGTTTCCCTCCCTCAGCCCGACAAAAAGCTTATAGATAAATAAATAAATAAAAATACGATGGTAATTCCTATGTGTTGTGATGTCTACTTAAGTGTATGAAGATTAGACGCCTACGTGTGTATACCCGTGTATACGTTAGTGAACTAATGATATATGTGTATATGAATGTGTGTTCGTGTGTGTGTGAATAAATAATGAATGAGCATGTTTTTGAATGAATAATGTGTGTGAGGATGAGCGAATAACTGTAAAAAAAATGATATATGTGTACTTGTTTGCATATATGTAAGCATGTGCGTGAATGAATGATAAATGAATTAATGAGAGTGTATGTAAAGGATAATGAATGAGTGTATGCGTGTGAGTAAACAAGTTATAAATGTGTGTGCATGTGTGTGAGTCTGAATGAATAATAGATGTATGTGTGTGTTTGCGAAAATATATTACTTGAGTGCATGTGTATGTCAGAGAATAAATGAAATGTGTATGTGTATGAGTGACTGATAGATACATGTATGTATGTGTGTGAATAAATAAATGTTAAATGTGTGTGCATGCGTCAGCGTGTGTCTATGTGTATAAATGAATAATAAATATATGTTTTGCACTGAAAGTAAATGCACACACACACACGAATGTATTGTTTGCGACGTGTAAATACACTTGGTGTGGTTCTTCATCGAATGATAATTATTCTCCTGTCGTCATCACTAATCGTTCCTCGTCTCGCTTATATTTTTCATGAACCAACAAAGTAATTACTGAAGATTAGTCTGCCAGGAAATTCAGTTTTCTGGTTCCCATCATCCTGGAAATTATTCATTGATTCCGTGGAGTTGCAATTCGAATAATTCATCCCCAATTAATTTGTCGATTGTAATTTCAATTAATATTAATTATTTAACAGCGCTGTTGACATGTGCAACCGGGGCTGACTTAATTAGCCCATTTATAGAATGACGAATTCGGAAAAAAAAATTTGTTACGAAACATGAAGGAATCGTACAAGAATAAGGTTATCAGAATTCATTGAGGTCTATCAAAAGTATTATAATTTTTTTTTTTTTATTTCTCCAAACTCTTCTGAAAGTTGTTGAGAGCTTGGGTACTACCTTCAGTTTTAAATTATCACCATTAACAACCGATGGCCGTTCACTTCGTCGTCCAATTCTGAGCTCTATTTCAAAAGACAAGTCACCTCTCTCGAAATGCTTGAATCAGTTTTGGACAGTACTGTCAGGTAGTGTTTCATTTCTCTGAGTTTTTTATGGTTTTAGGTTCAATCCCAGTGAGAGAAAATAATAATACTACTAATGCTAAGAGGGGAGTGCGGTCAATATACCCCTGTCGATTAAATAAAGGGTTCGGTATGTTACTTCCCCACATCTACCAGATGATACCTGATGAAGGCCGTAGAGTACAACGGTCGAAACGTTGTATGAAAAACAACCAAGATGAAGATAGTCCGAATAATTAGAGAAATGATTTTCATTTCTTTCCACTTCCCGAATTCTGTGAGTAGCTTCAGCGGCTTTGAGGTTCTGTTTAAAATAATACCTCAAAGTTGTTAGAATCATAGTACTTGTATCCACCATTCATCATTTGTCCATCGTTGGACATATATCCTCTCCACGATTCGCCACGTCTCTCTATCGTTGACGTCATGGAGGCAATATTTTCTAAAACTGTCCAGTTTGTCTCGCCATCTCATATTCTGCCAGCCTCAGCTCCGTATTTGATCTCTGGGGATCCATGTGAGTCGTGATGTCCATCGGTTATTTGTTATTCTTGCAACATGTCCAGTCTATTGCAATTTGAGTTTCCTATTCGTTTCAATGATGTCTTTTGCTCCTGATTTCCCCCTAATATACTATGCTGTCTTGTGATATCCTCATGTGAGATCTTCTCTTGAGCAAATTGCATGGTTTTTAGTTTGAAAGCGAATCCTTTGGTTAGGTAAGTTCTGTTTCAGCTCCATTACTTATCATCGGAAGGATGGATTGGGTTTAGACCCTTCTTCTCAGTAATAATATTTTTGTTCTTGAATAGTGAACTGGAAGCTCGCCAACTTACGATGATTCTTATAACATCGAAACGTACAGCCGGTTAGTATTACAACTACTACTACGTCTACTACTACTACTACTACTACTACTACTACTACTACTGAGAAGAAGAAGAAGAAGAAGAAGAAGAAGAAGAAGAAGAAGATGACAGGGGAGGAGAAAAACAAGAAAAAGAAAAGCAAGAAGAAGAAGAAGAAGAAGAAGAAGAAGAAGAAGAAGAAAAAAAAGAAAGCCAGAAGAAGAAAACAAGAATAAGGAGGAGAAGAAGAGGGTGGGCGCTGTTTTGTCTGCCTGTGTTTGTGTGAAAAGTATGAAATAGAAAAAGAAGAATTTTTATTTCACCTTCAGTGTTTATTTATTGTTTCAATACTTGGGGATTAACATAACTATACATGGAAAAACAAATGATTTCGAGTAAGACGTGGAATGAACGTTCCTCTCGCTGTTAGCCTTTACTTCTCTGCACACATCTGTGTCTTACTCCATCAAAATTGAATTCTATGGGTGCAAAGGGTCGGTGAAGCTCTGAGGTCACTCTGATTGAAATCAACTCCTACCAACCAGGACTTGGTGCAGCCTTAATGCACTATCAATCAAACAATCATGAAAATGTACAATAATAATAATAATAATAATAATAATAATAATAATAATAATAATAATAATAAAGTAGTTACAGCACATACCGGAGACAGCCCTGGAGAATGGAACCATAAATTACTTTGGGACTTTGACATCCAAACGGACGACCTCATCCAAGTAAGAGAACGAGATAGGAGGAACTCGGGTAAGAAGAAAGATTGAGACTGTGCATACCACAGCATTGCTAGAAACTACAAGAATACTGAGGAAAGAGCTAGAAATATAAGATCTACAACCCCCAGCTGTTAGCAGTGACCTAACAGAGGAAGAAGGAGAAAAAACACCCAAATGGTAGAGGAGGTACGGGCCATAGCACTGCTGTGATAAGTCGGGGGAGGTGTTTGTCATGACCGTCTTGTCGTCTGGGGGGTACCCGGTCATCAGAAAACTTATCAGTTATTTCAGATCTGTACAGTTTATCCACTGCCATAGATGGACGCCCAGAGTTAACTTGGGATTTTAAAAGAACAACTAAAATAGTATTATGAAAGAGAATACAAGGAAAATTCGGAATTCTGAATGATAATAAATACTGAATTCAAAAATAGAATAAAAGCAATAAGTACGCTAGCTATCCCTGATGTAACTTGAAGTTTTAATATAATTAGGCCCAGACATCAAATAATGGATCAGTATTTAGAAGAAGAAGAAGAAGAAGAAGAAGAAGAAGAAGAAGAAGAAGAAGAAGAAGAAGAAGAAGAAGAAGAAATATGTAGTATTTGATTCAATGGAAATTAATGATACAATAGCAGATCAAGTGACAACCGTTTTTTGGCAGTTGGAATAGGGGTGATCAATGAATGATTAAATTTTATCGCCTTTTGTTGGGCAGCGATAAGTAAAAACGTCTGAAATTTCAAGAACAAGCGTTAATGCTACCGGGCATTACGTAATCAATTTAGTACACATCCATATTGCAAATTGAAACCTCCGCTAAAAACCTACGATAGAGGAATTTTCAAAAAATAAAATTCCGTTTGTTCTAGACATAATGAGGAGTAAATAATAAAATTTCCATCCCTCTAGCTCCATTGGTGATGCATATATAAATAACCAGTCAGCCAGACAGACCAACTTGGAAACTGAAGAAACTTATAACACCAGATGCCCTGTAGTTGAAATGTTAAAATAACTCAATTTGCATACGACGAGAAAACCATTTTGGATGTCAATTGGTTTTCATGTTGACGTTTACCCCGCTATGCGACAGAAGGACTTTCCTTTGAACAATAACTTTCCTAAGCCGAAATGGTGTAAAGTGGAGAAGCAGTCATCATTAATTCATATGAAATTGGGCTTACGATTGACAGGGCTGCAATGATTAAAGAAATGAGTAACTTCGATTTTGGAAGGAGGCATACGTTTAGGGTAGGTTTACAGCGCTTATAAAAAGGCTGTATGGTATGAAAATGTCTGAGACTATACAGTAACGCATACTGACACATTTCAAGCCTTCAACGTCAGCTAAACCAGACGTTGAATCTCGACATCGTAAGAGGCAGATGTATCAGATTGTTATTTGTGGGATATGGAAACGATCTGTAAACTTGGGAAGAGGTTCTTCAATCCTAGGCTTTGTGTCGAGTGCTTAGCAGATAGGCATTGAGTACCTTTTGAAATGCCATTGGTATGGGTCGGCTTTGGATTGAACCATAGCCTAGGGAATTGGAGGTTAGCACCCTATCCCTAGGCCACGGGGATCGGTACAATTCATCAATAAAAAAGGCATTGATTTTGCACAGCAGTATTCAAACCTAGCAATTGTATTAAATTGTTTCATTGTCCAACTTGGGAAAACAAAGACCAAGCGCACTAGACGCACGTTCACACTGATTGAAAAAAAAAAAACAAGCATGTTTTTTATACAAAACGTTAAGATTAGAGCACGTCTCATATGGACAGACCTCAGGTCTCCAACTTTCTGCACAGCATCCTCACATGTCAAAGCATATTTCCATACGTCATCACGTGATGACGTCGAAAAATAAAACTCGATGATTTTAAGTAAAAGTTGCGTCCGTAAGCGTGACGGACGACAAAAAAATAAATGCACATTGCGTATCATTATTATTATTATTATTATCATTATTATTATTATTATTATTATTATGTGCACTTGCGAGTTCACACCAGATATAGCAGTTAGTTGGCAAAGAGTATTGTTTTATCTGTTATTAAATCTATCGACTAAACGCCAGTTTTCAGTGTGATTAATAGGTTTAAAAGCGCGCATTCCGAATGTCAAAATTCGTGCATAAAACTGAGTACAGCTCAAACTGTAGATATGAGGTTACCAACTAAGTTCCTTTGGCATTTATCACTAGATGGCATGAGTAGCCTCAACTTCTTCCAGAATTACTTAGATTGCAATGAGACAATTGTCATATTAGCGTGTATATGTTAAAATAAAATTGCCAAAATGTTTGCTTAATGACTCAAAATGGGATAAGACAAATGTCTTTGGAATATCATTATTATTTTTATTTCGAGAAAGGCAAAAATACGATTCAAACGCAAATAAACCAATTGAACCTTTTGATCGTCCAATTTCATGTATTTTAATTCAGCAAAACGAATGTTACAATGGATTTTAGATACACAAGTATACATCCGTTGCTTTTTTCACGATATACCTAAATCTGAGTCCTGCGTCATAATGTTCACACAGCACTGTTAAATTAAATTAAGATTTGAAAAGGAAAAGATTTTATAGAGTTGTCGACTCTAGGCGGACGAACTTACGATTTTTAAATCATTTATTTTCTTCTGCCGTCGAATATCACAGTGTAAATGAAATATATGGATACACATTGCATTTCATTTTTATTTATCTATTTATTTATTTATTCATAAACTGTATGCATGCATAACAGTGATTAGCATTGAAAATGGGCTTAGAGAATAGCGTTCTACATACTTTGCAATTTATACACGTGAATAATAGAGATTTGCATTGCAGTGAGCTTGGAGAATAGCCTTCTATACACATTGCATTTTATGTACGTGAATAATAGAGATTTGCATAGCAATGTGCTTGGAGAATAGCCTTCTATACACATTGCATTTTATATACGTGCATAATAGAGATTTACATTGCAATCAGCTTGGAGAACAACGTTCAGTTGACTGGAAACATTTTTTGTTTTTTGTATTATTACTTGGGGGGTCTTTAAATTCAGGATTTTTATTACGTCATTAGAACATAAATGAAATTTTATTTTCCTACGTCGGTTGCATGAATGAAATTGTATCTTATTACACCAGTAGCGTTAATTAGCGCGACAGAAGACGTCTGCACATTGGTAATTATTATAAATGTGGATTAGATAATATCGAGTTTGACAGACATACAGACAGACAGGAAAATTATAATATAGATTGTTTTCTGTATTAAAAGAATACGTAATTACTTTTAGGAGATCGAAATCATACATGATATATATATATATATATATATATATATATATATATATATATATATATATATATATATATATATATATTCGTATTCATTTGTTTGCATATGAGTATACGAATAAAGGCACTTTTGTATACTTCAGTATGAATAGATTGTGTGTATGGGTCTCTGTGTGTGAGAGAGAGAGGGGGGAGAGAGAGAGGGAGAGGTTTTTTGTATAAGTCTCCGGGATTAGGCGAAAGGAAAGTCGTAAATGTTCAGTTCCTATCGTTTTTTATTGATTATCGAATCGGTGGATTGGTGTAAAAAGGCAGAGACTGATCAGTGAGCTGGTTTGATTTTATGAGGGTCAATATTGATAGGCGATTAGGATTCTTTTGGCATAAGAAGGGAGGGGAAAAGGTGAAAAGGATGAAAGAAAGAAATAAAGAAAGAAAAAGAAAGGTGAAAAAGAATACCAAAAGTAAGAAAGGTGAAAAAGAAATACCGAAAAGAGAAAAGAAAGAGAGAAAAAGAAAGAAAGATAGAAAGGTGAAAGAAAATACCAAAAGAAAGATCGAAAGAAGAAAAAGAAAACAAAAACGAAAGAAAGAGAGAAAGAGAAAAAGAAAGAAAGATGGAAAGGAATAACAGAGAAACGAAGAAAGAGAAAAGTCAGGCCAAGAAAGAAAGCGAAAAATGGTTAGTCACTCAATAGAAAACGTCACGTGACCAACATCTTTTGGCAGCATGCAGTGTTGTCGGTGATTAATTGAAAAATTGGTGATCAATGAATGAGTTACTTCTCTCGCCTTTTGTTGAGTCATCATCATCATCAGTCTTTCAACGTCCGTCGTTGGACATAGATCTTCCCCAGGATTTGCTACACTTCTCTATCATGGGCGTTGCGGAGCCAGTACTTTCTGCACTTGTCTAGCTCGTCTCTCCATCAAATACTCTGCCAGCCTTGGTTGCACATATGATCTCTGTGGATCCATGTCGTGAGTTGCAATGTCCATCGGTTGTCCGCCATTCTTACAACATGGCCAGCCCACTGCCATTTGAAATTTTAATGGATTCTATGATGTCCCTGACTCCTGCCTTCTTCTGGATGTACTGCGCTATCTTGTGGTCTCTCCATGTGAGGCCCATTATAATTCTTTAATGTGCACGTTGCATGGTTCTCAATTTGTGGATCTGTCTCTTTGTTAGGTTCCATGTTTCAGCTCGATAAGTGACTATTGGGAGAATGCATTGGTTATACACCCTTCTCTTTAGGATTAATGGGATCTTCTTGTAGCTGAGGGTTGAGCTTGCTCTGCCAAAGGCTTGCCACCAAAGTGTAATTCTTCGCTTGATTTCTTCTTCTTTTGAGGGTCTCATAGAGATTCGTTGTCCTAGGTAGATGTAATGATCTACTTTTTCCAGTTCAGTGTCCTCGATTTCGACCAAAAACCTTTTGAGAATAAAGGCAAAAACTAAGATAGGAGAGCAGAGTTGAGAGGCCGAAGCAGACCGGGAGAAGATTTGTCGAAAGTAAGGCAAAGGCAGTCGGACAGACATGGGCCCTGCTGAGGAAAGCTGCTCGGAAGCGAACCAGCTGACGCTGTGCAGTTGAGGTCGCACGCCTCGTAAGGAGTTTACAGGAATTAAACTATGAAAACGGGTCCGTTTTCGTTGGCCGATAATTCATTTGGCACGTAAAATGCGTCAGTAAAATCTCGTCGACCGATAAATTGTTGGATCAGGAAAATGCAACTGGGAAATGTTGTCGGCCAGTAATTTGTTTGATCGTGAAAATGTCGACAGGCAAATGTTGTTGGCCGGTAAATTGTTCGATCAGTAAAATGAAACCGGTAAATGTCGTCGGCCGGTACGTTGCGGACCAGGAAAACGTTAATCAGGAAATGTCGTCGGCCGGTAAATTGTTCAATCAGTAAAACGTCGCCGATTGTTTGAATACTAACAGTCAGCTAATGTAAGAAGCGGTAAGTAGAAATGGAAAAGCAGCTTCCAGCTGGACTTGAATATGCAAAGTTTTAGTGAGTTGTTTTTTTTGGGTGGGGGGGGGAGTTCAAATATTTGTAAGAGATATTTCCATTTTGAAAGATTGGAGAAAGAGGTTGGCAAAGATTAACTATTCATGATGAATATTTGACACTAATAGATAGATAGATAGATAGATAGATAGATAGATAGATAGATAGATAGATATGAACAGTTTGTGATAGATAGATAGATAGATAGATAGATAGATAGATAGATATGAACAGGTTGTGATAGATAGATAGATATGAACAGGTTGTGATAGATAGATAGATAGATAGATAGATAGATAGATAGATAGATAGATAGATAGATAGATAGATAGATGAAAGTTTAAGAAGAGCCAGAAAAGGAATACATTGAAGAAAGGAGCCAAAACAGGGTAATCAGAAATGAAGAAGAATGCAGTATATATATATATATATATATATATATATATATATATATATATATATATATATATATATATATATATATATTCAAGAATTCTTTACAGCTTTAAACAGTAAACATTTGAAAAATTACGAAATATTCTTTGTGTCACTTCAGTCACTTATTTCTCAATATTTGTTAATGTAATTTGTGCAATTTTCTTCAGTATTTTTTCTGTTTTCTGTTGTTATTATGGTGCTATGTGTAGTTTTCTCTTGTTGATATATATATATATATATATATATATATATATATATATATATATATATATATATATATATATATATATATAATTTGATTTGACTTGTAAATGACTTTGATAAATCAAACGAAGAATCGACCTAGGTTAGCAGGCTTTCAGCAGAACAAGCGAGACATTGAAGACAAAAAGATCCCATTTGTTTTGAAATGGAAAGATCTACACCCAATACATATTTCCAATAGTCACCTATGGTGCACCTCTTAAACTGGGAACCATGTAATGTGCAGAAGGAAGGTACATGCTCAACATCACATAGAGAGGCCACAAGACAGCACAGGATATCAAAGAGAAAATAGCAGACAATTAACAATGGGCTGGTCATGTTGCGCGAACGTCAGACATTCACTGGACATTGCAACTTACAACATGGATTGCTGAAGATCATTGGCGAAATTGCAGTTGATGAAAAATAAAATGGCGTGACATAAACGACTTGGACAATTTCAAGGGGTATCAGCCCACGATCAAGAGGTCTGACGAATCTTGGGGAAGTTCTCTGTCAACAACGGACGCTAAAAGGAATTTTAGGAACGAGACAAATACGACCTGCGGAGCTAGTTCAGAACACGACGAAGGAAACTTTCCTTTTCATTTCATGTACTTTCAATTTCCTAAACCCTCAAACATCCCGTGAATTTGTCAGTTTTGAGAGAGTGAATATTTGAAGGTTTTATCCGAGGTGGTTCTTATATTGTAGCTATGGTGCTAAATCATTACTTTCTATTTGTTGTTGATAACTGCAGATATGTATTTCTCTGTCTCTCGGTGAGTGTGTGAACACGACTGGTTAGGATTATTTGAATTTTATGAATTCACTCTAAACTATTTTCTTTCCAATGCTCTTAGATAAGGACTTTTTTTTTCAAGATCAGCCCTGGGTATTGCAGCCAATACATATATATATATATATATATATATATATATATATATAGTGTCGCACATAAGTATTTGAACAAACATAAACTCAGTGTTTATTGCATATGATTACATTCCTTCCATTGGTGTGTTCGTCTGCAACATTTCTCTGGCCTTACTTAAAACGCACTTCCTTCATTTGTGGGGTTGATGGACTGATTTAGAATGAATTCTTGCTTCCATTGGCTGACCCCAGCTTGCAGCTAAGTTGCATTGTTTACAGACCCCAATTTCAAGGCTATTCAACTAACTAGCTTGGCAACTCTTCCAAATTACAATGTGAGTTAGGCTTTCGGATACCCTTGACGACTGATCCAGAAACCAAGGCATAAATGCAAATATTTGTTTAAATACTTATGATCGGTACTATATATATATATATATATATATATATATATATATATATATATAATGAATGTGTGTACATTGATTAATTTGGTTAATTCGCTTTGAAGTTTTCTGCACTGTTGAAGCCTGCACTGTTCAAGGTCTTCTGTTTAATTTAATTTTTTTTCACTTCATACCTAGTTACACTGATTACCTTGACTGCACTACATCGAACCACACGGATCAGAACCACACAGTATTCACATACATATATATATGTGCGTGTGTGTGTGTGTGTGTGCGTGTGTGTGTGTATGCAATGCTCTTCCAACATGGAATAGAGCACTCTGACGAATGGGGAATACATATGCGTAAATAATTATACCGCTTGAATTCAACCTTACTGACCGTCCAGTTCCGTAGAGCAGAGAGAGGATACCAGCCTCTGGGTCTGAAGCTAAGGTTTTGATCCTACCTCGTGGTACTGGAAGGGATATTGGATAGTCTATAGCCACACTGAAGAGTTGGAATAAAACAAAGCAGCTGTCTTTGGATGACACACACACATATATATATATATATATATATATATATATATATATATATATATATATATATATATATTATATATATATATATATATATATATATATATATATATATATATATATATATATATATATCCCCTCTATTCCTCCAGAATGAACTTCTGGTTACTCTTTTTAGCCATTTCAGTAAATCTTTGAATAGGGTCCTGATCTAATGAAGTAGAACTCATTAACATACATGCAAAATTTATATTTGTTCAAATACTTATGAGCGGTAATATATATATATATATATATATATATATATATATATATATATATATATATATATATGTGTGTGTGTGTGTGTGTGTGTCCACGCTTCTTTTTTTTTTTCAAACGAATGTGGGTCAGGGCTATGTTATTCCCACTTTTCCTGCTGTTGCTTTGCCTTTCCTCAATCGTCCGTTTCATCCTGTCCACTCGATTGGTCATTATTGTGTTCCGGGCGAGGACAAAACGAAGTACAGGCTGATGCACTCACAGTCCATTTATGCAAGAGAGAAAAAAAAAGAAAAGAAAAAAACAAGTGCAGATCATTACCAGTCGGCATTAATCGTTTCTGCACGCAGCACGTGACGGCACCTGTGAAATAACGTTCGAGGCCAAATGGAACAATGTGTCTTTTTCCATAAAAAAAAGAGTTGAGAGAAAGAGAGAGAGTGAGTGAGGGAGAGAGAGAGATGAGAGAGAAAGGAAATTAGGGGGAAAGGAAATTGAGTCAAGGCAAAAAACTCATTAAGTGCAAAAATCAAATTCAATTTTTTTTTCAGCTCATACTTAGTTACATCGATTACCTTGACCACACAACATCAAAGGTCGTACTGATCAAAACCACACAGTATTCATTCATATATATATATATATATATATATAGAGAGAGAGAGAGAGAGAGAGAGAGAGAGAGAGAGAGAGAGAGAGAAAGAGAGAGAAAAATATTTACCCCCATTCCCCCAAAACAATCTGTTTACTCTTTTCAGCCAAATCAGTAAATCTTCGAGTAGGATCTCGTACTAATTAAGAGGAGCCTGTTAATGTACATGCAAAATTTATATTTGTTCAAATATTTATGAGTGTACAATATATATATATACACACACACACACACACACATATATAGATATATGTGTGTGTGTGTGTGTGTGTGAAATTGAGCCAAGGCAAAATGCCATTCAGTACAAAAATGAACTCTATCCAACAGTGAATCTGCAATTCATCTCGCATCCATAACAACTGACAAAAAAGCAGACAGACGTTTCATTTTTGCGAAACAAACAAAAATAAAAAATAAAAAATAGAATAAATATTGAGACAAAGTTAAGGTTTTTGCTTCATATATCATTTCAAGGTTCGAAATATGAGACTCCGTAAAGACCTCAAGATCCAATAAGGTCAATCTCCAGTTTGGGACAAATCCAACATAAGTAATTCTCACATGAAATTGAAAGAATGTTATTCAATTATGAAATATGAGAATATGAAATTGAACATTTGGTTTTCACACCAATAATGCCTTCTTATTTGTTCATGGCTTGCGCGGGGCCAAAGTCCTGTGAGATACTTGGATGTTCAGAAAATATGTTCACTTTTGAAGCAGTCATTGATTCTGTCTAAAGTTTATAAAACAAAAATCGGTTACTTTTAACAAAAACTGTATATTAAAGAAATAATTAATCCAGAGTTTTTCCTAATTATTTATTCATTATTATTTAATCCTACATGGTGCTTGGCGTTAAAAATTTACTGCATGGCATAATTATCTCTTGTGCCCGGCTGCACAACCACGCAGCTAAGAGTGTACACAATTTCAGAGCATCAGAAAGTGAACTAGTTGGCTTTATGGTGCCATATATATATGATTTTACAATGGGATCACTGTTGCTATTCTTGTAAACAAAATTCAGTGCTTTCAATTGAGAATGGTAGGCAGATGTGTCTCTATGAATATATGCCTAGAATTGACTTATCAATCAGAAATAGATAAGTTCAACCATCTCATTTATAATTAAACATCAAATTAAACTAAATTCCTAATAAATACTATATTATTGTCTATTCTATGTTACTATTAGACAGGAACACGGTTGCCATCCGGTTTTAGTTTTTTATCTAAAAATGAGACCAAAAAACTTTTAAAAGATCATGATTCCCCAGAAAATGATCTGAAAGATATACAACACATATTCAAATTCAAGCTATGCAATTTTATAAATCCCTATAAATAGGGGAAACAATACGTGAATTTTTCTCAGATGAGCAGCATATTTGGGCCAACGGGAACCGTTAAAGGCACTTGGTAAAGTCAAAAGTTCAAAAAAGAGTGGTGTGAGCGGAAATCGACCATTGTAAAATAATATAATAGATCCTTTGTTCATTGTTAGAGGGATCGTTTTCTCAGCTACGTGTTCCTTTCTCAAGGGTCTTAAAGTAAAAATGAAACCAGTAACCGTGACCAGAATCTGATCTTTGTTACCTGATTTTCCCTGAACTGTTTCGCAATTGCACATTTCTAGAAGCTACGTGATGAGGGGCACTCTAGGTTGGAAAGCTTTCAGTAGAGCAAGTTCAATCATCACGAACAAGAGTATCGCATTAATCCTAAAAAGAAGGGAAAATAATCTTCTTTTTTAAGTATCATCATCATTATTATTAACGGCTTCCGTTTCCAACTCATTTTGTGCGCTTTCAATATAAAAATTAAGACTGGATTATTCAAATTTAAACTTAGTTTTACATCGTTCTCTCTCTCTCTCTCTCTCTCTCTCTCTCTCTCTCTCTCTCTCTCTCTCTCTCTCTCTCAGTATGAACATGAGTTTTCAACCACACTTACCTCGGAGATCATAATTTTGAACAAATCATTTTCAGTTGAAAATCTTCAATAATCTCTATTCTTATTAATAACACAAAGATTATTACATTAAATTTTACATGGTTACTAAATTTGGGCATTTTTATCTGTTTATTAGTTTATTGTCATAAGTCCATTGGTGTTCAATGTTCGCCAGATAAAGTATTTTCAGAGGGAAAAAATATTAAAAATCAACAAGATAACTGAAGTGTATCAGATACTTTTATTTGGTATATACTGGCAGCTCTACATGTATAAACTGTGAATAATTTCAGTCGAAATAACTAAAACCGAAGGAAAGTGGAACAAGCAAAATTATTCCTATTGTAAATTTCTAGTGCGAGTTTTTTTTCAAGAGGAGCCGGAAGACAGATCATGACGTCAGACTTCGTCTCTCTATTTGAGAGAAAAAATCAGTCGGCGATCTGTCCGTTGATAGACAGGGAGGGTTTGGCTCCATTTTAACCTCATTTCAAAATTTTAAATTCTAAATTGTTATTAATTTTTATATTATTACCCGTCTCCCAACACACTTTCTGCTTTCCAGGTCGATTTGGAGCTGCCAGTCACACGTGATGGCTAGAGGCCCACCCAATATATATATATATATATATATATATATATATATATATATATATATATAGCTTAAGTTCCCGGAGAACATCGTACCCACTTGGCTGCGCCCAGACTTGGTATTAACATTAGAGTCTTCGAAGCAGGTGCTGTCTGAGAGTGTTGAGGGAAGGGCAATACCACTGGCGTCATGACCAAGTCCTACGATCTTTGGCGTACGCAGTAGGTGTGGTAATTCAAAACAACAAGAAGCAATATGCCCCCAGAAGGTATATCACCTTCGTTAGACCTGGGAAAGAGGTTCACCAGCCGAGCCCGTCGGGAGGATTTCAAGTCACCACTCGTGACTGGAATCAACAAAGCAGCTCAAGTTCACATAGAACATCACGGTCACACCGCCCAGACATGTTGTTAACATCAGAGTCTTTGAAGTAGCTAGTAATGTCGGAAATAACTGTCCCCTCGGAAAATAGAATTGAAGGGGCCAACGGAAAGGGAAAAGCCAAATATGCAGAACTCGTATCAGAGGTCCACAGCAATTGCTGGGGAAGCCCGATGTGAACCGGTTGGAGTTAGGGGCTAGAGTTTCACTGGTCATTCACTACACCGAACATTCAGCCTCACAGTAACTGTGAATATACAGTGGGGATCCATGGATGGGTGTGCTACTTGGGCACAAGTCAGAGACTGACCACCAATGGGTTGCATGGGCACGGTTGTCTGATGATCAAAGACCCAAGACATCGTATGACCCTGGTTTTATCGCTAGAAATGTGTCCAAGTGGCTCCGATCGGTGCAGACATTACTCCTGGCCTAGCCAGTGACCTCTGTGAAAAACTGGAAGATACCCATGAATAGAAAGGTGATAGCTCAGAAAGACGGCAACCCAGGCGGCAAGGGTTAGCATCGCGAACTACAGCTCCTGAGAGGGAGCACACAAACAGGCCACTAAGAACTCTTCTAGGGAATGCCTGAGAGGGGGGAGCATCCTAACCGGATCGGCCTCGGGGCCCAACGTCC
>OY735227.1:22381065-22536065 GCA_963457665.1 Thysanoteuthis rhombus | reverse complement strand
CCAATCTCTTGGTTATGTTCTATTTTTCAGCTTTGTTGATGACTATTGAGGGGAGGACAGAAACACTGGTTGCACACCGTCTTTTTAAAACTGATAGGATTTAAATGATGTGCAAGCATCAAAAACCCTGCACGACCCTGGGCCGATCATTCAATAAAAAATTTGCTGGAGATACTACCACTGTTTGCGCTATTCTCAGACCTCCGTAATAAATAATATTATAGAAAATAAATCCCTAATAAATGAACATTATTTGAAAACACTGAAATAACAGCATTGAATATTCAACTGCCTTGGATACAGCGAAGTTAAACAACGTTGAGCCGAGGAAGGCGACTCTCTTGAAATACCAAAGGCCATGAACAGTAAGGGAATGAACCTAGACAGAAAATTCGGGCTTTGGGATTCGAAAGCACTCGATAGGTTGATGCTGCATCGTGGTGTCGAAAAAAAAACAAAGAGAGCAGATATAGACCGTGAATGAACAAAATGGGAATTTGGAGTTAAAACAAAAAGAAATTCGATTCATGTTGTCGAAACCCAACGATATATTCAACGTGTAATAATGAGAGATCATTTCAAATGCAGTTTCAATGTAATACAATTCACACATATAGATATCATGAGTTAATTTTTATGCCATCTGAGATTAAAGCAAATACAACGGATTTGATATTCACATGGATGAACACTCAATAGAAGTGACACGAACAACGAGTCACGCCTGTTGTTGTATTTATTGGGTAACCTACGTAATCGAGCCTTGTGTCTCAAAATAATTAAATATTGTGTAGTATAAAGATAACATCTATGTACAATACATAATAATACACTATATGAAATAACAAGCTACAAGTAGAATGATGTGTGTTATATATGAAATATATATAATTGAAAGGGAAATGGTGATCAACACTGCTGGGGGGGGGTCATGTTGATATAACTGTTTGTTTTTTTTAAATCCCCGATACGGTTACATGTTAAACAACTGGTGATCACAAGAGAAAATTTACACACGGTACCATGATTCAAAGTATGAGTAAAACAATTGAAAAAAAAATACTGAGGAAATTTACATGAATTGCATTGACAGATATTGAGAAATAATTGACTGAAATGACACAAAAAACGTTTGAAAAAAGTTCTATAGCATGTTCAGTGTTTAAAGCTAAAAAGGTTTTTAGTTGTTATATATATATATATATATATATATATATATATATATATATATATATATATATATATATATATATATATACATGATTAATAATTGTTTCATCCACAGACAGCTGTCTCGTTTCATTACAATACTTCAGTATATATATATATATATATATATATATATATATATATATATATATATATATATATATATTGAGAAATGGATATATATGATTCGACAGGATGATTAAAGAGTTTCGTTATTATATACCGCAATTTATAATTACATATATATATATATATATATATATATATGTATGTGTGTGTGTGTGTGTGTGTGTATGTGTGTGTGTGTGTGTGTGTGTGCGTGCGTGCGTGTGTATGTTCGTGTGTGTGAAGGGAATTTAGTAAATACAGAGACTTGTTCTGAGACTTTTATGATATCTGTTGTTTTCAACTCAAAATCCCAACTGATCAAATCTTGGCCTTTGCATTCGGTCTTTACAATTCGTTTCGTTTTTTGCTTTTGTTCTTTATGTCATTTCTTTTCTATCTTCTCAAACTCTTCAAACATAAGAAAGAAAGAAAGGAAGAGAGAAAGAAAGAAAGAAAGAAAAAAAGAAAGAAAGAAAGAAAAATAAATTTCACAAACTTTTATAAAGACCATCTTAAGTAAGCATATAACTGAGCAAGGCTGAAGTACACATCGACCGAGATGTACCAAAAGTTGAAAATAATAATTTTCAAAATCTATATGATAATAAAAATACTTCAATTGAGAGGATAAGGTGGAAGAATGTATCAATTCATGTTGATAAGGAAGAATAATTACCTGTACAGAATAACATTTAGATAGATAGATAGATACATACATACATACATACATACATACATATGATCTGAGTGTAATAGATAGATAGATGGATAGATAGATGTAACTAGAGCACATACCAGGAATGATATTACCCAAGAATCCAACCAAAATATTTACCATGTTCATATACAATAATCCAGCCAGAACACTTACCAGGAATGGTTATATTGAAGAATCTTCAGGACACCTGACAGGAATCTATTCGGAACACTTACTAGGTATTGTATTATCAGATAACTCAGTCAAAAACACTTACCACGCATCAAATCGTTCAAGAATACAACAAAAAATACACCAGGAATTTGTATTTTCCCAGAATTCAGCCTGAACACTTACCAGGAATGGTATACAAAAATCTAGTCCGAACAGCTATCAGGAATGTTATTATCCACGAATCCAACCAGAACACTTACGTGGAATGGTCATATTAGAGAATATAGCCAGAACACTTACCGGGAATGGTATTATTCTAGAATCCAGCTACAACACTGACCAGGAATGGCCATATCCAAGAATATATTCAAAACACTTACCAGGAATGGTATTATCCAAGATTCCTGCCAGAACAGATGACACGAAGATTTGGGTACCCAAGACAACTTTAAGGCATTGATCGACATTGAAGTTTCCTTTAAAAAAATCCAAATACGAAATGATTTTAGATAAATAAACCATGAACAAACTCTACAGTTTGTTGCAAACTTTTTGTTACGATCAATTTTGGTTATCTTTAATCCTCAGTTTTGTATCAAGAATCACAAAATAACCTTAGAATGCAACCTCGGAAGCATTCAGAGAGCCCATATCCCTGCTAACCCTATTGTCTCTGAAAACTGAATGAAAATCAGTTTATATATATATATATATATATATATATATATATATATATATATATATATATATATATATATATATATATATATAATTAATGCTCCTCTATTCTGGGTTGAGCACTCTTTAAGTGAGGTAATTCATCCATTGTAAGCTTATGCAATGCTCTTCCATAGGAATAGAGTACACTGGTGGATGAGGAGTATCTGCATAAATGAATATATCCCTTAAATTCAGCCTAACTGACCTCCCAGTTCCGTAGTCCAGAGGTAGGATATCGGCCTCTGGGTCCGATGTGAGGGTACTCACGGTACTGGATGGGATAAAGTCTGTAGCCACACTGAAGAGATGTAATACATCAAAACAGCTGTCTATGGATGTCACAATGATATGTATATATATAATTCAGAATGGTTAACTGTAATAAGAAATCCTTGATCTGCCCCCAAATTTGATCATTTCCTTAGCAACCCATTGTCCATCCCTCCATAAAATGTTATTGAAACTCATTCCGTATTTTCTTTGGTGATGGATGCCCTCCCAACAACACAATGTTGACGGTATTAATGGTTTCTAGTCCAGTAAATTTTGTAGAAAAATATAAGGTCTTCTTTCGTTATATCTTATATCTTATATATCAAGTCAAGTTGTCAGATTTTTCCCGCTTTGCTCCGAAGATGAGTCTAAATCTGTCAAAAGCTTCAAGTTAGAAAGAATCTTTAATATAAGGAGTGGCATTTTCGGACTTTCGTTAGACACCATCAGAACAAAATTTTCAGAATCAGTCACTTATGAAAACATCATTCCTTGAATACCTCTACAATCTTAACAAAGCCAGGATTGACGAAACATCGAAGAAATAAAGGAAATCATTTGCAAAAGCATGGCCCTCTGAAATGTCATTTCACTCTGATATATATTGATATACTAACGTTATTTCATTCGTCCTCTCCACCCCAGGTTTAGGGGTTAGGGTTAGAGTGTTCGTGGTAGGGACTAACGAAAGAAAATCGCAAAAATCAACTTGATCTCTTTCTTTTTTTTTTTTGAGCTTTCATACTTTGAAAATGTGGACCTTAGCTTTCGGTGGGGACTAACTGAGAAACAAAAAACATTTATTTACCTGTTTCACGTCCAAATCAAGTTCGTGACAATGTTCTCAAGTGATCACCCAAGTCCAGCAACATCGAGCCTGGTCAATGTCCAGCTGGGGATCATATACAGAGCCTCCCCAAGCAATCCCTTTAATCCTCCTGTGAAGAGAGTGCTCTCCACAGTACGCAAAATAACACTTGCCAAACGTCCACCCCCCCCCCCCAACACACACACACACAGACACTCACACACCTCTGACAGACCTGGCCGTGAGCGACAAAAAATGAATGAACGTAAGAATTTACCTGTATCGATGGCATCTGGTGACCGTTCAATCCAGCGGGGTATTAACTGACCAAACCCCATTGCTGTGCCGAAAATAAGCGTATTCCGGGTATTAAGCCGGACACTCTGCAAAGTGATTAATCCGAGAGAGATCATGACACTGGTGCCGATTAAGAAAGTTCCACCAATGACCGGGTCGGGAATGGCAGCAAGGACGGCAGCTACTTTGCCCAACATGGCCAAAACGATGATCATAAGGCCAGCAACGGTCAGTACAATGCGACTGGCCACCTAAAATGGACGAGAGAACAAGCCCGAGTTACAGACAGAGAACGCAGTTGGAAATCGAGAAAAATCAAAGAGGCAGCCGACATCAACATATCTGCTGAGTGTAAAAGTCGGACAAGTGAAGAGTTCGACTCGATTTGGTTTCTGCTGCTCAACAGTGATATGGTGTGGAAATCCAGGCCTAATAAGGAAAGAAAAAGATATCGCCCGAATCCAACGTTATAGCACTGCTACCATTTGATACAATTCTGTTTGCCACCATCATATTCTGACATTACACCTGAAGAACGCCGTTGAATAGATCGATCGGAACGTTATGTTAACAACACGAACAATAAGTGGGGGTTCAATCCTACGAAAAACTCTTTGGAAAAGAAGTCTATCTGTATTAGATGACTGTTAGAACTAGGAGGTGTGGGGTGACCGGAAGAATGAAATCAGCGATCCGAGCTCAAACTCCAGCTGACACAGTTTGTGTTCACTTTGCACAAACCCCCTTTAGGAAAGTCAGGATTCCATCTCTTCCTCCTCCATCTATGAATGAATAGTAGGACATATCTGGCTCTCTATCCATAGCTAGAGAGCCCAATCTGCCCTACAATGGTTAGCAAGCAGTCAAGGAAACGGACATCCCTGATTCCAAACGAACCTGGAAAGGGTGGGTTTCGTTAGGCTATCTCGCCCCAGACACATTCATGATTAAATCATCCATGGTACTATAATCATACTGCTCCGGGTTACGGGACTGGTAAAAGTTTACGTATAAAAGTCGGGTTTGTTACTGTTCAGGACAATTATATCAAGGGACGTTACTCTTACATTTCAGTGTGTTAGAAATCGACTTTTGAACCAATAATTCAAGATTTCACAAAAAAAATTTCAATTTCGAGACCTTACCGCGTTAAACACAGTGGATGAATAGAATTCGTGCAACAACCTTGTTAAAGCTCCTTATAATTTGAGATTAATTATAAAATTCTGTCCATGAAGTCAGTATAAATATTTATATTCACTCGTGTCTGTCCATCTAAACAATGCTCAATGATTTTTAACTAAATTCCCTTAGAGGGCGGACGGGATAGAATAACATTGGCAAGAAATATCAAATGGTATCATAAAGTTCTGACCACTAAATTCCCAAGTTTGTGTTTGTGATTTGTTGCAGTTGTTTCTGTTATTACGCCTGTTCGATATCGGTTCCGTTCGTTCCAATTCGACACCGTTTGATTGGATGACCAAAGAGTAGATTTCTGAAAGGTTTTGCAATGGTGTAAGACAGAGAGGTGGTAAAATTGGATGCAGATCCAGGAATGTTTTTTCGATTGAGAGATATTTTTTCGTTTGTCAGAGTACAGCAATATATATATATGTGTGTGTGTGTGTGTGTGTGTGTGTACCGTCACTGCAGCAACTTTATCAGGCTACATGAAAACTCAGGGCGCTTTCAGCTCCTAAAAGAGGTAAACACAAAGTGGTACCAGCTCACCAAAACTCCTCACAGCCTGCCTCGAGATGATCTTCAAGAAAAAAAAAATACGCCCGCCCTCCTATTTGGGAAAAGGAAGTAATTAAAATAGACAGCGAATATCAAAACAATCTCAGATTTACAAATGACATCGGTCTTTTTGCAGAGAACCTTCACGACCTCCAACTAATGGTAGATGAACTGAATGAAGAATGCAAAAAAGTTGGCCTTCATATGACCTTCAGCACAACAAAGGCCATGAGCAACAAACATGTCGGAAATAGACATACGAAGATCAAAATCGCGAACGCAAAACTGGAGAAAGTAAACCACTTCATCTACCTAGGACAAGGAATATCCATGAAGTACTCAAAAGAAGAAATTGAACAAAGAATCATTCTAGAGTGACAAACCTTTAGCAGAGCAAGCTCAACCCAATAGTCCTGAAAAGAAGAGTATATAACCGATGCGTCCTTCCAGTAGTCACTTACGGAGCTGCAACATGGTGTCTAACCAAGAGACAGATCCTCAAACTGAGAAGCATGCAATTAAAATACATAAGTATTTAGTAAAATATTTAAGACACAACAAGGTCAACAAGTTTGAATCTATTTCATTGTGATGGAGTGTTTTTAAAGATTCCTTCCATTGGTTACTGTTAATCTCCGAATTCATTCTACGAATATCCTTATCTTTGTTATCCTAATCAGATCATCTCAATTCTGAAATGCCATAAAATCAGTGTCATCACTTGTATTTACTAAGCTCGCATAGGATGGCACAAGTGTGGATGACTTGTTGGGAATCGAACCCATTACAGTAATAATTGTCTGCAAGATTAACTTACTAACCACTCAGTGTTACAAAATTTATATTCATGTTTACATCTAAAATTGAGTGCAAAGGAATCTAAAAAAAGTCTAATCTAGGAAATGTAAAATATATTATCAATACATTAACTGTGACTTTAATCGACAACATTTACTTTATTGAAATACTATTACATTAATTTGGATATTCCTTATTTTATTACAATGAAGTAAATTGAAATATAATCTATTTAAAGAAAAGAATCATCTAAATAGTAATTTCGGACATCCAGATGCAACTACAAATATCTTGATTTAGATGAAAACATCTAAATTGGCAAACCGGAGCGCCATAGCTATGTGCTCTTTGTGTCGACGTATTTTGGAGTCAAGATCTCCAGTGGGTCATAAATAGCAACAAAGGATGAATGATTCAGTCAATTAAAAATGATAAAAGGCGCATATCCAAAGCTCCCAGGGTTTACAGACCCAAACCCTTCTTTTGTAAAAACAATTTTTGTTTTGGTAAATCTAATATCAAGATTAGGATATTTAACACTCAACTAAACCCAAATAATCATGAAACAGAAGCTTATCATTTTGTTTTCGTCTGATAAAAGTAAAATGTCTTCCGTCGACTATTTAACAGATAAGATACCTGAAGATAAAATAGGTAGGTAAGAATGAATGAATAAAACGCAAGAAAAAATCTACTTATATAATCAACAGTGTGGTTTTCTTATCTGTAAGTCCATTAACATAGATTCTTCCACTTAAACGTAACAAGTTTTCTGATGAAATTTTCTTCCACCGTTTTAAAATGTATTAATTGGTTCTGTAGTAATCGTTTTAATTATTTGTCTCGCTTTATTTTTCATAGATTCTGACGCTAAAAATCCAAGACTCTATGTTTAAAATGTATTTTTGTTTTTTCATCTATCTAATTTATTTGCAATTTTTTTTCCATTCAAAATCTTAGGTCTTCTCCTCCTCAAAATCCTGGATACTTCCTGCTATAGGTGCTCCTCAGTTGTGGCCCTGTACCAGACTAAACTAGAGGAAGCACATAACCTTCGATTTTGTCTCAAAGAAATATTCACTCAGACATGGGTGCAAAATAAATACCGATAACCACGATCGTTTTTCAAAGTTGTTACTTCCTCTCTTTTTTCTTTTTTTTTTTTTTTTTCTTTTTTTCTTTTTGTTGATTGGCGCTCCATAATCTCCGTATCCCTCTAATTTGGCCTGGTAGTTAGTTCAGGCAAAGCTTAAAAATGTACGTGATGAAAGAAAGAGTGCGGAGTTTCGAACAGAATAATTATGATGCAAGGGAAGCAACTTTTGGCCAAGGGAGATAATTCTTTATCTCCTCATTTTTTCAAATCAATGGAAGACGTTTATTCATTTTGAGAAAGGGTCTTTTAAATAACAATAAATGATTGAAAACATTTAGCTAAGTTATTAAAAAAAGAAAAAAATATGTATTTATTGTTATAAATACATTTTTGTTATCGAATTCATTATCATAATCAACGAAATATTTTGAAAAAAAATAATGTACAATCTTGAATAACTGTAGCCATCTAAAACGGCGAAGGGTTTTGAACAACCGTAGCCATCTAAGATGACGAAGGGGTTTATCCTTTTTTTTTCCTTATGTGCGTGTGTTTATGCTTTTAAGTGCTTAGATGATCCGATACTCCTGGCCATACCGTTTTGTCTACAGACTTGGAAATTGTCATCTATACTCAACTAAATTCCTAAATTTTTTGTTGTTTTTTGTTTTTTTCTGTTGTTTTTTTGTTTTGTTTTGTTTGTTTTTTTCAAGTTTTTTTACCTTTTAGGGACCTTATTCTGACAGGTTTGGTAATAAAATCTAGATTTTGGACAATCTAAATGTTTCAAGATGGTTTTTACATCTATATAGAGGTTTTCTTTATTTTTCCATGTTTTATTTTTGTTCATTTTGAACAATGTGTTCGTATAACAGTTTTCCTTCCAAGTTATACACCTGAAAAGAGCCGCAAAAAAAGCTAGGATTGACTGGAAGAGACGGAAGACAAAGAATATTCAATTTTCTGAAGGAACAATTAGAATGATAATGACTCTCCTCATAGATGTTATCACTAATGCTCTGAATATTGTAGAATTTTGTCGGCTATTTAACGGATAGAACATTATAAGATACAAGTAGTGAGCTGTAACAAGAGTTTAAAAAGCAAGAAGAATCTGCTTGTATAATCGATAGAGCAATTTCCTCAATTCTCTGTCAGTCATCTTGGACTCTTCCACTTAGAAGTAACGTGAAAAAAATTACAGATGGTATCCCTAATGCTCTGAATATCATAGCATCCTGTCGGCTATTTAACACTTAAAACATTAGAAGATACAATTAGAAATGAATGAATGAAAAGCCAGCATCTACTCATATAATCTACAGAGAAATGTTCTTATTTCTCTGTCCGTTACCTTGGACTCTTTCACTCCGAGGCAACGAGTAATAGAGTAATAGATGCAGATAGTCCCTACTTTCCGAAAGTTCGCTTCTCGCCATTCCTTCGCTTCTTCGAAAAAAAATAAAGTGAAAAGTGAAAATATTGCTTAGCATTTTTTTTCTGTAGGAAATCATTATTGAGGCAGCGCACACTTTCTCTTCTACATCCCAGTCTCTTGTACTTACCAGCACCACGACCTCCGATGACTCTGTCGGACATGCCATAGTGACCGTTTTAGGGGGTCTGGTTACGTTCAAAAACTTTTCAAATATAAATTAATGGTAATTGCTTCTTCGCTTTACGCTATTTCAACTTCCGAAAGTCTCTTGTACAAAATTTTACTTTCGGATAGTACCCATGTTATATCAATTTACTACACATCCTACATCATAGAGAATATAGCTAAAAGTGGAAGATTTCCTAATGTGATTAAATTTTTAGATTTTTCTACGCATCTCTATAAGAAGCTGTTTGGTTGGTCAGTCGGTCGATCTGTCAGTCGATTTTTCAGTCGGCCCCAGTTTTGTTAAACAAGAGAAATAGGAATGAGGGAAGGAAGGAAAAAAGGGAGGACGATATGTGCTGTTATTGAAATGCGTGACATCATTAAAAAAATGTGGATGGGGCACAAATAGTCTATGTTCTTACCCTAGGTCCAATAAGTATTCAAACAAAATTTGGTTGAGCAACGCCAAGACTGAGTCAATGAACGGAAAATAAGGGTCAAGTTCTAAATTAAATACTGTAAATAGAATCTCCTTCTAAAACACTTGAAAAAAGAAGGGGAGAAAAACCAAAGAGTTCAAATTCTCCCCCAAGGTTCACTAAGTATGCATACCAAATTTGGTTTAGCTGTGCCTCTGTTTAATGGGGTACAGTAACAGACAGAGTAAGTCGCTATATATATATATATATATATATATATATATATATATATATATATATATATATATATATATATATATGTTTATACGTAGAGAGAGAGAGAGAGAGAGAGAGAGAGAGAGAGAGATGATAGTTACCTTTGTGACACCAATTAGAGCGATATGAGTACTGTATGAAGTGGTGGCGTTTCCAGCTCCCATGAAACCGGACAGTATCCCAGTAAAACCCTCGGACATAATACCCCGGTTGATAGCATGTTGTGGAGGCCGGCCTGTGTCACAAATATTGCCCGCTGCTATATAGTCCCCGACGGATTCGATGATTGACGAGATGGCAGCAATTGTGAACCCAAAGAACGTCGGAGCGTGGAATTTCGGATAACCATATTGACCTGGGAAAATGAGATAAAATAGGTTTTACGGAAGCCTTTATAAAACACAATATTACAGTCTATGGTGGATAGAATTTTCATTTTTTATAAACCCGTTCTATTTCCACAATATATCTACCGACTGATGTACCTTTCTACGCTGGGTTAAATGTTTGAAGAGTAAGAAATGGTCAAAAGCTTTTAGCCTTGTAAAATAAGGTTTCTCATCACTTTTGATCCCTTAAAGATGAAAAGAAAGATTACTTTTGCTTTGAACCCCGAAGGAAAATAGTTTTCTTTCCCTCTAGGTCCTTTAAAGGGGAGAAAAGGTTCCCCTTCATATATTACTTTAATGTTTTTAATGCACGAAATTTATCATTTTTTTCCGAAACCCTGACTCTACATGGTGGATTTGAATCAACTTCCTATTATAAATCATGGCTGGCAAGGAGCCCTAACCTTGTGTGCTGGGACTCCTTCCGTTACCAAACCACAAACTCTGGATCATTTGAAGGAGTATATTTGACATAATATGGCCAACATACCACCAGACTACCTACAAAGGCCTATCGAGGTCATACCTAAACTCTACGACCACGGAGTAGAGGTATGAGAATTTTTGAGTCCGTTATCTCGGACTCCTGTCTGTCTGCAGTATCGTTAGTTCACATGGTTGAGCAGAGTCACGTGAGGACTGCCTCCTGAAGGACACGGGTTCAAGTCCTGCACGACGCTCATTTTTTTTTCTTTCATTTACGAAATCGATAGTTCAGTTTGCTACTGGTTAACACATCCAAAATACATACATAAACACACACATATATATACACATATGTATACACACATATATATATACACACACACATATATATACATATATATTTACGTATATATATAGATATATGTGTGTGTGTGTGCGTGTGTGTGTGTGTTTGCTGTCTGGTGTGTGTACATGTGCGTATATATATATATATATATATATATATATATATATATATATATATATATATATATATACTCGCATAAACGTTTGTACATACTAGTAGATATCACACGAGGAACACTTAACTCTGGAGTACTGACCAATAAGCATGTCTCGTAAACCATTCCAGCAATAGTATCTTTCAGTCAGACTAACTTACGCTTAGGAACTCAATATCTATTCAGATAACAATAGAAACAAATTTAAAAAAAAATATTTCAGAAACCTGGATAAGGAATTGTAATCCATGGAGTGGAATCAATCATTTCGTTTTTGGCGTCAGTTCTGGCCAGAAATTCTTTTGTTTGTGGATCGTCTGAGAAGTAACCATAGGTTGTCAGGATGTAAGAGAAGGCCCAGCCAGTGCAGACGGCTGGCAATATCTGTAACAGCAAAATGAAGATATGCAATTACAGAATTGTTTTTGTTAGACACAGTCATGATTTTTAGGGTCTGGAGTTGTTTTTTGACGTTTGATGTGTTAGTTTCGCAACTTCTTATGCAAGTAGTTTTATTCCTCTCTATAAAGAGCACAATATTACGAGATTTAATTTATTCCTAATTTCAATTCATCCTTATTATTGGTTGAAGTATTGTTTGCATTATTGATTTTGACTCAATTTTCCGTTGATCGGAAAAAGAGAGATACATAGATATTCGTTGGGTAATTCAAGCTATGTGCTGTTACACCACAATTTCTGTTTAAAGGAAGCCAAAGTCATCGCTCTTACAATGTCTTCAGGCAAATTGTTCCAAATGTCAACTACTCTGTTCGAGAAGAAGTTCTTCCTTACGTTTGTTCGAGCATACTTCTTCTGTAGTTTCCAGGGATGATTTCTTATTTCATTATTATAGCCTGGTGCAAGACCACATATGTTTGGGTCACTGAACTGCTCTAATATTGCAAGCAGGGAGGGCTGTCCTATTTGCCTTGAAAATCAGCATTCGAAAGTCTGGGTTCAAGCACTGACTACTGGCACCAGTGGGGAATACACAACTATTTCACCCACCAAAGAGGCCTTAGAAATTGAGCATTTACTAAGCTTATCTTAGTTTGACACAAACCAATTTAGATGAAAAGTTAGTAACGCCAAATACCCTGCCTGCTTGAGCTAAAAACCTGCATGTTACCCAGGTCCGAACACCGTACTCTGGCACTGAATTTCTGGGAAATGCACGTCCACTTCAGCACCTAAAGAGGCAGAGTCATATTCATTGCCTGGTGCGTGTGGCTCCCTAAAAGGGTAAGTGTCGATGGAATTTTACAATTTCTGTAACAACCTACACGCAGTGTTGCAAATTTACCGCTTTTCGTGCTAAATCTAGCACGTTTCTTCTTTTGACAGTGCAAAAAAGCCTAAACGTTTTGGCCATTTTCAGGCGTGTTTTTCATTATTTTTAGCCTTTGGTGGTAGTTTTCCGCTATTTTTTTGGCTCCTTTTTTAATCTATCGCTTTTTGGCTGTCTAACTAACGCAAAAATATTTTCTTCAAGCTGACAACACTACCCACACTTCAGGGTCCCCTGCTTTACGCTCTACCTTGAGTCACATTCCTCCCACAATATGAAGGCGAATGATTACCCACTTCAGTAAGAGAGTTGAGACTCTAGTCAGTGTGACTTATGAGGGAGGACTGATATATTGTAATCCAAGTTGCTCTTAGAGTGTATGGCATCAAAGATTCTCCATGGAATCCTCAAAAGAAGATAAAGATCAAGTGAAGAATCACCCTAGGTTGGCCAGCTTTCGGCAGAACAAGTTCGATCGAAGAGAAAAAGAGTAGAACCCATTCGTCTTTAGAAGAAAGGTCGACAACCACAGAATGTCCCACAGCAATTTCAAGAAAATGATCAAAAACTGGTTGGTAATGTTGCAAGAATGGCAGACAACCGATGGACATCACGACTCACGACATGGATCCCCAGAGATCACATGCAGAACCGAGGCTGACAGAATAAAAGATGGAGAGATGAACTAGACATTTAGAAAATACTGGCTCAGCGACGCCCATGATAGAGAAGTGTGGCAAATCCTAGGGAATGTCTATGTCCAACGACGAACGTTAAAAGACTGATGATGATGATGATGATGATGAATATAGAAGGCCTGTGTCCAACAAACGGAGTTTAAACGGATGATGATGATGATGATGATTGAGAGTTAAAACCGAATAGTGGGTGTGAAACCGGGATTCTTTAGACTTACCGGATAATTCCTGAAAAGTTTGCTTCTTTTAGCGTTTTTGGTGAAAGGGGGCAAAAGGACGCTTGTATTGTTTAAGTAGAAAATAAAAATGAAACTCAAGAGGGCAGTCCTAAAAGAGAGAAAAAAATAGTGTTAAGATTTTTCATCGAAAAGTCAAACTGGTTGAGACACGTACAGGGTGACCAAAAAGTAACCATCTAGTTTGAGTCAGGTTTTTCCAACCAATTTAGAAAATATGGGGCAAATGAAAGTATATTATTATGGTGAGGTAAATTCATTCGTGAAAGAAAAGGTAAAACCACGTTTTTTTTATCATCTTGTTAGTGTTCTTACGTAATATGATCCGCTCTCTTTCATGAGTATATTTTCTACAGCAATTTTAAGGGTGGACAAAATGTAGGCCTATAGGTATACTAGGTTACAAGACTTCAACACACGCATACATACATACATATATATATATATATATATATATATATATATATATATATATATATATATATATATATATATAATGGGGAATTTAAAAGAAATTATGGTAACACAAAAGTTTGGAAATTTGGATCGCATTTTTATATTTCTATATTGCCTATTAAATTTACCATTATGTCGGATGGATCTCATCCATTTCATCATATATATATATATTGAGAGAGAGGGGTGAGAGTCTTGGAATCTTTACAGCTATAAACACTACATTTTCCCAGTCAATTATTCCTTAATATCTGCTAATTTAATTTATGTAGTCTTACATACAGTTAGAGATCATGATACTCTCTGTGATGTTTTTTTTGGGGGGGGGATCATGCTGTTTACCATGTAACGGTTTTGGGAATTGAAAAAAAAACAGTTTTACTAACATGGCTCTCTGGCAGTGTTGATCCAACCGGTTTTAATCTCAGATGGCATATATATATTAATGAGCCTATGTCGTGATAAAATGGCGGCAATTTTATCATGCAATGGTAGCTGATTGAATGATTTGGTGACAGTTTCAGTTGACGGTTTCTAACATGGATCTTGTATGAAATTATGTGCAAAATGATTCTAATATAACATATATTTCAAATTCCTCTAATTTCACCGAAATAGAGAGTTACTTTTGGGACACCCTGTATATTAATGCCTTGAAGTATTTTTCAGTGGTGTCCTCGGTTCTCTATAAAAGACTCTGTCCGTCGGTCGGTCCCCATATTTTTTTTTTTTTTTTTTTTGAGATTTACTGGAAGTTTGGCCGAAAGCTGTCCCTTGATGAGTTGTTTCTTACCAAGAGAGATCTTCCACTCAGGGTCATGTGATCTGACAATAATTGCATTCAAACTTTATGTTTTAAAATCGATTTTTTTTTAAAATCTACTGTTTCAAGTCAGGTTTATTTGAAACTTGGTGTAAAAGTGTCCCTTGATTAGATGCTTCTTATCTGAAAAAAAGACTTCCACTCGGGTCACATGATCTGTCAATAATGGCGTTTAGACTTTATGTTTCAAAATCGATTTTCTCGGCTGTTTCGAGTCAGACTTACTAGGAATTTGATAGAAAGGTGTTCCTTGATGAGATGCTTCTTACCTGAAATCATATCCCTCACAGGGCCAAGTGATCTAGCAAAAGTGGTGTTTAAACTTTATTGTGGACGCCTCATTGAACTTCCGGTTCTTGTTTCTTTTTTTTTCTTTTTTTTTTGTTGTTTTTTAATCCCTATCATTTCTTAAAATAGATGGTTACTTTCGATATGGCCTATTTTGTATCAAACGAAGAAAAGAGAGAAAACATGTAAAAACTTCTGGTGCTTTGGGGGTTTTTTTAACCGTTTTTTCTTCCATCTTAATTTCAGATCCTTTTCATCGCAATGACTCAAACTTATTCTGTAACCATGAGTAAACAGCGCTGATTAATGCCGACAGCTTATTTGTATTTCTGATCTGCGCTGTTTACTAATGGTCGTCGAACAACGGTCTGACTCTTGCGATGAAAAGCAACTGAAATTAAGATGAAAGAAATACTGACAGTGGCTTCATCTGATGAAAACTCAAACAAATATCATTTTTTACATCCAATACTACGGTGTTGTGCGATCGAAGAAAAAATAAAGAGTAAGTTTATATGATTATATTTGATCTCTTGCAAACCGTTAGCTCGCATTGCTGGAGTGCATAAAGCAGCTACAAGCTGTAAGATAGATTTCTCGAGATAAAATGGAAGTTAGTTTGAGTTTCGCCAAAAGTTCATTCCTTGTTTTTGACCGTATTGTTTATTAGTATCCATAGCATGACAGATGCGATGAAAAGCAACTAAAATTAGGACGGAAGAAATATTACTAAAAAGAATAATAATGCTTATCAATGATTCATCTGAAATTAAGATAATATTTATATATGATATTACTATTAATGGCCGTACTGTGAAAAAAAGCAAATTAAACTAAGGTGAAAGAAATACTGTATAACAAAAAAAGATAATTATCTAATAAAAATTCAAGATAATATCACTCCAGGTGCTCGTCGAGAATTCATCAGAAGACCCCTGCTAAAGTTGACTGGGAGGGTATCAAGTCGAGTACTTTGAAAGTGATTTAAACGACACTGCCCTAGGTGGGCTATTTTTTCATTAATATAAGATGTCTGTATATTATCTGCACAGACATTGTATTGGACTTAATCCAAAATAAAAATTTAAAAACATTCTTTTGCTTTTCGAAGGCAAAAAAAAAACAGAAGAAAAACACTTTAATCACAGCATTGAAGTCCCCCAGAATCTCTGACAATATTCCAGGGTAAAATCGACCAGGCTCAATCCGATGGTGGCGATCGTTACAGCAATGGTCACTGGACTGATGAAACGTACGAATTGACCCGTGACACCAGTCGCTCCAGACAGGAACTCAAAAAACGAAGCCAATACTAAGCTTCCAGACAACTGAAAAAGAAAATAACAGTAATAAAGATTCGCCATTACAGTAAACAGTAAACACCGTAAATAATATTTTGCCATTTTTTTTCAGGAGATGGAGAGTAATTTGTTTCTATGTTCAGTTAAAACAAGATTACGACTAAAGATTACTTGTATTAGTGTCTATTGTTTTTATAACACTGAAAGAAGGGTGCGAATATATCTATCTCAACGGTTGTGAGTATTAAAAAAATTTAAGTTTAAGAAACTCTGCAGTAAACTTCTATTATCAATTATAAGTACTATTTACCTTCACCTTAATTTTGTAGTTGATTTTAGGTTATGATACCCGTTATCAGTGAAAGCAAAAACGTATTAAAAATGTTTTGTTCTTCAAATCTCTGTTCCGTATTTATGAATGTCAGTTATTACACGGGGGAAATCAGAGAATATTATTTACGATGTAACAATAATGTTGAACTGTGCTTTCCATCTATCGTACTACGATCGGAAATCATTTTTCAAAAACATTCGAAATTCAACATACTTGAAAATCGAAAAAAATCCCCGAAATAATTTATTTCACATCGTAAGTAACATTAATATTTCAAAATATTCAAAAGAGTAGATAAATTTTAACATCAGCCCAATATGGTGGTTATACGATACAATGAGTTACAAAATGAAATAACAAGAAATTTAGTATTTACAATATGCTTATTGAAGGGAAATCCTAGTTTTTTAAAAACTCAATGAAACCTTTCGAAATAAGAAGTAATTTAACTTGCAATTCAAGAAATGATTCAGTTCCATAGGTGACTATTGAGAAGATGTATTGGTTGTATACCCTTCTTTTTAGGACTAATGGGATTTTCTCGTTTCTCGTCAGTAAATCTGAGGTTACTGAGGTATTCACCCTCTATTCTGATTCCTTTATATTCCAAATCTAGGTTTACCCATTAATTATTCTCGCCAAAGCAGTTATAGTTGGAGGTCATGAAGGTTCTCATAAAAAAGGGACGATGTCGTCAGTGAATCTGAGGTTACTTAGGTAATGCAATCTATTCTGATTCCTTTATATTCCCCATCTAGTTGTACCCACTAATTATTCCCATCAAAGCACCACTACAGCTTGCCGACGTCGGTCACAATATACAGACAATCATCAGCCGAGAGAAATGTGACGAGAGACCTTTATGAACATATTAGTCCAACATAAAAAAAGGAACATTCATTCAAACACACGTACATATGAACTATATCACAAAGGTCCTTTCAACGTACAAACACGGACATCATCAGTAGCAGCAATTTAGTGTAGTACAGTCTATGTCATGGAAGTCGCGGAGCCAGTGCTTTCTGTCTACTTCATCATACCATCTTATATTTTGCCGGTCGCAGTTTCGAATATGATCTATAGGAATCCATGTTGTAAGTCGTGATTGTCTGACATTCTTCCAACATGTCCAGCCCATTGCCATTTGAGTATTCTGATAGATTCTTTATCTCTTACTCCTGTTTTTCTCTAATATACAGTACTGTTTTCTGATCTCTCCATGTGATGTTGAGTATGATTCTCTTCTGTGCCCATTGCATGGTTTGAAAGCTAATCTTTTGGTTAGGTTCCATGTTTCAGCTTCATAAGTGACTATTGGAAGGATGCATCGGCTGTATACCTTTCTACGACTAATGGGATCTTCTTCTTCTTGAAGGTTGAGAATTTTCTCAAAATTACCTTCAGAGACTTCTAAGATCTGAAACACGTGTAGTAAAAAAGATTAAAATGATAATGCTAAAATTTAACATATTTGCTGCCTTTCCTTTCATGAGTATATATATTAGAATATACCCGTACAAAAAATGACGGGGCTATTTATGGATCCAAAAGCTATTTTATCAGGTAATTTACTCTTACTAATTCAAGTATCCTAATTTCAAGTTGTTTTTTTTAAGTCTCAACTTATCTCAAACTGTTTTAATATGTGATGATCAGACATGAAGTCTTAAGAGTTCCTATCGCGTAATTTCTGTGGTAATATCATAATAGGTAGGTAAATCAACCGATGAAATTACTTCATTTGAACAAATGAATGTGCAGAAAAATTAGCATATAAGCTCATTATTTAGGTTTATATATACAGAGAGAGAAAGAGGCAGAGAGAGAGAGAGAGTTGGAGAGATAGATTCACATATGCATGCACACAAGTACATACATACACGAATAATAATGTAAATGATGCGAATATTGAGAAAGATGCTTATGATAATATCGAGGCCTTTAGAATACATTAACCTTATCCTTTTTAATAAGAGTGGAATGCGTAAAATTATCATAACACATACAGACAGACATGTGAACACACATATATATGTGTGTGAGTGTTTATGTATATATATATATATATATATATATATATATATATGTGTGTGTGTGTGTGTGTGTGTGTATTGTATTTGTGGGTGCATAATTTACTTGCACGTGTATCTGCAGGCAGTGAATATGCGTGTATGTAAGGAAATTCATCAAGGAATACTTTACCAAGTTTAATTTTTCGTACTTCATGTCAATAGTTTTGTTTTCAAGCATCACTTGTCCGGCACCAAACAACAGGGTCTGGTTAACAGCTGAAGTTAAAGAAGAATAAACAGTTTTTGGATTTTTGTTTTGCTTTGTTTTGTTTTTAAGAACAAAACCAGAGGCGTTGGAAGTATGGGGTCATCACTGTGTACCTTCTATGGAAAGTCCAATACATATTAGATCAAATATCTATTTCTACTCACCAAGTGAATAAAACATTTTCTCATAACTGCAAACACATCTTCAGTGTAAGATATAATCTCTAAATTATTCAAGTGACAAATGTCTTGCTAATTAGGTGTAAGCATCTCTAGCACAAAATGTTTTGCTTAGTGAATGAGAGATTTTACTGATTTTCTCAGTGTTGCCGAACATGGTTCGTTACTAATAGCATTAAAGGTTCTCTATACTTTATAGGTAGAGGGATACAATAAAACACTTTATTACTTAAATCAATTGAGTACTAAACATGTGTGTTCTGTCAAATAAATTTTCTCTTTCGTTATAGAACAAACAGGCTACTATAAATTTCGCTTTTTGACTACAACTGAAAGCAACTAACGAGACTAGGGGTTGGTGAGCTATAGAATACGACAAAATGTTCTTGTTTGAACCTGATCAAAAGGCCCCATGTTCCGTTATAGGTAACCCAAAGATGCCAAATTAAGCATTTTTCGACTGGGCCTGGCTGATTTCCTATTTATTCGATAAAAACCTACAATCTAGCCAAAAAAAAAAAACCTGCAATAGCCGAAAATTTGACCGATTTATAAAAAAATGATGAATAAGTTTATTAAAAATAAACGTTTTATTTTCATTCATTTGTTCTAGGGTCGTAGTTATTTTATCTAATAAGTGGGCTTGAAATGACGATGTAAAACATTTTTAGCAATACATGTAGCCAAATATTAAAGACGTTCGCCGGTTTTAGCCATATTCAAAGACAGTTTCAGTTATAAGTTGCCGTAACGTAGCCACCTCACAATAATAATGTCGTAAAAGCCCTTTCCTGAAAAGCTAACCTTTGCCCGAATAGCAGTTTCTATCCAATTTTCGAAGTCATCGATGTGACCACTCTGGAATATTGTTTTAGGTTGATACAAAGACTCTTGCTTACTTTGTCAGAATATTTTATTCTTATAAATTCATAGCATCACCATTCAGCTATCAGGGTAGATTTTTTTTATTTCCCTGATCTTTCGCCAATTTTTCAGCCAAATTGATTATTCCAAAACAAAACAACAAGTCTGGTTAGTCACTCGATAGAAACCGTCCCATGACCAATAGCTTTTGGCAGCATGCCGTGTTGGGGGTGGTCAATCAAAAAATTGGGGAAATAAAGGGTAAGCAATAAATAACTTACCTTTCTCACCTTTTGCTACATCACTAAAAAGTTCAAATTTTCAAAATCAAGTGTGGATGCTGCCGGATACAAACTAAGGGGTTATTTTAGCATATTGACCCCATACACACTAAAAACATACTTAGAAAAAAATTTAAAAAAAACAGTTTTTTCCTCTAGGCAAAATAAGGAGTAAGATTTCAGCCCTGCAGCTCCATCTGTGTGAATTCTACGCAGGACATATACATTGATAACTCACTTGAAACTACAGAAACCTTTATCGGTAGTTTTTGTTGACAGTATCTAATTACGAATTCGATTCGATGAATTTTTCGTGGAAGTTTTCGAGATCTTGAAATTGTTTTAATCGCTATAAGGTTTGTTAAATTGAACGAAACAAGTGATTGTTTAAAAGTGATGGATCAGGAAATGATATTTCGCATATAAGATACTCTCAGCTCAGCTCAGTTCTATGACTGCTCGATAAGTTTCACTTGCAACATGAGGACAGACGTTATCATTGGAGCAGAATCACTGGTTAAATTTCTCAATGAGAAAAAAATTCTTTTTCCTGGAGAATCATTCTAATCTGTTGGCTGTCTCGCGTTTAATTTTTCTGGAAGTTCATATGCCGTTTGTATCACTCCTGTGTTAAAAAGTTCCCCGAAATAATCAATCACAAAGTTCTGTTGTCTACTAAAGCATTAATGGTCCTGGAAGTCAATTTTTTTTTCTTAACTTTGCAAACCATTGCCAACACCTGTTCGCACCTACTTCATCATTGTCATAAGCTTCAGTGATCCACAGTCAAGTTTACACTACATTTTCACTCGGATTAAAGATAAACAATCAAAGATGTGCATTTTATTTGTAGCCATGTTTTTGATTGAAATAAAGTAAAATCATCACTTAAAATAATTTTTAAAGATGATACTCACCAGAGCAGAGTAGACTTCAAAGATGTTTCCAAGATTTCCCGAAACTTGGGCCAATGATGACCCTGGAAACATTTTGCATCAACTTAGATGTAATTGCAAGTGAAGGGTGTCCACAAGCTTAACAACTCTGAAAATGAGATCGGCAAGCCAAGTTCAAACTCCAGTTGAAAGCGATTGCACAAATGCTCTTGGTAAAGACATTAATACATTTCCCTCTTCCCTTGCTATGGTTCATATAGGTCAGATTGGACTCTAGCCATGGTTGAAACACGTCCACAATAAAATCATCTGTGGTACTCCAACTACTCTACATTGGTATACGGGATACATACGTACGTAATCGTGAAAGTGAATATTACTTTAACGAGCAATCTAAAAAAATGATATACTTTTTCGGAATCCTTTGTAAAACTGCCTAATCAGATGTGATACAACAAAAGTTTGTTTTTTTTACCTGGAGAAGATACTGCTGCGTCACATTTCCAGTCGTCGAGCTTAGAAAGGGCCAGGAGAGGCGGTACATAGGCATAGGCTGGGCCTTGGAATATGGGTAACCTGAATAGATAGATAGATAGATAGATAGATAGATAGATAGATAGATAGATAGATAGATAGATAGGATTGGGTTTTTATCTCTCTTATCTATTTCCAACTGATGCAAGTGGCAGGTATTCGAACAAATTTCTCTCTCTGTCGGTATCGCTCTCGCTCTCTCTCTCTCTCTCTCTCAATATATATATATATATATATATATACCATAAAAAAAACTTTAATCGTATTATATATATGTATATGACACGAGTGAAGATTTTTTCATTATATATATGTATACACGTATTTTTTTCAATATATGTATGTTACAGATTGTAGATTCTATTTAACTTGAAACAAGATTTTCAGATAAACCTGCAATTACCGCTCTACCGATTGTATCGAGCACTTTTTGAATGATGATCTATTTATTACATACACAAACGGGCGCACACGTACACACACACACAAGTGCATACACAAATAAATAAATTTGTGGCAATCACAAAACTTTAAACTCAAGTGAAAATTGTGAATCACGCTTGTGGTTTCCTATATACGTGGAAAATAATGTTTTCCTTTCTTCAGTCGTATAACTTTCTTTAATTTTCTCCTTTGACTTAGTTTTCATTACCTAAATCCTTTTACCAAGTTTTCTTCCCATTTTTACGCCGGTTCGATTAATGCCTACCAATGATCGTGGTCCAGTAAGAATTAACACAAGTTTCGTGGTCCCGTTAGCATCAACTTTAGTTAATCTGGTAACCTCTTTAATCCAGCAATCCCTTTTATCCGATAACTCCTTTAATCTAATATCCTCTAATCCAGGTGCCTTTTTAAAGAACAAAGAAAAAATTATTTCTACTATTATAGAGAATCGTTACTGCAATTCACTATTTAAAGACAGCCACTGGTTTAATTATCATCTGGAATGAATTAATTCCAGTTTGTTATGTTATAAACACTATCCAGTTGTAAAAAGTTGATCATTGATTATCAGTGGAGAAGTTTAACGGAATTTCAATTACTGAAAATTTTCGTTGCAACTGAACTTTAAACTAATTCACAATTGATGAGATATAAGGTGTCCTAATTTCAACATATCGATTTCTGTTGCGGTTGAAAACATTGTCAAGTCTACAAAGTGAATGAAAGAAACCAAAGCTGTCCGATTTCGAACGTGGTAGCATTGGTGAACTTCAGAATCCGGGTCTATCACAATGTGCAATAGCCGAGCAAAATAATCAAAGTCAGACAGTTGTGAAACCTTTTTGCATGATCCAGATAGTTATCGCGCCAAGAAGAGAGTTGGTAGACCCCCCAGAAGATGTCGGATCGCGATGAGAGGGCAGTTTTCAGAGCACTGCTGCCAAACACCAATCTGTCCATCGCTCATCTGAAGGCAGAATCGGTGGTCAAAATTCACAGAAACCATCAGATGCACAAAAAGAAAGCAAAAGATTTCAGCATCTATGAAAATCATCAACACAAAATGCAGACTGGAATAGGGAGGAGGAGCTCAGTTCTGAAGATTGATATGTCTTTTCTAAATGTGCATTTGGTCTGATCATAACTTATACACTTGGGTACCAGAAATAATTCCTTTTGAAATATTAGATTCCGTTGGTCAAACTCCCGTCTGTCACAATTTAAAGATAAAACTTTCGCATTGAAAGGATTGTGATTAGAGGGGAGGATATTTTAGAATAGAATCTCGATCCGTGTACTGTGAAGAAAACAAGGAGAGGGGGCAGTGTAAGAGTACGCAAAAGGATAGGGTGTGTAGCAAAGATATTCACAAAAGGAGAACTGCTGAACTCAGCTGTCGAAGAAAAGAAAAAGGCGGGAAAGTAAAATGAAGTTAAATTGAACTCCATCTCGAGTATCTGTGAACAGATGATTTAGTCAAGAGCCAGAAATTAATTCTTTGGTGTAAAACAGTGTTTACCGTTACCAAAGCAACGGGTATTTTACTTGTATAATTTAATCATGAAGAAAAGAACCCTTTCTGCGTTCTATCATCTTTTGGGATTCCACAATTCGGAGTTATGAAAGTAGAGACTCTATCCTTCGAGGTTTTGACACAAGTCAATTCTCCCCTTTTCTCGTCGACGATAACAGAAACTTTGGCAAAGAGAGGCCCTGGTCTTTGTTCAATCGTGTTTCTACGATTAGATTTAAAACTGCCCTCAGCCCAAGCAACTCTGGATAATCTTTCTAGTTTCCTGACAGTGATAAAGAATCTTTATTACGTTATTACATGTGAAATGTCGTTTTTCTTGATAGTTAAATGGAGGATGCTATGAACAAGAGGAAAATGTAACTACTTAATCGCAATATGACCCATTTGAAGCAATAAATCATTTTTCTAGCGATCCTCGGATGAGCGTATGACACATCAATAAAATTCTTCGAGTTCATCAAATTCAGTAAAAGCATGGATTGTCATTTCCTTATTATTGAAATTTTTATAATGGATATGAAGTTCAGAATGTTTAAGAAGATAATAATCTGTAGAATTAATGTCATAGACGATGATGAAAGACGCAGTCAGCCAAGAGGTGCGAGATGTGGAATTGTCATGGAGCATTTCATGTGGGACCTGTTTTTCCAAATTTTCAATTTTGACTTTTACTTCAAATAACGTGGAGTCTTAAAATCTCCAAAAAGTGTTCAGACCGTTGTTTGTAGGTTGTTGGCCACAGCTGTCAATGATTTCCAATCATTAAGAACGGACTTGGTTCTCCCTCGAGGTTTTTTATTATTATTATTATTATTATTATTATTATTATTATTATTATTATTATTATTATTATTATTTCGGAATCTCACACCAGTTGCCTGGTGGTAACCGCTGGAGTTTGAGTGACAGCAAGTCTCCTCAAGTCTCCAGCCCTCCTCTCCTAGTACTCATAGGCCGCAGTAATTCTACGATTTACAGTTTCACACCGGTTGCCCAGTGGTTATCGCTGAAGGCTGAGTGACAATAAGTCTCCTCAGGTCCTCAGTAAACGTCTCCTCCCTCTTTCGCATATCATGACAGAGCTACTATTCGTTGCAGTACTTATATCTCTAGCACCTTCCTCAGTATCCGTGCAGTTCCAAGTAGTGCTGTGGTCTGTACGGTCTCTATCCTCTCCCTAATCCCGATCTCCTCCAGTCTCTCCCTCAGCGTTTTGGGGACAGTTCCTAGTGCTCCCACTATGACCGGTACTACCCTGGTTTTCATGTTCCACATTTTCCTTAACTCCCTTGCTAGGTCCTGGTATTTTTCCCTTTTTTCACCCTCCTTCTTTTTTACTCTATGGTCTGCAGGTACAGCAACGTCTACTATTTGGCAGGCCTTCCTTTTTTTGTCTACTATTACTAAGTCCGGCCTTCTTGCCTGGATGAGGTGGTCAGTTTGGATGTCAAAGTCCCAGAGTAGTTTGTGGTTGTCATTCTCCAAAACTGCCTCTGGCTTGTGCTGATACCACTTTTCCCCATGGTTGAATCCCATTTGTTTACTTAGTTCCCAGTGTATCATCGTTGCTACTCTATCGTGTCTATGCTTATACTCCTTCTGGGCGAGCTGACTACATTCACTAGTTATGTGGTTTACTGTCTCATCTCTTTCACCGCACATGCGGCATTTGCTGTTTGTCTGTGTTCTGTCGATTTTTGCTTTTATGTAGTTTTTCCTTATGCTTTTGTTTTGGGCTGCCACGATGAGCGATTCTGTTTCTCTCTTAAGGTTTCCCTTTCGTAACCACGTCCATGATTTCTCGTCTGCTATATCTTTTATCTGTCTTTTAAACTCGCCGTACAATTTTTTCCCTTCCCACTTTTCTTTTCTAGTTTGCTGTACTGTTCCATTGTTTTCTACTTTATTGTTTGTTGCACTATCCCTCGCGCTCTTTATGATTTCTTCACTATTTGTTTGCACATATCTATCTAGGACTACTTTAGCTCTCTGGACACAATCTTCTATGCTGATGAGCCCCCTATCACCTTCTTTTCTCTTAACGTATAGTCTATCTGTATCATCCCTAGGGTGTAATGCTTTATGCATCGTCATAAGTTTCCTTGTTCGCCTATCCATTGATTGGAGCTCTTCCTTTGTCCATCCTAGGAATGGTCCTGTATACCTAACTACTGACACAGCCCAGGTGTTCATTCCTTTTATTAGATTTCTGCTATTTAATTTGGTTTCTAATATTTTCCTTATCCTTCTGAGGTATTCTCTCTTAATTTTCTTCTTCATCTCTTCCCGTTTTATCGTGTCACATTCAAGGACACCTAGGTACTTGTATCGGTCTTGTGCAGTCAATGCCCTAATCTTGTTGTTGTCCGGAAGTTCAATTCCCTCAGTCATTGAAAGCCTTCCTTTGTGCATCACCATGATTGCGCATTTTTCTATTCCAAACTCCATTCCTATGTCCTCACTATATTCCCTTACTTCGTTGAACAGAGTCTCAAATTCTCCCCTGTTTTTTGCAACCAATTTAATATCGTCCATGTACATTAAGTGGTTGACCTTTCCTTTTGTTTTAGAGAAGTGGTATCCTTTGCTGTTTTTCAAGATTCTGTTAAGCGGTATCATTGTTAGAACAAATAATAGTGGGGACAACGAGTCTCCTTGGAAGATTCCCCTTTTTATCCCTACCTCGGCTAGTTTGTCCCCTGCGGCTGTCAAATCTACTTTCCTGTCTTCCATCGAATTACCAATGAATTTAACCACCGGTTCGCTAATTTTGAACATTCTAAGGCATTCGAGTATCCAGCTATGTGGAATCATATCGTATGCCTTTTTGTAATCTATCCATCCCATTGCGATATTCTTTCTCCTTTTCCTTACTTCTTTTAAGATCATCTGGTCTATGTAGAGTAAATCGTTTGCCCCTTTGGTTCCTATCCTACACCCTTTCTGTTCTTCTGGTAGTAGCCCGCTTCTATCCATTGACATGTATATTCTCTCTGCTATTTGCCCGGTCAGGATTTTCCACATAAGTGGTAGGCAAGTGATTGGTCTATAGTTGCTTGCTATGTTCCCCTTCCCCGGGTCTTTTTGGATGAGGGTGGTTCTGCCTTTAGTCATCCATTCTGGTGCTTTGCCTTCATTTAGACAATTTTGGAGTAGGTGAGTGAGTCTGCCGTGTAACGTGGAGAATTTTTTGAACCAATACCCATGGATCCCGTCGGGCCCCGGTGCTTTCCAGTTGGCTACTTTCCTAAGAGTATGTTTCAATGTGTTTTCATTCAGTACTATTGGTTCCCCCTTGTCTATATCTTCTAGTTCTTTTCTCATGTTTCCTAACCATTGCAGTGTTACGTTGTGTCTTTTTGGGTGCCCCCATATGCTATTCCAATAGTTCTTGGCCTCTGTGGCATCAGGTTTCATGTCCTGCCTTCTTTCCCCATTTAAATCTTGGTAAAACTTTTTCTCATTGTTTTGGAATGTGCGGTTTTGTGTGTATTGGGCCGTTCTTAGTCTGTATCTTTTTAGTCTTGCCTCTTTGGCTAGTCTTTTCTGGTGTAACTCTTCGACTACAGTTGCGATGCCCTTTTGCGTTACTTTGTATTTGTTATAAAGTCTTACTCGTAGTCTGTCTGTGTGTGGTGTATTTCTAAGCAGTACTTCGTCTCTCTGTAGTTGGGAGATCTGCCTTTGTAACCTTCTCTCCCAGTTGGGTCTCCCTTCCCTATTATTGCTCAGGTTCCTATCTTGTGTTGTGAAGCTTTGTGCTACCATTTTCGCCCCTGCGTAAATTAGGTTGTTGAGTTCTAGGAGGGTGTTCGTTTCTATGTGCTGTAAGAGGCAGTTGACCTATTCGGTCACTTCTCCAACTTTCTTTCTGTCTTTGTCTCTTAGGGAGGGGAGTGTTGTTTTCTCTCCTTGCATGATCTCTTTCAAAGCTTGTATTTTGGTTTTCTCTTCTTCCGTTGGTGCCTCATCGTCACCCTCTGGTGCATAGTTTACTGTGGGGGTCTCATGGGGAATTCTTTTAGTTTTGTTATTGGTACTAGTTGTGCTGGGGGGGGCATTCTTCAGATGTGTCACCTGGGTCTCTTTCTACATTAATGCGAATCTCTAGTAGTTCAGTCTCAGACAGCCATTTCTTCTTTTGGATTTGTTTTACTTGGTCAGTAAGGCGTTGGTTCGATACTTCCACATCAGATTTTTCCCTCCATATTTGGAGCATACGCTCCCTATAAGATCGCACTGAAGGCTTGCTTTTAAAGTAACAATACATAACTAGTCTATTCTCCTCCCTTGTCCATCTCTTTCTCTTGTTCTTTATAGCAGTCACTCCGTGAGGACCGCGCCTTCCCTGGGTGTCATTAGTGGTATATGAGTCTTGGCCAACAGTAGCTATGTGACGACTGTGTCCCTCCTGAAGGCCATTAAGGGTACACGAGCCGGAGTTTTGGCCAGCAGTCACAGGATGACGACCGGGTCCCTCCTGGTGGCTAACAAGGGAACACCTGCCGGTTACGACACACAAATCTCGGATTTGTGCCCCGTTTTTTGCGGTAAAATGGTTTGGTTGTACTGTCATGATAGGGGTTTTTGGTTCTTTGAGGTAGCGCCAGACCTTGGTGGGTTGGTTAAGACCGATGTGGTTCAGAAATAACCGAAGAGCCCCACCAGCTCTTTTTGGTTCTTTTAAGGTAGCACCAGACCTTGGTGGGTTCGTTGTGGGCAATGAGCTCAGTGACACTCTCAGAGTCCCACCAGCTCTTACAACCCATGGTATAACCTTACATGGATAGGCCATTCTGCTGCACAGATATATCTATTTGGTGGTATGACCATCCCCTCCTACATTCAGACCTAAAAATTAACACATTAAGCTTCGTCTAGGTGAAATTAACAACCTTGAAGGTCATACGTCTCCCTTAAATCTTCCAAGTCTTGACTTAGTATAAGTCTCGCAATCTGTGTTCTTTCCCAATGGTGGATTTCTCCCTGCCAACCTATATCTACTTAGCAGTTAGGGGTCCTAACGGTCAGTGGTGGACAGACTCCATTCATTCATACTCGGGGGTAGCTAGGCATTGCTTTCCTATCTCGACCGGGTGTGGAGAATTATTAATTTTAAACTATAAATTTTAAATTTAATTCCACTTACCCACGTGCAGCTCCAAGAAACAACAGACCACTCTCTCAACTTTTTTTTTTCTTTTCATTAGGCAGAATTTGGCAGTGGACAATTCATCTAGGTGAACATTTCTCAGAATCGCAAAGAAAACCATCTCAGAAGTAGAAATATCATCAATATGTCAAGAATAATCATTCTTAAAGCCTAAAGTGAAATATCTTTTAAACCTTCGAAAAACATCAAAATATCAAGAATTAAAGCCTAAAGTGAAATATCTTTTAAACCTTCGAAAAACATCAAAATATCAAGAATGCTGTTGTTGTTGTTGTTGTTGTTGTTTTTGTCGTTGTTGTTATTCATATTTGCAGACTTGAATTTTTTTGATCAATGCTGACCAGTTCGCAATGTAGAACTGCTCATTCCAAAAGTTTTATTGATGTTATCAGAAGCTAGAGCAGTATTATGTCTCAATTTGAAATCGAATTTGAAAATTAGTCTAACTTCGTCTTGCGGTCAAGGGCTTGAAACTCTCAAATGAGAATGAATTATGTCTCTATTTAAAATGAATTCAATTACATTAGTAGATATTTCACTCTCAGCTTTATTTTTTCTGATGGAAAAAGATATTATTTGTAATGCAGGATTGCAAGATGTCCTCTGGTGCAAAAGACTAGATTTGTATGGTCTCCGGACCAAATTAAGTAGCTTCCGTACAAAAAATATTCAAATAACATAAAATCCATCATCAGACCAAATTTGTATGGTCTTTAGATCAAATTAAGAAGCTTCAGTACCATCATCAAACTTAGCTTAAACGGATAAGAACACATTTCTTATCCATTGTTTATGTATATTCATGTCGTATCAAATCCGTGTGTAAAGAATCGTTATCTTTTGTAAATGTTTCTTCTTGCTTCAGTACCAAATCTGTATTTTCAGGACCAAACAGTTTTATCCAATACTATATTTGCCCGATTTTGGCCTAGAAAAATATCGAATTGCGACCCTAGGGTGACGGCTAATCAGAACTCCTATTTATTTCCGACTTGAGTCAAGTTATCATAAGTGTTCAAGATAGACACGATATTACGAAATGACTTATTTATTCATGTCCACTTATCTGAGTCAAAAACATGACATTGAATTTTTGGGAGCTTATTTAAGCGACAACATGAAGGTGGTGGCCAAGGTGGTTACGTTTTTAACTTGACTTTTACTCTCAACGGGAGATGCGGTTGGCCTAACAGTTAACGACAGGGAGAATAGAATCGACGTCCGAGTTCAATCTCTGACTTGGGCAGTTCGCCTTCCTTTTTTTGTTTTAGGATTGCTTGTGGGAAAGGCACGAATCCAATTCCCATTGCCTTTGTTAGATAGCAGGGCAGTTGGGGCCCTTTAGCCCTATAAGGAGTCATACAAGAACCCGGTCCCTGTAGGAAAAAAACAAGACAACCACAAACAATGATTGTGTCCCCATCGATCGTTCGAGAAATAAGGGGCAATTTTATTGACTTGAACGGCATAGGGGCAACTGGACTGAGTTTTGCTTTATCTGCACTCGTACCTTGTAATCGAAAAGTAATGAAAATAAACTGACAAACGAAGTACAGTTCGAAAAGGGTTAAGTGTAGACTCACCTGACTCCAAAATTAGTTTGTAAGATTGTCCCAAAGCCACTGAGGGCTAGCAACGTCGAGAAGATCCTTGCCCTGACCGGGTCGTTCATATCGGTACAGAGAATATCAGACATAATGGCCGAAATCCCCATGATGGAAGTAACAACAGTCAAAATATTCTGCAATATAAAGGACAAGTTTAAATATACGAAATATATATATAAACTAGAGTACCTGTGTGATCAATTATGTTCTGTTTTTTGTTTTTTTATTCTACCTGTCTAAGCCGTTAGCTGCTTTGTCGTATTGTGTCCTTTCCCCCAATGTACTTATAATTTTATAAATCGGTTTCCTTCGGCTTGCGTAAGCAAGCCATAACCTTCAAACAATTCTGCTCCTTTTCGTGCATCCGTAGTCGGTTTTGATAATGGTCAAAAGATATGTGAACACTAAACGAAATAATGCCTTTTTAGCAAACGATATTTATTCATATTGGAATTATCATATGCCACTTTAGGCGACAATTTAAACGATTATTTTCATTGTAGTCCCAGCGTTTTGGGTGATCTATTCTACGTCAAAGTCATAGACAAAATATAGTTGAGTTTGGGTATGAACAGGAAGTTTGCTATATCCATGTTCTCAGTAAACCCCAACAGTTCTAGCTTCAATGAATTCAGCAAAGCAGTAGAATCAAATGCTCCAGAGGTGGGATGTGTCAGAAAATAATTTGTAAACTGAGTGACGCTTGGGGTATTCAGTTGCTCAACTGCATGTCTACTTGATTATATTTATTTTAATTCCAGTTGGGGTCCAGTTTAGCATTATAGTTACATGGTAAATAGAATCCGGACTGATACATTTCTAAAAAAACTCTTTTCCAAAGTTTTTTACTTTAAAACCTTTTGCTTGGTCAATTGAGTATGCATGCCAAATTTTGAAACCTCTAAACCTCTATCTTTTCCGAGAAATTGTTCGGTGACTGTCATTTTGTATCTTCTTTTGTCTTCCCTTAGTTTTTTTTTTTGTTTTGTTTTTTTCCTAGATGGTTATATTTATTTCGATTGTTTTTCTTATTATCGGTGATTCGGGATTCCTGTATTTTTCCATGAGATTCCTGGTTTCCTCGGTGAGTTTGTACATGGTTCGTTGTTCTTTGGGTTAAAAATTGGGTTATTAGCGACTTCAGTTCGATGGGTTGTTATCCTGTTGAAGAGCTCGTTGGTGTTTGTGTCGTCGTTCCTTTCTCCTGTTTCTGCGAAAATTGCACAACTGATTTTCAAATCGAGTTTGAGAGATCGACAGATAAATTACTTTTGCTCGTCGAGTGGTTGCTGTTTGGTGCTGGAAATTTTTCTGCGTTCTCTTGATATTAATTTGAATGTTTACTTGTCACGATTCTGTTATCGCTCCCTGCATTAATTTGATTTGGGACCTAGATATAATTGACGGTGTCGCATTTGTCGGCTAGGATATCTATTTCGTTTTAGGTTTCGTTGTTGAAGCTATTCATGATTTTGAACCCGGTCGCTGTTGTAAAATTAACAAGATATTCACTTCTTTCGTTTTATTTTTTATATCCAAACTTGCCAAAGTAGTCATCATTATTTTGTTCAACCTATACATTGAAGTCTCCCATAAGGATTTTTGTGTTTTTTTTTTTCTAGTATCTTAGTCAGGGGTACATCTGGTATCCTAGTTGTGTATATGTGCGGAGAGAGTTCTGACGTTCTAAGTACTGATGTGTATTGTTGTCTTCTTACTGATCAGTTTCAAGCAGCCACCACAATCTACGGCCGACTGTTATATAAATATATATATACATATGTAGTAAGGAATAGACATATGATCCGACAGAATGATTATAAATTGCGTTATATTACATCAAAACTCTTATTTGAAAGGATTTCCCTACATTACACGGTTAATATATCACTTGGCCTAAACAACGTAAATAGAATAAACAATTAAAGGAAGGAAATCGTACAGCTTATTGTTAAAAAAAAATGCTCCGTTGAATTGGCTACCTTATCGGTCGCAGGTTCGATTCCTGCATCAGAGTTTCAATATGATATAACACAATTTATATATATATATATCATTCCAATTCAGCTACACAGCTACATTCCTCTCTTCTCCAATTTCCATAACGCCTTTCATGATTCGTAGCATATCATCTTTTTAATAGAAAAGAATCATCACTCACTTACAAGTGATTCCCAACCACTGGGCCACGGACCGGTACCGAGCTGCACAGCTTGTATTACCGGGCTGCGAGAAAACGATGTGATTTCGCGATATTTTTTTAAAATGAAAACAAATTAAATTCATCGAAGTTTTGATTTGTTAGATAAATCATTTTAGATACAGAAATGGCTTATAGCAATATTATCACCCATATTCCGTTACATGCGTTCACTAAGTCACTCGGGAAAGGCATGAATTTTCATGGAAGTAAGAAGGTTGGACTCGTGGCTGACAGCTCCACCCAGTAAAAACCTATCTGTTTCTCGAACCACAGCTGCATCACCTAGCGTGACGGGATTTCGACCCTTTTCCCCACAAGGAGTCTGCACGTGAAAAAATTTGACTTCGTCAAAATCAATTGGGCAACTGCTTGATTAACAATATAGAAAAAGTAGCATTTGCTCGGGGTCCCGAAACCTCAAGGATTCTGGGCCAAATACTTGCGAGCTTTCAATTATTATCCAGTGTTTATCTACTTGTTTTGTTACCGTAGTACAATACCCATTTGATTTTCATGAATGATTAGATATTTGAGCTTACAAATTCTCACCCGTGATCATGCTTAGTTAGGTTAATTATTTCAACGCAGTGCTTAATAGGATATGGCATGTGCATGATACATATTCAACTCATGAATACAAAAGGATTTGAAATTGAAATGAAAGCCGTTAAACAAATATCAATGTTAAACCATCGTAATAATATCGTTGAAATATATATTACACACATTTGTCGTATTTTCTGGTTGTATAGCCAATGAAAAGATTTGAGTAATTTGAAAGTAAATATGTATGTCTTTTAATATTCATGTGTATTATCATAATTTCGGACCCTTTCATAACGTATATTACAGGCCCCGAATCAGCTAAATGCGGTCCTGAATTTGGCCACTAGTTCTTAGATACCGTTAATGTTGAAATAAAAGTGATTATGAAACAAAAAAAAATGAGTTTTACAGTCAGTCAGTATGTATGAATCAAATCAGTGTATGAAGGTAAGGGTGGCCTAATGATCAGGAGCACGGAAAATGGAATCGGCAAGCCAAGTTCAAACTCCGACCGGGACAGTTTGCGAATACCCGTTGGGGTGGTATTTCGATCTCTTCTCCCTACAACTATAAGTAAATAGCAAGACCTATTAAACTCTTCAGTCTAAGATAATGATAACTCTCAACTTGAGCTGGAAATGTCGTGAGAGGCTGGCAAAGGACAGAGTACGGAACTGGTTCCCGACATGTATAGTTAACTGGTGAAGATTTGTCGGGCTTAGCAAGCCGGAAGAGGATCATGATAAATTACACAAGTAAAATAAAAACAAACTAGATAACATGACCTCCACCTTTGACTTAATACGACATTTCGTGTATAGCTGACAGATATTTTTTTTTTAAATCAATCATGTATAAGTGAAAATTCAGAAATTTTCTTACCTGTAGAGCTAGACTAATAATCAGTAAAAATGGCGGCCGGTCTAGAACATTATATTGCAATTTTTCTTTTGCTTCCTTTTCTTCTTCAATTATATAAGTTTCTTTCTTTGAAATGTCTTTCTCAGAACACTCATAATCGTTATTTGTAAGTTCGTTGTTCATGTTTCTTCCTGAGATGAGCTGGTGACGGATGGTGTACACTGGTTAATAGGAGCTGGAAGGACACCACCAGACTGGATGAAAATCGAACGCGGCGGAGAGCCTTGATTGCCTCATGTGTCGCAAGACACTGGGTCAACTGAATCTGATTGATTCACCTTTATACTTCAATTCAATTGCAGTCTCGTCAACTGGGGAAGTGTTTTGAAGTGACGTAACGCTAAAGATGAGATGGGTGCCCTGCACTCCCTGGACAGAGTGAATTCAGGTATCACTTTTCGGTTTCGTGTCCTGATGAATTCATGAAATTCATGGCAAATGAATAAATAAGTACAAAATAGAACAGAGTTCATTTGATCTGTAAAATGATACGGGTTTTGTAGGCAGACGCTTACATTGGAGAAATTGAGCACATTTTCCTGATAAAACAGGTGCAGATCCAAAGGTCAACCCTGCTTATAAAAAGCAGAATTATTTTTATAAATATCTAGATAAAGGAATTTTATAAATGGAAGGCCTAATTCTAGGTAATACTAGTTGCCTGGTGGGAAATAAGTGCAAATCTAACAACACTGTTTCCTCTGGTTATCATCATCGTCATCATCCTATTAGCGTTCGTCGTTGGACATAGACCTTCCTCGAGATTTGCAAGACCTCTATATCATTGGCATTGTGGAGCCAATACTTTCGGAATTTATCTAGCTCATCACACCGTCACACCATACCCCTAAAAAATAATTAACTTTTTTTTTTCAAAACCCCCTCTCACTTCTGACTGCTGGAAAGGAGAAATATTTCCCTCTCGATTCATCATCATCATCATCATCATCATCATCATCATCATCATCATTCTTTTATCGTCAGACGTTGAACATCGACCTTTCCCAGGATTCAAAACATCGCTCTCTCGTAGGCGTCACGGAACCAATACTTTCTGAACCTGTCCAGTTCGTCTCACTATTTCATGTTCTGCCAGCCTCGCTTCTGCATTCGATCTCTGGGAATCCATGTAGTGAGTCGTGATGTCCATCAGTTTTCTGCCATTCTTGTAACATGGCCAGCCCATTGCCATTTGAGTTTCCTAATGGTTTCTATGATATCTCAGACTCCTGCTTTTTTTATATACTGTGCTGTCTTGTGATCTCTCCATGTGAAGTTGAACATTTTTTTTTCTCGTGTGCACGTTGCATAGTTCTCAGCGGGTCAGTCTCTTGATTAGGTTCCATGTTTCAGCTCCATAGTTGCTTATCGGGAGGATGCATTGGTGGTACACAATTTTCTTTAAGACAAGTAGAAATTCCAAATGTCATTGAGGCTATCACCTGACAAGGTATAGACCCCGTATATGCTAGAGTATTGCATTATATATACAGTCACAACAGCTCCATCAGGCTACATAAAGACACAGGGCCCTTTCAGCTTCAAAAAGGGATAAGACAAGGTGATACCAGCTCACCCAAACTCTTTACAGCCTACCTCCAGATGATCTTCAGAAGTCTAGATTGGGGAAAAATCAGAATAGACGGCGAATAACCTCAGATTTTCAGACAACATCGTCCTCTTTGCAGAGAACCTCTATGACCTCCAACTAATGCTAGATGAACTGAAGGAAGAAAGCAAGAAAGTTGGCCTTCCTATGAACTTCAGCAAAACAAAGATCATGTACAACAAACATATCGGAAAGGAACGCACAACGATCAAAATCGAAAATGTGAAGCTGGACAAAGCAGACCACTACATCTACCAAGGACAACGAGTCTCTGTGACATTTTCGACGCACTATCAAGCAAAGAATCACTCTGGAATGGCAAGCCTAGAGCAAACTTGACCTTCAAAAACAAAAAAATACCTCTAGCACTCTCGATTGACACCTCTAAAAGGGAAAAAGCTGCCCCCCATTTCGACCCCTGAAAGTAAAAAAATAAGTAGATTTTGATCCTTGAAAGTGAAAAAAATGTTTCCCTCGATCTTGACCCCTAAAAGTTTGGAAAAATGATTAACGTTAAATGTGAGAAAGAACTTACAAAAGTGTCGTCAAATATGAAATCATGTAAAAAAATTATTTCAAAGAATAAATGATGACAGAATAAGTGTTTTAATAGGACATCACTACGTTTTCCACTGGAAATACAAACTGGGGTCCAGATTATCATTATAGTCATGTAGTAAATAAACTAAAACCACTTTATAATGTTTCAAATCACCTTGGATTTTTGCACGCTTTTTTCCTGCACATTATAGGGGCTCCTTGAATCATTAACTCCGGCTTTGATACACTGTATCTAGAAAGAGAAGGTGAACATAGTTACAAACTTTCATAAATATAAGTGTCGAAGATAACACGACCGGTGTTATATTCACAATTACGTAAAGGCCTGTGTAATATTATATTACCCGACCGACTACATCACAATGGCAAATCAAAGGCTAAATCGAAATCAATAGACACGTTGGAACAATAGCTTAATAAAAGGCCAATCCACAAAACGGTATGTATAAGACTGACAAGTCCACTGAAAACTATAACGTCACTGATACGTGACGATAATTCTTTTTGAGACAGGGGTTCTTATTTTCTGAATTTCTCCAGTTCATCTCTCCATCTTTTCTGTCGGCCTTGCTTCTACATTTGATCTCTAGGGATTCATGTTGTGAGTCGTAATGTCCATCGGTTGTCTGTCATTCTTGCAACATGGTCTGCTCATTGCCATTTGAGTTTGTAATAGTTTCTATGATGTCTCAGACCCCTGTTTTCTTCTTGATAAACTGTGCTCTCTTGTGATTTCTCCATATAAGGCTGAGCATGATTTTTTCATGTGCACGTTGCATGCTTCTCAGTATTTAAAGTCAGGCCTTATTTAAAATCGGAACGATGAATGCTTTTCTACACACAAAAAGTTTCCCACGGAGGACAGAGCGTACCAAATAGATCTCATCACAAGATAATGTAATTTGAGAAAAGAAAAGAAATGGAGTAATAAGAGAGAAAAAGAAGCGGACAAATTAAGTTTCTAATTTTCATTTTAAATATCTATTTAGTATTTTTTTTTCAAGTTTTCAATAAATTTGATATGCTGACTTATGATAATAATTGTATCGCTTGATATATGATTATAGTGTATTTCGGAGCAAGTCGAACTGCAGGCTTTTATATGAAACCTAAACGGTTTTCAGTCATTTTAGTCACATGATTTTCTGCCTTCTTGTAACGACGAGTGCTAAAAACTGATTCAGATCATTAGAAAATAAACTTGGAGATTTTGGGGGTCAGGTTTCAGAACAAGTGAATAGTATCAGCCGTACACGCATAACTGTGGGCAAACCAGTATATTAAAGGTGTCATTTGGGAGTGACACTTTTGCTGTATCCTTTGGTCCCTTTGCGATAGGATGAGTTGGTTCCTGTTCTTTCTAGACGCCCAGTGCCAAATATGCATCAATGTTTTATTTCATTTGCTGATAATCAAAAGGTGTTCAAATGAGTTATAATAAGGACTTATGTTTCCTTTTTTTAGTCATCCACTGTCAAATTAAAGCCAAAGTGTTATTTTATTTTCTGATTTTGTTTGCTTCAGCACGCATCCTGGTCGCAAGAAAAGCATGCAGATCTTTAATTCTCAAGCCAATCAAAAGAAATATATTGAAATCCTTTTTTTCTTGTTTTTTAACTTTTTGCTTGTCTACTAAAGCAGTGAAAAATATGGTCATACTCTGTACAAACATTTTGACGCTGTTAACATCACAGCTGAATGTTTCTTCTTTTCTGGATTGGAATGGAATATAAAAAGATACAAAGATCGCACTTCTCAATCGTTTTCTGCTTATTGAAAATGAGTTTCCGGTTTGTCCGATATGGGACAACTTGCTTCTTGTGTCACTACGTCAGCTGAGACCCAAACTGTGGATTATGTTGCAATAGTTTTACCATTTATAGATATCATAAATTCAGGCAAGATATTGATGCACAGTTTAATCCATAAATGGTTCCTTTAAGTCCATGAAAATATTCTCCACACAGGTTTGAGTGCAAAAGGAGATCAACTAACCCCGCTGTCTTCTATATCGTGGACTGTACGTTTTTCGATTTGTTGCGTTTCAGGCAGTGGTATTGATAGATTTTGATTAATTTCTTTTGGTATTCCTGCTTAGGAGCTGATGAGGGATCCAGGAATCCATAAAGGGGTCGATTGTCAAAATAGTTTGGCGACCCCTGAATAAGAAGATCACACCGCTTTGCTAATAGTCTGATGTGTACAACCCCTGCCTTGACTCTCATGTTTCTCTACGTTACACTGAATAATTCTAAGTAACCATAATTTAATCTTAAAAACAAATATTCAAAGATGTTTTTCCATTTTATTTTCATTTCTTTAATCAATTTGTTCTGTCGTAAATCTCTTGGATTTATTTTTTTAGATTTATTTTGTAGCCAATCCTGATGTAAAAAAAATCTATAACTCAAATTTAAGTAAAAGGTCTCCGATCACATATGTCTTGTTTTAGATTTTTTAAATCTATTTTCGAAATCCTGGATTCGGACCCTCTTGCTCAAAATCCAGGATAGGCCCCTGCAAAGAGAATTACTCTTCATTCTAATTGACAAAGTACTTGACATTTTTTTTAAGATCGACTGAAGATTACATTCATTTCTTTCTTTGACTTTTGAAAGGCTTACTTCATCGTATTTGCTGTGATATCAGATTGCTGTTTGGGCAACGACGAAATTCTGTACAAATCAAATCTATTTATCAATGTAATGAACTGTGTACTTTTGTGTCTTCGTTTCTTTTCTTTCTCGGGCCGCCAAGGTTAACATTTAGTGAATAACACATCCTAACAATACTCAATACTTCGCTGCTATCTAAGTCAACCCAAGATTTAACGATAAAGCGTTCATTGGGTCAGTGTTTACTATCAATTATTCATAGCCATTCTCGAAACTGGCTATCTTTATTCATCTGAATAATGACAAAGAAGCAATCAACAGGTTCAAGGGGTGATCCAGGATTTTGAGCAGGAGGAACGGGCGCAATTTTTTCTTTCAAACTGGACAATGGATATAATAGAAGAAAGCCGAGCCAAGTAATTGTGAATTTTGTGATGAAACCATATGAATTGATACGCTTATAGCCGGAAGTATTCCCAAAAATCTTGGATATTGAGCCATCATGATCTTTCAATACGTCACCCAGGGTAGCCGCTTCAGAATCATTTTGAAATGATCGCCTTGGTCGACATATCAAACATTCACGATGGCCCAATACTCAGATTTTGAATGCTTTAGACTAAAAGTATACCAAATCATATGCTTTCTATCACAAAGTGCATAATTGGCTCGAAAATTCCAATTAAACTTACCTGCCATGATAGATTTTTGTTTTTACAGTTTCCTTATGATTATTTGGGATTATTTGAGTTTTCTATTCGTAAAATTTCTTCATCCATATATTCAAAAAAATTAATTGCCTGAGCTGAGTGGGGTTGAACCCCTGGGCCCCCTGCTCTGAATACCCCCCTGAGGTTGTTTGGGTTCATCTAAAGTATCTTCTTTTTTCCTTTTGCTTCAGTTTCCGCATCTTCCGACATTTGATAACACTAGTTCTCCGCTTTTTCCGGTCCATTTCTATTCTTACAGCACATCAGTAGCGGATCTGCATATTGGAGACCCAGAAGCTTGAATTGTTATCAGGGCCCCTTGGCAACCAGCGACAATAAGGCACCATACAACACGGTCCGAATAACTCTGCTGTCCTTGCAAGGACCGTGAGGCTCCAAGGGTAGAGAGAGAGGGATGATGGGGTGAAATCCTTGAAATTGGAGACATACAGTGAACCCCTTCCAAAATCAACACTGTCTAGATACATTCATCTTCTCTAATGGGATATGCACAAATCCACAGCTTTTAGAAAAAGGTTTTTAGAAGGGGTATAGTGGAGTACTGATGCCAATTTCAAAGTCTATAATCAAAGCAGTCAGGAGAGTTGGAACTCACAAACACACTAGTATATGCACATATAAAAAGGGGTAAGATCTTTACTGCCTTTGATGGCTATGGTTGTTCAACTTTATACCTATCAATAGCTATATAGGGTGCCTACTGTAGAGCAATGGTTAGCTCAGAATACATCAAAAGAAAAGTGTGTGTGTGTGTGTGTGTGTGTGAGAGAGAGAGAGAGTATCCGAATTATATCAATAGCAAAATTACCGGATGGACTGGTCTAGTATTTAGCACCTACAATTCTTTATTCCAGTGGTGTGATGAGAAAATTGGTTTCATATCCAATTCTTCCTGGAAAAGCAGATATATTATTTTGACACGGTCTCATGAAAAAAAGAGTTATCACTGCCATAGCATAGAGTTATCTGCACTTGTTTTATGACCTATTATCTATATGAGAAGATGGATTTGCAACCCAATTCAAACGAACATTCAAAAGAAATTGAGTTATATTTTCAACCCAAAAAGAAGGGGCATTTGAATGGAATTAAGGTGGATTTTTGACCTGAAGTGAAGGGACATGACTTGAGCTAGATTTTCGACTCGTAGAGAAGGGATATCCAAATGAATTTAAGCGAGGTTTTCAACGCAAAGAAAAACGATATTTAACTAATATTAAGCTAGATTGGTGACCCGAAGAGAGAGAGAACTATTAAATCAAATTAAGATAGATTTTTGACCAAAAGAGACGGTAGAATTAACTGAAATTACGCGAGATTTTCAACTTGTAGAGAAAGGACTTTTAAATTGAATTAAGCTACATTTTCAACCCAGAGAGGAGATACATTCAAATGAAATTAAGCTGGACTTGTAAATCATAATTGTACTTACAGTTTTACAAAGAGGAAACAATTTAAATTATGATTAATATATAATTGATATTCATAATTGATTTTTACATTTTTCTCAAAACTATGATGTTGATGTACATATCTATTCAAGGAATGTATTTAAAAAGCTAATATTATTCGGGTTTTTCTAATAGTATGCAAAAATTTCTGATTCCAAATGAATAGTTAGGGAAATTCAGATTCATGCCTAGGAAGATACACTAAAGCAGAGTGAACATAAACAGCCTGGAATTTGTATTTGGCTTCCATTGTGTGCACCATTAACTGCTTGACCATTCTCGTCTTCTTATGGATTATGTAATTGGCCACTAATTTAAGTGACTATAGAATTAAGAACATACAAATTAGAATTAAGAACATACAAGTTTTTCATAGAATAACGAATTATAAAGTTGGATCACTTATTCCCATTTGTAAAAATCTAATCCACTGATTGACTTGCCCAAATGATAGAAACTAACAAAATCATTAAAGACGGAGGGGCTCATTAAATTACTTTCACGGTAAAGTATCAAAAACTTTTCCTGCTTTCTTTGTTTGACTAGGATCGAACTGTTGTATATCATTTGAAAAATCATGAACCTGTTTTAGTGCTGATTTAAAGATCTTAAAAAGTGCCGATTTAAAGAACAATGAGCGGCAACTTGGGTGCATTAAAAGTTCAATAAAGACGAGAGATTATCTCAGAACTTCAAATAGCACCGAGAAGTCTAGACAACGCAATAGTTAAAAAGCATTGAACAGAACAACAAATATGTTGATAGTACTTTGAATAATTTTCTCAGAATTTTACATTATGATTTTTGGTACACTATCAGGGACGATCATAAAATGATTTCAGAGTGTCCTTGGAGACAACGATGAACTGAATAATCTGTTAGCCTGTCTATAATTCAATGACATTTAATGGACTTTTATGATATTAGGTAGCCTAGAAAGGTTATCTGTATTTGTCATTAGATTGTATCAGGAGCATTTAGTTATAACTTAGTTGGGCAAGTGAAATGAGCCATCATAAACAGTATCAAGAGCTTTCGTTCAATAAAGATGATGCTGGGTGTATGCTGGGGTTTTTTAGTTCATCTCTCCATCTTGTATTTTGTCAGCCTCGGTTTCGCATGTGATCTCTGGGGATTCATTTTGTGAGTCGAGATGTTCATCTTACAACATGACCAGCCCGTTGCAATTTGAGTTTTCTAATAGATTCTATAATGCTTGGACTCCCGTTTTTTTCTGATATACTGTACTGTTTTGTGATCACTTCATGTAAGGTTGAGCATGATTCTCTCATGCGTGTGTTATATGCTTCTCAGTTTGCAGGTCTGTCTCTTGGTGTGTTTTAGCTCCATAAGTGATTATCGGGAGAATGCATTGGTTGTACACTCTTTTTTTTAGGATTATTGGGATCAACTTGTTTTTGAAGGTTGAGCTTGCTTTGCCAAAGGCTTGCCATCATTTGGAGATTCTCCGCTTGATTTCTTCTTACAGGCTTTTTATTTCTCTCCTGCTTCAATTGCATTCTTTTGGAAGGTGTCAGTGCGAACAGCTGATCCTCTCTTTATTCCGGTCATCACTGGTTGAGCTCAAAGTTGCACTTTGAGTACAGGGCAAACCTTTTCAGGAGAAAACTCTTAAACGATAAAAATTCTTCTTGGCGAGAGATATGGTGCCTCTTTGGTCTTAATGACAGTACTGTAATGATCGTTTGACCAAAGACTTTGAAGTGCCAATGAAACACTTCCTGCCAGATCATTGCACAATGAATGTGAAGTCATGTCGGCAGTTGTGACTATGTTGTAACAGTTTATACTATTTATGTTTCAAGATCAGAGAAAATATTACTTCATTCCACAGAAAAAGCTTGGTAAAACTGATCGTTCTCTAAGATATCACTGCACAGTTTGTCTGTAAGTTGCTCATGAGAAACTTGAAGTGTTGTCAGTTGAGTTGCTGAAATTGACAATTATATATCATATTTTGTGTCATGAGGTACAGGCAATCTAGATCAGAATGTTGCTACAGATAGGCATCAGATGGATATAGATCCATTTGGCCACGATTACACAGTTATGAATTTTAGGTTCAAAAAAGCGTTTTGGTTTTGTAACTTTCAGATTTCCATATGCCTGTTTTAGTTGATGGTTGTTCAAGTGAAGGAAATAGATCTCTACATCTACCTTGGACCACAAATTTCCATGGAATACTCAAAAGAAAAGAAAATCAAGAAAAGAATCAATCTAGTTTAGCAAGCTTTTGGCAGAACCAATTCGATCATCAAGAATAAGAAGATCGAATTGGTCTTCTAAGACAGGTTCACATCCAGTACATTCATCCTATTGTAACTTATAGAACAGAAACATGGAACTTGAACAAAAGCTTGGCTCTCAAGCAGAGAATGATACAACATGAACAATAATAAAACATGTTAATCATCGCATGGTAGGGTAACTGAGCAGATCTTCAGGACTTTGTAAACCTTTCTAGTAGAAATTAATGAATTGCTATTTATGGGTTAGAAATGATATTAAAGAGAGCAGTTTTAATCGAAGAAATATTTTTAAATATTCAAAATCATCTCCAAATCCGATGATTTTTTATTCATATTGAATGAATTGATTACAATTTTATCAAATATTTTGTTCGATAAATATTGTAATTCCGTAGTAATATTCGTCAAAAGAAATTCTACAAGACCAACTTTTCCATCCATTCTACTATAAAGCCAACTTTCTCATTCATTCTAGTACGAGACCAACTTCCCCATTTATTCCACTACAAGGCAAACTTTTCCACTCATTTTACTGCAAGGCCAACTTTCCCATCTATTTTACTACAAGGTCAACTTTCCCATTCATTTTACAACAGGGAAAAGATATATATATATATATATATATATATATATATATATATATATATATATATATATATATATATTTGAACGCAGTTGTAATGCCGTTACCATTTCCCCATTTATGAGAATCTATCAACCAAGACAGTTACCTAAACTGTTGAAATACTGTTCTTTCAGTTTTAAAGTTGGTGTAGATGAATATGTATGTAATTATCATATGTACAGGCCACACCAATGCAAATAGAGAGCAGAAAATTCAAAAAATATTACTCCTTATTATATTTGATAAAAATGTTTTTTTTTTTTTTTGAGGGGGTGCTTTTTGATCTCTTCAAAATCCTCCAGTACTTTTTTAGTGGGGGAGGTTCTGTTTGCAATGTAAGTTTTTACTAATCCAAACTTGCTTTTTGAAAATTCAGACCTTTTCAGTGATCATTGCCAACCAAAAGGTGAGAGATGTAACTTATTCGTTGACCATCCCTTTTTCAATTTATTCTTGTTGATTACCTTCAACATGGCATACTCTCAAAACACGTAGGTCATGTGATGGTTTTCTATTGAGTAACTAACCAGTACAGTTTTTGTTTTTTTTATTCCTGTAGATTCCTCGGGACTGCATCATAGTTTCAGTAACAAGTATAGTTTCTCAGGACACGGTTGCAGGACCAATACCCAAGATAGACTACCTTGTGGAGCAAATCTATAGAATACAAGCAATAATAGCCAGCGTTGCCTGGGGGAAATTAACTGCAAATATAAAAGCACTATTTCCCTTGCTTTAGCTTACTGAAAAAGAAATAAATTCCCCTCGCTTTTGACCCCCTCCCACACTGGATAGGAGAAAGGGCTTCCCTTACTTTTGACCTTAAAAGTGAAAGAAAAAAGTTCCTTATCAAATTCGATCCATTAAAGAGAAGAAAAAGACCCTCACCTCCTACTTTGATACACTAAAAGTGAAGAAAACATTCCATGGATTTTGACCGCTACAAGGGAGAAAAGGGTTCTCACTTGATTCTGTCCTTTAAACCACGATTTTGACGCCGAACTTTTTTTAAAGAGTCTTTCCCAAAAGATTTTAATCTTAAAAGTGAAAAATAATTATTTCTCTTTGATGTGAAGGAAAAAATGCCCTTCCGATTTTCACCCCAGGTAGCAGGAAAAATTTTACCCCAAATGAGAAAATAAAAAGTTCCCATCAATTTTGATTCCTCAAGTGAAAAAACATAATGTTCCCCTGATTTGACCAAAAAAATGGGAAACAAAGTTACCCAAGAATTGACCCATGAAATGACAAAAAAATATTCCCATCGATGTTGAATTGAAAAAGAATTCTTCCGCGCGATTTTGACCAATGAAATTGAAGAAAAGGGTTACCTTCAAATTGAAAAAAGATATTCCCCTTAGATACCAGATATCATATCAATATATGGTGCAGAATTTTTTTATTAAAAAAAAAGGCCTGTAGTTGCTTTAAAAAATGTTATTGTGGGAACAATGCGAAATGTGAAGATTATTAACTAACAGCCCAAACTATTCCGTCATTATACAGGCCAAAGTAAATAGAATGAGTGAAAACATAGATAGATAGATAGATATGAACAGCAAATCCTCTATTGTTTTGTTTTGTTTTGTTTTTGTTGTTGTTGTTGTTGTTGTTGTTGTTGCTGTTGTTGTTGTTGTTGTTGTTGTTGTTGTTGTTGTTTTCTCTGTACATGGAAGAAAGGTAAAATTATTGTAAAAATCTATAGGGAATTCGTCATCATTATCAGTAGTTTGGTAACTGCGTTGATATCTTGCATTCATCATCCTATGACCTACCATTATGAGGAGGGTCACACAATTATTGATAAATAAGCAGAATTATTGACGGAGTGAAAATATCCATTTTAAATTTCTGACATTCTCAGTTGTTTTCTCAACTTGATCTCACTACAAGTCCTAAATCTTTATGAGGCTCTGCCCTTACCAACTGAGTTAACGACCCAGGGGCAAGAGTCTGAGAAGTGCACTTCCATCATTCTTTTCTCTTTATTTATTCTTCTGTGGCCGCTCGTATTTGCTACTGAGTAAATGGATGGTTAGCAAATTAAGTTCCTACTAAAATGTCTTATCATCATATTCTGTTGATTTTAAATTGTCCACCTACTGAAACTTTACACACAAACACACACACATACAAATGCATACACAAACACACTCACTCGATTTTCAGCTAGCTGTTGATGTAGTTTCCGACTGGTTGAATATCTATCCCCATATGACATTGACAAAAGAAATGACGTCATGTCTTTCATTATTCGTACTGTGTATTTCTATTTCCTTACTTTCTCAAAAGAAAAACCCTTTAAAGTCTGTTTTGACGCCTCGTCCGAATAGAAATAGAAATATAAAACAGAAATCAATCCAGGTAAGAGAATTCTCCTTTACAACTCCATCATGTAGACCAACGCATTTGATCCTCAGTGGGTGACCCAGTATTCTGGCCTTAGCTTAGTAAATGACTAGATGCCACACCGTGAAGTTTTTCTTGGCAAGCTGGTTTCTAATTTTCTTCTGAAATAGCGATGTCTGTATACTTTAGTGAATTTGAACCTTATTTAGTGTCCTACGGTTGTGGCCTTAAGCCAGGCTAAGCTAGGCGCAGAAAAATTGAGTGACCGGCCTGAACACTGCCGAAAAATGAATCGTAAGAATCTTGTGGAAATAACGTATTCACTGATTATTGATAACAACTCTCCTTCTCTCTCTCTCTCTCTCTTCCTCTCTCTCTTTATATATGTATATATGCATATATAAATATATATATATATATATATATATATATATATATATATATATATATATATATATATATATATATATATATATATATATATATACTGGGTCAAGTTAGTACATTTTTCACTTAGATGGCTGAAACTTGAACTTCATTAAAACACAAATTCGACTAAAATTGCTTCCTTTGGATGGGTCGTTTAGGTCGAAAACATAACTTAAGTTTATCATATTATCATTTAAATATTCGGGAAAAGTGTTTCAACCTACCTCAAGAGTGGAGATAGTTGGTACAATCTGATTGGGCATTTAGTCCTCTTGCTAATAAGTACAGATGTGATTAATATATTGTTATAATAGAGAAATAATAAATTTTCAACCAGACAGAAGTATTAACAGACATTAAAAAAATCAGTGCAATTTGTTTCTGGCACCTTTTCTTTTTTTTCTCTTTGACTTGTTTGAATTTTTTTTTTTTTTTTGTATTTTGCTGGCTTTTTTTATCTTTCTTCTGTCTCAATTGCATATATTTACAACGTGCCAAATAGCCCCACTCAAAATGAAAAAGGTCTTCTGTCTTTTCCGGCAACCGTATTTGGTAGTGATGTTCGCTGGGGATTGAGATATCTTTAAAGGAGCGATCAATATTTAGCTTTCCCATATATGTAACGATTTTAGATTATGTCCTTAAGAATGCTCAACTAGGTAGGTAGGTAGGTTAGGAGCTGTAACATACAGTACACATAGTACAAATCAGGTTTACAATATAACAATATAAAGTAACGTCTGATAGATGTTGGATTTATTTCATACAGTGCTCGATACAATCAACTTTAAACTATAAATGTTAAGTTAGTTTACATTAATATATACCATAAAAAATTAAGAGAAAAAATAGAACACATAAATGAATTTAACAAAATATTTGTAAAAAGGGACGAAAGCAACAATACATTTGGAATGAATTTCCAAACATTCAACAAACTTCTAACCAATAACATAACACAGAACAACAAAAAAATTAAATACTCAAGCAATCTTGAAATAACCATAAACATAGAAGGAAAGAAGCATCAAAGATAGACAAAACATGAGCAACAGAGTCGGAAAACAACAAAACAAAGATGCTTATATACTTATGGAAGACCACAAACCTGATTTCAGAAACAAATCTATAAGAAGACTAATCAACCCTACAAAAACATAAATAGGGAGAATCAGCAAAATATATTAGAAAAAGTTAACAACTGCATAAAGCAACAATTACAACTAAACCAATAAATTAACTCGATAATGCCATCACCTGGTTTAGTAATATTAAAAATAAACATACGGGCGCCTTTATGCAAGTTGACATCATGATATTTCACCCTTTCATATCCAAAAGCATATCCGAGGAAGCCATGGGATTTGCCCAAACTTACACCAACATCAACAATATATATATGTGTGTGTGTGTTTGTGTGTGTGTTCGTAGATGCCTCTATGTATGTGTACCTATGCGTGTGTGTGTGTGTGTGTGTGTGTGAATATAGTGTGAAATAGTGTGAAACACCTCCGCAGGCAATCATTGTTCTATTGCTGGCGCCAAGAATATATGAGAGATTTACTGAGCTTAGCTCTATGGCACAGAGTTGCATAAACATAGAAAGGTTGCATTGTGCCCACTTTCAGATGGCGGGGGGGGGGGCTGCTTGCCTTGAAAATAAGTATTCAAAATCCTGGCTTGTCAGCTATTCAGAACACCGACCACGAGTGCAATTGCAGAATTATTCTCGACATCCTGGGTCCAAGGAACGAGATTAATTATATTGTGCAACATATTTTAACTTTTTCTTTGTTCCTGGGTAATAGATTTATTTTTCAATTGATAATGTTAAAAAAGAGTAGAAGAAAATGTCAATTACTCCATCAAACTTTGCTTTTGTGAACGAAAAAGAAATGAGTTGAAATTTATTTATTTTCAATTGGACAGCGGGCTAATTTACATATTTAAAACATTATAAAGAAAGAGAAACGACCGCTTTTGAATATCACTGTCCTGGTCACAAAAGCAAAATTTGGAAGGAATGAAGCCATTTTCTATCTTATTTATACGCAAGCAATGAAAAATAACTCTCACTACCCATTGCGCAGTGTTATCAATGAATTTACTTCATTTGAGAAATTCAGACAACATAAGAAAATTAATTCTTTGTTGTTTTTAGAATAAACAACTTTCTTTCCAGTCTTTCTGCTTTCGTTCCATTGTGTTCAGTGATCTGAATCAGCAATGTACAAACACCCGGCGTTCCGAATTGCACACTTTTTCCCACTAGGTTCTGGCAGTGAAACTTTTGAGCCTAAAGCATATTTCTCTTGATCAAATACTTGAACCAGGTCCGAGCGACTGAAACAGCATTTATGAGGATGTTCGTCCGAGAGGAATTGTCGAATATCTCCATGCTTAATCATCCATTTTTATTTTTGCTTCTCAGAATTCGTCGAATGATCTCCTTCGTTCTGCTTTGGATTATTGGCATCATTTCTCTCCTAATCTTTCTCGTAGCAATGATGACCCTTTATATAATGAACAAGTAAGTAAAGTCATTAAATAGACAACCTGGAATCGGAATTTTAAAAAGTAAAAAAAAAAAAAAATAACTTCAAATGTGACTTGAATTCGTATATCACATCTTCTTTGTTTCACCATCAGCCCTTTCATGGAATCTTTAACCCCTCATCGCTCCCAGACATGTAAATAAATGAATAAATAAATGATGATGATGATGATGATTCAGTGGACGTGCTGTTTCAAACATGGTTTTGTTTTGCTCCGTTTTGTTTTTTGTTTTTATCTTTTTTTAGAATCAACCCTTTGGATAGTCCAGTCAGTTCCTATGGATTGGTATCAACAACTTTAGAGACTCCTGATTCAAAAACTAAAGTTCCATGATTAAACAGGGTTCAAAACTATCGACGTATTGCCAATTTCTCCCTCTTATTCTTTACGCCATTTTGTTTATCATATATTTATGTTCACTCCTTGGGAAGCGTCGGGCTGCAACCACACCCCACCAGCAGACCCAGTTCTGGGCAGACCTGTACCGATTGTACCATACATCAAGGTTCAAATAAACGTTATCCATCTAGAATAGACATGATTTTTAAAGGTCGAAAGTTGCTCATTATTGCAGTTGATTAATTACAGTCTGAAAAACTAAAAGCTGAAATGGGGGCCCACCAGAATGTTCCATTTATAGAAGAGATATTTAAGTTTTCTAAGTTTCGAAACCACGTATCTAAAATATTGTTGAAAATAAATACCATAGACTGACGGTTTGGATAGTTGCAATGTAAATTAACTAAAGATGGAAGAAATACTAGTCAAAAATTAATAATGGTTGACAATGTTTCATCTAATAAAAATTTGATATAACAACTAGTTATGTTGTAATAATGTTGTAGGTAATATAAATGGTCAAAGAAATGATGTAAAACTAATTTTTGTTTCCTTCCTAGATCATTTTCTCAATTTTCCATTACTTCATTTCTTCCAAACAGTAACTCAAATCAAATCGAAAAGCCGATCGATGAAGTCAAAAGTGAGTGGCTTCCAATGGATTTTTTTATACCTGGTATTCCCCCCGTAAGTATAGATTTCAGTTTCATTTACAAATTGAGTAACATCTTTTCCCTAAATTTGATAATCCATGGAATCGAGACCTGATATTTCGAGGGTTTTTTTTTTTTTCGTTAGTCCCCATCGGTAGCAAATTTTAAAGGACGGAAGCCTAAACAGGGAAGAAAAAAATTAAGTTGTATCTTTTTCCCTCAACAACAGGAAGCTCAATCAACGATTTGGTTGGTAGGTTTTTAATAAGTTTAATATCAATTTTCTCAGCTGTATCGTGTTCGATTGATATGAAACTTGGTCCACACTTTTGGATGAACTTTCTTCTTCTTCTTCTTCTTCTTCTTCTTCTTCTTCTTCTTCTTCTTCTTCTTCTAACAGTAATGCTAAATTTCAATTTTTCTTGGCGGTATCATGTGGGATTGATATGAAACTCGATCCAAACCTTCGAGTGAAGCATTCATGTTTTCCTCTTCCTTCTTCCCTTTCTCCTCCTCTGTCTGCTACAACCACTACAATGGATGGTGGACGCACCGTTGAACTAACGGTTCTTGTTTTCATTTCAGTTTCATCTGGTTGCATTAAATGTGCAAATCTGACAGCTGAGAAAATCCGTCTGTCCGTTTGTTTCAAGTTAATCGAAAGCTCAAAGCAAGGAAACGAAAGAAACCCGGATAGGAATCAAGGGAGGAAAAAACGAACGCTTCTCATAGAATGTCTGAGGGTGAAAACGCTGCGATGTATTCGAAACAAAAGCAAAGAAAAATTAAATTGTTTTCCAAACAAAAAGTTGTTTTTAGATATTTTCAATTTCACTTCATTTCATTATATACTTCGACAAACAGCAGGTTCGAATTGACCATTTATTATACGTTAGAAAAAAAAACGTCTATTTCAAGAAATGCACACCAGGGAACCAAAGTTGTACGCAGATTGAAACTTTCGGGGTTTGTTTATGCTTGACCATTGGTCAATGCATACGACCCGCTTTGCGCCTGCGCGCTGTAGTTCGACTTACATGAGCCCGGTATCGTTATTTAGAAGCGACCACGTTCTTGCGAGTTAAGTTTCGTGTGTCTAACAAGCTGACATTCGGGCCACGGTTGACGCCCAAAACTATTTTCTAGAAACCGCCAACCAAAATTGTCAACTCAGGTTTCTTCAGTTTTTGAGTTGGTCTGGCTGATTGGTTGGCTGGTGGGCTGTCTGGCTGGTTGGGCCGCTGCTGATGTATCGCACTTGCAGGCCACACCAGTGGAGTTACATTTACTCCTTCTTTTGTCCAGAAGAAAAAAGGTTTTTGTGTTTGAACCCAGCCCCCCTACATAGGTTTTATTATGGTGGGATCAATTTGCAATGTGGGTTTATGCAAAAATTGCCTTAGTTTATGTCCGGAAGTATTCATGCTTGTTTTTTTGTTTTTTGTTTTTCTTGGGGGGAGGGCTGCTTTCAGGGTTTGTTTTTTTAATTTAGTCTTGTTTAGTGATCACTACCTAACAAAAGGTGGGAGAAGTTTTGCATAAACTTACATTGCAACCTGGATCCCCAGCCAGTTTTCAATGCAAATTTATGCTAAATTGATCCCTATTTTAGGCCCGCTTATCTTGTTTTTTTAATTCAGACTTTTTAGCGATTAATGCCCAACAAAAGGCGTAAAAGGTGACTCGTTAATTGATTACCCCTTCTTCCGATGTTTTGATCAATAATTTAACACGGTATGCTACCAAAAGACGCTGGTCATGTGACAGTTTCTGATGAGTAGCTCGCCGGCCCTTTGTGTGTGTATGTGTGTGTATGAGTGTATGTGTGTGTGTTCGTGTGTATGTGTGTATGTGTGTGTATGTGTGTGTATGAGTGTGTGTGTGTGTATGTGTGTTCGTGTGTTCGTGTGTGGGGGGGGGTCACCTTTTAAATAATTTCTTCATTCCGGAATCACACAATAATTTCAAAATCATATGAACGTATCCGTCGATTTTCTTATATAAATTACCAGAGAAGATTAATATGAAGCTCTATCATATGTTCACTGGAAATATTACCTCTCATATAAAGGCTCCATTAATATTTTTTTAAAAGCAAGGAAACAGTAATACGGTACCTCCCCCGCCACGATTTTCGAAAATTTGATTCACTCCTTATACGAAAAATGCAAAAAAACGAAAATACCGTTCAGCGTTTGTTTTGCAGCTAGCTGTTGTAGAGGCTGCGCATACTGTCTTCTTCTTTCTCATATACCAGAGGCTCTAGCGCTTCCCACCATCCCGATATCTAGCGACTCAGCATAAGACATAATCATCATCATTTTTTGTGTTCTGGGAACGCTTGCTCAAAAATATTACTCTTAAATTAATAGTTATTACTTTTTCGCTTCATGCCATTTCGATTTGCGAAAGGGTTTCATAGGAATATTCAACTTTCGGAAAGCGAGGGAAAGCAGGTAGAGTGACCACGCTATTTTTATCTAATTTTATTTATTTACCTCTTCATGGGGGCATGTACAGAGTTCAGGTAAGGTCCCACGACCGTACATGTGAGTCAAGGCGAAAATCGTCTAGTTCCACCGATTCTAGCAGCAGGCATCGGGTATATCCCTGACCCTATCCCGTTAGAGTGATAGGGAGATACTACCTGGAAGACGAGCCCCAGGGAACAGACATGTTTCACTTATGCCATGACTTGTTCGGAAACGAATCACAAATAATTGCAATCAAAAGTAAATCCACATTTTTTTTATTCATTTTCACATTACGTCATTATGGAGTAAACTTGCAACACGTCACCAAGCAACCAACTGAATAAGCAAAACAAACCTTAAAGAGCTTGAACATTTTCACAGAAACAGAAAAAGGTACATTAAATTTGCTTTACTAATCATTTCAAACCGATGTTTTTATTGTATCAAAATTGTAAAATATTAGTTGTCTCTCGATCAAAGACAAGGGGAGAGTCCTCCAAAGATTTTTCTCTGACAGAATTCGTTTTCGCTTGATTTTTTCTTCTAATTTTGTGTATGAATGGAAGTGTGGCACAACAGAACATTTACTTCTCTGTTGACATCCTGATCAAGGAGAGTTTATAAAAAATATTTCTCGTGTGTTTTTTCATGTCTTTCTGATGAGAACTTATGTTCCTGACATCGTGAGGATCTATTGAACTTAGTGATGTCAGTTCATTTTTTTTAAATTTCTATCCCAACATTTTAGCCGCTTCTTTGCATGCTTTATATCATAGAGAATCAGTGCTAAAACTTCACAAAGTTATCTTCTTTGTCTCATCTTATCCTCTACATATATTTATGCGATTCGTAAGTAAGTAAAATCAGGAGATTTCCAATGTTGTGCAAAATAAACACAGACAGTTTTTGGTGGAATTCAAACTCGGTTTGACGATTCACCATTACATCATCCCAACCTCTATAACTGCTTTTCTTGAACATCTTAGATTTGAGGAACCCTTGAAAAAAACTCTCATGTCCCAAGGAACCCCTGAATAAAAAATAATTTGTGTAAGTTTGTGACTATGTTTGCCTTTTTATCCGAAATTGTGGATTGCAGCCAGAGCTCATGATCCAAGATACCCTTAAAATGTGCAGGTTAAAATAAGGTTACGGCTGGGTTCTTTGATTCGAAATTAATTATCAGCGTCTATTGTTCTGAACCTGGAACGGTGGCAATATTGAAACTGGGAAAGTAACAATTGCCGAATCTTTTTCTCAGTCAGATGTGATGTCTTCTTCGTTGCAGATGATCTCCTCCTACTCTGTGGGTTTTGGCCTGCTGATTTATTCTTCCACCCACCCCGTGGACTTTTTTATGGACGATATGTTCAACCGACAGGTAAGTAATTGATATACATTCACTTGACTAACTATTTCCATCATATATGTCGTGTAACACCAGCTAGCTGAACCGGTTGAAATTCCATGGGTGTTGAAAATTAAGATACCATCATTTCTCTCGCATATATATTTTTGCACCGAGAGTGTATAATTTTTAAAGTAATATACCACCTATGAATGTATGTATATTAACTATCATCATCATTATTATCATTATTATTAATGTTGATAATATATACATCAATATTGATATTATTAATTTTCGAATTTTTATTAAGTATTATCAGTAATTGATGATATTCAAATCAATATTAATATTATGTATTACTACACATTATGATTGAGTATTATTATTATCATTATTATCATTATTATTATCACAATTATTGTTATCATTATTATCATTAACTACTGCTATCTGTCAATATCCCTTAATATAACTTAATTCTTTGAGTTCAGACTTATGATTGAGGAGCACTGAATGAATATCCGTTATAATGGGAGTTGATTACCTTTTGCTTTCACTCAAGCATTGGCAGACCTCATCCATTTTTACCTTTGTTTATCACTTGGTAAGCGAGGGTGGAAAGAGGGAAAGGAAGAGATGGAATATATGAGAGGAAATTCACTTTTATTGTCCGTAAGGTACTAGGCTTTAGTGCATATGGATAGCAAATGACCCCCTGCCTTCTTTAACCTCTTTGTAAGTGGTGAAACATCAAAAGGGGAAAGTAGTTAATACTTGAAAACATGTTGGAAATAAATCGACGAGTTCCATTGGTGTGAGAAGACACAAGAGAATATATAGATAATAATCAAAAAATGTAACGGTCGTACAACTAAACAAGCAGAAGAATAGTATAAATATCATGTTGTTCGGAAAGTAATATTTCATTTTCAAGGCGTCAACATTTAAATGACTGTAATTAAGTTAAACTTACTTCAATTACAATAATCTAACGAGAAAGCAACTTTCCATCCTTACCGATAAAATTCTGAGGTTTTCGATGGGAAGAGCGTTTAGATACCTGAACTTAGAGGTTCCTTATTTCTGGATGCCCTGGCTCTTAAATAACACTTTAAAGATGTGTTAGTGCTCGTCACAAATGATAATCTAAAGATGCTATATCAGATGAGTATAGAGGGTAAGGCAAAATTATCTGGCCTTATGGTTGTATTTTCAAGGGAACCCAAATTACTTCCAAGTTGCTAGATTTCCGAGCTAGACTGGAAACTTCTACACAAACATTAGTGAAGTCGGTCATGTGGTAAATTTGATTGAAAAATAACCAGATTACAACCATTCCATTGCAATCATCGAGATTTTCTTTCCATGAAACTTTTTCCTGTATTTAATGATCTTAACTTGTTCCTTGTTTGATATCTTTTTTTAATTACAAAGTATGGTAGATAATGTTGTTCTGACGAAAGTTTTCGCGAGCTGAGATCACCTCATAGCACTGCATGCAAATGATCCACTAGCTCACCTTTGTTAAGCTCTTGTACGCCCCATCCCCTGTGAAAATGAGGAAAATATATTTTGATCTGAATTCTCCATGTTTTGTACTTAATTACCTTAGGATACGCTTCTGTCGCTTGTGTATTTTACTATGTCGCGCAACTGAATCAATACTTCACGGACGAAATAGTCGATGATAAATATAACTCATATGCCAATTTAAATGTTTTAGGATCAGCATTTGGCCCTTTTAGTTATGACGACCTGAGCATCTGTAAACATCGCCAGTGATTTAACCTGCAGGGATATTACTACTGCTAATAACACTTGATTGGGGCCAATATTTTTAATGTAAAATGTATGTAAATATTAATTGATATGAGATTTGATGCTAGAAACCAAGATTCAGAATTTGTAGCTAAACAAGAAAATAGAAACTAAATCTCGTACCCAAAGAGCTGAACTGGCAACTCAGCTCGAAACATACGTTCTTCTGAAATAAACCTATTCAGCTGATTAGCAATAGGAACAATTGCTTCGAAAACATGGGTCTTACGAAAGTATAGATATGAAATATGAATTCCTTACAGTGATCAACCTATTTCCCCCAAATCTCATCCCAGAAAACGGGCAAATCTGCAGTGATAGAATTTGCTATTTGCATCATATTTCTATATGGATCAAATAGAAAAGCTAGACACCATTACATTTTTTTCCGAAAATTTCAACTTCAAACTTTTATAACTTTTGATCTAATGAGCAGATTTCGGTCAAACAAAGTCCTTGTGTTCTTTATTTTTTGTGATATTTTTCCAGTTACACAAGTTACACAACTAATGCAGTTTGCCATATTGTCGTATTTGATCTTCTTCTCAGTTGCATTCGGCTGTGTATTCGTCAAGAGGTTGTATCATTGCTGTCGAGTTACACAACTAAAATTCACTTAACTTCCCTACTAACATGTTATTTTCGATTGAATGTTCTTGTTGATGTTTTTCGCCCGGTCGACGGAATAACACGATTTTTACGAATTTTACCATCTTCATAACATGAAACCTCGTCCTTTCTCTAATGTCCGTCTGCAAGTCCGTATACATATGTGCACGTTTACACTAGATGCAATAATATAGACTCGTTTTATGGTACCAATGACACTTGGCAATCCACTTAGGACGCATATAACAAACGAATTACTGCGGTGTATGGTATCACTCGACAGCAATGATGCAACCTCTTGACGAATACACAGCCGAATGCAACTGAGAAGAAGATCAAATACGACAATATGGCAAACTGCATCAAAACAAAAATACAACATAAAAAACAAAAGGGAAAAAAAGGAGGATTGAACCAAGGCCAAAGAGGTATGTGTGAGATTTCTCTTATTTTTTTACGTCTGCACGCACCCATAAACACACTCACAGATACACATATAAAAGAAATAATTAAGAAATAAATGGAAAAACCAATGAAACAAATATGAAAAGAAAATTGTTTCAAGCATATATTTTAGTAGCACAATCAGGAATACAGGATGAACTTAACAGAGACTTTTGCGTATTTTCGATGGTTTCTTTGTCAATATTGAAAGGGGTGTTGTTGCTGTTCTTTAATGTAATAATAATTTTGTGTTCCAGAATATTTTGCATTCTTTTTAGATGTGGCATTCTGTACAATACGGTGAAGTAGTGAAATCTATGTTATATGATACAGACTGTATGAGGTTTAATGTTTTCAGTATTCGATTTCAATATAATTCCGACCAGTTTTAAGCAGAAGAAAAACTTGTAGTAGAACGGATGGCCAAAAATTGTTAGGGGATTCCGTTAAGAGAAAAAATATCAGCAGCAGCAGCAACTTTGTTTTCTTGGAATGTATGAGGAACTACGACTTGGCAAGTGGACGGGTAATAATGGCAAGACATGCAACAGCCAGAAATCGAACCCAGGTTGCCTGCATGGCAGGCAAACTTCAAACCATGGATCCGACGATTCATTTAATCTTACGATAAAGAACTCTTTCTAGCTGATAATCCGATCATTCTTTAGTAAGGAAAGACAAAAAAACGATGTTTTTTTATCTCTTTCCTTGAACAAATCAGAAACTGTTTATTGGCAAGTGCTAACATTATTGTGGTATTAGATGAAACCACTATGAACAAACCCTGGCGACTGAACAACATATACAATTTCAAGGTAACACAAAATGAATTTCTTCGCTGATAATCCTTACATTCAGCAGTAAGAAAACGAATCAACAGTAATGCTTGTTTCCTTACTAATTCTTGAAATACATAAGAAATTAATAAACAGATAATGCTAAAGGGTATTATGGCAAAACATGCAACAGCCGTGAGTTGAACACCGGCCTCCCGCGTGGCAGGTAAGCATTCTACCACAGAACCACAGACGCACTTTTTTTGAGGCACAAAATACTCTTTCACGCAGAAAATACGATCGTTCACTGATATGAAATGATTTAGCAGAACGGTTAGTTTTCTTTTACCATTCTTTTTGTAGACATTTGGAAACTGCTTATTGGCAAATGCGTAGGAAATAATGGCAAAACACGTATCAGCCATGAATCAAACCGGGACTCCCAAATGGCAAGCTACCATTGTACCACTGAAACACCAATGCATTTATGTAATATTCAAAATACTCTTTCACACTGATACTACTATCATTCACTGCTAACAAATGACATTAGCAGATCAGTTAATTTTCTTTTACCGTTCTTTTTGTAGACATCAGAAACTGCTTATTGGCAAGTGTTTGAGTAATGATGGCAAAACATGCATCGGCCGGGAATCGAACCCGGGCCGCCCGCGACGCAGGCGAGCATTCTACCACTGAACCACCGATGCACTTATCTAAGACAAAAAATACTCTTTCACGCTGATACTACTATCAATCACTGCTAACAAATCATATTAGCAGAACGGTTACTTTTCTTTTACCGTTCTTTTCGTAGACATCAGAAACTGCTTATTGGCAAGTGTTTGAGTAATGATGGCAAAACATGCATCGGCCGGGAATCGAACCCGGGCCGCCCGCGTGGCAGGCGAGCATTCTACCACTGAACCACCGATGCACTTATCTGAGACAAAAAATGCTCTTTCACGCTGATACTACTATCAATCACTGCTAACAAATCATATTAGCAGAACGGTTACTTTTCTTTTACCGTTCTTTTCGTAGACATCAGAAACTGCTTATTGGCAAGTGTTTGAGTAATGATGGCAAAACATGCATCGGCCGGGAATCGAACCCGGGCCGCCCGCGTGGCAGGCGAGCATTCTACCACTGAACCACCGATGCACTTATCTAAGACACAAAATACTCTTTCACGCTGATACTACTATCAATCACTGCTAACAAATGATATTAGCAGAACGGTTACTTTTCTTTTACCGTTCTTTTCGTAGACATCAGAAACTGCTTATTGGCAAGTGTTTGAGTAATGACGGCAAAACATGCATCGGCCGGGAATCGAACCCGGGCCGCCCGCGTAGCAGGCGAGCATTCTACCACTGAACCACCGATGCACTTATCTAAGACAAAAAATACTCTTTCACGCTGATACTACTATCAATCACTGCTAACAAATCATATTAGCAGAACGGTTACTTTTCTTTTACCGTTCTTTTCGTAGACATCAGAAACTGCTTATTGGCAAGTGTTTGAGTAATGATGGCAAAACATGCATCGGCCGGGAATCGAACCCGGGCCGCCCGCGTGGCAGGCGAGCATTCTACCACTGAACCACCGATGCACTTATCTAAGACAAAAAATACTCTTTCACGCTGATACTACTATCAATCACTGCTAACAAATCATATTAGCAGAACGATTACTTTTCTTTTACCGTTCTTTTCGTAGACATCAGAAACTGCTTATTGGCAAGTGTTTGAGTAATGATGGCAAAACATGCATCGGCCGGGAATCGAACCCGGGCCGCCCGCGTGGCAGGCGAGCATTCTACCACTGAACCACCGATGCACTTATCTAAGACAAAAAATACTCTTTCACGCTGATACTACTATCAATCACTGCTAACAAATCATATTAGCAGAACGGTTACTTTTCTTTTACCGTTCTTTTCGTAGACATCAGAAACTGCTTATTGGCAAGTGTTTGAGTAATGATGGCAAAACATGCATCGGCCGGGAATCGAACCCGGGCCGCCCGCGTGGCAGGCGAGCATTCTACCACTGAACCACCGATGCACTTATCTAAGACAAAAAATACTCTTTCACGCTGATACTACTATCAATCACTGCTAACAAATCATATTAGCAGAACGGTTACTTTTCTTTTACCGTTCTTTTCGTAGACATCAGAAACTGCTTATTGGCAAGTGTTTGAGTAATGATGGCAAAACATGCATCGGCCGGGAACCGAACCCAGGCCGCCCGCGTGGCAGGCGAGCATTCTACCAGTAAACCACCGATACACTTATCAAAGACACAAAATACTCTTTCACGCTGATACTACTATCAATCACTGCTAACAAATCATATTAGCAGAACGGTTACTTTTCTTTTACCGTTCTTTTCGTAGACATCAGAAACTGCTTATTGGCAAGTGTTTGAGTAATGATGGCAAAACATGCATCGGCCGGGAATCGAACCCGGGCCGCCCGCGTGGCAGGCGAGCATTCTACCACTGAACCACCGATGCACTTATCTAAGACAAAAAATACTCTTTCACGCTGATACTACTATCAATCACTGCTAACAAATCATATTAGCAGAACGGTTACTTTTCTTTTACCGTTCTTTTTGTAGACATCAGAAACTGCTTATTGGCAAGTGTTTGAGTAATGATGGCAAAAAATGCGTCGGCCGGGAATCGAACCCGGGCCGCCCTCGTGGCAGGCGAGCATTCTACCACTGAACCACCGATGCACTTATCTAAGACACAAAATACTCTTTCACGCTGATACTACTATCAATCACTGCTAACAAATCATATTAGCAGAACGGTTACTTTTCTTTTACCGTTCTTTTCGTAGACATCAGAAACTGCTTATTGGCAAGTGTTTGAGTAATGATGGCAAAACATGCATCGGCCGGGAATCGAACCCGGGCCGCCCGCGTGGCAGGCGAGCATTCTACCACTGAACCACCGATGCACTTATCAAAGACACAAAATACTCTTTCACGCTGATACTACTATCAATCACTGCTAACAAATCATTAGCAGAACGGTTACTTTTCTTTTACCGTTCTTTTCGTAGACATCAGAAACTGCTTATTGGCAAGTGTTTGAGTAATGATGGCAAAACATGCATCGGCCGGGAATCGAACCCAGGCCGCCCGCGTGGCAGGCGAGCATTCTACCACTGAACCACCGATGCACTTATCTAAGACAAAAAATACTCTTTCACGCTGATACTACTATCAATCACTGCTAACAAATCATATTAGCAGAACTGTTACTTTTCTTTTACCGTTCTTTTCGTAGACATCAGAAACTGCTTATTGGCAAGTGTTTGAGTAATGATGGCAAAACATGCATCGGCCGGGAATCGAACCCGGGCCGCCCGCGTGGCAGGCGAGCATTCTACCACTGAACCACCGATGCACTTATCTAAGACAAAAAATACTCTTTCATGCTGATACTACTATCAATCACTGCTAACAAATCATATTAGCAGAACGATTACTTTTCTTTTACCGTTCTTTTCGTAGACATCAGAAACTGCTTATTGGCAAGTGTTTGAGTAATGATGGCAAAACATGCATCGGCCGGGAATCGAACCCGGGCCGCCCGCGTGGCACGCGAGCATTCTACCACTGAACCACCGATGCACTTATCTAAGACACAAAATACTCTTTCACGCTGATACTACTATCAATCACTGCTAACAAATCATATTAGCAGAACGGTTACTTTTCTTTTACCGTTCTTTTCGTAGACATCAGAAACTGCTTATTGGCAAGTGTTTGAGTAATGATGGCAAAACATGCATCGGCCGGGAATCGAACCCGGGCCACCCGCGTGGCAGGCGAGCATTCTACCACTGAACCACCGACGCACTTATCTAAGACAAAAAATACTCTTTCACGCTGATACTACTATCAATCACTGCTAACAAATCATATTAGCAGAACGGTTACTTTTCTTTTACCGTTCTTTTCGTAGACATCAGAAACTGCTTATTGGCAAGTGTTTGAGTAATGATGGCAAAACATGCATCGGCCGGGAATCGAACCCGGGCCGCCCGCGTGGCAGGCGAGCATTCTAGCACTGAACCACCGATGCACTTATCAAAGACACAAAATACTCTTTCACGCTGATACTACTATCAATCACTGCTAACAAATCATATTAGCAGAACGGTTACTTTTCTTTTACCGTTCTTTTTGTAGACATCAGAAACTGCTTATTGGCAAGTGTTTGAGTAATGATGGCAAAAAATGCATCGGCCGGGAATCGAACCCGGGCCGCCCGCGTGGCACGCGAGCATTCTACCACTGAACCACCGATGCACTTATCTAAGACAAAAAATACTCTTTCACGCTGATACTACTATCAATCACTGCTAACAAATCATATTAGCAGAACGGTTACTTTTCTTTTACCGTTCTTTTTGTAGACATCAGAAACTGCTTATGGGCAAGTGTTTGAGTAATGATGGCAAAAAATGCGTCGGCCGGGAATCGAACCCGGGCCGCCCGCGTGGCAGGCGAGCATTCTACCACTGAACCACCGATGCACTTATCTAAGACACAAAATACTCTTTCACGCTGATACTACTATCAATCACTGCTAACAAATCATATTAGCAGAACGGTTACTTTTCTTTTACCGTTCTTTTCGTAGACATCAGAAACTGCTTATTGGCAAGTGTTTGAGTAATGATGGCAAAACATGCATCGGCCGGGAATCGAACCCGGGCCGCCCGCGTGGCAGGCGAGCATTCTACCACTGAACCACCGATGCACTTATCAAAGACACAAAATACTCTTTCACGCTGATACTACTATCAATCACTGCTAACAAATCATTAGCAGAACGGTTACTTTTCTTTTACCGTTCTTTTCGTAGACATCAGAAACTGCTTATTGGCAAGTGTTTGAGTAATGATGGCAAAACATGCATCGGCCGGGAATCGAACCCGGGCCACCCGCGTGGCAGGCGAGCATTCTACCACTGAACCACCGATGCACTTATCTAAGACAAAAAATACTCTTTCACGCTGATGCTACTATCAATCACTGCTAACAAATCATATTAGCAGAACGGTTACTTTTCTTTTACCGTTCTTTTCGTAGACATCAGAAACTGCTTTTTGGCAAGTGTTTGAGTAATGATGGCAAAACATGCATCGGCCGGGAATCGAACCCGGGCCGCCCGCGTGGAAGGCGAGCATTCTACCACTGAACCACCGATGCACTTATCTAAGACAAAAAATACTCTTTCACGCTGATACTACTATCAATCACTGCTAACAAATCATATTAGCAGAACGGTTACTTTTCTTTTAACGTTCTTTTCGTAGACATCAGAAACTGCTTATTGGCAAGTGTTTGAGTAATGATGGCAAAACATGCATCGGCCAGGAATCGAACCCGGGCCGCCCGCGTGGCAGGCGAGCATTCTACCACTGAACCACCGATGCACTTATCAAAGACACAAAATACTCTTTCACGCTGATACTACTATCAATCACTGCTAACAAATGATATTAGCAGAACGATTACTTTTCTTTTACCGTTCTTTTCGTAGACATCAGAAACTGCTTATTGGCAAGTGTTTGAGTAATGATGGCAAAACATGCATCGGCCGGGAATCGAACCCGGGCCGCCCGCGTGGCAGGCGAGCATTCTACCACTGAACCACCGATGCACATATCAAAGACACAAAATACTCTTTCACGCTGATACTACTATCAATCACTGCTAACAAATCATATTAGCAGAACGGTTACTTTTCTTTTACCGTTCTTTTCGTAGACATCAGAAACTGCTTATTGGCAAGTGTTTGAGTAATGATGGCAAAACATGCATCGGCCGGGAATCGAACCCGGGCCGCCCGCGTGGCAGGCGAGCATTCTACCACTGAACCACCGATGCACTTATCTAAGACAAAAAATACTCTTTCACGCTGATACTACTATCAATCACTGCTAACAAATCATATTAGCAGAACGGTTAATTTTCTTTTACCGTTCTTTTTGTAGACATCAGAAACTGCTTATTGGCAAGTGTTTGAGTAATGATGGCAAAAAATGCATTGGCCGGGAATCGAACCCGGGCCGCCCGCGTGGCAGGCGAGCATTCTACCACTGAACCACCGATGCACTTATCTAAGACACAAAATACTCTTTCACGCTGATACTACTATCAATCACTGCTAACAAATCATATTAGCAGAACGGTTACTTTTCTTTTACCGTTCTTTTCGTAGACATCAGAAACTGCTTATTGGCAAGTGTTTGAGTAATGATGGCAAAACATGCATCGGCCGGGAATCGAACCCGGGCCGCCCGCGTGGCAGGCGAGCATTCTACCACTGAACCACCGATGCACTTATCTAAGACAAAAAATACTCTTTCACGCCGATACTACTATCAATCACTGCTAACAAATCATATTAGCAGAACGGTTACTTTTCTTTTACCGTTCTTTTCGTAGACATCAGAAACTGCTTATTGGCAAGTGTTTGAGTAATGATGGCAAAACATGCATCGGCCGGGAATCGAACCCGGGCCGCCCGCGTGGCAGGCGAGCATTCTACCACTGAACCACCGATGCACTTATCAAAGACACAAAATACTCTTTCACGCTGATACTACTATCAATCACTGCTAACAAATCATATTAGCAGAACGGTTACTTTTCTTTTACCGTTCTTTTTGTAGACATCAGAAACTGCTTATTGGCAAGTGTTTGAGTAATGATGGCAAAAAATGCATCGGCCGGGAATCGAACCCGGGCCGCCCGCGTGGCACGCGAGCATTCTACCACTGAACCACCGATGCACTTATCTAAGACAAAAAATACTCTTTCACGCTGATACTACTATCAATCACTGCTAACAAATCATATTAGCAGAACGGTTACTTTTCTTTTACCGTTCTTTTTGTAGACATCAGAAACTGCTTATGGGCAAGTGTTTGAGTAATGATGGCAAAAAATGCGTCGGCCGGGAATCGAACCCGGGCCGCCCGCGTGGCAGGCGAGCATTCTACCACTGAACCACCGATGCACTTATCTAAGACACAAAATACTCTTTCACGCTGATACTACTATCAATCACTGCTAACAAATCATATTAGCAGAACGGTTACTTTTCTTTTACCGTTCTTTTCGTAGACATCAGAAACTGCTTATTGGCAAGTGTTTGAGTAATGATGGCAAAACATGCATCGGCCGGGAATCGAACCCGGGCCGCCCGCGTGGCAGGCGAGCATTCTACCACTGAACCACCGATGCACTTATCAAAGACACAAAATACTCTTTCACGCTGATACTACTATCAATCACTGCTAACAAATCATTAGCAGAACGGTTACTTTTCTTTTACCGTTCTTTTCGTAGACATCAGAAACTGCTTATTGGCAAGTGTTTGAGTAATGATGGCAAAACATGCATCGGCCGGGAATCGAACCCGGGCCGCCCGCGTGGCAGGCGAGCATTCTACCACTGAACCACCGATGCACTTATCTAAGACAAAAAATACTCTTTCACGCTGATGCTACTATCAATCACTGCTAACAAATCATATTAGCAGAACGGTTACTTTTCTTTTACCGTTCTTTTCGTAGACATCAGAAACTGCTTTTTGGCAAGTGTTTGAGTAATGATGGCAAAACATGCATCGGCCGGGAATCGAACCCGGGCCGCCCGCGTGGAAGGCGAGCATTCTACCACTGAACCACCGATGCACTTATCTAAGACAAAAAATACTCTTTCACGCTGATACTACTATCAATCACTGCTAACAAATCATATTAGCAGAACGGTTACTTTTCTTTTAACGTTCTTTTCGTAGACATCAGAAACTGCTTATTGGCAAGTGTTTGAGTAATGATGGCAAAACATGCATCGGCCGGGAATCGAACCCGGGCCGCCCGCGTGGCAGGCGAGCATTCTACCACTGAACCACCGATGCACTTATCAAAGACACAAAATACTCTTTCACGCTGATACTACTATCAATCACTGCTAACAAATGATATTAGCAGAACGATTACTTTTCTTTTACCGTTCTTTTCGTAGACATCAGAAACTGCTTATTGGCAAGTGTTTGAGTAATGATGGCAAAACATGCATCGGCCGGGAATCGAACCCGGGCCGCCCGCGTGGCAGGCGAGCATTCTACCACTGAACCACCGATGCACATATCAAAGACACAAAATACTCTTTCACGCTGATACTACTATCAATCACTGCTAACAAATCATATTAGCAGAACGGTTACTTTTCTTTTACCGTTCTTTTCGTAGACATCAGAAACTGCTTATTGGCAAGTGTTTGAGTAATGATGGCAAAACATGCATCGGCCGGGAATCGAACCCGGGCCGCCCGCGTGGCAGGCGAGCATTCTACCACTGAACCACCGATGCACTTATCTAAGACAAAAAATACTCTTTCACGCTGATACTACTATCAATCACTGCTAACAAATCATATTAGCAGAACGGTTAATTTTCTTTTACCGTTCTTTTTGTAGACATCAGAAACTGCTTATTGGCAAGTGTTTGAGTAATGATGGCAAAAAATGCATTGGCCGGGAATCGAACCCGGGCCGCCCGCGTGGCAGGCGAGCATTCTACCACTGAACCACCGATGCACTTATCTAAGACACAAAATACTCTTTCACGCTGATACTACTATCAATCACTGCTAACAAATCATATTAGCAGAACGGTTACTTTTCTTTTACCGTTCTTTTCGTAGACATCAGAAACTGCTTATTGGCAAGTGTTTGAGTAATGATGGCAAAACATGCATCGGCCGGGAATCGAACCCGGGCCGCCCGCGTGGCAGGCGAGCATTCTACCACTGAACCACCGATGCACTTATCTAAGACAAAAAATACTCTTTCACGCCGATACTACTATCAATCACTGCTAACAAATCATATTAGCAGAACGGTTACTTTTCTTTTACCGTTCTTTTCGTAGACATCAGAAACTGCTTATTGGCAAGTGTTTGAGTAATGATGGCAAAACATGCATCGGCCGGGAATCGAACCCGGGCCGCCCGCGTGGCAGGCGAGCATTCTACCACTGAACCACCGATGCACTTATCTAAGACACAAAATACTCTTTCACGCTGATACTACTATCAATCACTGCTAACAAATCATATTAGCAGAACGGTTACTTTTCTTTTACCGTTCTTTTCGTAGACATCAGAAACTGCTTATTGGCAAGTGTTTGAGTAATGATGGCAAAACATGCATCGGCCGGGAATCGAACCCGGGCCGCCCGCGTGGCAGGCGAGCATTCTACCACTGAACTACCAATGCACTTATCTAAGACACAAAATACTCTTTCACGCTGATACTACTATCAATCACTGCTAACAAATCATATTAGCAGAACGGTTACTTTTCTTTTACCGTTCTTTTCGTAGACATCAGAAACTGCTTATTGGCAAGTGTTTGAGTAATGATGGCAAAACATGCATCGGCCGGGAATCGAACCCGGGCTGCCCGCGTGGCAGGCGAGCATTCTACCACTGAACCACCGATGCACTTATCTAAGACAAAAAATACTCTTTCACGCTGATACTACTATCAATCACTGCTAACAAATCATATTAGCAGAACGGTTAATTTTCTTTTACCGTTCTTTTCGTAGACATCAGAAACTGCTTATTGGCAAGTGTTTGAGTAATGATGGCAAAACATACATCGGCCGGGAATCGAACCCGGGCCGCATGCGTGGCAGGCGAGCATTCTACCACTGAACCACCGATGCACTTATCTAAGACAAAAAATACTCTTTCACGCTGATACTACTATCAATCACTGCTAACAAATCATATTAGCAGAACGGTTACTTTTCTTTTACCGTTCTTTTCGTAGACATCAGAAACTGCTTATTGGCAAGTGTTTGAGTAATGATGGCAAAACATGCATCGGCCGGAAATCGAACCCGGGCCGCCCGCGTGGCAGGCGAGCATTCTACCACTGAACCACCGATGCACTTATCTAAGACAAAAAATACTCTTTCAATCTGATACTACTATCAATCACTGCTAACAAATGATATTAGCAGAACGATTACTTTTCTTTTACCGTTCTTTTCGTAGACATCAGAAACTGCTTATTGGCAAGTGTTTGAGTAATGATGGCAAAACATGCATCGGCCGGGAATCAAACCCGGGCCGCCCGCGTGGCAGGCGAGCATTCTACCACTGAACCACCGATGCACTTATCTAAGACAAAAATACTCTTTCACGCTGATACTACTATCAATCACTGCTAACAAATCATATTAGCAGAACGGTTACTTTTCTTTTACCGTTCTTTTCGTAGACATCAGAAACTGCTTATTGGCAAGTGTTTGAGTAATGATGGCAAAAAATGCGTCGGCCGGGAATCGAACCCGGGCCGCCCGCGTGGCAGGCGAGCATTCTACCACTGAACCACCGATGCACTTATCTAAGACACAAAATACTCTTTCACGCTGATACTACTATCAATCACTGCTAACAAATCATATTAGCAGAACGGTTACTTTTCTTTTACCGTTCTTTTCGTAGACATCAGAAACTGCTTATTGGCAAGTGTTTGAGTAATGATGGCAAAACATGCATCGGCCGGGAATCGAACCCGGGCCGCCCGCGTGGCAGGCGAGCATTCTACCACTGAACCACCGATGCACTTATCTAAGACACAAAATACTCTTTCACGCTGATACTACTATCAATCACTGCTAACAAATGATATTAGCAGAATGATTACTTTTCTTTTACCGTTCTTTTCGTAGACATCAGAAACTGCTTATTGGCAAGTGTTTGAGTAATGATGGCAAAACATGCATCGGCCGGGAATCGAACCCGGGCCGCCCGCGTGGCAGGCGAGCATTCTACCACTGAACCACCGATGCACTTATCTAAGACACAAAATACTCTTTCACGCTGATACTACTATCAATCACTGCTAACAAATCATATTAGCAGAACTGTTAATTTTCTTTTACCGTTCTTTTTGTAGACATCAGAAACTGCTTATTGGCAAGTGTTTGAGTAATGATGGCAAAACATGCATCGGCCGGGAATCGAACCCGGGCCACCCGCGTGGCAGGCGAGCATTCTACCACTGAACCACCGATGCACTTATCTAAGACACAAAATACTCTTTCACGCTGATACTACTATCAATCACTGCTAACAAATCATATTAGCAGAACGGTTAATTTTCTTTTACCGTTCTTTTTGTAGACATCAGAAACTGCTTATTGGCAAGTGTTTGAGTAATGATGGCAAAAAATGCATTGGCCGGGAATCGAACCCGGGCCGCCCGCGTGGCAGGCGAGCATTCTACCACTGAACCACCGATGCACTTATCTAAGACACAAAATACTCTTTCACGCTGATACTACTATCAATCACTGCTAACAAATCATATTAGCAGAACGGTTACTTTTCTTTTACCGTTCTTTTCGTAGACATCAGAAATTGCTTATTGGCAAGTGTTTGAGTAATGATGGCAAAACATGCATCGGCCGGGAATCGAACCCGGGCCGCCCGCGTGGCAGGCGAGCATTCTACCACTGAACCACTGATGCACTTATCTAAGACAAAAAATACTCTTTCACGCCGATACTACTATCAATCACTGCTAACAAATCATATTAGCAGAACGGTTACTTTTCTTTTACCGTTCTTTTCGTAGACATCAGAAACTGCTTATTGGCAAGTGTTTGAGTAATGATGGCAAAACATGCATCGGCCGGGAATCGAACCCGGGCCGCCCGCGTGGCAGGCGAGCATTCTACCACTGAACCACCGATGCACTCATCTAAGACACAAAATACTCTTTCACGCTGATACTACTATCAATCACTGCTAACAAATCATATCAGCAAAACGGTTAATTTTCTTTTACCGTTCTTTTCGTAGACATCAGAAACTGCTTATTGGCAAGTGTTTGAGTAATGATGGCAAAACATGCATCGGGCGGGAATCGAACCCGAGCCGCCCGCGTGGCAGGCGAGCATTCTACCACTGAACCACCGATGCACTTATCTAAGACACAAAATACTCTTTCACGCTGATACTACTATCAATCACTGCTAACAAATCATATTAGCAGAACGGTTACTTTTCTTTTACCGTTCTTTTCGTAGACATCAGAAACTGCTTATTGGCAAGTGTTTGAGTAATGATGGCAAAACATGCATCGGCCGGGAATCGAACCCGGGCTGCCCGCGTGGCAGGCGAGCATTCTACCACTGAACCACCGATGCACTTATCTAAGACAAAAAATACTCTTTCACGCTGATACTACTATCAATCACTGCTAACAAATCATATTAGCAGAACGGTTAATTTTCTTTTACCGTTCTTTTCGTAGACATCAGAAACTGCTTATTGGCAAGTGTTTGAGTAATGATGGCAAAACATACATCGGCCGGGAATCGAACCCGGGCCGCATGCGTGGCAGGCGAGCATTCTACCACTGAACCACCGATGCACTTATCTAAGACAAAAAATACTCTTTCACGCTGATACTACTATCAATCACTGCTAACAAATCATATTAGCAGAACGGTTACTTTTCTTTTACCGTTCTTTTCGTAGACATCAGAAACTGCTTATTGGCAAGTGTTTGAGTAATGATGGCAAAACATGCATCGGCCGGAAATCGAACCCGGGCCGCCCGCGTGGCAGGCGAGCATTCTACCACTGAACCACCGATGCACTTATCTAAGACAAAAAATACTCTTTCAAGCTGATACTACTATCAATCACTGCTAACAAATGATATTAGCAGAACGATTACTTTTCTTTTACCGTTCTTTTCGTAGACATCAGAAACTGCTTATTGGCAAGTGTTTGAGTAATGATGGCAAAACATGCATCGGCCGGGAATCAAACCCGGGCCGCCCGCGTGGCAGGCGAGCATTCTACCACTGAACCACCGATGCACTTATCTAAGACAAAAAATACTCTTTCACGCTGATACTACTATCAATCACTGCTAACAAATCATATTAGCAGAACGGTTACTTTTCTTTTACCGTTCTTTTCGTAGACATCAGAAACTGCTTATTGGCAAGTGTTTGAGTAATGATGGCAAAAAATGCGTCGGCCGGGAATCGAACCCGGGCCGCCCGCGTGGCAGGTGAGCATTCTACCACTGAACCACCGATGCACTTATCTAAGACACAAAATACTCTTTCACGCTTATACTACTATCAATCACTGCTAACAAATCATATTAGCAGAACGGTTACTTTTCTTTTACCGTTCTTTTCGTAGACATCAGAAACTGCTTATTGGCAAGTGTTTGAGTAATGATGGCAAAACATGCATCGGCCGGGAATCGAACCCGGGCCGCCCGCGTGGCAGGCGAGCATTCTACCACTGAACCACCGATGCACTTATCTAAGACACAAAATACTCTTTCACGCTGATACTACTATCAATCACTGCTAACAAATCATATTAGCAGAACGGTTACTTTTCTTTTACCGTTCTTTTCGTAGACATCAGAAACTGCTTATTGGCAAGTGTTTGAGTAATGATGGCAAAACATGCATCGGCCGGGAATCGAACCCGGGCCGCCCGCGTGGCAGGCGAGCATTCTACCACTGAACCACCGATGCACTTATCTAAGACAAAAAATACTCTTTCACGCTGATACTACTATCAATCACTGCTAACAAATGATATTAGCAGAATGATTACTTTTCTTTTACCGTTCTTTTCGTAGACATCAGAAACTGCTTATTGGCAAGTGTTTGAGTAATGATGGCAAAACATGCATCGGCCGGGAATCGAACCCGGGCCGCCCGCGTGGCAGGCGAGCATTCTACCACTGAACCACCGATGCACTTATCTAAGACACAAAATACTCTTTCACGCTGATACTACTATCAATCACTGCTAACAAATCATATTAGCAGAACGGTTACTTTTCTTTTACCGTTCTTTTTGTAGACATCAGAAACTGCTTATTGGCAAGTGTTTGAGTAATGATGGCAAAACATGCATCGGCCGGGAATCGAACCCGGGCCACCCGCGTGGCAGGCGAGCATTCTACCACTGAACCACCGATGCACTTATCTAAGACACAAAATACTCTTTCACGCTTATACTACTATCAATCACTGCTAACAAATCATATTAGCAGAACGGTTACTTTTCTTTTACCGTTCTTTTCGTAGACATCAGAAACTGCTTATTAGCAAGTGTTTGAGTAATGATGGCAAAACATGCATCGGCCGGGAATCGAACCCGGGCCGCCCGCGTGGCAGGCGAGCATTCTACCACTGAACCACCGATGCACTTATCTAAGACGAAAAATACTCTTTCACGCTGATACTACTATCAATCACTGCTAACAAATCATATTAGCAGAACGGTTACTTTTCTTCTACCGTTCTTTTCGTAGACATCAGAAACTGCTTATTGGCAAGTGTTTGAGTAATGATGGCAAAACATGCATCGGCCGGGAATCGAACCCGGGCCGCCCGCGTGGCAGGCGAGCATTCTACCACTGAACCACCGATGCACTTATCTAAGACACAAAATACTCTTTCACGCTGATACTACTATCAATCACTGCTAACAAATCATTAGCAGAACGGTTACTTTTCTTTTACCGTTCTTTTCGTTGACATCAGAAACTGCTTATTGGCAAGTGTTTGAGTAATGATGGCAAAACATGCATCGGCCGGGAATCGAACCCGGGCCGCCCGCGTGGCAGGCGAGCATTCTACCACTGAACCACCGATGCACTTATCTAAGACACAAAATACTCTTTCACGCTGATACTACTATCAATCACTGCTAACAAATCATATTAGCAGAACGGTTACTTTTCTTTTACCGTTCTTTTCGTAGACATCAGAAACTGCTTATTGGCAAGTGTTTGAGTAATGATGGCAAAACATGCATCGGCCGGGAATCGAACCCGGGCCGCCCGCGTGGCAGGCGAGCATTCTACCACTGAACCACCGATGCACTTATCTAAGACAAAAAATACTCTTTCACGCTGATACTACTATCAATCACTGCTAACAAATGATATTAGCAGAATGATTACTTTTCTTTTACCGTTCTTTTCGTAGACATCAGAAACTGCTTATTGGCAAGTGTTTGAGTAATGATGGCAAAACATGCATCGGCCGGGAATCGAACCCGGGCCGCCCGCGTGGCAGGCGAGCATTCTACCACTGAACCACCGATGCACTTATCTAAGACACAAAATACTCTTTCACGCTGATACTACTATCAATCACTGCTAACAAATCATATTAGCAGAACGGTTACTTTTCTTTTACCGTTCTTTTTGTAGACATCAGAAACTGCTTATTGGCAAGTGTTTGAGTAATGATGGCAAAAAATGCATCGGCCGGGAATCGAACCCGGGCCGCCCGCGTGGCAGGCGAGCATTCTACCACTGAACCACCGATGCACTTATCTAAGACACAAAATACTCTTTCACGCTTATACTACTATCAATCACTGCTAACAAATCATATTAGCAGAACGGTTACTTTTCTTTTACCGTTCTTTTCGTAGACATCAGAAACTGCTTATTGGCAAGTGTTTGAGTAATGATGGCAAAACATGCATCGGCCGGGAATCGAACCCGGGCCGCCCGCGTGGCAGGCGAGCATTCTACCACTGAACCACCGATGCACTTATCTAAGACAAAAAATACTCTTTCACGCTGATACTACTATCAATCACTGCTAACAAATCATATTAGCAGAACGGTTAATTTTCTTTTACCGTTCTTTTTGTAGACATCAGAAACTGCTTATTGGCAAGTGTTTGAGTAATGATGGCAAAACATGCATTGGCCGGGAATCGAACCCGGGCCGCCCGCGTGGCAGGCGAGCATTCTACCACTGAACCACCGATGCACTTATCTAAGACACAAAATACTCTTTCACGCTGATACTACTATCAATCACTGCTAACAAATCATATTAGCAGAACGGTTACTTTTCTTTTACCGTTCTTTTCGTAGACATCAGAAATTGCTTATTGGCAAGTGTTTGAGTAATGATGGCAAAACATGCATCGGCCGGGAATCGAACCCGGGCCGCCCGCGTGGCAGGCGAGCATTCTACCACTGAACCACTGATGCACTTATCTAAGACAAAAAATACTCTTTCACGCCGATACTACTATCAATCACTGCTAACAAATCATATTAGCAGAACGGTTACTTTTCTTTTACCGTTCTTTTCGTAGACATCAGAAACTGCTTATTGGCAAGTGTTTGAGTAATGATGGCAAAACATGCATCGGCCGGGAATCGAAACCGGGCCGCCCGCGTGGCAGGCGAGCATTCTACCACTGAACCACCGATGCACTTATCTAAGACACAAAATACTCTTTCACGCTGATACTACTATCAATCACTGCTAACAAATCATATTAGCAAAACGGTTACTTTTCTTTTACCGTTCTTTTCGTAGACATCAGAAACTGCTTATTGGCAAGTGTTTGAGTAATGATGGCAAAACATGCATCCGCCGGGAATCGAACCCGGGCCGCCCGCGTGGCAGGCGAGCATTCTACCACTGAACCACCGATGCACTTATCTAAAACACAAAATACTCTTTCACGCTGATACTACTATCAATCACTGCTAACAAATCATATTAGCAGAACGGTTACTTTTCTTTTACCGTTCTTTTCGTAGACATCAGAAACTGCTTATTGGCAAGTGTTTGAGTAATGATGGCAAAACATGCATCGGCCGGGAATCGAACCCGGGCTGCCCGCGTGGCAGGCGAGCATTCTACCACTGAACCACCGATGCACTTATCTAAGACAAAAAATACTCTTTCACGCTGATACTACTATCAATCACTGCTAACAAATCATATTAGCAGAACGGTTAATTTTCTTTTACCGTTCTTTTCGTAGACATCAGAAACTGCTTATTGGCAAGTGTTTGAGTAATGATGGCAAAACATACATCGGCCGGGAATCGAACCCGGGCCGCATGCGTGGCAGGCGAGCATTCTACCACTGAACCACCGATGCACTTATCTAAGACAAAAAATACTCTTTCACGCTGATACTACTATCAATCACTGCTAACAAATCATATTAGCAGAACGGTTACTTTTCTTTTACCGTTCTTTTCGTAGACATCAGAAACTGCTTATTGGCAAGTGTTTGAGTAATGATGGCAAAACATGCATCGGCCGGAAATCGAACCCGGGCCGCCCGCGTGGCAGGCGAGCATTCTACCACTGAACCACCGATGCACTTATCTAAGACAAAAAATACTCTTTCAAGCTGATACTACTATCAATCACTGCTAACAAATGATATTAGCAGAACGATTACTTTTCTTTTACCGTTCTTTTCGTAGACATCAGAAACTGCTTATTGGCAAGTGTTTGAGTAATGATGGCAAAAAATGCATCGGCCGGGAATCGAAACCGGGCCGCCCGCGTGGCAGGCGAGCATTCTACCACTGAACCACCGATGCACTTATCTAAGACAAAAAATACTCTTTCACGCTGATACTACTATCAATCACTGCTAACAAATCATATTAGCAGAACGGTTACTTTTCTTTTACCGTTCTTTTCGTAGACATCAGAAACTGCTTATTGGCAAGTGTTTGAGTAATGATGGCAAAACATGCATCCGCCGGGAATCGAACCCGGGCCGCCCGCGTGGCAGGCTAGCATTCTACCATTGAACCACCGATGCACTTATCTAAGACACAAAATACTCTTTCACTCTGATACTACTATCAATCACTGCTAACAAATCATATTAGCAGAACGGTTACTTTTCTTTTACCGTTCTTTTCGTAGACATCAGAAACTGCTTATTGGCAAGTGTTTGAGTAATGATGGCAAAACATGCATCGGCCGGGAATCGAACCCGGGCCGCCCGCGTGGCAGGCGAGCATTCTACCACTGAACCACCGATGCACTTATCTAAGACACAAAATACTCTTTCACGCTGATACTACTATCAATCACTGCTAACAAATCATATTAGCAGAACGGTTACTTTTCTTTTACCGTTCTTTTCGTAGACATCAGAAACTGCTTATTGGCAAGTGTTTGAGTAATGATGGCAAAACATGCATCGGCCGGGAATCGAACCCGGGCCGCCCGCGTGGCAGGCGAGCATTCTACCACTGAACCACCGATGCACTTATCTAAGACACAAAATACTCTTCCACGCTGATACTACTATCAATCACTGCTAACAAATCATATTAGCAGAACGGTTACTTTTCTTTTACCGTTCTTTTCGTAGACATCAGAAACTGCTTATTGGCAAGTGTTTGAGTAATGATGGCAAAACATGCATCGGCCGGGAATCGAACCCGGGCCGCCCGCGTGGCAGGCGAGCATTCTACCACTGAACCACCGATGCACTTATCTAAGACAAAAAATACTCTTTCACGCTGATACTACTATCAATCACTGCTAACAAATCATATTAGCAGAACAGTTAATTTTCTTTTACCGTTCTTTTTGTAGACATCAGAAACTGCTTATTGGCAAGTGTTTGAGTAATGATGGCAAAACATGCATCGGCCGGGAATCGAACCCGGGCCGCCCGCGTGGCAGGCGAGCATTCTACCACTGAACCACCGATGCACTTATCTAAGACACAAAATACTCTTTCACGCTGATACTACTATCAATCACTGCTAACAAATCATATTAGCAGAACGGTTACTTTTCTTTTACCGTTCTTTTCGTGGACATCAAAAACTGCTTATTAGCAAGTGTTTGAGTAATGATGGCAAAACATGCATCGGCCGGGAATCGAACCCGGGCCGCCCGCGTGGCAGGCGAGCATTCTACCACTGAACCACCGATGCACTTATCTAAGACACAAAATACTCTTTCACGCTGATACTACTATCAATCACTGCTAACAAATCATATTAGCAGAACGGTTACTTTTCTTTTACCGTTCTTTTCGTAGACATCAGAAACTGCTTATTGGCAAGTGTTTGAGTAATGATGGCAAAACATGCATCGGCCGGGAATCGAACCCGGGCCGCCCGCGTGGCAGGCGAGCATTCTACCACTGAACCACCGATGCACTTATCTAAGACACAAAATACTCTTCCACGCTGATACTACTATCAATCACTGCTAACAAATCATATTAGCAGAACGGTTACTTTTCTTTTACCGTTCTTTTCGTAGACATCAGAAACTGCTTATTGGCAAGTGTTTGAGTAATGATGGCAAAACATGCATCGGCCGGGAATCGAACCCGGGCCGCCCGCGTGGCAGGCGAGCATTCTACCACTGAACCACCGATGCACTTATCTAAGACAAAAAATACTCTTTCACGCTGATACTACTATCAATCACTGCTAACAAATCATATTAGCAGAACGGTTAATTTTCTTTTACCGTTCTTTTTGTAGAAATCAGAAACTGCTTATTGGCAAGTGTTTGAGTAATGATGGCAAAAAATGCATCGGCCGGGAATCGAACCCGGGCCGCCCGCGTGGCAGGCGAGCATTCTACCACTGAACCACCGATGCACTTATCTAAGACACAAAATACTCTTTCACGCTGATACTACTATCAATCACTGCTAACAAATCATATTAGCAGAACGGTTACTTTTCTTTTACCGTTCTTTTCGTGGACATCAAAAACTGCTTATTAGCAAGTGTTTGAGTAATGATGGCAAAACATGCATCGGCCGGGAATCGAACCCGGGCCGCCCGCGTGGCAGGCGAGCATTCTACCACTGAACCACCGATGCACTTATCTAAGGCACAAAATACTCTTTCACGCTGATACTACTATCAATCACTGCTAACAAATCATATTAGCAGAACGGTTACTTTTCTTTCACCGTTCTTTTCGTAGACATCAGAAACTGCTTATTGGCAAGTGTTTGAGTAATGATGGCAAAACATGCATCGGCCGGGAATCGAACCCGGGCCGCCCGCGTGGCAGGCGAGCATTCTACCACTGAACCACCGATGCACTTATCTAAGACACAAAATACTCTTTCACGCTGATACTACTATCAATCACTGCTAACAAATCATATTAGCAGAACGGTTAATTTTCTTTTACCGTTCTTTTTGTAGACATCAGAAACTGCTTATTGGCAAGTGTTTGAGTAATGATCGCAAAAAATGCATCGGCCGGGAATCGAACCCGGGCCGCCTGCGTGGCAGGCGAGCATTCTACCACTGAACCACCGATGCACTTATCTAAGACAAAAAATACTCTTTCACGCTGATACTACTATCAATCACTGCTAACAAATCATATTAGCAGAACGGTTACTTTTCTTTTACCGTTCTTTTCGTAGACATCAGAAACTGCTTATTGGCAAGTGTTTGAGTAATGATGGCAAAACATGCATCGGCCGGGAATCGAACCCGGGCCGCCTGCGTGGCAGGCGAGCATTCTACCACTGAACCACCGATGCACTTATCTAAGACACAAAATACTCTTTCACGCTGATACTACTATCAATCACTGCTAACAAATCATATTAGCAGAACGGTTACTTTTCTTTTACGTTCTTTTCGTAGACATCAGAAACTGCTTATTGGCAAGTGTTTGAGTAATGATGGCAAAACATGCATCGGCCGGGAATCGAACCCGGGCCGCCCGCGTGGCAGGCGAGCATTCTACCACTGAACCACCGATGCACTTATCTAAGACAAAAAATACTCTTTCACGCTGATACTACTATCAATCACTGCTAACAAATCATATTAGCAGAACAATTACTTTTCTTTTACCGTTCTTTTCGTAGACATCAGAAACTGCTTATTGGCAAGTGTTTGAGTAATGATGGCAAAACATGCATCGGCCGGGAATTGAACCCGGGCCGCCCGCGTGGCAGGCGAGCATTCTACCACTGAACCACCGATGCACTTATCTAAGACACAAAATACTCTTTCACGCTGATACTACTATCAATCACTGCTAACAAATCATATTAGCAGAACAATTACTTTTCTTTTACCGTTCTTTTCGTAGACATCAGAAACTGCTTATTGGCAAGTGTTTGAGTAATGATGGCAAAACATGCATCGGCCGGGAATCGAAACCGGGCCGCCCGCGTGGCAGGCGAGCATTCTACCACTGAACCACCGATGCACTTATCTAAGACAAAAAATACTCTTTCACGCTGATACTACTATCAATCACTGCTAACAAATCATATTAGCAGAACGGTTAATTTTCTTTTACCGTTCTTTTTGTAGACATCAGAAACTGCTTATTGGCAAGTGTTTGAGTAATGATGGCAAAAAATGCATCGGCCGGGAATCGAACCCGGGCCGCCTGCGTGGCAGGCGAGCATTCTACCACTGAACCACCGATGCACTTATCTAAGACACAAAATACTCTTTCACGCTGATACTACTATCAATCACTGCTAACAAATCATATTAGCAGAACGGTTACTTTTCTTTTACCGTTCTTTTCGTGGACATCAAAAACTGCTTATTAGCAAGTGTTTGAGTAATGATGGCAAAACATGCATCGGCCGGGAATCGAACCTGGGCCCCTTGCGTGGCAGGCGAGCATTCTACCACTGAACCACCGATGCACTTATCTAAGGCACAAAATACTCTTTCACGCTGATACTACTATCAATCACTGCTAACAAATCATATTAGCAGAACGGTTAATTTTCTTTCACCGTTCTTTTTGTAGACATCAGAAACTGCTTATTGGCAAGTGTTTGAGTAATGATGGCAAAACATGCATCGGCCGGGAATCGAACCCGGGCCGCCCGCGTGGCAGGCGAGCATTCTACCACTGAACCACCGATGCACTTTTCTAAGACAAAAAATACTCTTTCACGCTGATACTACTATCAATCACTGCTAACAAATCATATTAGCAGAACGGTTACTTTTCTTTTACCGTTCTCTTCGTAGACATCAGAAACTGCTTATTGGCAAGTGTTTGAGTAATGATGGCAAAACATGCATCGGCCGGGAATCGAACCCGGGCCGCCCGCGTGGCAGGCGAGCATTCTACCACTGAACCACCGATGCACTTATCTAAGACACAAAATACTCTTTCACGCTGATACTACTATCAATCACTGCTAACAAATCATATTAGCAGAACGGTTACTTTTCTTTTACCGTTCTTTTCGTAGACATCAGAAACTGCTTATTGGCAAGTGTTTGAGTAATGATGGCAAAACATGCATCGGCCGGGAATCGAACCCGGGCCGCCCGCGTGGCAGGCGAGCATTCTACCACTGAACCACCGATGCACTTATCTAAGACAAAAAATACTCTTTCACGCTGATACTACTATCAATCACTTCTAACAAATCATATTAGCAGAACGGTTAATTTTCTTTTACCGTTCTTTTCGTAGACATCAGAAACTGCTTATTGGCAAGTGTTTGAGTAATGATGGCAAAAAATGCATCGGCCGGGAATCGAACCCGGGCCGCCCGCGTGGCAGGCGAGCATTCTACCACTGAACCACCGATGCACTTATCTAAGACACAAAATACTCTTTCACGCTGATACTACTATCAATCACTGCTAACAAATCATATTAGCAGAACGGTTACTTTTCTTTTACCGTTCTTTTCGTAGACATCAGAAACTGCTTATTGGCAAGTGTTTGAGTAATGATGGCAAAACATGCATCGGCCGGGAATCGAACCCGGGCCGCCCGCGTGGCAGGCGAGCATTCTACCACTGAACCACCGATGCACTTTTCTAAGACACAAAATACTCTTTCACGCTGATACTACTATCAATCACTGCTAACAAATCATATTAGCAGAACGGTTACTTTTCTTTTACCGTTCTTTTCGTAGACATCAGAAACTGCTTATTGGCAAGTGTTTGAGTAATGATGGCAAAACATGCATCGGCCGGGAATCGAACCCGGGCCGCCCGCGTGGCAGGCGAGCATTCTACCACTGAACCACCGATGCACTTATCTAAGACAAAAAATACTCTTTCACGCTGATACGACTATCAATCACTGCTAACAAATCATATTAGCAGAACAGTTACTTTTCTTTTACCGTTCTTTTCGTAGACATCAGAAACTGCTTATTGGCAAGTGTTTGAGTAATGATGGCAAAACATGCATCGACCGGGAATCGAACCCGGGCCGCCCGCGTGGCAGGCGAGCATTCTACCACTGAACCACCGATGCACTTATCTAAGACAAAAAATACTCTTTCACGCTGATACTACTATCAATCACTGCTAACAAATCATATTAGCAGAACGGTTAATTTTCTTTTACCGTTTTTTTCGTAGACATCAGAAACTGCTTATTGGCAAGTGTTTGAGTAATGATGGCAAAAAATGCATCGGCCGGGAATCGAACCCGGGCCGCCCGCGTGGCAGGCGAGCATTCTACCACTGAACCACCGATGCACTTATCTAAGACACAAAATACTCTTTCACGCTGATACTACTATCAATCACTGCTAACAAATCATATAAGCAGAACGGTTACTTTTCTTTTACCGTTCTTTTCGTGGACATCAGAAACTGCTTATTAGCAAGTGTTTGAGTAATGATGGTAAAACATGCATCGGCCGGGAATCGAACCCGGGCTGCCCGCATGGCAGGCGAGCATTCTACCACTGAACCACCGATGCACTTAACTAAGACACAAAATACTCTTTCACGCGGATACTACTATCAATCACTGCTAACAAATCATATTAGCAGAACGGTTAATTTTCTTTTACCGTTCTTTTTGTAGACATCAGAAACTGCTTATTGGCAAGTGTTTGAGTAATGATGGCAAAACATGCATCGGCCGGGAATCGAACACGGGCCGCCCGCGTGACAGGCGAGCATTCTACCACTGAACCACCAATGCACTTATCTGAGGCACAAAATACTCTTTCACGCTGATACTACTATCAATCACTGCTAACAAATGATATTAGCAGAACGGTTAATTTTCTCTCACCGTTCTTTTCGTAGACATCAGAAACTGCTTATTGGCAAGTGTTTGAGTAATGATGGCAAAACATGCATCAGCCGGGAATCGAACCCGGGCCGCCCGCGTGGCAGGCGAGCATTCTACCACTGAACCACCGATGCACTTATCTAAGACAAAAAATACTCTTTCACGCTGATACTACTATCAATCACTGCTAACAAATCATATTAGCAGAACGGTCTTTTCTTTTACTGTTCTTTTCGTGGACATCAGAAACTGCTTATTAGCAAGTGTTTGAGTAATGATGGTGAAACATGCATCGGCTGGAAATCGAACCCGGGCTGCCTGCATGGCAGGCGAGCATTCTACCACTGAACCACCGATGCACTTAACTAAGACAAAAAATACTCTTTCACGCTGATACTACTATCAATCACTGCTAACAAATCATATTAGCAGAACGGTTACTTTTCTTTTACCGTTCTTTTCGTAGACATCAGAAACTGCTTATTGGCAAGTGTTTGAGTAATGATGGCAAAACATGCATCGGCCGGGAATCGAACCCGGGCCGCCCGCGTAGCAGGCGAGCATTCTACCACTGAACCACCGATGCACTTATCTAAGGCACAAAATACTCTTTCACGCTGATACTACTATCAATCACTGCTAACAAATCATATTAGCAGAACGATTACTTTTCTTTTACCGTTCTTTTCGTGGACATCAGAAACTGCTTATTGGCAAGTGTTTGAGTAATGATGGCAAAACATGCATCGGCCGGGAATCGAACACGGGCCGCCCGCGTGGCAGGCGAGCATTCTACCACTGAACCACCTATGCACATATTTAAGGCACAAAATACTCTTTCACGCTGATACTACTATCAATCACTGCTAACAAATCATATTAGCAGAACAGTTAATTTTCTTTTACCGTTCTTTTCGTAGACATCAGAAACTGCTTATTGGCAAGTGTTTGAGTAATGATGGCAAAACATGCATCGGCCGGGAATCGAACCCGGGCCGCCCGCGTGGCAGGCGAACATTCTACCACTGAACCACCGATGCACTTATCTAAGACACAAAATACTCTTTCACGCTGATACTACTATCAATCACTGCTAACAAATCATATTAGCAGAACAGTTAATTTTCTTTTACCGTTCTTTTCGTAGACATCAGAAACTGCTTATTGGCAAGTGTTTGAGTAATGATGGCAAAACATGCATTGGCCGGGAATCAAAACCGGGCCGCCCGCGTGGCAGGCGAGCATTCTACCACTGAACCACCGATGCACTTATCTAAGGCACAAAATACTCTTTCACGCTGATACTACTATCAATCACTGCTAACAAATCATATTGGCAGAATGATTACTTTTCTTTTACTGTTCTTTTCGTGGACATCAGAAACTGCTTATTGGCAAGTGTTTGAGTAATGATGGCAAAACATGCATCGGCCGGGAATCGAACCCGGGCCGCCCGCGTGGCAGGCGAGCATTCTACCACTGAACCACCGATGCACATATTTAAGGCACAAAATACTCTTTCACGCTGATACTACTATCAATCACTGCTAACAAATCATATTAGCAGAACGGTTAATTTTCTTTTACCGTTCTTTTCGTAGACATCAGAAACTGCTTATTGGCAAGTGTTTGAGTAATGATGGCAAAACATGCATCGGCCGGGAATCGAACCCGGACCGCCCGCGTGTCAGGCGAGCATTCTACCACTGAACCACCGATGCACTTATCTAAGACAAAAAATACTCTTTCACGCTGATACTACTATCAATCACTGCTAACAAATCATATTAGCAGAACAGTTAATTTTCTTTTACCGTTCTTTTCGTAGACATCAGAAACTGCTTATTGGCAAGTGTTTGAGTAATGATGGCAAAAAAAGCATCGGCCGGGAATCGAACCCGGGCCGCCTGCGTGGCAGGCGAGCATTCTACCACTGAACCACCGATGCACTTATCTAAGACACAAAATACTCTTTCACGCTGATACTGCTATCAATCACTGCTAACAAATCATATTAGCAGAACGGTTACTTTTCTTTTACCGTTCTTTTCGTGGACATCAGAAACTGCTTATTAGCAAGTGTTTGAGTAATGATGGCAAAACATGCATCAGCAGGAAATCGAACCCGGGCCACCCGCGTGGCAGGCGAGCATTCTACCACTGAACCACCGATGCACTTATCTAATGCAAAATACTCTTTCACGCTGATAGTACTATCAATCACTGCTAACAAATCATATTAGCAGAACGGTTACTTTTCTTTTACCGTTCTTTTCGTAGACATCAGAAACTGCTTATTGGCAAGGGTTTGAGTAATGATGGAAAAACATGCATCGGCCGGGAATCGAACCCGGGCCGCCCGCGTGGCAGGCGAGCAATCTACCACTGAACCACCGATGCACTTATCCAAGGCACAAAATACTCTTTCACGCTGATACTACTATCAATCACTGCTAACAAATGATATTAGCAGAACGGTTAATTTTCTTTTACCGTTCTTTTTGTAGACATCAGAAACTGCTTATTGGCAAGTGTTTGAGTAATGATGGCAAAACATGCATCGGCCGGGAATCGAACCCGGGCCGCCCGCGTGGCAGGCGAGCATTCTACCACTGAACCACCGATGCACTTATCTAAGGCACAAAATACTCTTTCACGCTGATACTACTACCAATCACTGCTAACAAATCATATTAGCAGAACGGTTAATTTTCTTTTACCGTTCTTTTCGTATACATCAGAAACTGCTTATTGGCAAGTGTTTGAGTAATGATGGCAAAACATGCATCGGCCGGGAATCGAACCCGGGCCGCCCGCGTGGCAGGCGAGCATTCTACCACTGAACCACCAATGCACTCATCTAAGACAAAAAATACTCTTTCACGCTGATACTACTATCAATCACTGCTAACAAATCATATTAGCAGAACGGTTACTTTTCTTTTACCGTTCTTTTCGTAGACATCAGAAACTGCTTATTGGCAAGTGTTTGAGTAATGATGGCAAAACATGCATCGGCCGGGAATCGAACCCGGGCCGCCCGCGTGGCAGGCGAGCATTCTACCACTGAACCACCGATGCACTTATCTAAGACAAAAAATACTCTTTCACGCTGATACTACTATCAATCACTGCTAACAAATCATATTAGCAGAACGGTTACTTTTCTTTTACCGTTCTTTCGTAGACATCAGAAACTGCTTATTGGCAAGTGTTTGAGTAATGATGGCAAAACATGCATCGGCCGGGAATCGAACCCGGGCCGCCCGCGTGGCAGGCGAGCATTCTACCACTGAACCACCGATGCACTTATCTAAGACAAAAAATACTCTTTCACGCTGATACTACTATCAATCACTGCTAACAAATCATATTAGCAGAACGGTTACTTTTCTTTTACCGTTCTTTTCGTAGACATCAGAAACTGCTTATTGGCAAGTGTTTGAGTAATGATGGCAAAACATGCATCGGCCGGGAATCGAACCCGGGCCGCCCGCGTGGCAGGCGAGCATTCTACCACTGAACCACCGATGCACTTATCTAAGACAAAAAATACTCTTTCACGCTGATACTACTATCAATCACTGCTAACAAATCATATTAGCAGAACGGTTAATTTTCTTTTACCGTTCTTTTTGTAGACATCAGAAACTGCTTATTGGCAAGTGTTTGAGTAATGATGGCAAAAAATGCATCGGCCGGGAATCGAACCCGGGCCGCCCGCGTGGCAGGCGAGCATTCTACCACTGAACCACCGATGCACTTATCTAAGACACAAAATACTCTTTCACGCTGATACTACTATCAATCACTGCTAACAAATCATATTAGCAGAACGGTTACTTTTCTTTTGCTGTTCTTTTCGTAGACATCAGAAACTGCTTATTGGCAAGTGTTTGAGTAATGATGGCAAAACATGCATCGGCCGGGAATCGAACCCGGGCCGCCCGCGTGGCAGGCGAGCATTCTACCACTGAACCACCGATGCACTTATCTAAGACACAAAATACTCTTTCACGCTGATACTACTATCAATCACTGCTAACAAATCATATTAGCAGAACGGTTACTTTTCTTTTACCGTTCTTTTCGTAGACATCAGAAACTGCTTATTGGCAAGTGTTTGAGTAATGATGGCAAAAAATGCATCGGCCGGGAATCGAACCCGGGCTGCCCGCGTGGCAGGCGAGCATTCTACCACTGAACCACCGATGCACTTATCTAAGACAGAAAATACTATTTCACGCTGATACTACTATCAATCACTGCTAACAAATCATATTAGCAGAACGGTTACTTTTCTTTTACCGTTCTTTTCGTGGACATCAAAAACTGCTTATTAGCAAGTGTTTGAGTAATGATGGCAAAACATGCATCGGCCGGGAATCGAAACCGGGCCGCCCGCGTGGCAGGCGAGCATTCTACCACTGAACCACCGATGCACTTATCTAAGACACAAAATACTCTTTCACGCTGATACTACTATCAATCACTGCTAACAAATCATATTAGCAGAACGGTTAATTTTCTTTCACCGTTCTTTTCGTAGACATCAGAAACTGCTTATTGGCAAGTGTTTGAGTAATGATGGCAAAACATGCATCGGCCGCGAATCGAACCCGGGCCGCCCGCGTGGCAGGCGAGCATTCTACCACTGAACCACCGATGCACTTATCTAAGACACAAAATACTCTTTCACGCTGATACTACTATCAATCACTGCTAACAAATCATATTAGCAGAACGGTTACTTTTCTTTTACCGTTCTTTTCGTGGACATCAGAAACTGCTTATTAGCAAGTGTTTGAGTAATGATGGTAAAACATGCATCGGCCGGGAATCGAACCCGGGCTGCCCGCATGGCAGGCGAGCATTCTACCACTGAACCACCGATGCACTTAACTAAGACACAAAATACTCTTTCACGCGGATACTACTATCAATCACTGCTAACAAATGATATTAGCAGAACGGTTACTTTCCTTTTACTGTTCTTTTCGTATACATCAGATACTGCTTATTGGCAAGTGTTTGAGTAATGATGGCAAAACATGCATCGGCCGGGAATCGAAACTGGGCCGCCCGCGTGGCAGGCGAGCATTCTACCACTGAACCACCGATGCACTTATCCAAGGCACAAAATACTCTTTCACGCTGATACTACTATCAATCACTGCTAACAAATCATATTAGCAGAACGGTTAATTTTCTTTTACCGTTCTTTTTGTAGACATCAGAAACTGCTTATTGGCAAGTGTTTGAGTAATGATGGCAAAACATGCATTGGCCGGGAATCAAAACCGGGCCGCCCGCGTGGCAGGCGAGCATTCTACCACTGAACCACCGATGCACTTATCTAAGGCACAAAATACTCTTTCACGCTGATACTACTATCAATCACTGCTAACAAATCATATTGGCAGAATGATTACTTTTCTTTTACCGTTCTTTTCGTGGACATCAGAAACTGCTTATTGGCAAGTGTTTGAGTAATGATGGCAAAACATGCATCGGCCGGGAATCGAACCCGGGCCGCCCGCGTGGCAGGCGAGCATTCTACCACTGAACCACCGATGCACATATTTAAGGCACAAAATACTCTTTCACGCTGATACTACTATCAATCACTGCTAACAAATCATATTAGCAGAACGGTTAATTTTCTTTTACCGTTCTTTTCGTAGACATCAGAAACTGCTTATTGGCAAGTGTTTGAGTAATGATGGCAAAACATGCATCGGCCGGGAATCGAACCCGGGCCGCCCGCGTGGCAGGCGAGCATTCTACCACTGAACCACCGATGCACTTATCTAAGACAAAAAATACTCTTTCACGCTGATACTACTATCAATCACTGCTAACAAATCATATTAGCAGAACAGTTAATTTTCTTTTACCGTTCTTTTCGTAGACATCAGAAACTGCTTATTGGCAAGTGTTTGAGTAATGATGGCAAAACATGCATCGGCCGGGAATCGAACCCGGGCCGCCTGCGTGGCAGGCGAGCATTCTACCACTGAACCACCGATGCACTTAAATAAGACACAAAATACTCTTTCACGCTGATACTACTATCAATCACTGCTAACAAATCATATTAGCAGAACGGTTACTTTTCTTTTACCGTTCTTTTCGTGGACATCAGAAACTGCTTATTAGCAAGTGTTTGAGTAATGATGGCAAAACATGCATCAGCCGGGAATCGAACCCGGGCCACCCGCGTGGCAGGCGAGCATTCTACCACTGAACCACCGATGCACTTATCTAATGCAAAATACTCTTTCACGCTGATAGTACTATCAATCACTGCTAACAAATCATATTAGCAGAACGGTTACTTTTCTTTTACCGTTCTTTTCGTAGACATCAGAAACTGCTTATTGGCAAGGGTTTGAGTAATGATGGCAAAACATGCATCGGCCGGGAATCGAACCCGGGCCGCCCGCGTGGCAGGCGAGCAATCTACCACTGAACCACCGATGCACTTATCCAAGGCACAAAATACTCTTTCACGCTGATACTACTATCAATCACTGCTAACAAATGATATTAGCAGAACGGTTAATTTTCTTTTACCGTTCTTTTCGTATACATCAGAAACTGCTTATTGGCAAGTGTTTGAGTAATGATGGCAAAACATGCATCGGCCGGGAATCGAACCCGGGCCGCCCGCGTGGCAGGCGAGCATTCTACCACTGAACCACCGATGCACTTATCTAAGACACAAAATACTCTTTCACGCTTATACTACTATCAATCACTGCTAACAAATCATATTAGCAGAACGGTTAATTTTCTTTTACCGTTCTTTTCGTATACATCAGAAACTGCTTATTGGCAAGTGTTTGAGTAATGATGGCAAAAAATGCATCGGCCGGGAATCGAACCCGGGCCGCCAGCGTGGCAGGCGAGCATTCTACCACTGAACCACCAATGCACTTAACTAAGACACAAAATACTCTTTCACGCTGATACTACTATCAATCACTGCTAACAAATCATATTAGCAGAACGGTTAATTCTCTTTTACCGTTCTTTTCGTAGACATCAGAAACTGCTTATTGGCAAGTGTTTGAGTAATGATGGCAAAACATGCATCGGCCGGGAATCGAACCCGGGCCGCCCACGTGGCAGGTGAGCATTCTACCACTGAACCACCGATGCACTTATCTAGGGCACAAAATACTCTTTCACGCTGATACTACTATCAATCACTGCTAACAAATCATATTAGCAGAATGGTTAATTTTCTTTTACCGTTCTTTTTGTAGACATCAGAAACTTCTTATTAGCAAATACTTGAGTAATGATGGCAAAACATGAATTGGCCGGGAATCGAACCCCGGCTGCCCGCGTGGCAGGCGAGCATTCTATCACTGAACCACCGAAGCACTTATCTAAGACAAAAAATACTCTTTCACGCTGATACTACTATCAATCACTGCTAACAAATCATATTAGCAGAACCCTTAATTTTCTTTTACTGTTCTTTTCGTAGACATCAGAAACTGCTTATTGGCAAGTGTTTGATTAATGATGGCAAAACATGCATCGGCTGGGAATCGAACTCGGGCCGCCCGAGTAGCAGGTGAGCATTCTACCACTGAACCACCGATGCACTTATCTGAGGTACAAAATACTCTTTCACGCTGATACTACTATCGATCACTGCTAACAAATCATATTAGCAGAACGGTTACTTTTGTTTTACCGTTCTTTTCGTGGACATCAGAAACTGTTTATTAGCAAGTGTTTGAGTAATGATGGCAAAACATGCATCGGCCGGGAATCGAACCCGGGCCGCCCGCGTGGCAGGCGAACATTCTACCACTGAACCACTGATGCACTTATCTAAGGCACAAAATACTCTTTCACGCTGATACTACTATCAATCACTGCTAACAAATCATATTAGCAGAACAGTTAATTTTCTTTCACTGTTCTTTTTGTAGACATCAGAAACTGCTTATTAGCAAATGCTTGAGTAATGATGGCAAAACATGCATAGGCCGGGAATCTAACCCAGGCCACCCGCGTGGCAGGTGAGCATTCCACCACTGAACCACTGATGCACGTATCTAAGGCACCAAATACTCTTTCACGCTGATACTACTATCAATCATTGCTAACAAATGATATTAGCAGAACGGTTACTTTTTTTTTACCGTTCTTTTTGTGGACATCAGATACTGCTTATTGGCAAGTGTTTGAGGAATGATGGCAAAACATGCATCGGCTGGGATTTGAACCCGGGCCACCCGCGTGGCAGACGAGCATTCTACCACTGAACCTCCGATGCACGTATGTAAGGCACAAAATACTCTTTCACGCTGATACTACTATCAGTCACTGCTAACAAATGATATTAGCAGAACGGTTAATTTTCTTTTACCGTTCTTCTCGTATACATCAGAAACTGCTTATTGGCAAGTGTTTGAGTGATGATGGCAAAACATATTCGGCCGGGAATCGAACCCGAGCCATCCGCGTGGCAGGGGAGCATTCTACCACTGAACCACCGATGCACTTATCAAAAGCACAAAATACACTTTTACGCTGATACTACCATCAATCACTGCTAACAAATCATATTAGCAGAACGGTAAATTTTCTTTTACCTTTCTTTTCGTAGACATCAGAAACTGCTTATTGGCAAGTGTTTGAGTAATGATGGAAAAACATGCATCGGCCGGGAATCGAACCCGGGCCGCCCGCGTGGCAGGCGAACATTCTACCACTGAACCACCGATGCACTTATCTGAGGTACAAAATACTCTTTCACGCTGATACTACTATCAATCACTGCTAACAAATCATATTAGCAGAACGGTTACTTTTGTTTTACCACTCTTTTTGTGGACATCAGAAACTGCTTATTAGCAAGTGTTTGAGTAATGATGGCAAAACATGCATTGGCCGGGAATCGAACCCGGGCCGCCCGTGTGGCAGGCGAGCATTCTACCACTGAACCACCGATGCACTTATCTAAGGCATAAAATACTCTTTCACGCTGATACTACTATCAATCACTGCTAACAAATCATATTAGCAGAACAGTTAATTTTCTTTCACCGTTCCTTTTGTAGAAATCAGAAACTGCTTATTAGCAAATGCTTGAGTAATGATGGCAAAACATGCATAGGCCGGGAATCTAACCCAGGCCACCAGCGTGGCAGGTGAGCATTCCACCACTGAACCACTGATGCACGTATCTAAGGCACAAAATACTCTTTCACGCTGATACTACTATCAATCACTGCTAACAAATGATATTAGCAGAACGGTTAATTTTCTTTTACCGTTCTTTTCGTATACATCAGAAACTGCTTATTGGCAAGTGTTTGAGTAATGATGGCAAAACATGCATCGGCCGGGAATCGAACCCGGGCCGCCCGCGTGGCAGGCGAGCATTCTACCACTGAACCACCGATGCACTTATCTAAGGCACAAAATACTCTTTCACGCTGATACTACTATTAATCACTGCTAACAAATCATATTAGCAGAACGGTCAATTTTCTTTTACCGTTCTTTTCGTAGACATCAGAAACTGCTTATTGGCAAGGGTTTGAGTAATGATGGCAAAACATGCATCGGCCGGGAATCGAACCCGGGCCGCCCGCGTGGCAGGCGAGCATTCTACCACTGAACCACCGATGCACTTATCTAAGGCACAAAATACTCTTTCACGCTGATACTACTACCAATCACTGCTAACAAATCATATTAGCAGAACGGTTGATTTTCTTTTACCGTTCTTTTTGTAGACTTCAGAATCTTCTTATTGGCAAGTGCTTGAGTAATGATGGCAAAACATGCATCGGCCGGGTATCGAACCCGGGCTGCTCGGGTGGCAGGGGAGCATTCTACCACTGAACCACCGATGCACTTATCAAAAGCACAAAATACACTTTTACGCTGATACTACTATCAATCACTGCTAACAAATCATATTAGCAGAACGGTTAATTTTCTTTTACCGTTCTTTTCGTAGACATCAGAAACTGCTTATTGGCAAGTGTTTGAGTAATGATGGCAAAACATGCATCGGCCGGGAATTGAACCCGGGCCACCCGCGTGTCAGGCGAGCATTCTACCACTGAACCACCGATGCACTTATCTAAGGCACAAAATACTCTTTCACGCTGATACTACTATCAATCACTGCTAACAAATGATATTAGCAGAACGGTTACTTTTCTTTTACCGTTCTTTTCGTTGACATCAGAAACTGCTTATTGGCAAGTATTTGAGTAATGATGGCAAAACATGCATCGGCCGGGAATCGAACCCGGGCCACCCGCGTGGCAGGCGAGCATTCTACCACTGAACCACCGATGCACTTATCTAAGGCACAAAATACTCTTTCACGCTGATACTACTATCAATCACTGCTAACAAATCATATTAGCAGAACCCTTAATTTTCTTTTACCGTTCTTTTCGTACACATCAGAAACTGTTTATTGGCAAGTGTTTGAGTAATGATGGCAAAACATGCATCGGACAGGAATCGAACCCGGGCTGCCCACGTTGCAGTCGAACATTCTACCACTGAACCACCAATGCACTTATCTAAGGCACAAAATACTCTTTCCCACTGATACTACTATCAATCACTGCTAACAAATCATATTAGCAGAACCCTTAATTTTCTTTTACCTTTCTTTTTGTAGACTTCAGAAGCTGCTTATTGGCAAGTGCTTGAGTAATGATGGCAAAACATTCATAAGCCGAGAATCAAACCCGGGCCGCCTGCGTGGCAGGCTAGCATTCTACCACTGAACCACCGATGCACTTATCTAAGGCACAAAATACTCTTTCACGTTATACTAGTATCAATCAGTGCTAACAAATCATATTAGCAGAATGGTTACTTTTCTTTTACCGTTTTTTTTGTAAACATCAAAAACTGCTTATTGGCAAGTGTTTGAGTAATGATGGCAAAACATGCATCGGCCGGGAATCGAACCCGGGCCGCCCACGTGGCAGGCGAGAATTCTACCACTGAACCACCGATGCACAAATCTTAGGCACAAAATACTCTTTCACGCTGATACTACTACCAATCACTGCTAACAAATGATATTAGCAGAACGGTTGATTTTCTTTTACCGTTCTTTTTGTAGACTTCAGAATCTTCTTATTGGCAAGTGCTTGAGTAATGATGGCAAAACATGCATCGGCCGGGTATTGAACCCGGGCTGCTCGCGTGGCAGGGGAGCATTCTACCACTGAACCACCGATGCACTTATCAAAAGCACAAAATACACTTTTACGCTGAAAGTACTACCAATCACTGCTAACAAATCATATTAGCAGAACGGTTAATTTTCTTTTACCGTTCTTTTTGTAGACATTGGAAACTGCTTATTTGCAAGTGCATAAGTAATGATGGCTAAACATGCATCGGCCAAGAATCGAAACCGGGCTGCCCGCGTGGCAGGCTAGCATTCTACCACTGGACTACCGATGCACTTATATAAGGCACAACATACTCTTTCACGCTGATACTACTATCAATCACTGCTAACAAATGATATGAGCAGAACGGTTAATTTTCTTTTACCGTTCTTTTTGTAGACATCAGAAACTGCTTATTGGCAAGTGCTTGAGTAATGATGGCAAAACATGCATTGGCCAGGAATCGAACCCGGTCCGCCCGCGTGGCAGGCTAGCATTCTCCCACTGAACCACCGATGCACAAAATACTCTCCCACGCTGATACTACTATCAATCACTGCTAACAAATGATATTAGCAGAAAGGTTAATTTTCTTTTACCTTTCTTTTTGTAGACATCAGAAACTGCTTATTGGCGAGTGCTAGAGTAATGATGGCAGAACATGCATCGGCCAAGAATTGAACCCGGGCCGCCCGCGTGGCAGGCTAGCATTTTACCACTGGACCACCGATGCACTTACCTAAGGCACAAAATACTTTTTCACGCTGATACTACGACCAATCACTGCTAACAAATGATATTAGCAGAACGGTTAATTTTCTTTTACCGTTCTTTTCGTAGACATCAGAAACTGCTTATTGGCAAGTGTTTGAGTAATGATGGCAAAACATGCATCGGCTGGGAATCGAACCCGGGCCGCCCGCGTGGCAGGCAAGCATTCTACTACTGAACCACTGTTGCAGTTATCTAAAGCACAAAATACTCTTTCACACTGATACTACTATCAATCACTGCTAACAAATCATATTAGCAGAACGGTTAATTTTCTTTTACCGTTCTTTTCGTAGACATCAGAAACTGCTCATTGGCAAGTGTTTGAGTAATGATGGCAAAACATGCATCAACCGGGAATTGAACCCGGGCCACCCGCGTGGCAGGCGAGTATTCTACCACTGAACCACCGATGCACTTATCCAAGGCACAAAATACTCTTTCACGCTGATACTACTATCAATCACTGCTAACAAATGATATTAGCAGAACGGTTACTTTTCTTTTACCGTTCTTTTCGTGGACATCAGAAACTGCTTATTGGCAATTATTTGAGTAATGATGGCAAAACATGCATCGGCTGGGAATCAAACCCGGGCCACCCGCGTGGCAGGCGAGCATTCTACCACTGAACCACCGATGCACTTATCTAAGGCACAAAATACTCTTTCACGCTGATACTACTATCAATCACTGCTAACAAATGATATGAGCAGAACGGTTAATTTTCTTTTACCGTTCTTTTCGTAGACATCAGAAACTGCTTATTGGCAAGTGTTTGAGTAATGATGGCAAAACATGCATCGGCCGGGAATCGAACCCGGGCTGCCCGCGTGGCAGGCGAGCATTCTACCACTGAACCACCGATGCACTTATCTAAGGCACAAAATACTCTTTCACGCTGATACTTCTATCAATCACTGCTAACAAATCATATTAGCAGAACGGCTACTTTCTTTTTACCGTTCGTTTTGTAGACATCAGAAACTGCTTATTGGCAACTGTTTGAGTAATGATGGCAAAACATGCATCGGCCGGGAATCGAACCCGGGCTGCCTGCGTAGCAGGTGTGCATTCTACCACTGAATCACCGATGCACTTATCTAAGGCACAAAATACTCTTTCACGCTGATACTTCTATCGATCACTGTTAACAAATGATATCAGCAGAACGGTTAATTTTCTTTTACTGTTCTTTTTGTAGACATCAGAAACTGCGTATTGGCAAGTGCTTAAGTAATGATGGCAAAACATGCATCGGCCGGGTATCGAACCCAGACCGCCCGCGTGGCAGGTGAGCATTCTACCACTGAACCACAGATGCCCTTATGTAAGGCACAAAATACCCTTTCACGCTGATACTACTATCAATTACTGCTAACAAATGATATTAGCAGAACAAGTAATTTTCTTTTACCGTTCTTTTTGTAGACTTCAGAAGCTGCTTATTGGCAAGTGATAAAGTAATGATGGCAAAACATGCATCGTACAGGAATCGAACCCGGGCTGCCCACGTTGCAGGCGAACATTCTACCACTGAACAACCGATGCACTTATCTAAGGCACAAAATACTTTTTCACGCTGATACAACGACCAATCACTGCTAACAAATGATATTAGCAGAAAGGTTAATTTTCTTTTACCTTTCTTTTTGTAGACTTCAGAAGCTGCTTATTGGCAAGTGCTTGAGTAATGATGGCAAAACATGCATCAGCCGAGAATCTAACCCGGGCTGCCCGCGTGGCAGGCTAGCATTCTACCACTGAACCACCGATGCACTTATCTAAGGCACAAAATACTCTTTCACGTTATACTAGTATCAATCACTGCTAACAAATCATATTAGCAGAATAGTTACTTTTCTTTTACCGTTTTTTTTTGTAGACATCAGAAACTGCTTATTGGCAAGTGTTTGAGTAATGATGGCAAAACATGCATCGGCCGGGAATCGAACCCGGGCCGCCCGCGTGGCAGGCGAGAATTCTACCACTGAACCACCGATGCACAAATCTTAGGCACAAAATACTCTTTCATGCTGATACTACTACCAATCACTGCTAACAAATGATATTAGCAGAACGGTTGATTTTCTTTTACCGTTCTTTTTGTAGACTTCAGAATCTTCTTATTGGCAAGTGCTTGAGTAATGATGGCAAAACATGCATCGGCCGGGTATCGAACCCGGGCCGCCCGCGTGGCAGGGGAGCATTCTACCACTGAACCACCGATGCACTTATCAAAAGCACAAAATACACTTTTACGCTGATACTACTATCAATCACTGCTAACAAATCATATTAGCAGAACCCTTAATTTTCTTTTACCTTTCTTTTTGTAGACTTCAGAAGCTGCTTATTGGCAAGTGCTTGAGTAATGATGGCAAAACATTCATAAGCCGAGAATCAAACCCGGGCCGCCTGCGTGGCAGGCTAGCATTCTACCACTGAACCACCGATGCACTTATCTAAGGCACAAAATACTCTTTCACGTTATACTAGTATCAATCAGTGCTAACAAATCATATTAGCAGAATGGTTACTTTTCTTTTACCGTTTTTTTTGTAAACATCAAAAACTGCTTATTGGCAAGTGTTTGAGTAATGATGGCAAAACATGCATCGGCCGGGAATCGAACCCGGGCCGCCCACGTGGCAGGCGAGAATTCTACCACTGAACAACCGATGCACAAATCTTAGGCACAAAATACTCTTTCACGCTGATACTACTACCAATCACTGCTAACAAATGATATTAGCAGAACGGTTGATTTTCTTTTACCGTTCTTTTTGTAGACTTCAGAATCTTCTTATTGGCAAGTGCTTGAGTAATGATGGCAAAACATGCATCGGCCGGGTATTGAACCCGGGCTGCTCGCGTGGCAGGGGAGCATTCTACCACTGAACCACCGATGCACTTATCAAAAGCACAAAATACACTTTTACGCTGAAAGTACTACCAATCACTGCTAACAAATCATATTAGCAGAACGGTTAATTTTCTTTTACCGTTCTTTTTGTAGACATTGGAAACTGCTTATTTGCAAGTGCATAAGTAATGATGGCTAAACATGCATCGGCCAAGAATCGAAACCGGGCTGCCCGCGTGGCAGGCTAGCATTCTACCACTGGACTACCGATGCACTTATATAAGGCACAACATACTCTTTCACGCTGATACTACTATCAATCACTGCTAACAAATGATATGAGCAGAACGGTTAATTTTCTTTTACCGTTCTTTTTGTAGACATCAGAAACTGCTTATTGGCAAGTGCTTGAGTAATGATGGCAAAACATGCATTGGCCAGGAATCGAACCCGGTCCGCCCGCGTGGCAGGCTAGCATTCTCCCACTGAACCACCGATGCACAAAATACTCTCCCACGCTGATACTACTATCAATCACTGCTAACAAATGATATTAGCAGAAAGGTTAATTTTCTTTTACCTTTCTTTTTGTAGACATCAGAAACTGCTTATTGGCGAGTGCTAGAGTAATGATGGCAGAACATGCATCGGCCAAGAATTGAACCCGGGCCGCCCGCGTGGCAGGCTAGCATTTTACCACTGGACCACCGATGCACTTACCTAAGGCACAAAATACTTTTTCACGCTGATACTACGACCAATCACTGCTAACAAATGATATTAGCAGAACGGTTAATTTTCTTTTACCGTTCTTTTCGTAGACATCAGAAACTGCTTATTGGCAAGTGTTTGAGTAATGATGGCAAAACATGCATCGGCTGGGAATCGAACCCGGGCCGCCCGCGTGGCAGGCAAGCATTCTACTACTGAACCACTGTTGCAGTTATCTAAAGCACAAAATACTCTTTCACACTGATACTACTATCAATCACTGCTAACAAATCATATTAGCAGAACGGTTAATTTTCTTTTACCGTTCTTTTCGTAGACATCAGAAACTGCTCATTGGCAAGTGTTTGAGTAATGATGGCAAAACATGCATCAACCGGGAATTGAACCCGGGCCACCCGCGTGGCAGGCGAGTATTCTACCACTGAACCACCGATGCACTTATCCAAGGCACAAAATACTCTTTCACGCTGATACTACTATCAATCACTGCTAACAAATGATATTAGCAGAACGGTTACTTTTCTTTTACCGTTCTTTTCGTGGACATCAGAAACTGCTTATTGGCAATTATTTGAGTAATGATGGCAAAACATGCATCGGCTGGGAATCAAACCCGGGCCACCCGCGTGGCAGGCGAGCATTCTACCACTGAACCACCGATGCACTTATCTAAGGCACAAAATACTCTTTCACGCTGATACTACTATCAATCACTGCTAACAAATGATATGAGCAGAACGGTTAATTTTCTTTTACCGTTCTTTTCGTAGACATCAGAAACTGCTTATTGGCAAGTGTTTGAGTAATGATGGCAAAACATGCATCGGCCGGGAATCGAACCCGGGCTGCCCGCGTGGCAGGCGAGCATTCTACCACTGAACCACCGATGCACTTATCTAAGGCACAAAATACTCTTTCACGCTGATACTTCTATCAATCACTGCTAACAAATCATATTAGCAGAACGGCTACTTTCTTTTTACCGTTCGTTTTGTAGACATCAGAAACTGCTTATTGGCAACTGTTTGAGTAATGATGGCAAAACATGCATCGGCCGGGAATCGAACCCGGGCTGCCTGCGTAGCAGGTGTGCATTCTACCACTGAATCACCGATGCACTTATCTAAGGCACAAAATACTCTTTCACGCTGATACTTCTATCGATCACTGTTAACAAATGATATCAGCAGAACGGTTAATTTTCTTTTACTGTTCTTTTTGTAGACATCAGAAACTGCGTATTGGCAAGTGCTTAAGTAATGATGGCAAAACATGCATCGGCCGGGTATCGAACCCAGACCGCCCGCGTGGCAGGTGAGCATTCTACCACTGAACCACAGATGCCCTTATGTAAGGCACAAAATACCCTTTCACGCTGATACTACTATCAATTACTGCTAACAAATGATATTAGCAGAACAAGTAATTTTCTTTTACCGTTCTTTTTGTAGACTTCAGAAGCTGCTTATTGGCAAGTGATAAAGTAATGATGGCAAAACATGCATCGTACAGGAATCGAACCCGGGCTGCCCACGTTGCAGGCGAACATTCTACCACTGAACAACCGATGCACTTATCTAAGGCACAAAATACTTTTTCACGCTGATACAACGACCAATCACTGCTAACAAATGATATTAGCAGAAAGGTTAATTTTCTTTTACCTTTCTTTTTGTAGACTTCAGAAGCTGCTTATTGGCAAGTGCTTGAGTAATGATGGCAAAACATGCATCAGCCGAGAATCTAACCCGGGCTGCCCGCGTGGCAGGCTAGCATTCTACCACTGAACCACCGATGCACTTATCTAAGGCACAAAATACTCTTTCACGTTATACTAGTATCAATCACTGCTAACAAATCATATTAGCAGAATAGTTACTTTTCTTTTACCGTTTTTTTTTGTAGACATCAGAAACTGCTTATTGGCAAGTGTTTGAGTAATGATGGCAAAACATGCATCGGCCGGGAATCGAACCCGGGCCGCCCGCGTGGCAGGCGAGAATTCTACCACTGAACCACCGATGCACAAATCTTAGGCACAAAATACTCTTTCATGCTGATACTACTACCAATCACTGCTAACAAATGATATTAGCAGAACGGTTGATTTTCTTTTACCGTTCTTTTTGTAGACTTCAGAATCTTCTTATTGGCAAGTGCTTGAGTAATGATGGCAAAACATGCATCGGCCGGGTATCGAACCCGGGCCGCCCGCGTGGCAGGGGAGCATTCTACCACTGAACCACCGATGCACTTATCAAAAGCACAAAATACACTTTTACGCTGATACTACTATCAATCACTGCTAACAAATCATATTAGCAGAACGGTTAATTTTCTTTTACTGTTCTTTTTGTAGACATCGGAAACTGCTTATTTGCAAGTGCTTAAGTAATGATGGCAAAACATGCATCGGCCGGGAATCGAACCCGGGCCGTGCGCGTGGCAGGCTAGCATTCTACCACTGGACTACCGATGCACTTATATAAAGCACAAGATACTCTTTCACGCTTATACTACTATCAATCCCTGCTAATAAATGATATTAGCAGAACGGTTATTTTTCTTTTACCGTTCTTTTTGTAGACATCAGAAACTGCTTATTGGCAAGTGCTTGAGTAATGATGGCAAAACATGCATTGGCCAGGAATCGAACCCGGTCCGCCCGCGTGGCAGGCTAGCATTCTCCCACTGAACCACCAATGCACAAAATACACTTTTACGCTGATACTACTATCAATCACTGCTAACAAATGATATTAGCAGAAAGGTTAATTTTCTTTTACCTTTCTTTTTGTAGACATCAGAAACTGCTTATTGGCAAGTGCTAGAGTAATGATGGCAAAACATGCATCGGCCAAGAATTGAACCCGGGCTGCCCGCGTGGCAGGCTAGCATTCTACCACTGGACCACCGATGCACTTATCTAAGGCACAAAATACTCTTTCACGCTGATACTACTATCAATCACTGCTAACAAATCATAGTAGCAGAACGGTTAATTTCCTTTTACCGTTTTTTTTGTAGACATCAGAATCTGCTTATTTGAAACTGCTTAAGTAATGATGGCAAAACATGCATCGGCCGGGAATTGAACCCGGGCCGCCCGCGTGGCAGGCGAACATTCTACCACTGAACTACCGATGCACTTATCTAAGGCACAAAATACTCTTTCACGCTGATACTACTATCAATCACTGCTAACAAATGATATTAGCAAAACGGTTAATTTTTTTTTTTTCTGTTTTCTTTGTAGACATCAGAAACTGCTTATTGGCAAGTGTTCGAGTAATGATGGCAAAACATGCATCGGCCGGGAATCGAACCCGGTCCGCCCGCGTGGCAGGCGAACATTCTACCACTGAACCACCGATGCACAAACCTTAGGCACAAAATACTCTTTCACGCTGATACTACTACCAATCACTGCTAACAAATGATATTAGCAGAACGGTTACTTTTTTTTACCGTTCTTTTTGTAGACATCAGAAACTGCTTATTGGCAAGTGCTTGAGTAATGATGGCAAAACATTCATCGGCCCGGTATGGAACCCGGGCCGCCTGCGTGGCAGGTGAGCATTTCTTCCACAGAACCACCGATGCACTTATCAAAGGCACGAAATACTCTTTTAATCTGATACTACTATCAATCACTGCTGACAAATGATATTAGCAGAACGGTTAATTTTCTTTTACCGTTCTTTTTGTAGACATCAGAAACTGCTTATTGCCAAGTGCTTAAGAAATGATGGCAAAACATGCATCGGCCGGGAATCAAACCCGGGCCGCCTGCGTGGCAGGTGAGCATTCTACCACAGAACCACCGATGCACTTATCTAAGGCACAAAATACTCTTTCACGCTGATACTACTATCAATCACTGCTAACAAATGATATTAGCAGAACGGTTAATTTTCTTTTACCGTTCTTTTTGTAGACATCAGAAACTGCTTATTGGCAAGTGCTTGAGTAATGATGGCAAAACATGCATCGGCCGGGAATCGAACCCGGGCCGTGCGCGTGGCAGGCGAGCATTCTACCACTGAACCACTGATGCACTCCTTGCTTAGCACTAAGTGCACTTTTTCGCTGATAATACTCTCATTCATTAGGAAAAGAATACATCAATACTATGGTCTTTAGTTTCCTAAGTATTTCTTCATATCAATCAGAAACTGTTTATTGGCAAGTGATAACGTTATTATGGGAAAACATGCAACTGGGAATCGAACCCGGGCTGCATTCGTGTCAGATTAGCATTTTGCTGCTGGACCACCGATGCACTTTTCTGCTAATTGTGGTTTTCTGCTGATAATGCTTACAGTTAGTAGGAATGGTTTGTTTCCTTACTATTTCATCAAATGAACCAGAAACTGCTTACTGGCAAGTGTTAATGTTATACGGCAAAAGATGCATTGGTTGGGAATAGAACCCCGGCTGCTTGCTTGGCAGGTGAGCATTTTACTACTGAACCACCGATGCACTTACATTGTGCAAATTACTCTCCCCCACTTGTTATTCTTGTCATTCTGTAATCAGAAAACATTAACGATATAGCTTGTATTTTTCTCTGAATGCATTATGAACGGTTCATTTCCAAATGCTTACGTTATCATGGTAAAACTTGCATTGCCTTGGCATTGAACTAGCCATACATGTGTGGTAGGTGAGCATTGTACCACTGACCCACCAATATGCTTGCAGGTTTTCACAAAATACTCTTCTATGCTGATATTCATTTCATTCTTTCGTAAGAAAACGCATGAACGGGATGTATTTTTTTTTTTACTCTGAATGCATCAGAAACGGCTTATTGGCACATGTTACCGTTCTTTTGGCAAAATTTGTATCTGCTCGGAATCGATCCCGGTTGCCTTTGTGTCAGGTGAGTATTCTACCACTGAATGACCGATGCACATGCAGCTTTGCACAAAATACTCTTCCTTGCCGATAGTCTTTTCATTCTGTAGTAAAAACACACATCAACAATATTGCTTGTTTTTTTTCTCTGAATGCATTAGAAACTGCTTACTGGCAAGTGCTAATGTTATTACTGCAAAACAAGCATCAGATGGGAGAAAAACATTGGTACCCCCTGAGGCGGGTGAGCATTTTACTACCGAACCCCCTACGCACCTCTGTGATATGTATCAACAGGATGTTTTGGTTTTGTTGGGTTTTTGTGTGTGTGTGTGTGTGTGTGTGTGTGTGTTTTTTTTTAATGTGCTAAGGTAAATTTTGCCAAACGCAGGAACCTTCAGCACCTGTGTGACAGTTGAGCCTTCTACTTATTGCTCTTATCCTACCACTCTCTCAGTAAAGGTACTTTTATCTTGTGAAATGTTCGTGTCCGAAGACTAACTCGAAAACTCTATTGATGATATCTCGGAATTTTTTAGATGAGGTATTATTATTATTTCTATTGATATTCGGACAATCCTCATCTTGGTTGTTTTTCATACAACGTTTCGGCCGTTGTACTCTTTGTCAGGTACCATCTGGTAGATTTGGGGAAGTAACGAACCGAACCCTTTATTTATCCGACGGGGGTATATTGACCGTACTCCCCTCTTTAGCGTTGGTAGTATTGTTATATTGTCTCACACTAGGATCGAACCTATACCTGTACCCGATTTGTTGGTTTCACCTTTACTCACCGCTTTTCGGTGTTCTTCCACCCGAACCTTCAAGGGGCGACATGTTCCACCTGTGTATTCGTACCCACAGCTGCACGGTATTGAGTATGCACAGTTTTTGGTGTTTGATAACTCAGTGGGTGGTTTGGTGCGGGAGAGGTAGCTGCGTAGCGTTCATCTGCTTCTGAATACGGCCCGGTTATTATATGGGGCGCAGATCTTCTGGATCTTCTCAGACACATTCTTAATATATACCCCCGTCGGATAAATAAAGGGTTCGGCTCGTTACTTCCCCAAATCTTCCAGATGATACCTGACGAAGGCCGTAGAGTGCAACGGCCGAAACGTTCTATTGATGATGATATTAAATTCATGTGAACTTGTTTCAATTTGGCAAAACTGTCTTTGATTGGGAATAGATCTCGGGCTGATGCCATTGCAGGTGAGCTTTCTACTATCGAACTACCAATGCAGTTTTCAGTTATATCAAAATACTATTTACCAGTAAATGTACCACCATTTAGTAAATACATTACATGCGTTGCCTGGGCAATTTCAAATCCTATTTAGGGGAGGTTACTCCTGCTACGAAATACTCAGTTATTTCCCTTTCTTCTCAAATTCATATACTATTGTCACATACCGATTTAATTATTTATTTGTACAGTGTTATTGTACCACATACTCACAGTCATAAAACACATACTTCTGGAAAAATTGAATCAGCACTCCTGCATAAACTCAGCTAATCAATTGGACCACCTAATTTTATCTCTTTCGGGTGTTGATGAGCACTGAATGTTTAAATTTTAATTTCTGCAGAAATGGCTACTATGACTTACTTATAAGTACGCACATAGAAAACTTGCCGAACACAGCCACATTAAAACTGAAGAATGTTCGTAATTTTGGTTGATCTTTTCCTAATGACATTTGCGTTGCACCTGACAGATTCACTGAGCTAAATGAAGCTAGTTGGATTAAGGTAGCATCTGGTTATTTTCTGTATTATGACATAAGTTGGTTTGTAGTAACTCTGACCATATAGCAAAAGAATTTCTCCCCAACGCTAATATGTTAGTACCTAGACAATAGTGCATTTATCAAAAATTCACCACTGTATTTTTGCCATTTCGGACCACATATTTAGATTGAGCTGTTTTGAATTCACTGACATAATTTTATCATTCCAGCTCTTTCAAATTTATATTTGCATTCATCATGGTATTTTAGTTCAATGAGTTCCACTACGATGTTTTTATCAGTGTTTCCAAACTTCCAACATTCAATACGACGATCCTATATTTCAACATATTGTCCTATATCCAATATTAACTCATAAATGTCCGATATTCCGATATTGGCTGATAAATGTAATACGATGGTGGATGTTTCTATAAGTTTTATTTTGGTGTTGACTCCATTAAGATATGATTTATAGTATAATCAAAATAGACGGCGAATATTTGAGCAACCTTAGATTTGCAGACGACATCGTCCTTTTCACAGAGAACCTACACGACCACCAACGAATGTTAGATGATCTAAACAAAGAAAGCAAAAAAGTCGGCCTACACATGAACTTCAGTAAAACGAAAATCATGTGCAATAATCATGTTGAGAATAAGAACATAACTGTCAAGATAGAAGATGCAAAACTCGGCAAGGTAGGCCACGACATCTACCTAGGACAACGAATCTCTATAAAAGAAGAAAAAATCAAGCGAAGAACCACTCGAGGATGGCAAGCCTTCGGCAGAGCAAGCTCAACTTTCAAGTACCAGATGATCCCAATAATCCTAAAAAGAAGAGTATACAACCAATGAATACTCTCGATAGTCACTCATGGAGCTGAAACATGGAACCTAACCAAGAGACAGACCTGTTAACTGAGAAGCACTCAACGTGTGTATGAGAGAGCCGTGCTTAACCTTACATGGAGAGATCACAAGACAGCACAGTATATAAGGAAGAAAACAGGTGTCCGTGACATCATAGAAACTATTTAAAAAAACTCAAATGGCAATGGTCAGGCTCTGTTGCAAGGATGGCAGACAACCGATGGACATCACGACTCACAACATGGATCCCCAGAGATCACATAAGAAACCGAGACCGACAAAACACAAGATGGAGAGATGAACTAGATAGATTCAGAAAATACTGGCTCTGCGACGCCCATGATAGAGAAGTGTGGCGAATCCTGGGGAAGGTCCATGTCCAGCGACGGACGTTAAAAGACTGATGATGATGATGATGATGATGATGATAGCATCAGAGGTTCCAACATAAAATTGGGTGCGTGTTTGCTACTACTTAGAAGGAAGCGTGTATATGTATTTCAGCTAAGTATGAAAATATTTGTAAGTTAGCAAGCGACGAATCACAGAGAAATAAACGACGAAGTTCTTCTCATGTGAAAATGCTACACTTTTAAATAATGTACATGAATTATAAACTCATGAGGGAAATGATTTTGTGTAATGTTTGGTGGATGTACAGTATTTTCAATGTGTAAAGTAAAAGGCTGTAATCAAACTACTTGACTTGATGGAGCCGTTGCGTTGTAACATAAACCTATTGTGCATCAAAAGGATTTCACCCGTTGTCCTGTTATCTCTTGGCTTTCCCTGAATAAAATAGGTTTTGTTTAGATATATCTTTATTTCAATAATATATATATATATATATATATATATATATATATATATATATATATACATATGTGTGTGTGTGTGTATATATATATATATATATATATATATACATATAGAGAGAGAGATAGATATACACACACACACACACACACACACACACACACATAAATATATATATATATATATATATATATATATATATATATATATATATATATATATATATAGTAGAATGTGGATTCGCCACACAAACTAGCTCATGTTTCTGCCCTCTCCGGGCCTCATCAGGCAAATCAGCAGAAAAATGAGTTAGTTTGTGTAGCGAATCCACATTCTACTATTTATTTCCATAGTATAAAATTGAATGTATCGAGCACTCTATGAAATAAATCCATCACATATTAGAAATTGCTTTATATTATTAATATATTATTATACTATGCTATACTGCTAGCCTGATCTGTACCATATATATATATATATATATATATATATATATATATATATATATATATATATATATATATATGTATATCATTAAATTGGAATTACTACATTATATTACGACATAATACTAATGCATTATTTTTAAATTTTTTCCATGGCACAAGCTATCACAATCGACACAGCTTTGTTTGAAATTCGCAACTTTCAAGATATGCCCACATTATTCCTAATTATTTGAAAATGCTCTTAAGTTTGTTTTTTTAAATCTAGAATGGACAAAATTCAAAGCATGTTTTAGCCATTATCTGTATCTCAAAAAAACGCTTCGTGACCCCCACTTACTATTTTTCAATTTCAAAATGTTGGCAACCGTACTTCTCACTGATTTTTTATCATTTGTATATCACACGCAAAGAATTGTATTTGACAATGTATCGCTCTCTTCAGTTCAACCTTCTGCACCCCCTCTCCTTGGTGGCGATATTCTCACCTTTATAAGTAAATTTTTTTGAGCCATACAAACTGCTTTGCGCTTTACGAACTTACGTGAACACCCCTTTTTATTAACATCTACCATAGAGAAAGGACGTCAAATAAATCCGACCGTTATGTCTGTCATTCGGCAGATACACATAGAAATAATATGAATTCATTTTATCCCTTTTATAACAGTTCATCACAAATCCTATTTCCAAACTGTTCTCTTGGATCAAATGTTCGTGTGTGTAACCACAGCCCAGTTTATCCTATAGTGTTGCTGTCTTCACGATCTGGACACGCACATACATACATACACACGTGTGCATGCATAAGTACGCACACACACACACACACACACACAAACAAACAAACAAACAACAAATATACACACCCATGGACGCACGCGCGTGCAAACATGAACGTACACATACGTGCATTCGAACATTCACACATGCTCAAACACGCACACATACACATGCACGCACACAAACTCACACGTACACGTACACGTACACACTCACCTCCCAAATACAAGCACACTGATACGTACGCGTCCTTGCGCACAGACGCTCGAGCTCACATGCAAACATGTTCGAAGTCACGCACATGCATAAACACACACTCACATGCACACGTACGCAAACAGATGCACTCGCACACGTAAACTCACAAATACACTGACATCGACACACACAAGGATTGAATTTCCCGTATGAAAGGAAGATCATCATCATTATCATCATCAGTCTTTTAACGTCCGTCGTTGGACATAGACCTTTACCAGGATCCGCTAGATTCTCTATCATGGGCGTCGCAGAGCCAGAATTTTCTAAATTTGTCTAGTTCATCTCTCCATCATGTATTCTGTCGGCCTTGGTTTCGCATGTGATCGCTAGGGATTCATATTCGATCAAAAACACAATCCCGCACAAACCAAGTCAGTAACGATTTACGACCTTCTCGAAGACTTCCAACACTTAAGAGCACTGACAGGGTCAACCAAGCCTTTACGGGGCCCAAAGTAGAATTTGACTTATACATCCATGGCCTCTTAGGTTCCCCATCGCTCTTGGGGCCCCTCTGTCGCTTAATTCGCTCATGCCTCGGACCGGCTTTCATAACATATCAATGGTGCAATCGGGGTTTGGGTGAATTGGCCGCGTCTCCTGGCACCAAATCTAGCGGGAATCATTTGCTTATCAATGTAAACATTCATTCAGAATCTAAAACGTCTCTGATTCCAAGGGACCCCCTTTCAATATTTTAGACTTTGCTTCGGGCACCATCGACCCCACTTACGTCTCCATTAAAAGTATGCAAGGCGTGTTTTAGATTATGGATGACAAGCGTCACCAGAGGTTCACACAAAGAAATGTGAATGACTTTTTTTTTCAGCTGACGGAGGGGTATGAGAGGGCTATTTGTAAACGCAAAGGGGAAGAGAACCCCGTAAAGCTTTATAAATTGTAGTTCACTTACTACAGACATTATACAATAACAAGGATATATTTGTAATGCATGGGTTGCATAAATAATAATTCAGTCTTCGGGAATGTTTTTCAGCTATCAAATGCTAGCGCATGTCTGTTTATTGTAATTTTTTCTATTTCATCGAACATCACATAATGTGGGAGTTGAGTTTGACCCTGATGCAACCAGGCTTGGGGGGGGGTATCAACAATTAAACCAACAAATACATCCGATTGTTTTGTGAAGTTGTAATGTAACTTAGAGAATACGAGGTTCCACAGAAACAGGTATTCAAATAATTGCATTACTCCATCCAGCACACACACACGCATATATATATATATATATATATATATATATATATATATATATATATATATATATATATATATATATATATAGCAACATATGCAATGGATTTATTTCATAGAGTGGTCGGTACATTCAACTTTATACTTGGAAAGTCAAGTTGTTTTAGAGCAGTGATGGAAATATTTAATAGAATGTGAATTTGCTACACAAACAAATTTATGTTTCTGCCCTCTCTGGGCCACATCAGGCGAATACATATATATAAGAATCACAAGGATGATAACAAGAAAAGACATATTGCTGGTTGCTGATGACCTCACGGACACTCATTTTCTTCCTTACATACTGTGCTATCTTGTGATCTCTCCATGTAAGGCCGAGCATGATTCTCTCATGCACACGTTGCATACTTCTCAGTTTATAGGTTTGTCTCTTGATTAGATTCCATGTTTCAGCTCCATAAGTGACTATTGGGAGAATGCATTGGTTGTATGCTCTTCTTTTTAGGATTATTGGGATCTATTTACGCTCTATTTCAACGTTTTAAAATTTTAAGCGTTATCACCATTGAAGAAATAATATCTAAAAACAATACATATTCATATATGTATATGTGTGTGTGTGTGTGTGTACATAGTTCATGTAATATTTTCAATTTGCAAAAATACAAAAAGAGCAATTAATTAAAAAAAATGAGAATTACAAGGAGGTGAGAATTACATTTTTCTTCGCGGAGGGGTAGCTGAGAGAGGGGAATCAGGGGGCTATTTGATAACGCCAAGTGGAAGAGGACCCCCAAAAAGCTTTATAAATTTAAGTTCACCTACTGCATTTTTACTGACATTATACTATAACAAGGATATATTTGTAATGCATGATGATTGTTAATATTCCGTGTGTAATGTACTCAGCAACTGGTAATATGTTTTTTTCTTGTAATTATCCTTGTGATTCTTATTATATATATATATATATATATATATATATATATATATATATATATCCTTGTGATTCTTATTATATATATGTGTGTGTAATAAGAATCACAAGGATATATATATATATATATATATATATATATATATTGCTCTTACCATCGAGCTAAAAAGCCGCCGGTAATGCAAAGGCCCAATAGCTGTTTCCACTCCATATTCTCATCTCGGCTATTCACAGCCTATTTGTTTCTTCTTACTGCGACGATTATGTATCAAGAAATATAAAACGCTTGTCTGTGTGCGTCCAAGTACATATATGTATGCAAAGGTATTACTTTCTTCAGCCATCTGTGTTTATTTGCGACAAAAATTTTAAATGCCTATCGAATGAAAAAATATTATTTTAACTCACGATTTTATACAGTACGGTTTATGGCATTGAGAATTTCGATTTCCTTTGTCTTCAGTATATCTTCTGTCACAAGTGGGTGATTTTCCACCCAAAGAAGTCCCAGATGCCTCTCCTGGATTTGCCTTCTGCTTGATATCAGAGATTTTGAAATATATATATATATATATATATATATATATATATATATATATATATATATAGAGAGAGAGAGAGAGAGAGAGAGAGAGAGATGTTGATATCAATGTGGTTTCTTTTTTAATTCCAAGATTATGTGACAAAGTTACCAAGGAAGGAGCCCGCCACGTCTCTGGAAGGTTTTTCCTCTAAAGCAGTGGTCTCAAAACTTGGGTCCAGCAGACACCTTGGGGTTACGTCAATTAATACTCGCGGGTTGGCAGCAGTGTTCCCTTTAAACCTGACATAGCGAATCTTGTTGCAGATAAACAACGTCATCCATGGCACAATAATCGAAAAACATAATTATTCTACACAGATATGTACTATATATTAGTATTCGAATGAATGTAATCCATTTTAAATTAATAAGATCTTCAAAGGTCAATATAGCTTAAGTTTTCAGAGTTTCAATACCACTGCTCTAAATGATCGAGCGGAAGAAAAATCTAAGTGCTACTTTGAATTATAAAAAAGAGGAAGATTGTATTGCGCCAATCTTTCAAAGGGTTAGGGTAGGATCGAATCCAGGATTTCACTTTAATTATAGACAGTGGATATTATGCTAGGAGTAACCGGAATGATAGTGCATTTTTTGAAAAAAGCATAAAATTTTTCAACATAATACATACAAATATTAATTTTCCAAAAACCGTGAGAGGTCAAAATCAAGATGGCTGTCAGCCGACCGTGTCTTGTGTTCGAACGGTGTTTAATCGAACAACGTAGAAAAACATTTAAGGTGACTTTTCCTATCAGGTTGGCAATACTGATTCATTTGGTGATATCTTTTAGATCACCAGGACCAAATTAGATGCGTTCAGATCAAGGTCAAAGTAAAGAGAAAAAACGTTAAAAATACATTGTTTTGCCAATACATTTAGCGCTGGACAGCATCTCGACCATGCCATAAGCAAAATATCAAAGTACATGTGCGACAGATGTATAAAAAAAACAATGCGGCCAATTTCTTAGCAATGTGATGGGTAATTTATAGATGAGAATTTCGACCACATCATTTGTTGTAATTTCTCATTTTTTTGTTTTGTTTTCTGTTGTATCAGGTGTGATTAATACCATACTAAAAGTCTGCCACAGTCTGACCACTTGAAAGGTATAAATTTCAAGATGGCGACCAAGATGGTGGCCAAACTTTAAAATGTTGATTAATCCTTCATTATTTACTCCGAGCAAGTTTTTTGAATGGTGTCTTGAAGAACCTCCTCTGGGATCCTGTCAATCCCTCTAGGAGGAGACATACCTCCACACTATGCTAAATCATTATGCAAACCTCAGCCTCCTGAAGTTTTTGAATAGCCTGACTGCATTATTGGTTCGACAAGGTGTGAATGTCTGAATGTGCGGGCTTCACATCTCACAAAATGTATCACGTCTCTGCCTGCATTGTTCAACAAATACGTCATTCGTTTCACCATTCTTACTTACGGCACCTAGAATTCTAAAGTAGTCATCCATCTACGTACTGACCAGGCTAAACCTTGCTTAACTTAAGCGATCGCATAAGAACTGATGTATCCAACGTGAGCTGGCTGCAACACATACAAGAGGAGCCACCGAACAGATGGCGGGAGAAGATATAGAAGAAGGGTGGGAATTTATCCCCATAAAAAAATCAGATATATTTCGATTTCTGTGAGATCATGTTTCTAGAAAAAGAAACTATTGAATTAGTTTTCTGTGGAAGAATCCATTGTTTTAAATCATGAATTGGAGATATTTTCCCTCTGTTTCTGGTTACCACTCCTTTGTCTCTTTTCCCTTTTCCCTCTATCTCTCTTCCTTATTAGTCTTTATTCTCTCCAACGAAGTATGGTTTCGGGGTGCAAGGTCATGAGAAGTTTTACCAACGCACAATCTAGGGCAAAGGTTCCCAACCTTTTCAAGGTCATTTCCAACTTCAGCCATGATGATTATCTGTTCCGCCCTTCGGTCTAAGTGAGTTGCATCAGAGAATAATTTCAAATAATTATTTTATCTTGCGTATAGTTTGACAGCTTTATGAAAATAAGTTTAATTGGAAAATAGTACAGTTACTGTTGTTCCTTCGAAGAAAACAAGCGTGAATGATTAGCAGCACGTAATTTTGAATTCCAATTTATCACAAAAAAAGAATTCTGTTAACTTGAATACACATCAAGATGATCTCTGGTTTTTGTTTTTGTTTTTTTTATCATTTTTGGGGGTGGGTCATATGAGTTCTTCGATGTGTGGATCTATTCGCAAGAAACACGCCCTCACTGCCTTTTAGCAAAAACATTCACCGAAAAATAAAACAAACAATTAAAGAAAATGGGGCAATGAAATGCAACTATATATATATATATATGTATATATATATATATATATATATATATATATATATATATATATATATATATATATTTAAGTACCAATTGCTGCTGTTTAACCAAAGACCTGATACCTAACTGGACATTCTCCCACTCAGCAGGAGGCCTCCAGCAGCCCTTACAACACATTTTACCCACAATGTATGCTCCTGATAGTGGACTCTGGTTCCACATGGGAACTTTTAACACATACTCACACAGCACACACCACTGAAGATGGGAAGAATCCCAAAACATGTCTGGACAATTTACATCTAAGGATTAATAAACCTTACCTCTAAACACTTTACTCCCGAGTCTGTCTCACTCTTTACAGTACACATTGTATATATATATATATATATATATATATATATATATATATATATATATGCACACACACACACACACATACACACACACACGACTTTTATTCTACGTCTAATAACCTTGAGCAATGCTGCCAACTCAAATATTTTCATTCAATTTAGACTGTCAGAAGTACTAAAAGTCGCTAAATTGAAGAAAAAAGCCCCTAAACACCTAGGATAGTAAAAAAACAACAACATCCAAAAGATGCTAAAAATGGCAAAAAAACATGTCAAAAATTATTGGAATGTTTGAGCACGCCCACACCAATTTAGCACCTTTTCGCTCTTCAAGATATGCGTTGAATTTCGCAAGTAAAGCGCTTAATTGGCAACACAGTTCGTTGAGTAGCTAGACCTTTCGAAATCCTTGGGGCTGCAGGAAAATTCATTTTGATTAAAAGGGATTCCTTAATAATGAAAAGTTTTGGAGTCACTCGTCTCGGGGCTCAGTCGGTAGATGATCTATCACAGCTTCATCACCAACGTAATCAGTCTTTTAACGTCCGTTGTTGGACACAGACCTTCCCAAGGATTCGCCACACTTCTCTATCGTAGGCGTCGTGGAGCCAGTACTTTTCGGATTTGTCTAGTTCGCCTCTCCATTTTGTATTCTGCCAGCCTCGATTACGCACGTGATCTCTGAGGATCCATGCTGTGAGTCATGATGTCCGTCAGTTGCATTCTTGCAACATGGCCTGCCCATTGCCATTCGAGTTTTCTAGTAGATTCTATGATGTCTCGAACTCCAGTTTCCTCCCAGATAGTTTTTGCTGTCTTGTGATCTCTCCATGTGAGGTTGAGCATGATTCTTCCATGTGCGCGTTGCATTGTTCTCAGTTTGCGGATCTGTCTCTTGGTTAGGTTTTTTTTGAAGGTTGGGCTTGCTCTACCGATGTCCTGCCATCCTAGAGTAATTCTTCGCATTTGCCATCAAATACGGCATGTTGTAATTTTTTGCCCAGTGGCCTCTGTTCATTCGCATCTCCGCTTCTAACCGACACTCTACAATAGACAAGGGTATCAGCAGTGGGCGGGGAGGAAACGGAGCATTTGCTCCTTCCTTGGATAATGCCTTTTCACTAAGGGTTAGGGGGTTTGAGAGTTGGAACCTTGTTATAAATAAAGTATAGCGGCGATGTACAATTGTTTTACATAACCCCAACTTGATGTATCCATAATAGAAGATAGCATTGTTCTTCGCGGGTAATATGGTTGCTGTTCAGATATATTCCGAATATTTTCTTCTTTGTGCCCCTCCCTCCTGCGCTAAAAATATATCCATTTGCCCTCCTCTCAAAAAATAAGATGGTGTGACGAAAGAGACAAGTTCAGAGAATTTTGGCTGTGCAACGCCCATGATAGAGATGTCTGGCTGATCGTGTAGAACGTCTATTTTCAACGGCGGACGCTTAAAAGCTGCTGATGATGGTGGTGATGATGACGATGATGATGATTTAGGTGGAATATTCGGGACAGAAAGATAAAGAGAAATAAGAAGAGTCTATTAATGATAGAACATTTTTCCCCCACTATCCGAAAGTAGAGCGGTCTTATAAAAAATAAAACTTTTGGAGGATGCAAATATGTGTAAAGCAAAGAAGCGATTGCCATTGATCTAAAAACGAGGGAAAAGTTTTTGAGCATCTCCAGACCTAAAAAATGGTGGTGATGGTATGTTAGACTTAATCATTGGAGGTTGGGGAGGTGGGAAGTACAGGAGCCTGGAGTATAGGAGAGAGAGGAGGGAGGTTCGCACTGCCTCTATTACAACTCGCTGCAAAACAAACGCTGAACGTTATTTACTCTTTTTGCCTTTTTTGAAAAATTATGAATGCCTGCATCATGAATCATAATACCGACTTGATACTTTTTTTGTGATGAAATAAATTGAAATCCACGAAGTTTTATCTTCAATCGCTGGTATTGTGGTTTTAAAGTCTAAATAACTATTCTCGTATTATTGAATTTGTCTACTATTGTGTGTATATATATATATATATATATATATATATATATATATACATATATATATATATATATATATATATATATATATCGAACCTACGACCGTTAGGGTAACTGTTTCAACGTAGCGTTGCTCTTACCATTGAGCTTAACAACCGCCGATAATGCAAAGGCCCATATAAATGTCTCAACCCCTAATTCTCATTTTGCTTATTCACTGTCTGTATCTGCTCTATTCGTTTTTGCTTTTTTGGTTTTTCAAATTGATAGTTTTGTCCCAAGAAATGGATATATGATCCAACAGAATGGTTATAGATTGTGTTATATCATATTGAAACTCTTATTTGTAATGATCTCTCATAATTACACGGTTAATGTAACATCTGGCCAACGTAAATACAATAAACAATAAAAGAGAATGGGGTAACGAAATGCAACTATGTATGTATATACGTATTTTTGCATTCCACAACTCAATTCGGACAAACAACCTATGATAGTGAGTTAACAGCGTGGGTCGGAAATAACGAATAAGCTCCAGGTGAGACTCGAACTCACGTCCCTTCTATCTAAAATAACCCACCTACCAAAAAAGATTTTTAGGGGTTGGTTCAATTCACAATGTGAGTGCATGCTAAATCGATCCCTTAGTTTGTGTCCGGCAGCGTTCGCGATTGCCTTTTGGAAATTCAGACTTTTTAATGATGCTACAAAAAGCGAGATTGCTCATCCCCCCTTTTTTTTCAATGTTTCAATTGATCACCCCCGACAAGGAATGTTGTCTAAATACATTGGTCACGTGACTGTTTCTACTGAGTGACTAACCAGACCTTCGTTTTCGTTTTTACTTTTGTGTTATCGTTTTTATTGTTTGCCTTTAGATATGCGTTGTAACCTCGTCCCAAACCGAGTCTAATTTTGACAGATGCATTCTTGACGGTTGAACACATCGTTATGGGGAAATGGTTCGAAAAAATGATAAATGCTTAACACATTTGCTGCCACATGATACCTATGCTACCTTATTTAGGGATGGGTTTTTTGGGGTATATTTGTTTTTTGTTTGTTCTTTGTTATTTGTAAAGTTAGAAGAAGAAATTACTTGAAATGAGACTCGATCTCGCGAGAGTTTGCCTATCGCGTTCGCTGCTTTTGTCGCTTCAACTGTATGAATATATGTGTTTTTCTGCGTATGTTCTCACGCGCGCACGTTTGAGTGTGTGTGTGTGTGTGTTTGTGCTTGCGCCTGTATCTGAAAAATGGAACAGTAGACGGTTTGTAATAGCCAGTTCATCCAGGAATCGTCTATATCGACGTACAAGAGTTGAACATTTTCCCACATAAGCATGACAGTCTAATGGACGCATTTTGCCTCATTTTTCGGAGAGTCGACTTATCCAGCGAATGTTAGACTGGATTTGAATTAACGTCTTAATTTGGAATCGACTTATACGCCGGCATATACGATATCAGAATCAACTGGCAATTATAAACCGTCAACTGTACCTTTTTTCACATGCAAATGCGCGCACACAAACACACACACACACACATCAATATATACACACACAAACACAAACTCAAATACACTCAAAGAACCCCAAACGTACATGCACGATCACAAATACATGTACTCATACATACACACATGAACATACGCATAAACACAAGAACATAGGGAAACACACAAAAATATATACACAACCAAAACACACACACACATAAATGCAAACATGCATATACATACTCGCCTCAAAAATAGAAACATATACCTGCATACATACACAAACACACACACACACACACACACACACACATATATATATATATATATATTGTTACACGCTCACAGATGTGAAACTAAAAATGATACATTTAACATCTGCTGAAAATACGGACATTTTTATTCGACTCACCGAGCATGCGCACTGATATACTATCATTCCCTGCTTTTCGAAAGTTCGCTTTACGCTGCTTCGCTTTTACGAAATACTGTTTTTCCCAACTATCCGAAATGGCTCAAAGTTATCAATCAATTCCTTTTGATTTATATACAAAACATATTGTTGTGTTCCCAGACCCCTAAAATATCTTCCTTCTATGTCAGCCTGCCTCGATGTCGAAGGTCGAGGTTCTTCGTTTGGTATGGTTGCTGTGTAAGGCTAGAAATACACTATGCTTGATTAAGCGCAGGATAAACCCACGCGGACAAAAAAAAAACAAGGGCAAAATACCCACACTTAAGTGCAAAGCCGGGCAAAACCCCCTAACTCAAAAATTTCCCTGATTGATGACTGCATAATTTATCTACGTGGCCTCATATTCTTAATGTATAGTTTTAAAGCTTTTTTATTTTGACGCATCCAAACATTCAGATATCATGCCACAAACCATCTCTTCTGATTTATTTCTTTTCAACTTTTGAAGCACCTTTAGACTTTTACTATACGACACACACTTTTATACAACACTCACTTTTATTCATGGGAGCGGCTTGCAACTCTTTTTTTTTTTCTTTTAGCGACTATTTCTTGTTTATTTCTCTTATACAATGACTACTACGCAAAGAATAAATAAGAAATAGTCGTTATAAAAAGGTAGAAAAGTGCCTCAAAGAATAAAAGTGAGTGTCGATTAAGAGAAAAGAACAGGAACAAATTATAGTTAATGTTTCGGTGCGTCAAAAGAAAAAACATCAAAATATCTGGGAACTTTAGAAAACGCAGCTTACACTAATAGAGAACATTACTTGAACTTGTCAGAACTTCAAGAAAATTGTTCAATGAATTCTGGTGAATATTTTTGGTAGACAGTAGTCTGGCTACTGGGGTCGTTCAATTTGACAAAAGCAAAACGAGGGGTGCTATTCGTCAATAGTAAGGAAAAGGTGTTTCAAGAGTCATGTAACAATTTTAGCAACATAAAATCTAACTATGATAATGTGCCATGTGTATTTATTTATTTATTTATTTATCTATTTGTTCTCTGTCACGGTAAGTCCCTTAGCCGCTCCTTCTTTTTTTTTTTTTTTTTTTTTTTGTTGTTATTATTATTTTATTTTTATTTATTTTTTTTTTTTTTGAAATCTCACACCAGTTGCCTAGTGGTTATTGCTGGAGTTTGAGTGACAGCAAGTCTCCTCAAGTCTCCAGTCCTTCTCTCCTAGTTCTCATTGACCACAGTAATACTGCAGTTTACAGTTTCACACCGGTTGCCCAGTGGTCATTGCTGAAGGCTGAGTGACAATAAGTCTCCTCAGGTCTTCAGCCAACATCTCTTCTCTCCTTTGCCTATCTTTGCCAGTCCTGTGGTTCACATTCCCGCTTTCATTTCCCTTCCTTTGTTAGGTCACTGTTAACAATTAGTGTTGCAGTCTTTATATTTCTAGCACTTTCCTCAGTATCCGCGCAGTTCCTAGCAATGCTGTGGTCTGTACAGTCTCAATCCTTCCTTCTATCCCGATTTCCTCCAGTCTCGCCCTCAGTGTCTTTGGGACTGTTCCTAGTGCGTCCACTATGACTGGCACTACCTGGCTTTCGTGTTCATTATTATTATTATTAGGAATCTCACACCAGTTGCCTGATGGTAACCGCTGGAGTTTGAGTGACAGCAAGTCTCCTCAAGTCTCCAGCCCTCCTCTCCTAGTACTCATAGGTCGCAGTAATTCTACGATATACAGTTTCACACCGGTTGCCCAGTGGTTATCGCTGAAGGCTGAGTGACAATAAGTCTCCTCAGGTCCTCAGCTAACGTCTCCTCCCTCTTTCGCATATCATGACAGAGCTACTATTCGTTGCAGTACTTATATCTCTAGCACCTTCCTCAGTATCCGTGCAGTTCCAAGTAGTGCTGTGGTCTGTACGGTCTCTATCCTCCCCCTAATCCCGATCTCCTCCAGTCTCTCCCTCAGCGTTTTGGGGACAGTTCCTAGTGCTCCCACTATGACCGGTACTACCCTGGTTTTCATGTTCCACATTTTCTTTAACTCCTTTGCTAGGTCCTGGTATTTTTCCCTTTTTTCACCCTCCTTCTTTTTTACTCTATGGTCTGCAGGCACAGCAACGTCTACTATTTGGCAGGCCTTCCTTTTTTTGTCTACTATTACTAAGTCCAGCCTTCTTGCCTGGATGAGGTGGTCAGTTTGGATGTCAAAGTCCCACAGTAGTTTGTGGTTGTCATTCTCCAAAACTGCCTCTGGCTTGTGCTGATACCACTTTTTCCCCATGGTTGAATCCCATTTGTTTACTTAGTTCCCAGTGTATCATCGTTGCTACTCTATCGTGTCTATGCTTATACTCCTTCTGGGCGAGTTGACTACATTCACTAGTTATGTGATTTACTGTCTCATCTCTTTCACCGCACATGCGGCATTTGCTGTTCGTCTGTGTTCTGTCGATTTTTGCTTTTATGTAGTTTGTCCTTATGCTTTTGTTTTGGGCTGCCATGATTATTATTATTATTATTATTATTATTTGGAATCTCACACCAGTTGCCTGGTGGTAACCGCTGGAGTTTGAGTGACAGCAAGTCTCCTCAAGTCTCCAGCCCTCCTCCCCCAGTACTCATAGGTCGCAGTAATTCTACGATTTACAGTTTCACACCGGTTGCCCAGTGGTTATCGCTGAAGGCTGAGTGACAATAAGTCTCCTCAGGTCTTCGGTTAACGTCTCCTCTCTTTCGCATATCATGACAGAGCTACAATTCGTTGCAGTGCTTATATCTCTAGCACCTTCCTCAGTATCTGTGCAGTTCCCAGTAGTGCTGTGGTCTGTACGGTCTCTATCCTCCCCCTAATCCCGATCTCCTCCAGTCTCTCCCTCAGCGTTTTGGGGACAGTTCTTAGTGCACCCACTATGACCGGTACTACCCTGGTTTTCATGTTCCACATTATTATTATTATTATTATTATTATTATTATTATTATTATTATTATGTAACCACATAATGACATAGTTAAAATATCATTTCATGTTCTGATGATGTAATACAAATGGTGAATTAATAGAATAATGAAATAATTGTGGTCATCAGAAAGCTATTCCCAAGCATAGTGAACTGCAAATCTCTACTATCCATTTATAAATTATAATGTGCACCCGTATTTTATATATGCATCTCTCTCTCTCTCTCTCTATCTATCTATCTATCTATCTATCTATCTATCTATCTATCTCTGAGACAAGAAGAATTTCATCAAGAGACAAAGTTTCGGGCCTCTCAATTAATTATCCTGTTTTTATGCACTTAGAAATAAATTCCTGCGAAAATGTCTTGATGATTATCACATTCTGCCTGATAATAATTACTCACTTACTGATATTTCATGGTGTCGGCATAGGGAACAGCATTTAAAAAATAATTGTACCAAATTAAGAAAAGTATAATACAAGTATTCTCGGACTTCCGGGGTGGATGCACATTCGCTCGACGCTCATTTCTTTTATTTATTTACTCGACCCAAGGCCGCTCGATTCGCTTCCGAATAAAATCGGTGCCGAGCAAAAATAAGTTGCCGCGAAAATGTCTCTTTAGTTGTCACTTGAATGTTTGTAAACGTTTTTTTTAAGTTCGGATCATCAAAAGTTTCTATCGGCTGAATGAAAAATACCTTATTGTGGGAGATGGAGCGTAGAATAGATAGATGGATGCGAAGAGACTTGGATAGATAGACAGAGAGATATGAAATTGCACACCAAACTCTCTTTCTCTCTCTCTCTCTCTCTCTCTCTCTCTCTCTCTCTCTCTCTCTCTAAAGAACCAGACTGAAGAAAAGGGCGTGGTTGTTTCTCTTCGCTCCGTGATATTCTTATCTGGGGGAGACGCCGAACCAGGATGACGTTGCGGCTAAAGTATGAAAGACAGATCAGAGGATAAGATTAAATCCTTATAAATTCCATGTTTCAAAGATGTGCTCAGCAGTGGCATCGTTTGTTTTTGTTTTTTTTCGTTTTTGTGTTTTTTTGTTTTTGTTTTGTTATTTTGTTTTTGTTTTTGTTTTTGTTCGTTTGAAGAATCCACCCTCTGGAATTGTCGGCTATCCTGGGTTTTCAACTGTGGTTGCTGCGACCAGCGGGTGATCAGGATTTTCGCGAGATTAATTTTCGACAGTTAGTGGTTAATAAAGCCACTGCACGTGACGCTGGTGGACCAGGACAATGAGTGAGAGACAGAGACAGAGAGAGAGAGAGATGGCGCAAAAAAAGGGAAGAAGAAAGCGAGAGAGAGAGGGCGTGTAAAAAAATAACGACCGCAATTCCTTTTATCCGCAGATAATTTGTTTTCTCATTATTACTCACACTAGCATGATACCCGTATTCCAAGTTTACATAAACGAAAACATTCAGTGCATTCAAACTTTCTCAACATAACATTTTTTTACACACACTGGCCCCAAAGAATTAGAGTGAACATTGATTAAGGTAACAACTAAAAAAAGACTATGTTTCAACGTACTATGCATCAACACTTGGCAAATCGCAGGTTAGTGTTGAAAACTCAAGAACACCAATGTAAAGTTACTTACTAACAGGGAATAATGTATCTTTAAAAATGTGTGTTCTAAATCAGAAACCCCAAATAAGTTACCCATCGGTACATTATGCATTTCCGTCTGGCTCCGTGTGGCTCCTTTCGGCTCCTTTTGGCAAATCCTCTTAGTTCGGTGATTAGTCTCACCCGAAAATACGGCTCGTGGCACGGCTGTCTCAGCTAGTAATAAAAATAGATAAACAGTTGTTTTCAGTTCCTACCTTTTTTTAGTCAAACTTTGATTTGAATTAGCGAGGGTACTGCCTCGGTGCGGTAAACATGATTGATTAAGTTCTGTAGTGGAAACGCCCTTTTTCGTTCTTACCCTTGTTCATTACATTGCAAGGATGAGTTGGGAGGCAGAAGAGAAGGGATTAAAGATTCGAGGAAAATTTGAATTTTATTGCTGTAAGATGCTTAGGTTAGGTTCTTGTCAGTGATGTAGTTAGAGGGGGCGGTCTACCCCAGTTGGAACTTGTTTGGGGTCGGCACTTTTGGTCTACTGCATTGAAAAACAAACTCGTTCAATGTCGTGGCAGTCAGGGTTGCAAGATAGAAATTTCAATGTAAAGCCAAACAGTACAAGAAAAAAGGCCAGAAAAAAGCCACACAAATTTTGGGGGGCGTCAAGGTGCGTCCACCAAAGGACAAACTGGAAAAATAACACGCGAGTGAATACTTTGTAAAGAAATGAAAAAAAAAACGTAAAAAAATGTTGAGATTGTGGATGGTATAATCTCCTTCAAAGGAAGCTCTTTACTGCTTTGGTTGGAGACTATTATCAGACAGAAGTCAATCAAATTCTCTATGGGGAATTCGACATGTAGTGGAAACTGAATCGTAGAATATCTAAGCATGAATCCAGTGAAGCTCATGTTCAGACATTCACATAATGGAAGAAAACGAAAATTGGGATCGATCATGGGGCAACAATTGATTGAAAAAAAAAACGAAAGAAAACGCAATTGTTAAAAACGTAGTGAAAAAGTGGAGGGTAAACCTTTCAAGATTGTTTGATATCATTAGATTCCTCGCTAAACAGAATTTGGCTTCTAGGGGTCACTGAGGAGGAACCAATTATGAGAGAAATGGGACTGACACTGATCACGAAGCGACGGGGAAGTAGAAGACTTCTTCAGAGTTCATTAGTTGGCGAAATATGAGCCAATAATACGTGAACATCTTCTAAGAATCAAGCTGGGGGAAAAATTGTTTTTTCTTATCTGTCGTCAACTATTCAGGACGAGTTTATATTCTGGGAAGAGAAAACATAAGAAGCAAAGTCATCGAACGAGTAAAACTAGTACTTTTCTATGATATTGGACAGAACTCCTGATATTTCTCATTTGTGTCAAACGAGTCAAGTTTTATGCTTCGTTATGATTAATAGGAAAAGTGAAGCCTCAGGAATCATTTGTTAATTTCATTGAAACAAGAGGTGAAACTGCCGAGAATATTTCAACTCTGGGGAAACTAAAAAATGGTGGAATTCATGTTCAAAATAATGGAGGACAAGCGTGTGATAATGCTGCTGTGATAACTGGTCAATATTTGGGTGTTCAGACATGGAAATTAATTGGAATCAGAATTTGTCGCTTGTACAAATCACACGCTGTGGATTCTGTTACCCTTTTTGAAACTGTAGAGCATTTGTTCACGTGTCTTTCTTCATCAACCAATCGTTGGGGTGTCCTCACTTCAGTCCCTGGCCAAAGTGTGAAGTGCGTTGTAGAAACTCGATGGAGTGCGCAGGGGGGGGGGTGCTGTGAGTGTTGTAAAACACTGAAGAAGGAAGGTCAGTCACCAGGTCGAATGCTGGGATTTTATTTGGGGCGTTGCAACCCTTTTCCTTTCTCGGTCAATGAGGATCAATCCTTCTAAAAATCAGTGGCGCACAGGTCAGGCTCCAAACTAAAGGATTGAGAACATACCAATGCGATATAAACTTTACGGCTTTAAAATTATTTCTAAAAAAAAACTGGAACTAGCTAGTGAATAATGCAGTTACCTATGCTAGAAGAATTTGTGATCATTGGGAGATAGCTATGGAACGTAAGCATCAATGGGGGTGGCCAGTTTGGCTTTTTCTTAACCATATTATACGAATTTGGCTTTTTTTCACATCATTTCGCAAAACAATTTCAGCTTAGAATCTTCGGCTTTTTTTTTTAGCCTTTTTTCACATGGATGATTTTTTTGTTAGATTTTTAATCCTGTTAAGTGACATAGTTAATGTCATTAATAGCAGTTTTCTAAAATCTACTTATTAAATGCCGTGGAAAAATGCCAAGCCACTAAATGAGAAAATATGCTGAAAAAAAAGGTTCGACGAATTGAGAGAAGAATTAAATTAGAAGTTAATCTTTCCAAGCTGAATTTAGTTCATTCGCTCGAAAGTGGGTGATCAATTAACCATATATATGTCATGTAAAACTGGACTCTAGCTGGGGGGGGGGCTTTTTTTCGTGTATTGCTCGGCTTTAAATACAGATTTCAACCTGGCGACCTTGGCGCCTTTGAAAAAAAAAGAAACAAGTGTTTACTGAAACATCGCTAGGTGCTGAATCGTCGTAAGAAAACGAGGAGAGAAATGTGTTCTTTGCTCGACAGAGTGATCCAAGAAATAACGTTTGGGATTTCAACAGCTTCATGGACTTGCTGAGACATTTGCCTTCCTTACCCCGTTGAATCTTGTGGGTGATAAACATGAGACTCACCACAATCACGATGATATTGATAAGGAGGAGTACCTCGTTGAAAGGAAAAGACTTTTATTGCTGTGGCTGCTACGCAAGACGTATTCCAAAAACTATAATCTTGGGAGTTCGGTTCCAAACATTGTAATGCAGCTGCATTTTTTCTTTTCTTTTCACAATTGCTGTTGCTACCTGTGAGAGAAGTTTTTCTAAACTAATATTGATAAAGAATTTCCCAAGCGTCTTGTGGTTGAGAAACCTCTCACACTGTCTCTATAAAATAATTGACAGACGAAATAGACTTCGACGATGTCATCAAGATTTTGCTAACAGAAAAGGAAAAATAACCACGAATTGGAAAATAATTAAATACAACATTCTACAGTCGTAAATATGGTGTCTTAATTTTTCCAAAGGTTTTTATTTTCTTCCCCGGACACGTCGTTTTCACTTTTTATTTAACAGTCCAAGTATGTTTAAGGTGTATTGTGTTGCGTTTTTCAATGAGGGTCGGCAAACTCGAGGACCGCCCTGGTGGCACAAAAGCTAGCTACGCTACTGTTTCTAGTGGACAATAACTGACTCCTGATTTCATTACTAATAAAACATCGAAATTGGCAAGAAAACTCAAAGATAGATATTTTTTTATGAGTCTTAGGCTGCACCACTTTCTCAGTGGGTCTGGTTATATTTGATATTCATATTTTCCAAAATTCATTGTTTTCCAAATTTGATCAGTTTGTTGGGGTTTTTCTCGCAATTTCTGTAATATGCACTCAGTAATGATGAAGTTAAAAAAGAATGATTTTTTTATAAAAAGGATGATGCCATACTATTTTCGAGAAAATGTCGCTAAGCAATGAATGAAAATTTGTTCGTCCGTCTGCACCACCCCTGACAAAAATTTCTCTCTGAGACTCAGTACTGCAGTGTCAGAGATCGGCGTTCTAGCCCAGATAAAAGCCAGGATCTCAAATGTTGTTTTTCTTGGCAACCAGGTTCTCCTTATTTGGGGAAACTGGCGAAACATCTTCTGCTCCCATTACAACCCACATTTGACCTTGTGCAGTACTGAGCTAAGCGCATTAAATATCAATTTCAGCAATACCCCATTTCACGTTTCCCCAAGTGAATGAAACCGCATTATAACGAGGCTGAATTCCGCATCGGCCGTTTAGCAATGCTCTGTCTTTTCTTTTTTTTTTCCAAATTCTGTATATTTTAGAAACCGTCAACCACCGACTTAAAACTGTCGATCAGTCAACATCGGTTCCTCCAGTTTTTAAGGAGTCCTGACTGGTTGGCTGGCTATCTATCTATATATGTCACGTGTTTAGGCCGAACCAATGGTGGTATAAGGCAGGTAGTTCAAACTTTATTAGTAATTATAACCAGAAAAACGTTTTTAATTCTTCGTGAGGGGGGTCAATTTACAATGTAAATTTACACTGAATTGGCCCCCAATTTTTTTTCTTAAACTATGACATTTTAGTGGTCCAACGAAAGACAAGAGAAGTAACTTATTCACTAATCATCCCTTTTTTCAATTATCTAATTGATCACCCCAACATGACGTTAATCACGTGACGGTTTTTATTGAATGAATAACTAGACGTGTTCATTTTTTGTTTTTAATTAATCCAGTTATCTCGTTATCCCATCATGCTACGCAAGCGTAAAGCAATTTCATTTGATACCAAATTACAGATTATAAAAAGAGACGAAGGAGGAGAAGAGAAAAGTGCTTGAAAAATCATTTAGACTTGCATAGTCAACTTTAAAAACCATAATGAATCAATCTGACAAAATAGGACTAGACGTGCAAAATTCAAGAGAGCGTAACGATTTCTTAACTAACACGCACACACGGTGAAATCATGGAAAATATGAAGAAAAAGCTTCTGACGGATGATATGAGAAAGCGCCTTTCGCTACCCTCCAAAACCATCAGGACCAGGGCCAAGCCTTTATGGAGAGCAGATTTTAAGTTGCGGACTGCCATCACCACTTGCCCCCCTCGTCGCTCTTGGGACCCTCTGGTGGCCACAGGACCCTGTGCTACCATTTGGTTCACATATGCCTTGGGTCGGCTCTGCAAGCCATTATCCAGAAAAAGGCGTTATATTAGAGACCGCCAACCAAAACTGCTTCAGTTTTTAAGTGAGTAGTTCCAGTTATTTTCCTTTAGTAACAGGGTTGCACTTTGACCATTTTATGTCCAAAAATTGGTCAGGAATTCAAATTGTCATTATCATTTATTATTTCTATTTTGTTATATTGAAAATATAACAATGGTCGCGTTATTCACACCAGAACTTGATTGAAAAAAATGTCTTGTAAGCTGTTTGTTCCCAGGTCGCATAATTTGGAACTGCAGGTTCGTCGGGTAAAGTGTTCAAGAGCTTATCAAGTTTTTGTTTGAATGTGTCTGTTTTGATACCTGTTATGTTTTCGATATGCGACGGTAAGCCGTTAGAATGTTTAGGGCCACGTATAAAACGAAGGTCATGTTCGACAACAAAAACACAACTATCAAAATCGAAGATGTAAAACTGGAGAGAGTAGACCACTACATCTACCTAGGACAACAAATCTCTATAAAAGAAGAAGAAATCAAGCGAAGAATCACTCTAGGATGGCAAGCCTTCGGTAGACCAGGTTCAACTTTCAAAAACAAGAAGATCCCATTAGTCCTAAAAAGAAAGGTGTACAAAAAAAATGCATCCTCCCGATAGTCACTTATGGAGCTGAAACCTGGGATCTAACCAAGAGACAGACCCGTAAACTGAGAAGCATGCAATGCATGCATGAAAGAAAGAAAGAATCAAACTCAACCACACATGGAGAGATCACAAGACAGCACAGTATATCAGGGAGAAAAAAGGAGTCCGAGACATTATAGAATCTCCTAGGAAACTTAAATAGCAATAGGCCGACTATATTGCAAGAATGGCAGCCAACCAATGGACATTACGACTCACGACATAGACCTCCAGAGATCACATTCAAAACCGAGCCCGGCAGAATACAAGATGGAGAGTTGAACTCGACATACTCAGGAATTACTGGCTCCATGACTCCCACGAAAGAGAGATATGGTTAATCCTAGGGAAGGTTTAAATCCAACGACGGATGATTAAAGACATAATCATGATGATGATGGCAAGGCCATTTTCTGTTTTAGAGGGGATATAACACCATTTCTACCTCGCCAATCAGTTTGGTCTTTGCTGGGTTAACAGTAAAATTTGGTTCCATAGCTTCCAGGATTGACTAAACCCAACAATCCGTGACCAATGCTAGTCAAATGTGTTTGTTTTTGTTTTTTTAAAGCATTTGGCCATATTTAAATTTTGGATCATTTTTGGTACTTTTTCATTTCCTTTGAACATTTTATTAAAAAATAGAAAAAGAAGTTTACAAAACTAAAATACTTAGCTTCCCAGGTCTTTACCACAGATATCAAGACCTACTTCTAATACATGGTAGGATAACCTCACACAAGAACAATCCACTCAAGGGGCGAACTGAGTGGTTGGTCAGTGCCCGAGGGTCCTAGGCACCAATAGGGCTAAAAAGCAAAAGTCTCAATTTAAGATTAAGGGGCCAGTAACCTTTTTTGCCCCAGGGCCCATATCCGAGAATAAAAACCCCAAAGACAACCTCTCCAATCAAGACTACATCAGGAGAAATAATGTTCGGAATTTTTAAACCATGATTTTTATTCTTGTATTTGTAGTTTATGACCAGCCCTAACCCAGACCGTATATCTCAAAAATAAGGTAAAGCTTCAATAATATGTGATTAGAATATGAGGCTAGGTAAAAACTTTTCCTACAGTAAGACTGATAAGGAGGGTAAAAAATGCTGTCACCAATTACATAATTGTTTTTACGTTTTAATTTTACCAGGCTTTTTGTCCTCCTTTGCACTTTAACTGAGGGAGGTTGTCTTAGGGTTTTTTTGTCCGGTGTCCTGGGAAGAGTATCTGGACCCCACTTCTGAACCTACCCTTCTAAATGTAATGAGGGAGATATCGTCTGAGGAACAGAATCCTATTTATTTTCAGGCTACTTTTCGTCCTCTGATCTCTAACTATGAAAACGAGTAAACTTGTCTTTCACCAGTGAATGTACTTATATTGTATTTAATCTTTGCTTTGGGCCACCGGAGAAAGATCAGAAAAAGAGATTCACTATCTTTATGGATATTACATATCACACCTGAAGGAGACCGTTGAATGATTCGACCAAAGAAGAAGATTTGAAATTGGTAATTGGGATTTAATTTTGAAATTGGAGACAATATAGGGGAAATTTAACAGAATGATACGTGGCATCAGTAAGTGTCTGGGGGCCCCTTATGTCCTGGAAACGATCAATGCGATTGAAATAGTACCGAGGAAACGGACAATAATGATCCGGGGATATCGAAAGAAAACATACGAAGAAAGAAATGGGTCACTGGACTCACTTTCACTCAGATGCAGAAGACTGGGGATGGGAATGATTGGAACATTCAAAATCATAAGCAGAATGTACGAAACAGCGTGTACACCAGCCGAAGGTGGAATTGAAAGGAAACCAGACAAGGGCAAGGAGGAACGAAAAATCACTGAAGTTGAAGAGATGTAAAACTAGAGCTCAGAAGAAACCGCATCGCACAGTGCACAGTGCCAATCTGGAACAGCTTTCCCAAAGATGTGGCTACAGCACTAAGTGTAAACATATGTAAGAAGAGGATGAATGAGTCGTGGAAGAATCAGGCCGTTTATGATAACCAAGAAACCATGATCACCGGCGTCTCAAGCAAAGGAGTGACCCATCCAAGTCCTAAGAGGTGGAGTAAAAGAAATCTAGTAAGAGATTTTAAGTCATAAGGATAGACTAGAAAAGTTAGGCGTGGATACTTTGTTCGAGGGGCGTGAAAAGGGAGACAATCGAAACTTTCAAGATAATAAATAGTTTTGCAATATTATGGAGGTATGTTTTGTAAATCAAGAACAGAAAATTAAAGAGGTTGGTCTATTGAAAAACTCATTTATTTTTACTTGCAGAGAATTTTATATACCGGAATGGTTTACCAACTTATGTAATAAATAGTTCAAATGTAAATAAATTTAAGAATAACTTAAACAAATTTAGATAATCTGGGATGGAAAATTAATTAACAGGGCAATTCTGAGAGTTATCAGTTGAAATAAATGCAAAATTGTCGGGTTGAAAAATGAAATGTGCCTGTAATTGTTTTAATAATTTTCATCCACTTTTTATCACCTGGATTAATGTGTATTTTAATGTTGAATAGGGTTTTTGTTTTGTTTTGTTTTTTAATGTAAACTGTAAAAAGGGATACCCATACACTTTATCTAATAATAATAATTAAGAAGACAATATCTTGAATGCACTTGTATCTTTCTGTAAAATGCACGCGAAACCGTTCATTAAATTTTTGTTTAAAAAAAGATTCGATCTGCGTACGCGCGAACATTGTCACTTCCTTTTACGAGCAGCGCGTCCACATTTCAAAAAATAAAACGTATACCTGTGCGCGTGATACGGATGTACACACAGGTCGTCTTTAATTTTTTTATTTTGATTACAAATAATTTAAAAAAGCTTTCGACTCTCTTCACTCCACATTGCCATGGTTCAATCATATAAAGTGTGTGATTGTGGGGGGAATACTCACTAAAAATGGCGACGGAGATCTGATACGTAAGTGGATTCGCTGCTGTAAAAACTGAAGGCGACCTTGTGTGTGGGGGTTTTTTTCTCCTTTGTTTCTTTTGCTTTTTTTTGTTTTCTACCGCAGCCAAACTTGAAGATGACGATAATAAATAAAGGAGATTTACAACAACAAAATGTAGACGTTGAACACGTAAGTTATCTCTTTTGTTTCATCAAAATTTATTCCATTTGCTTTAAAGATTGTACGAATTTGCTCACCTCGGCGAGAACAGTAGTTACCAATTTGTGTTCTGGTAATAGGCCCTTTTTGGTTTTGGTTTCTTCCCTGTGTCTGATGACCGCAACTATCTTTGACTGATCAACTTAGCAAATGTAGACTTTTACAAAGGAAGAAAATTTAGATCTTGACACTGAAAGAATTTGATCAGATTCTAATTCAGGGGAAGCTGGATAACATAACAAATGGTCATCGTTATCAATAGACAACCGAATAATCTTAAACATTTTACTAATGACGGTAAAAATCTGTTTGTTTTAATTCAGTCTGTATTGGCAAATTACACAGCCTAGACCAGAGATCAGCCAATTTGGTGGGGCGGTCCAGATTAGAAACGTGTTCATATATGGCAGGCCAAGACTAATAGGAATTGAAACTATGATTATATAAGGTTATCGAAACAGTTTTTTATTTTTTCAATCATTTTCATTGTAGAAGTATTGAGCAATGTAAACTTCCATGTCCTCTTTGAACATTTTTTGTACTAAGTATTGTTGAAGTATGGTTCAAATTTAACCAAGTCTATCAGTAGAACAATAGAAATGCATAATGTTGAAATACTGCAAAAATGAATCTTCTGCTCTATTTGGAGTTTGTCTCTAGTATACGGACTCCTCATATGAAATACAACTCAGATGCCATGGAGAGAGTACAGAGGGAGGGCCAACAAGATCATTTCGTGACAGGGAGGTATATCTTACCCTGAAAGATTAAAACAATTTAATCTAGAGACCCTGGAATACAGAAGAAAATCTGCTGACCAATTGGAAGTCTATAAAACCCGGAACAATATGCATATAGTAGATAGTTAATTGATCAAAATGCCCTGATAAGAAAATGTTGATTTCATCTATCTGCAGTGGTTCTCAACGTGGGCGCTAGTTTGTTCCAAGGGGGTCATTGAGATGATTAAGGACCTTGAGGGCACGTTTGAGCTTATAGGGGAGGAATTGTCAAGATTCTAATTTATAATTGGCTAATTTGTTTTGTTGTTTTTTTTTTTTTTGTTTTTTTTAGTGGTATCTGTTAATAAATTCATTGATTTACTCACTATAACATTTTCCTTAATAAAACTTAATATTGATGCTTATCTTTTGCCTTACAATGGCAAACTGCCATGTGTCTCTATAAATCTGTTGAGTACTTCTTATATTTAACTACAGGGGTGGGCGTTGACATGAGAATGGGTGTCATAGGTAGGTGTTGGGCTAAAAGGGTTAAGAAACACTGATCTACAGTAAAACACTGTCATAAAATATAAATTCAAACTTCCACTGGTGTTAGAAAACATTTCTTCTAAGCAAGAGTAGCGAAGGTTAGAACATGTTCCAGGCTGTTCCAGCCTCAGTGAATAGACGGTCGTATCGGAGAATATCAAATTATTTTTTTAAATAACCTTAATTCTGAAATCTGTCACACCAAATTTGATTACCAATTTTCTCATTCGTTTAATTCCACTCGAATTAAACCGGAGCTGGCTTGATGATGCAATTAACTGTCGCCAAAAAAGCTTATTTCAACTACATTTTTCGATGCTGGGTGTTATTGTTCCCTAACTAATCATTTTTTTTTTTTTTAAACGATTGCTACCCTTTCCGCATAAAATCTATATAGTATAACGTTTAGCGTTTATTGTTACTTATCTGATTCTTACGGTAATGTTTTTGGTGATCTTCAGTTTTATGTCGATATAAATTCAAGAAATAAGAGAGACTGTTCCCACTCACTTGGTGAAATATTTACTTTTTTTAATTGTTTAATTTCCAGTTCTGAGATTAGTATTTGAGTTTAGGGTTAAGGTCGTGTAAGTCAATCACAGAACAAATAAAAGCAGAATAGTCGTCATTATGGCAATGGTAGTTTTTAGTTTACGTTGTCCATATGTTTAGAATTTAACGCAACAAAAGTAACAATCGCCCCCCAAAAAAGGATCTTTATATGGAATGTTACGTATTACATATAGACTGACTGAATGAATGAATAGTTTGTCGACTCTTGTCTTAACGTTTATTCTCTTATCTATGTTCCGATAAGATTTTGAAAAAATTGTGATTTCGTGAAATTCTTGGGAATTTTATGAAATCCCAGGACAATTCATGGAATCCTTAGTTACAATCAGTTTAGTGATGGTTAACAAGCTTGTGATGCTGATCAATACTACTGTAATGAGTTCGAAACCTACTACATGCAGAGGCATACCCAATGATTATCATTGGGGTTCATCTTCATCAGTCTTTTAACGTCCGTCGTTGGACATAGACCTTCCCCAGGATTCGCCACAATTCCCTATCATGGGCATCGCAGAGCCAGTATTTCCTGAATTTGTCAAGTTCATCTCTCCATCTTGTGTTCTGTCGGCCTCGGTTTCTTGTGTGATCTCTGGGGATCCATGTTGTGAGACGTGATGCCCATCGGTTGTCTTTCATTCTTGCAACATGGCCTGCCCATCGCCATTTGAGTTTTTTAATAGTTCCTACGATGTCACGAACACCTGTTTTCTTCCATATATACTGTGCTTTCTTGTGATCTCTCCATGTAAGGTTGAGCATGATTCTCTCATGCGCATGTTGCATGCTTCTCAGTTTGCAGGCCTGTCTCTTGGTCATGTTTCAGCTCCATAAGTGACGATCGGGAGAATGCATTGGATGTATACTCTTCTTTTTAGGATCATTGGGATCATCTGGTACTTGAAAGTTGAGCTTGCTCTGCCGAAGGCTTGCCACCCCAAAGTGATTATTCGCTTGATTTCCTCCTCTTTTGAGGGTCTCATGGAGATTCGTTGTCCTACGTAGATGTAGTGGTCTACCTTGCCGAGTTTTGCATTTTCTATCTTGACAGTTATGTTCTTATTCTTAACATGATTATTGCACATGATTTTCGTTTTACTGAAGTTCATGTGTAGGCCGACTTTTTTGCTTTCTTTGCTTAGATCGTCTAGCATTAGTTGGAGGTCGTGTAGGTTTTTCTGCGAGAAGGACAATGTCGTCTGCAAATCTAAGGTTGGCCTCTAATTCACCGACAAAGTGGGCATACGAGCCTCTAATTGGTAATCCTTTGGGATGAGTAAGAGTAAAGATTATGCTGAGATTTTGCGAGGGAAGTAATCGAGATAGACGCTATGGCCATATTTAATGCTTGGAAAAGGCTATATTTTTACCGATCATCAAGTTATACCGTTTACTTTAAAGCCAATACGGCTTGTTGGTAAGATTAGTATAGGGCTGGTTGATAGGTTAGGGTTAATTAACAAACAGGAAAGAAAATCTACGTATTGGTGGTCTTTGCTTTGTAACGTCGTCCATGATTTGTCGTCTGTACCGCAGACAATCTTAAATTATCCTTCGTTATTTCAACTTCTACGCACCAGATAATTGATGCACTCCCAGGGAATTAGCCTTTCAGGACACTTGGAATCTCTATTCACACCGATAGCGCTGCAGATAACCAAGATTTCTGACATTGTTAAAACATACCATAACATTAATTTTCAGATACAGAGTTAGATTTAACCTCTGGGGACTACGAGACGTTAAATTCAAGTCAAAATTTCCGACAGATTTCGGAATGCCTATTCATTCAGTGATACCAGAACCAAAGAAAATGCACTTAGATCAAAGTCAAAATGAAAAAAAAAATCGGTAAAAAGACATTGTTTTGCTCATACATTTAGTGCTGGGCAGCATACCTATCATGTTACAAGCAATATCTCGTTAAAATATCCAAGAACGTGTACAGCAAATGTGAGGAAAACATGTTGCTAATTTTTTCCAAGAAATCGATGTGTAATTTACTGGTCAGGATTTATGACGTCATCATTTGCAGTAATTTCTCGTCTAATCAAGTGCATTAATGAAGTAAAAAAAAAACAACACCACACCCCAATCCCCCAAAAGAGTTTTCAGTGCTTTTTAGGTATCCAGTTAGCTTAATATCATTTTAAAAGTCTACTACAGTTTGACCACTGGAAAGGTACAATTTTCATGATGGAACCCGAGATGGTCGCCAAATCTTCAAAATTACAAATAAATTTTGATCTGACATTTTTATTGTATAATGTTTGATTTATGTGATTAATGAAGAAGCGTTGGTTTAAGTAAGAGATATTATATTGAAAAATATTCCAATGAAAAATAAATGTTTTTTTTTTTGTTTTTTGTTGTTTTTTTTTTTGCATCATTAAGCTACGGGTGTATCTCTGTGTGTGTGCATTGTTTGTGTGCCTATTTTATGTGTATGTCGAAAATTAGTACACGAAATGAAACAGAGAAACGTCTTATTATCTTGCGATGAAAAAAAATTGAAAGGAAATGTTTTAAAAGTGCCCATAAAATAAGTGAAATTCGGTAAACTAAGAGTACCTTAGACAACGCAATGTCTGAAAGCTTGTGTGACAAACCAGTTCTATAGTGCAGTGAAGTCACGTGTATCTTTGACTTTCTCCCCTTTCTTCCTATTCTTCTTTCTCAGTTTTTTCTCCTCCTCCTTCGGTTTCTTTTTTTTTCTTTTTTTTTTTCCATAATCATCATCACCTGTTTCTTCCGTCTTCCTCTAATCCTTGTTCTCAACTTTCTTTCCCTTTTCTTTCTTTTCTTTTTGTCTATCTTCTATTTCTTTCCCATCTTTTCTTCTTTCTCTACTTTTCTTTCTCTTTTTCCCGCTCCCTATCTTTTACTTCATTTTTTCCTTCATCTTCGTCATCATCATCATCTGTTTCTTCCTCTTTTCCCTTATTCCTATTGTAAACATTGTGTGAACAGACGTGAGTGAAAACATATATGTATGTATGGAGGGGAAGTGAAATATATCTCTCAATCGTAAACAAAATTCTGGATCCGCCCAAAAATTTAATCACCCTTACCATAGCCCAGGGCCAATCCCTCCACAAAATTTCACTGGAATTCATAGAAAACTTTGGGAGATATCGGGTGGACAGCAGACGGAAAGACGTATACCTCTACAACTTCGTTGCTTGAGGTAACAACCCTACTCGTACTTTGAGCAGGGGGGTTAGCATTCGGGTGTCCCTTACCCACAAGCAAACATCCGAGGTGAGGTATGAATCTCGTTTGTGCACCCAAGGGGCTTCTCCCCTCCCATAACCAGTCCCCCTAAATTCTCCTTATATCCGCCAGCATCCCCCCCCTCACCAAACAATTCTCTTTCCACATCCTACTTATTTTCTCAACTGGATTTTTTTGTTTGTTTGTTGTTTAGACGGTAGGAATGGGTAAGAAGAACTCTAGCACACGCGTGTCCTCTTTCACTCTCTCCCTCTGTTTATCTTTCTCTCTCTCTCTCTTTTTCAACCCCCCCTCTGTGTCTATATGTATATATATATATATATATATATATATATATATATATATATATATATATATATATATATATATATATATATATAATATGTTTTTCTTTGTCTGTCCTGCTCTCATATACACACGCTCGCACACGTGCCTGCTTTCACTCACACTGTTTCACACGCGTGCACGCACCTTTCATCCATCCCTTTGCGGTTTTTCTTTCCCTTCTTCCTCTTCAAAAACCCGGTTCTTTCTCCTTTTTCCTCCTCATTAAACGCTACAAGCAGAATTAAAACCCCTTACATTCATACCAGCTCCCATTTGAATGTATCAGTACCTTCTTGATGATACCTATTTCTCTATATTTCTGATGGCAAACCTTTTTGGCTTGACGTGTCGAAATTTCTTTCTTTTTTTTTTTTTACTCCCAATAATCTTTTTATTGGAGTGTCATTACACGGGTATACATGTATTTTGATAAATGCTTATAGATAAGTGGTCTATTCTTTTTTTATATGTTTATGAAATAAGTCTCATAGAATTCGAATCGAAAGTTCATAAAGTTAAGATAATGAAATGAAATTCAAAAGTTACCTTAACTTTTTTCGAAATTCGGCGTGTCACCCAAGAACTTGAAGCGAGTCACTGCTGACACAAGTGTCATAGGTTCACCATCACTGCTCTATACCTACATCCGCGAACGAAACTGTCAGCCAACATAAACTCCAACCCATCAACAGCATCTGCACTAAAGTACAAATTACTTAAGATAACCATTCGGAATTTTATTCACTCGTTCATGAGTAACCTTCTTACGATATACGAATGCCAGCAAAGGTATACGTATTTACTCCTGTTTATCTCTGTCCACACGATATCTCCAAAAGTTCTCAATGAACTTTAATGCAATTCTGAGAAAGGATAACCCATCCGTTAGGTGATAATCAATCAAATTTGGGCACAGATCCAGGGACTAAGAGATATTTCTTCGTATAACAAAACAATAGTCCAACAAATGAAAAATCAAAACTCACACAGTCACCCCTTCTGGATGTTAGCTATATATGAATTGATTTGATTTTCATTTAGTTCTTAGGAGCAGAAGTATGCGCTCTCTGGGTGCTTTCAAGTTTAGAAAAAGAGCAACCCCGTTCACTAGTCCTAGACACTAATAAAGGTGCATAATTTCATTATAGACACCTCCAAAACGAGTACAAAGACCCAAGTGTTATGCAACAGGAATGAAAAATCGATCTAGTCATATCTTATCAATTTCTATCCTATTTTCTGATTGTCTCTCCATATCTATCTATATATCTACCTATTTCAATTCATTCCTCTCCGCCTACTTCTTCTTTTTTTTTCCTCTTCCCTTTCTTTTTCTCTCTAACTCATTCTGATCGCTTCTTTTTTATTTTCCCTTTTTTTTTTAACTCAGCCTTTTTCTTTGTCCCTCTCTTTCGTTCTTCCTTTCTTTCTTTCACTCGTTCTTTCCTTCGTTTGTTCTTTCTTTTTCTTTTTCTTCACTTTGTTTGACTCTATTTCTTTAATCTATCTATATCTATATCCGTGTTTGCCAATTTCACTCTTTTCATCTCTCTTATTGCGATTTACAATTAGTTTTCTAATTAAAATTATAACTTTTAATCCTCTACCAAAGCCTTAATCTTCCAAATTATTTCGTTTGATTCAACGGTTTATGTCAGATTATTAATATAATCTACTCCCCTCTCTCTCCCCATTTCTCCTATCTTTCTCTTTTCCCATATCTATTTATTTCTTTCTCTTACTCTTTTTCTCTCTTTCTTCTATTTTCCTCAGTTTTTCTGGTCCCCCCTCTCTCCCTTTATCTCTATTCATATTTCTCATTCCGTCTCTATTTTCTCTTTCTCCCGCTCACTGACTCTCTCTCTTTATATATACTGTTCTCTCTCTCTCTTTGACTTCCCCTTCTCTCTCTCTCATTCATATACATGCATATACTTTCTCTTTCTCCCACTCACTTTCTCTTTTCTCTTTTTTCTGTCTCTCTCTTTACATATTCTTTCACTCTCTCCCTCACCCTGTTCTTCCTCTCTAGATGCTTATTCTTTTTCTTTCCACCTTCTCTCTATCTCTTTTCCTCTCAGTTCTGGGTGCTTTCCACAGATCTCACTTGACACGACCATTCTCTCACTCATTCACCCATACGCGCATGCGCGTACTAACATATGTTTCCTCACGCACATGCACAGACACACACACACACACACACACGCACGCATCCGCCGGGGAAATTTCTTCCTCTTTTTTTCTTTGCTGTTAATTTTTTATCCCGTTACACTCACACACACGCATATTAGGGACACCTTTATTCGTGCTCAGAGAAAAATTTACATTCACTCCATATTTTTTACTCCCTCTCTCTTGTTTTTCTCTCTCCCAGTTCCTTTGTTTATATCTCCCTTTGTCTCCCTCTTCGTACCTCCTCTTATCTCTCTCTGTCTCTCTCTCTCTCTTTCTCCCTTTGGCTTTGCTTATATCTCTCTTTGTTCCTAACTCTTTCTGTCTTTCTCTTTCCCTTTCTCCCCCTCCCTCTCAACTTGTACGCCCGTTCGTGAAGAACGTGCACAAATTGGAGCCCTGGTTTCCTCCCCTTTCATCCTTTCTCGTCGTCTCTCTCTCTCTCTCTTTACCGTATTCGCACGGACTCACACAGCTCTACTCATATAATCACTTTATACACATTATTATTGTAAGCGAGCACACGCACGCGCGCACACACACACACAAATACGTTCTCATGTTCAGTGCTGAAAAGGCTTCCTCCTCTTAGTGAACCCCTCTCCCTCATCGCCAGGAAATACTCACTCAGCTTTTGGGCTGAGACCATCAACGCAGCCTCCTGTGATTATAATTCTTTTATTCTTTCAAGAGAACACTCACACTCAACACAACGAGTTGAACTCTCTCCGATCTCCGAATCCTAAAAATTATCTTCCAGACTTAGTCATAAGTGAATGTACAACTTGCCAAATTGGACTTTTAAAACTTGACACAGTTAAACCGGCATAACGGGTTCAACCCACGGACAAGGTAGGTACAAACCAAAGAAAGAAAGAAAGAGAGAGAGCACGTTTGATTTCTTTACCAACGATTTAAAATCCTTCCTTCCTTTCCTTCCTTTCCTCTTGTCATACACACACGCGCGCGCGTGCACTAACATTTGCCCCCCCCCCAATCCAAAGATTTGGGTCTGGCAACTTCTATCCTAATTCATCTTCTTCCCAATCCGATATCTCCCCCCCCCTCTGTCTCTCTCTCTCTGCTGCTAGAGTCTAGTGGAGAGAGCCGGCGAAGACGACGACCCAAACTTACAAAATGGTCCCCTTCTTTGTTCTCCCCGTTTGTTACTCCTCGCCCAATTTTTGTTCATTCATAACATCGACCTAGATGTGCCCGCCTCCCTCTTTTTTTTTTCTCCATCCTACCCCTCGTGCCTCTTCTCCCTATTACTGTTTTTTTTTCTTTCTTAGTTATTGTTTTCCTTATTCCGACTAGTTGTTTTCTTGGGGGGTTATTCTCCATTTTTGCCCGACCCATCATCATCATCATTATTATTATTATTATTTTTATTTGTACCCGTTGAGTTTTCACATCGGTAGTGACTGGTTGGTGGCTTTCACTGGGAATCTTTTCTGTTATTTTATCCCAGCTGTCGTGCTTTGTACAAATACATACACACAGGAGCTTTCCGATTAGCGTCGTAGTTTTAAGTTCTTGAAACGAAGTTGAAAATCCGATTCTACCAAAAAACATAATCATATGAATGCGTGTCATTTAATTTGTATTGTAAGAATTTTGTGACTAGCTTTATGTCTAGTCACAAACAAAAAAACTTAATTCGCAATTATTCCATGTACAATATTTTATATTATCGTACATTTCAATCTTTTTCTTTTTAACCATTATCATTATTATTAGTATTGGATGAAACATTAATAGTTACTCATTATTTTCATCAAGTTTGACTACCTTCATCTAACAGTTTGTTTTTTAATTACCTTCATCTTAATTTTTGGTTGATTTTATAAAGCTTTCAATTCGGGTCATCGTTTCTATGGCAACAAATATCGTACATTTCTTTCTTTTCTTTCTTTCCTTTCTTTCTTTCCTCAACTATGTTATAACGAAACGACATTAACCGAGGAGTTCTTGTATCGTACGTTGTTTAATGTTCATATCGGCATGCCGGGTGTATCACTAAGGGTGTAAACGTGTGCCTCTGTGAACGACTATATTGTCAAAGAGAAGTACGAAATACTTATTCACTCTCTCACCTCTTTATGTTGTGAACTTCATGAACTCGATACAGTTTCAATTCCAGTGCAACTACCTACATTCATCTCGATTTCTGCTGCTCCTTCACCGCTATCAAAAACCAGATCGACAGCCCTTCGGCAGTGAGTGAAATAACGCTGGTTTTAATAGGGTAAATTATTTACAATATTTCATGTCGTGTGAATAATATTTTCGATAGTTTGATGAAGTTTATGCTGCATAATCGGGACAGATCCAGAACCATTAAGGCGTCCCTAGTCGTGGAGTGATGGTTCGTAAGTTACGCTTGCTGATCGTCACTTGAGTAGTGAGTTCGATCCTCAATGAGCGCCCTGTGCTTGTGGCCCTATATATAGAAACTTCAGTCTCATTGAGATTGAACACCGTGTAGATTGAGAAAGAAGTTTTTTTGTTTGTTTGTTTGTTTGTTTTTTGTCAAGTTTACCTTTTCAATTCTTTCCTCGCCATCTGGATCCCATTTAACGTTAAGGATGTTCAAAAGGCGACTAAACGGAAAAGAAATTCGTTTCACAAAAAGTTTTTTTTGTTGTTGTTATCTGTTGGCCACTTGTCCACAGCGTTTGAAATGTTTTTTCGGAAACTAGGTCTACAGTAATGTCTCTATTAGTAAACATTGAACATAAAAATAAGCCTGGAAATTGAGAAGTAGGTATACACCCCTCCATTTCCATCACTTCTCGTATTCTAACCTTGACCTTCGTATAATTTCCTCTCGGGGAGCACTTTTTTATTTTTTTCAAAGTCTTATTCCGTTTCGTTGTTGTTTTTTGTAGTTGTAAGATAATTCTCGTTTTCGTGACCCTTTTCGGTGCTACATCACAGCTGGTATGTATTGAACGTGCCTTTTATACATGTTTAATGATTACATCGGGTGCATCATTGAGTGGATAATCGTGTGCCTCATCTGAAACTAGGAGGAATTGTGGAAATCTGATAGAAATGTTTAGAATAATGTGTGATTTAGGAGTAGTAGATCCTAACGTATTTTTTTACAGGGAGTAAGACAGAAGTAGATTATACTCGCCACCACAGTCAATAATTGAACAACCGAAGCATAAAAATTTGAAGTCGTGAAGAAAAAGTTCCGTTGTAGAATATGAATTCTATCTATGATATCACTGGCGTTTTTCGCTGGAAAACATCATCTTGAATAGTTGTTTTTTTAACATCTAAAACATCCGGATTCTGGTGAATCTAGATGTTGTTATTATCAAAACCGTCAAAATAAGCCCCCCTCGCCCCCAAAATTAAAAACATTTTTAGAAGTGGTCTAGTGGAGTCCTGATGCCAATTTTCAAGTCTGTAAACAAAACAGTATGACCAGGAGCACAAGAACACACGGACAGAAAACTAACACACTAACGTGCACTCATAGAAAATGGTTAGAACCCTTTGCTTCCAACGGTTGTTCAATAGCAGCCATGAAGTATTAGCAATATTGTGTTAGGACCATGGAAATAGATTGCTAGAATACATCAACGGATGCAATTTATTTTTAAGGGAATTATTTTTATTACACTACTGCAAATGTTCAACGTCTTTGGCAGGGTGTAAATATGATTGTTATGTTCGTTGCTTGTATAATCACATTGTAAACTTCTTTTTACGCTGGAATAAGTCTTTTAAACAATCTAATACAGTTCTATGTATCTTTACACAAAGAAATTTTTATATTTTGAACTTTATTAACCTAATATTTCCTTGTTTGTTAGACCGACTGACACCGGAATCATTTAGTTTGAATGCAGTGTTCACGGGGAGAGACTGTCACATCTTTTTAGTTTGTTTATCTTTTCAATTCCTTTCCTGCCATCTGGACTCCATTTTATATTGATATTTAGAGTATTCAAAATGCGATTAAATGAAAACATATCTAACCCTAACCCTAATTTTCTCTTGAAGCACTTATTTGCCTTCAAATTGTTGGTTTGTTGTCTGTTTGTTTGGGTTTTTTTAATAGAAATCGAACTTCGACGAAGTCAGAAATTTCCTATTTAACTTGTTAACCATCTCTGCGACATGAGTTGAATTTCAAATGTGAATTTTCTACATAGCTTGATTTTTTTTGTCTGAGTTTTCCATCCAATAGTATCAGATAGGTCTCGTCGTAAATCAAGTGGCAGCAAGTTCTTTCAATGATACTTAAGTAGTCTCCGCATTTCCCGGTGACGGCTATGCTATTTTCTCTCACGAAATAGGTCTTGAAAATTTACCCTGTGCCGTACAGACCAAAAATTACTACTTTCCCATAGGCCAATCCTATTTTTATTTTATTTTTTTTTCCCGTTAAGTTTTGAAAGTGAAAATTAGGGTGCGTCCTTGAGACCAGAGTGACCTCGACGCTGGTACATAGGTACTATTCGAATATTTACATCAAATTATCGTGTGGATCTCTCCGGGGATCAAGTTACAACAAGTCTCCTCAAATTTCCAGCATTTTTCCGATTTCAAGAGTACTGTTTTTCGATTTCCAACTCTAATATTATTGAAAGGCAAGTCGGGACTATTCCAAGCACTCCAAATGTTATCAATACTCCTTTACGATCCGCCGCATCGCTACTGGTTATCATAAGTGCACAACAACAGACACGGTTGATGGTTGCCACTGATACTATAAGTGTGATGAACAAAATAAGAAAAGAGACATGAGAAAAGGTGGATAGTTAGTTTGATATGAGCGTGGGAAGGGAGAGGAGGAGAAAGTTTGATAAGAGGTTAGTGGGGAAGAGTTAGGTTCCTTCATAAGAGGGAAAGGAGAAGAAAAGAAAGGTAGTTTGATGAGAGGGTTGGAAGTTGGGGGGGGGGGCTAATGACGCCTATTGATTCCATAGGCGTATGGGAACTCTTTCGTTAAGGGGGCGGGTGCAATAGACTTGATTTGCCCGAAATCTTTTCGCTGTTTTTTTTCCGAATTGGACTGATTCGCCGGTAATTCAATATTTCGCCCGATTTAGGGGGTCCCCTGATTCTTACGCCCACGACTGATACTGTGTGATAGATATGGCTCTTATGTATATGATTTATTATCATTATTGTTATTATTTTCAAAGTTTAGCTTAGTACAGTGCATGGTTACAAGTACGAGTCGCTCAGTGTGTATCGAACTCATTACATGCTAGTGATGTTCGATTACCATTGTATGATGTAAATAGCATCTGGTATGCTAGATAGAAATGAACCTACTGTGAGAGAGAGAGAGAAATTGATGGATGGTGAGATATAAGACCGAGATAAATAGATATGAACAGACCGAGATAGACACAAGAACGGAATAGAAAAAATAATCATTTTAGAGCGGTAGATTTAGAAATAAAACCTTATGTTTTTAGTCATAAGGTCGGATTGGAAAACCTGGAAATGAATTCTACTTCAATATGTCAAGGTGTTTATGCATTTTCAATGTGTATATCAAGCAGAACAATATTACGTTAGTAAGGTGAACCTGTTGAGTCCTACCGCGTTCTTTAGTTTCTGTCCTGATTAGTTATGGTTTTGTTTTGTTTTTTTTTTTGTTGAATTTAGTTCGCCAATTCATATGCTAACATTTGGTGTATTAGATCATTTTAAAGATTTTATTTAAAATGTTCGTTTGGAGAAGAGACTGTGGCATCTGTTTGCTTGTTTCAGATAGGCGTGGATCGGTCTGAGGAGTGTTTTCTGTCCCAGTGGTTATTTGAATTGGTAGTTTCTTGCTGTTGCTCTGGTTGCATCGCTTAGGGATGGCTATAGCATGACTTTATCTGGACTGATGCTCCACTTAGTGTCGGTCGATGGTGAGCCGATCCGAGGTCATCTTGTATACTATGTCAGCCTCCTAAAACGAAGGGTATACAACCAATGTATTCACCCAATCGTCACTTATGGAGCTGACACATAGAACCTAACCAATAGACTGACCTTCAAACTGACAACCATGCAAAGTGTACATGAAAGAATCCTACTTGACCTCACATGGAGAGGCCACTAGACAGCACATTACATCTGGGAGAAGACAGGAGTCCGAGACATCACAGAATCCATTGAAAAAACTCAAATGGCAATGGGCTGGCCATGTTGCAAGAATGGCAGACAACTGATGGACTCACGACATGGATCCCCCGAGATCACGTGTGCAACCGAGACCGGCAGAGTACTAAATGAAGAGGCAAGCTAGACAAATTCAGAAAATACCGGCTCCGCGCCACCCACGATAGAGAAGTGTGCCGAATCCTGGGGAAGGTCTCTGTCCAACGACGGAGGTTAAGAGAATGATGATGATGTCACCCGGGGTTCTTCCGTAGAATAGTGTTTCCTGGCCGAGATTGTTTTAGCTTTTCTGGTTATGATAGATGTTTGATTCTAGGGATTTTTTTTTCGTACTCTCTCAATAGCATCCATGTTAGATTCATATCAGGGAGACCAAATTCTTTTTTATGAAAAATTTCAAAACATTCCTAGCAATTTAAATAGCAGAAACTGAAACTTCAAATATAGGCTACTTGAACAAAAGTCTCTTTTTACGAGCGAATGTCTGCTATCAAATTTATTCTTCTGATTTGATATATCATATTTCTTCCAAAATCTTTGGTTTATTATTTTTCACAAACAGGCTGTTATAAAAATTTACATAATATTAAACCGACTTTCGAAGCAAAATTCACTCAAAAAATAATTTCAGGCTTTTATATCTACCCATAGCATGGCAGTTGATGTTCTAAAGCTAATATAATGCCGTCCATCTGAGGAAAGATTACTAAGACAGAAGAAAAAAACCCTTTTTAATAACTCCATCCCGTAAAACCTACTTACTACTGAATTTTCATCTAAATTTTGATAATTTTAAAGAGCAGAAGTCAAGGAAGATGACTTTTAGAAAAGCCATGAACGCACATGTGCCAGTGCTCATTAGCCCCGACTTTTTCAGACAGTGCCTTCAAGTATGACTTGAACAAGCTAGATTACCCAAAAGGCGGTTGGCTCTATTTTAGGCCCCGGGAGCTAGAGGGACCGAATAAATGCAGCGTTTGCTTTGAGTCGCCAGAAAGCTTTTACGGATTCTCCCACCGAGGAAGATAGTTGACGAAAGTCAATGTATTATAGTCACCGTCAAAGAGTGGAAACTTTGCCGACCTGGGGGTTAGAGAGAAGGGAAAGAAGAGAGGGAGAGAAAGTAACCGACTAAGAAAGTCGGGACAAATGAGCGCTGGTACACGTGCGTTCATGGCTTTTATGGGCAGTAGATAAAGGTAGTGACGTATTGCATATGTAGCTAGACTGTAAGTTCCGTCTCTAAAACTAATACTTATTTGTTTTAACTAAAGATAAAGAAGTCGTTTCAATATGATTGTACAAAATGCTGGAAGGATTATATACATATGCTCCCCCGATATATTACAACTTATTGTGTTTCTCTATCATAAAATGTTAGTCGTGCTTGTTTGATTTTTTTTTTTCAAGTTTCAATGGAGACGATCATCCCCCAACTTATAGTAATATCAATTAGCTTTAATTGAATGCGAAAACAATTTTTCGCAACCATCTGAAGTTTTTCTGAACTTGAGAGAATAGCCGGCTAACCAGTGCGCTTACGCTGACTATGGCATCAGCCATGCCTGCCTGCCTGGGATTCCCATATCACCAGTTTCTCTTGTGATGTGTTGAATAGACTAAGAGGCGACAAGCACTCGAAGTGGCGTCACTCACTTCAATATGCTCACTTACGGTAAATTCCTAAGCGGTCACCCATTCAAGTAATGCTGTTGCTTAACTTCGGTGATTGCATGAGAACTGGTGTATCCAACGTTTTATGACCGAAAGTCTACTTAAGGGAATAAACGTCACCAAATTTCGGCGCCATTCCTGATATAGAGGCTGCTTATTATAATCACGGATTATTTTATCAGCAGGTTATAGCTGTCTGAGAGATCCTGTTCGAAAGTGATCATAATAAGTGTATTCCTCTGTACATACCATGTTAGAATGAATTCATCTGATTCCAATTCAGAGGAAGGTCGATATAGCAAGAACCATAAGTTCAAAGATTCGTCCACCGTCTGTGATCGTAGTAGCAGAAGATGGTAATAGAGGAGTAGGATAAAGAGCCAGGAGTCTATCTTTGAGTCGATAGATGCTCATACTCGTCAAATATTGTGATATGGAATATCCTGCGATATATCATTGTTGATAAAAATCGTAAATGGCAATACTTGGCCTTTTGGCCGTTTTTAGTTTTCCTATGAATATGAAAATATGGACCTCGAACATTCTATCATGACTTCATAGCAGTTGGTAAAAAAATTGATCGGAGTAGATGTCCTTTTGTTTTTGTTGTTTTCAACGACGTCTCACACTTTAGTGACATAACACCTCTTCCTTCCTTCCTCTTTCCGTTGTTTAACGTATTTAGAATTGACAGACGGACCCAGCAAAACGTGCCTTATTGAGATGATGCATCTAAAAACTTGTAGATACCAATGTAACGAAGTCGCTATTCGACGATTAAACTTGCGTTTGTTTTTTTTTACACAACTTTATGTAGGCCTTGCATGACAATAAGCAGGAAACATCTGTATATTCTACTTGACGATTAATGTGTGTATCTCGTTGAGCGTTGCAATGAAGACAATACTTGATATTTCTTCCGGTTTCAGCGGCATGGCGTACCTATTCAAAATCCAAGCAAAAGACTAAACGCGTTTGCTTTATAAACAACATATTTCCAAAGGAGAAAATGTTTACGCCGAACACGTCGTATGAAAAGTCAAGTACATCGGAAGAGTAACTAGATTGACAATAGAAAATGATCTCCTATACACCTACTTGAATCTATCTTGATAGCACTAAATAAATCTGACACTTCATGGGATAGAACACACACGCATGTGCAGCATCGTCATCATCATCATCGGTCTCTTAAGGTCCGTCGTTGGACTAGGACCTTCCCCGGGATTCGCCATACTTCTCTATCGTGGACATTGCGGAGCCAGTACTTTCTGAATTTGTCTAACTCGTCTCTCCATCTAATATTCTGTCAATAATTCATCGTCTTATCAATAGATAGATAATTTGATATGATAGTAATAGTCTTTTTAATGTTTTTACAGTGATATTTTCAATCATAGGCATGCGAGCACCCGCTCTCTATTCGGGAGAAACAGTCTAAACTTTGGGCAAACCAAACCTTTTACGCCTCTCCACCAAAGAGTTCCCATACACCTACTCCTTCAATAGAGATATTTTTTTCAGTTTATATTAATAGTATTATTTCATTTGGTAGAAAAGGCAAAAACTCAAGTATTAAAAAAAAAACTGAATAAAAAGTGATTTTTCTTTAAAATCGAGCCAGTCAGTTGATATGATTCATGGATGGAAAAATCTCGTTGTCTATGATTTTGAGAAGAGTCATTAACATTCAAAGAACCTGCCTGACAATTGAACTGATCTTTCTTATTTGTTGTTCACGTGACGTTTTGACTGATCCATTTTTACGTCCCTCCTCAGTTGTGTTATCTGTAGGTAAAGAGATGGGAATTGTTTCTCAGGAAAGTCAAAGACCGGTTGCAAAAGAAGGAAAATTATCATTTGTTGTTTTTATTTCATTTATCGAAAGATATGATGAGCTTATATACAAATCTTTCTGTTTATATGTTCGTTTGCGCTCAAATGGAATGGTCTCACTGGTCGATTTACCATCCTATTATGACATGATGAAAATTACGTCATAGAAGCTCTTGAGACTTCATGTCTGGTCACACATTAAGTTGAGTTGAGACTTTTAAATTACTTGTAATTGGTACACTTAAAATATTAAAAATTAATTACCTAATGATATAGCATTTCGGACGGGTATATTCAAGGATTTTTTTTTAAACCAAAAAGCTTGTAACGTTGGATGCAGATATTTCAACTCGTTTCTCGTGCACGACAAAAATAATAAGAATCGATTTTATTGTCCTAAAACCTTTTTGAATGAACAATTCTTTTTCTCGGCAAACGTATGTTCACATGCAACCGGGAAAATCTAAAAACGGTAAATGCATGAATCCACTTCTCACCCAGCTCTTTACCCGAACCCCCACGAGAACAAAATGTGGCATGTCAATTTAACCTCACACGTGAACGTGTGGGGCAGGAACATTTTTTTTTATTGTTGCGTGGACTTGAATGCAACAGACTGCACAGCAATACCATAAGCATCACATCTGCGTCCATCTGGTCGGAAATGATCTTCCACTTATAGATTTGGATAATTAGCATTTCTCACAAAGATATGGGTAAATATCAAAACAGTTGGCGATCTTTAACATAGCGAGGCAGTCCATCCTGGGCGAGGTGCTAGCTACTCCTGCCATTTTAAAAACTGACAAGAGCTACAAACAATGGATGGAGTCTCCATTGATGGCTCAAGAAATTAAAACCAGATCATTTCCTCTTGTGTCGCACGAAACTGGAGCAACCGTGCCGAGCTTTAAACTTATAGTACTCCTTCATTCCTTGCTCGTTTGATTCAAATTGGATATGATGGCATCAAGTCTTCAAGAATAATCGGATATCTTTCTTTCTTCTTTCGCGGTTATTTGCTTTTATGCTTCTATGAACTGCAGGCGGGGTGCGAGGCTCCTGTGCCACCCCTACCCACCCACGATCGAAACGGAATCGTGTAGAGTTAGATCCGAGGAATGACAAAGACTTGGGAATCGGACTTATGCTGTTCCGGAAATGATGTCATTAATGTAATCTTCAATTTCTTTCTCTCAAGAAGGAAGCGCCTTATTTTGCCAGAATTCTACTGTGATTAATCCACTTAGTCAATTAATCATTTTTTGACGAGCAAAATCATTGATGTTTTTTTGGGGGGAGGGGGTTCGAAGGGGTGAGGGCTTGGGGTATCCATGCATTTGCATATTCGCACCAGCAGTCTGGTGGTTACTACTGAAGTTTGAATGACTGCGTGTCTCCTCGAATCTCCAGCACCTTTCTCAGCATCCCCGAAGACTACCCATCAGCACTACCGTAATCTGGACCTTCTCTTACTCTAATTTCCAACTCAACTAATCTATTGTATTATTATTACTCGCTTGGGGGCCACCTTCATCAGTTATCATGCTCGATTTCAAGTCACTTTCGTAGTATAGAATGATTATCATAATTATTTGCAAATGAGTAATAGAAACTGCCCCATATTTTGAATACCCCCCCCAAAAAAAAAATTCATTCACTCTTGACCCTTTAAAAGGGAAAAAAAGTTCCCCCTTACTTTTGACGCCTAGAATGACAGTTTTCCCTCATATTGATATCACTAAAAGAAATACTCCACGTTCTTTTGACTCCTAAATAGAAAAAAGGATTTCTTTCACTTTTGACTAGTAAAAGAGAAAAAATGTTTCGCACAATAGTTTGCACACACTGTTGATCCCTTTAAAGGGGAAAAAGTATACCCTCACTTTTGACCAAAGAAATGAACAAAAGTTTCCCTAACTATTGACCCCTAAAAGAGAAAATGCTCCTCTACTTTTGTCCCTTTAAAGGAGAAAGACCTTCAATATCCAACACTCCCCTCGGTATCTTGTAGCTATCGTTTGGATCCTATAAAAGACAAATGAGAAACCCCAAGTTCCCTGAAGAACATCATCGATGAAATTCGTTGACCTTTTCTAAGGTTCATTTTGAATAATCTCATCTTCAGAGTGAAATGTCTGAGACCCCTAACGATGATGAGGAGAGTTGATACAAGTATAGTGGCTCCAAGGAGAAGACACTGTCATGTGTTCCCTCACAGTGCATCGAGTGTTTGAGAAAAGGACCGGGTGCCTAATCTGACCCTAGCTTGGCAAGATGTTCCGTTGATCGACGGTGGAAGGCGAAGACTACTGCAAAAAAAGTTTTGTTACTGTATACGGTACCTGGTATTCCCGGAGAGTTACCAATCTGGCTTATGACCTGGGTCGACGTCGCTTAACCTCGGTGGTCGCACTAGAACCGGTAGTCCGACACGATTTGGTTGTGTACAGAAACCATTATTGTATCGTTGGCTCGTTAACCTTTTCTTCCTTCAAATACTAAATTGACGTTTCTCTCTGTCTCAACTGCATTGCATTTCAAACGAACCTCGTACAAAAAGGGGTAAACATAGGATATCTGCCTGGCATCATCTCCAGATGGACAATGGAGGCCGTTGACGAGGTCTCTGTTTCTGTTTCATACGTCAGGTTAGTGTTCCTTGCAAGCCTAAAATCTGGTCGAATCCAGGATTTTTATTCCTACGAGTTTTCATGACCCCCTTGGCAGGATGCAAGTCCAACGAAGAGAAACTTTCATCCTAATCACTTGGCTTAGAATGTACTCAATTAGCTGCAGAATGCACAGGGAAATTTGTCCCAATGAAGAGTTATCCACGCTCTTTGGTCATCCCTACCAGGAGATTACCAAGTAATTTAGAATAACTTGAGAAGCGGTTGAGTATTGTTGTAACTTGGCAGCCACTCACAAGGGACATTATTGTGCATGCGTGAACACTCTCGTGTGCAGTTACTCAATCTGCAATAAGACACAATTGTGCACTGCGTGACCACTGCATCTATAATTTCACGATCACGATGAGACACTGAAGTATTATTTACATCGTTCTCACTTAAAGCGGACAAACGTTAATTTCCAAGTTCAACGTCTGATACCGGAATCAACTGTGTTCAGCCACTCTTACCCCGAGTGGTTGCATCCATAAATTCGTCACGTCTCGTACAAGTTTCATTTTGGCAAAACATCGCACTCCTAGATCTGTCAGCTCCCTTACAACTCGTATTTAACTCCTCATGACCTCTGGCTTTTCATTAAGAGATTTCAGATGATGGACGAGATTAAGGAGAAGGTGATAAGGCTGTTGATAGTGATCCCCAAAGAGCACTTGCAGACTGTTTTGAAAAGTGGAAGGAATCTTGTGGTAAATGTGTGATGTCCCGAGAGAGAGAGAGAGAGAGAGAGAGAGAGAGAGAGAGAGAGAGAGAGAAGAGAAGAGATATGTGTGGTCTACGTTGTACGAAATGAACGGGAGAGTTTGAGCGCTGATATTTGTCTTTACCCGCACCTCTTAAACAATGTCAGTCGGGACGGAATAGGAAGTCAAATGAATACCTAACCCACATATTTACGACAATGTGACAACTCTGGGAGTGACATCTCTAGTGCCTTTACGACTCTCTTGCCTCTGATTCATGTCTTTCCCTACTGAAACTATTATTTGTTCATCTTCTCCACGCAGCCAACGCTTCAAATCGCAGTGAAAAACTTCAAGTTTTTATGATACCAGCAGTTAACCACAAATAAGGTAGATATTGAAACATTTTTTTGATCGCTTGTAGCCTTACAGCAGAATTGAACAACTGTCGACGGTGAAGGGTTCTAACCTCTTTTTTTTAATATATATGTGCGTGTGTTTATGTATACCAGCGCTCCTGGCCAAACCGTTTCGTACACTTTGAGACTGGCATCAGCGTTCCGCTAAATTTGACTTCTGGGGGAAAAAAAGCTTTTTTTCTTCAACTGTTTTGGGGCGTTATTTTGACGGGTTTATTAATAACATCTATATACTCCAGAATCCAGAAGCAACCGATTCTGGAGAATCCATATGTTTCTAGGTATTATTTTCACTCTATCTTAGATATTTTCCATAAATGCCCGTGATGTCGTAGAATTCATTCTGACCATAGTTATTCTTCGATAGGAAGTTTTTATATGACTGCAAATTTTGACACTACGGTTGTTCAATTATTGCCTGCGATGGCGAGTTGATTTCCTTACTAACAATCTTATTAGGCGCGGTGTAATGTTTCGCAAGTTGGTCTCGTTACAATTAAGTAATGAGTCCGATCCTCACTGGGTATCCCATAATTGTTGTCGTGTTCCCAAATTAAACAACGCTTCGTAAATAAGCACTAACGAGGTTGTTGTAGTGTTGTCAGATTGTAATAAGTCAACTTCCGAGTCAACAAAATCTGTGTTGGCTTATGATAAGAAAGCTAAACTAATCTATCAAGTCTAAACAGACCTAACACTTTATAAAATGCATGATAATTTTCTCTTCATGCGTGAGAATGTATCAAAATGTGAGTCTCGCGCATTCTGCGTGAGACGCGGAAGGTCTTTCATATATTTTTAAGTGTTTTGACCTGTGTGTATAAAAACCTATTATGTGTGTGTGGGGGGGGGGGGTTCAGGAAATCAGTAACTTTTTTTCTTTCTTGATCTAATAATGTTGAAAATTTCAGCCCTCTAGCTCCATTGGTGCGGTCTGTAAGTGTGATACACGCATACACAGCCAACCAGCAGACAGTTTGGGTTGACGGTTTCAAAAAGTAACACCGGCTCTCATAGTACGTAAATATTAACATCGGAACTTTTTACAGAATAACGGATAGTGCACTGCTCTTGCAAGTTACATTTCACATCGGATCCTCCATAGATGTGGATTTTCGTGCTGAACTGCCTTTTTATCGCATGACCGAGTGGCGGATCGTTATGGTGCTACACGTGATTCCATCATGGGTTTGACAATGGATAAATAGCCTTACGGAACCAATACCCTCCAGGCTGGCTTGAAAGCAAAGTTGTCCGCTAGAGGGCTCAGTCTTCCCTACAATTTTCCCCATAGGTGGGAGGGGGAGATTCATGACTTTACGAAGGGCATTAGTGCAAAGAGAACACTGTTCATTCTCCTTGTTGTTAACCCTTCTGTAACTCCACTCCTCTGAATCTAACCGGACGAGCTGCATTTGACAGACATGTCGAAATGTGGCTTTAGCATATGAAATAGACGTGATACTTTTTTTCCATCTGTTAGAGTTGTTAGTGTACAAAAGAACTTCTATTATATTATTGCTAGATTTCGTATTAGTCCACTTTCACGGGAAGATAGGCCGAATACAGTTGATTCCGGTATCGGACGTTGAACTTCAAAATGAATGTTTGTCCGCTTTATGTAAGAACAATGTAAATAATACTTCAGTGTCTCGTCATGTTTGGTCGTTTATAAAGCACAAAACATTCAATGCCAGAGGACGTTAATTGACGTTTAGATTTTTCCCTCAAATCTTTTTTCTACAAGATACGTTAACAATGATTACTCCCAAGGTAGTTTTTTTTTTTTTTTGACTGAGATGTATAATCTAGGTAACTACTTAGTTAGAAGTAGATAATTGATGTATGTAATTTGAGCGATACAATGTGTTTTGAAGTCATACAACATTGTTTGTTAGGTTAAATCATTATGGAAGACATTTTCTTCTGATTCAAATCCCAGGCGTATATGTAGAGCCGTTTAGCAAGTGTTTATTTATTCCCAAGGGAGTAATTCTGACCGGGACTCCAATCTACTCAGACTGCTATACTGTCAAGTTACTCCTCTGAGGTGGAGGTTACAGACCTTTACAGTCAGTCCACATCTGCTCAAGGGCTTCAGACTCCCATAGCTACCTCAGGCATCTGCCGGAAGGAGAAGGAATCTCCAATCAAACCTACGATCTTTGGACCCAGCTCGGTGGGCCATAGGATGCAAATCCGTAGTTCAAAGGTTGGAGTCCTCCATGCTCATATCCCATTTCACCTTAGAACTTCATCGCGCAGGCTGGGGGTTATTCCACCGTCTAAGGATTACATAATCTTTGAAAACTCTCCCAAAATCTTCGTCCACTCATTAATCTATTCAAGTATATCTATCAGAAAATCTGTAGACGTCTGCTAAAGACTCTGATTATAAATGATTCCGCTTAGCTCAATACGACATAAGGCCAAATAGAGGTAAACGGAGTTGGATGATTGTGTTCTACCCAAACTTCCAAGTAGGAGGTGCTGAGTGGTGTAACGGTTACCTTTTCTGTTTCGGTTCCGATCTCAGTCAAGGCCGTTGACGTTCATTTCGCACTGATGCCCTAAATACATAATCTCCCCGACTCTACGGGTAAATAGTAGGTCAGTTGGAACTCCTTAATCCTGTGACACAGTCCATCCAAGAGAATGATATTCAGACAGAAAAAAAATGACAGCTTAGCAGTCGCCATGGTTGGTCCCCAGCCAGGGTGAAAGAGTTAGATCGGGCTTAGGGTAGGCAACTCACCTCATAAAACCTACTTGTTACTCAAACCTCAGCAGAGGAATTGCAACCCTATGCCCCCCCCCAAGAAGTCTGCAGAAATAAACAAAAACAATCTTCCAATTATGAAATCACTGCTTGCCTTGAGGAACGGCATTCGCCATCTAGGCTTTTTCACTTGAGCTCGAACACCGATCACGAGCTCTACTTGGATGTATGCTACTCTCTCAACCACTAAGCTAGCCCCAACTGCACTGTTTATTCCTTGGTACTGATGTAACGGAAGTCTCAAATCTTTGAGATAGGAATAGCTTCCGGTTCCGGCATTGGAGGCAATTATTTAGATTAATAACAGATGGAACTTATATATTTTTTTAACCCTTTGACCATTAATCTTTGCTTTGAAATCTCTTGAACTGATCTCCCTTTATAGCTGCTCGTGTTACAAATTAAATCTTGACGAGTACAAAAATCATAATTTAAACTGTCGACAAGGGTTAACCCAGATATTTTGCAGCTGTTCAACCCTGCGAGGATGGTAAGATGAGAGTGAAGGTTGGGTTAGACGTATTAGCTTATAAATAGAGGCGCGACGCATATGGTACTTGCTTAAAGCGTATCCGTGTTTTTCAAGTCTCTAGAACAGGGTTTCTCAACCATTTTCCCCTACGTTCCCTTTTGGTTATTTTTTTTTTTTTTTTAAATCTATCGTCCCCTTTTTCTGCTCAACTTTTGCCACGTTTGGAGCGATATTTCCCCCTTTTGAGAATGACTATTCTACATCTATATGATGCCTTCATGATTTTTTAAATTAAATACTCAAATCAGGTATCTTAACTGTATATATCCCAAAAAGAAATGATCTTCATGTAATACCTTATACTGGTTATAACAAGTAGATTTCATGATAATTATTCATATTCGTTATACACGTGCCTACAAAATGAAATGACACAAAACATATATATATATATATATATATATATATATATCACCCCCATTTTCTTTCGTTATTCATTCTATTTTTGTGCTGTCTGGGTCAAATTATACATTCACTGTGTAATAAATAATGGTTTCGAAGTAATGTAACGCATATATATATTGTAATTCGACAAGTTATTCCTTGACTTCAGCAACATGAAATTGGAGATCGCCATTTATATGTAACAATATATCGCACCCCACCTCGGCTCAGCTTGCACCTCCTTGATGGCGATGTTGCCCCCGTTGAGAATGCCTGCTCTAGAACATCCTTTCTCAATCAGGGTCCCACGGAATCCTAGGGTTCCATAAGAGGTTGTTCGGG
>OY735227.1:22318565-22378565 GCA_963457665.1 Thysanoteuthis rhombus | reverse complement strand
CTAACGCCGATAATAATTCACCCGAATTCCATCTTCTTTAATATCATATTGAAAGTCAGATTTGTCCAACTGAATTTGGCATGACACGCTCACTCAATGAACCTCAAGGGAAATTCTCAAGTAAAATATATACAACGTCACAAGGCCAACTAATTAAGCCTTTATTATGACCTGTCATTCTGGAAAACAATAGTTTGATGATGACGTGTGCAGAATAATTGCATAGATGACCAGATGTAACTGCAATCAAAGTTGCACCTGTGTTCGCGATGAGAGTCCTTTGCATCTTGACAGTCGCCCCTATAAAGAATGGGGGTCATTATTTACAAGTGGTTGATCCTTGTGAGACTGGGGAATAAGTTATCAAATGAGATCGAGCAATGGGACGAGGAAGAGATATGAGTCGACCAGTCAGCGTTAGTTCTCACCAGGGTTTCAATTTTAGACATTTTAGCCATTTTAGCCATGTTATCGTCAAATTTGACGATTTGGGCTTTTTTTTTTAATTTTTGTTTTTATTTACCAATCTATTTATTTATTTATCTATTTATAATTATTATTATTTATTAATTACTAATTTTTTATTTTATTTTATTTTATTTAAAAATTTTTCATGAACTTTTTGGTTGGTCCATATTCAGATTTTTGGCCATTTTTAATTGAAGCATAAATGAAACGAAACCATGTCTAAAACTACACGTCTACTTGGTTATTTTTTAATACATATCTGAGAGTCGATAAGGGATCAAGGATTGCATGCAGGGGCAGATGCTCTAAAGAGTTTGGGGAGCCCTACTTTAGATAATTGAAATATAGGATTAATAGAGCTAAGTTGTCGTTGCTGTAGTAATATTTTTCATAAATCACCATTTTAACGTGTACTGCAGTATTGCATTGTTTCATCAACAAATTTGGCTTCGGATAATTTTTCTGTGTTTTTTTTTTTTTTTTGGTCAGAAATGTCTCCAATCATCTGGCAACCCTGATTCTCACGTGTCTTCTGTCTAACGACATAATGTTAGTGACTGCTTAACACGTCTAATGCAAGTAGCCCGATCAGACTGAATGACCCAGGGCAATTAATTAGCATGTAATTGAAATTCCTTCTTAGTTAGCGTGATTAATTTCCTCGCCTGCGCCCGAGTCACTCCTGACTCCTATTCTACGCGTGTTCTCTCTCGACGGAAATGTACAACGGGGCAATTAGCTTCCCTCGGTCCTTACACCACAAGTTTGACCGAAGTAGAGAGGGGAAAAAAAGACTGGTTTGATATTGCCAGAAGGAAGCAAACTGTTTCTCAAATGAAATGTTTGGATTCCAGTTAGAAAGAGTGAGTCGAACCGCTGAGACATCCAGCGCTATTAGTCACTCGTAAAGCAATATTCCACAGCAGAGGAAAGCTGTAATATATCTGTTACTGCAAGATTGTGAGAGTAATGATTTCGTGAAATCCCTCGAGATCGTGTAAAATTCCTGAACATTTCAGTCATATGTAGTAATGGTTTACAAGCTTGCGATGCTGAATATCATCATTACAATAATGAGTTTTATCCTCACTAGGAGTCCCCCTAGGATGGCAAACCTTTGGCAGAGCAATCTCAACTTTCAAAAACCAGACGAGCCCAATTATCCTAAAAAGAAGAGAATACAACGAATGCATCCGCCCGATAGTCACTTATGAAGCTGAAACATGGAACTTAACCAAGAGACGGACTTGCAAACTGAGAAGCATGTAACGCACACATGGGAGAATCAACCTCTCATGGAGAGAACACAAAACGGCACAGTATATCAGGAAGAAAATGGGAGTCTGAGACATCATAGGATCAATTAAAAAACTAAAAATGGCAATGGGCAGGTCATGTTGCAAGAATGGCAGACAACCGATGGACACCACGACTCACAACATGGATCCCCAGAGATCACATGGGGAGATGAATTAGACAAATTTAGAAAATACTGGCTCTGCTACGCCTATGACTGAGAAATGTGGCGGGTCCTGAGAAAGGTCTATGTCCAATGATGGACGTTAAAAGACTGATGATGAGGAGCCCCCACTATTGTTCCCATTTTATGGCCTATCGATATCCTATAGAATGTAGAAATAAACTGTGATATCATTTATTGTCTTGATTTATCTCCACTCACTGTGAATATTTACAAGGCTCACTGCAAAGACGTTGCTATCCCCAAACAATCGACTAAACTGTCGCTGGACATGAGCCTTCCTTAAGTCGCCAGACTTCTCGATCGTGGGCGTCGCGGAGCCAGTACTTCATCCAATGTTTTGCCGGCCACAATTTCGCATACGATCTCTGGAGATCCATTTTCAGTACCAGTACTATCCCTCCGAGAATGCTGGATTTAGGCATAAGCTATAAAAGCTACTACTTGGACCAAAATATATGAAACAAGAGTACTTTTATTATTGTGGTACGGGTGTGATTGTTTATTTCGACTCGATAGCTCGAATCGTGGCTTATTTGTCAGTGCTGACCTCAAAGCAATTTCCATGTTCTTGAGATTTGGGTGGTATTTAGTTTTGTTATCGATTTTGAAAAGGCCAATACGCACAAATTGGTGATAACGAATGATGAAAGAGCTGTCATCGCTAAATTTTACAGTCGTAGACGTATGAGACCTCTTTGGTTGAAATGGGTAGAGGGCTTCATTTGTGCGAAATTTTACACGGTTTTGCCTGAATTACTTTGATTTGCCCGATTTGGGGGTTGGGGGCTGCCCTTCCCTTCGGATTGTACGCCTATGCAGACAGTATTGGGAATTCAGCTTTAAAACCAAGCCAAAGTTGAACTGTTAAACGAGGGCTGACTGCCAAGACGACGTTTCTTTGAAGATGATTTTGGCGCCGATGTTTATCTATGAGAGCGCTTCAGTCAAATACACCTCGCGGTTCAAGATGACAAGAATTTTTAAACATGAGTTTTATTTATTTATTTTCGGTATAGGTTACATTATTTATTCCTTCTTGTCTTCAGATTTCTTCCGTTGACTCTCTTCTTCTTTGTAGGTTCACAAAATATTCTTATCACTTGATCAAAAGAATAAACTCTACAATCATTGCTTTGGGAATAAACATAGACCCTTTGGCCCCGTTGATTAACATAAGCAAAAACTTTAATGGCCACCGAAACAGTTTGTTTGTTTTTTTGTTTTGTTTTGTTTCTCCCTTTAGAAACTGCCAACCAAAACTGTCACCATAGGTTTCGTCAGTTTTCAAGTTGGTCTGGCTGGCTACGTATTTACGTGATAATTATAAAGACATTTCCGTCGGAATTAATTTTTGCTCGGTGCCGGTTTTACTCGGCAGCGAAACGAGCGGCCTTGGATCATGTAAATAAATGAAAACATTAGCGTCGTGTGGGAATCGTATGCATGTACGTCTCCCGTGTACGGCCCGGGCCAATGAAGCTAAAGGGCTGAGACTTTCAAAATCCACTTTCAATATCTAGAAAATGTTTTTGATTTTTTTTTTTTTTCCCAAGTTTTTAGAGGCAGGTCTCAATTTACAATGTAAGTATATGCTAAATTGATCCCCCAGTTTGTGTCTGCATTTTTTTATTTATTTATTTGTTGTTTCTTTTTTAAGCTCAAACTGTAACTTATTCATTGATCATCCCTTTTTTTTTCACTTTTTTTTTGATCGATTGACCTCAACACAGCACGCTGCCAAGAAATCTTGGTTACGTAACGGTCTCTATTGAGTGACTAACCAGATATGATTTTTTTATTTTATTTTATTTTTTTTTTATTACTATAATTATCTTATTTTATTTCTTGTGGAACTTTTAAAATACACATTCACGGGTTCAGTTGCTCTTGCGTAGTGTGACATACGAGGCATTGATTTTAACTCCATTAGTAGAACGATGTATGGTGAACCAATCGTTGTTTCCGTGGATATTGTGAATTTTAATTCCAGATTAGGCGTCTGTCAGGCTCCCACGATGGACTGCCTATAATCTACAAAGGGGATATTTCAGAGCAAGCTTTGGTAGAACTATATCTGTTGTTGCTATCACAGATTATTTAGTTACAAGATGGTGGGTAATAGGTAGCGACCTACTCTAGCAGACATCGCAACAGTGTTATGAGTTCGATCCTCACCCAGTGCCCCTGATTCGTGGCCTTGTACCCCACTAGTTTTGATCAGTTCACTGGGAAGTTGTGGTTAGTAAGTTAATACGTGTCTATTTTGACTAAAGGTTAGCTTAGTCTAACACAAGTCCAAATGAGGGTATGAATATACTGTGTAGCCTATCTGTTTGTTTTGAAGATCAGTGTTTGAAACTCTGGTCCTTTTTTTTTCATCTGGGTTTGAATACCGACAACAAGCACCAGTGGAACGTACGTGAGTGTCTGACTATCTTTTTGTTCCACCAGTAATCTTTCAAAACATGTAATAGTAGCATGTGCATCCAACCACTCAGAAAAAGATTATGAAGATGTCAGAAGATCTGTAGGGTCAAACTGTACCAGAGTCCAGTTTTAATCCATTTTTATTTATTTCATCACGTAAAGTTATTGTACATCATCATTATCAAATTTTTTTACTGTTTTCATTCATTCATTTAATTGCTTTTTATCGCGACTGAACTCAGGCCGATTTTATTTCAGCAGTGAGTAAATCAATTAACAGCGCCGAATGCGGTTCGATTCTCACCCGGAACCTTTTCTTCATTCCGATCCGCGCTATTGATTTATTTACTCATTGCGTAATATTTTTTCTCATATTAATTATGATAAATATCATGGTCATTACCAATTTCATGGTTAATACAACATAAATGTCTACAGAAGCTTTATTAGTAATTGTGGGTTATATATGAGAATAGCTTTAATCCTTTCCCTAAAATCCTGTGCATTATTTCTTATTGGATAGGGACAGAGCTGTCTTTGAAGCGATTTGAAGCTTGTGGGTTGAGCAAAGTCTCAGGGGCGCTTCGGCACTAAACCCTTGCTTATAGCACATAAAACTTGGGTTTCTCAATTGGAAAATTTGTGGCATCTAGCCGCAAGAAATTAGGGTTTAGAGAGAGTTCTCTATCTCTGCTGTTTAATGATATGAGCGTTAGTTTTTTATTTTTCAAATTAAAGTTTGGGGCCACTGCTCAGACCACTCCAAGTTTGGGGAATTTTTACCTCATCCCTTATTTTTTTTATTTTTTTTATTTTTATTTATTTTTTCTCAATGGGCAGAAGCATTTACCTTTAAACTGTAGCAAAGAGCAATGGCGGTAGCTTTGTCCGTACGTAAGTATGTACGTAGGTATGTGAATTTTTATTTTTCATTTGCAGTGTGGGGTGGGGTCGTTTTGAAGATTTGTGCGTTTGCGGTAGAGATTGGCACGAAATGACTCCACTGACCGTTTCATACAACGAAATCACTCTGGCTCGATGGGTGCTGTTCGCTGATCAATTAAGAAAAAAATTCATTCAACGTAGGCGATTGTGGTAGTCGTTGTTGTTGTCTTCGTAGTTGGTAATTGTGACAGTCGTATTAGTTTAGTGGAATTGAAATCCTATGCCCCGTGACCAACATGTCCGAACTTAGGTTTCTCGGTCTGTGACGATGCATTGGGGCATGTTCAAACCATTTAATCTCCTGTTTAATTCTGTTCGAGGTCAGCAATCTTTTTCGTTGTCGTTACCGTGGAGACCCCCCACCAAAAAAAACTGGAAATACTTCTGAAACAATGAAAGAAAACTGATCTTCGTGTCAAAACAAAGGTAATTGTGGTATGTGAATACAATGGTACTATCAAAAATGAACACACGGACATTTTAAGAAAACTTTGCCATGGCAAGGTTATCGAAAAATACTATAAGTTATTCCTAAACAGTTGGAGAATGTATGAAATCTTATGAGTTTTACGTTAAATTATAGGTAATTGGGGATTGTGAATACAATAGTGACCTATGAAATAATAAGAATCACATTTGAAGTATTCGTTGCAAAATAATATGGTGTATTTACATGATATATGCTATTGTTACAGTATTGTAATTTTTTACGGTACACTCACATAGAATATCAGATATTTACAAACAATAACTGTGACGTACTACGCCAACAAATGAAATTCTAGAACTGTTATGAATATTCACTTGATTCTATCTCAGTCTTGACCAAATCATATTCAATCAACTCTACATCAGATTGAACTTCTTGATCGGGGTGCGGGGGGGGGGGCTCGGTCTTCAAACATTCATCTTCAGTCTCGTCGAGCTCGTCTTCTTCTTTGTCTGAGTCAGGCTCATCTAATACTTCATTTTCGAAAGTGAACAGCTGTTGAAAGGCTGGTTTTGAATACTTCTCGCCATAATGTTTGCTGTTTCTCAAAACCCAACCATGCTCAAAGGATGAGATGGTTGACGAGTTGATGGTGTAATTGGAGATAAGACACGTAATTTTCCTTCTCGATACGATTTAAGAGGGTATCTTTATGTGGGAGAAGATGAGATGTTTTGTTTTTGCACATAGTTTAGCACAGTGATTCACTAGATTTGTCACCATAGACATAATTGATGACAAATTTGGCAAGGTTCTTGATAACTAATACTTTCAATCCTAGGGCAGTTACACATTCCTGGAGCAAATTGATTCCGTCTTCATTTGTCAGGGTTTTTTTTTTACTGTGAACATAAAATGACGAATTACCATCACAGCCTGTTATTGTGTGAAGTTCTATAATTGATTTAGAGTGATCACCTGGCAACAGTTGCTTACAGTTGATGAACTCTCTGTTCTTATGAATGTATGAGTTTGTATCTTGTGGGTAATATATGCAGCTGGCACAAAAAAAATCAGTGTCTTTAGCATCAATGACGACCGGAGAAACCCGTTTGCGCATTCCTGGATGAATTAGTTGCCTAGAATGAATATTATAGCTAGCTTCTGCCAGCTGGGTCTTCTTAGTTCTTTGAGATGTTGTTATATGCATCCCCAACAGAAGAGAAAACATAAGTATCCTCTCGGTCCTTTCATCATTTATCGGTCTACGTTTTATTGGAAATGAATGGCAGATCTTTCACTCAAACTTCATAGATGTTGTGTCATCATCATAAGGATCATTGACCCATAAGAGTATACAACCAATGCATCTTCGCAATAGTCACCCATGGAGCTGAAACATGGGACCTTACCAAAAGACTGACCTGCAAACTGAGAAGCATGCAACGCACACATGAGAGAATCATGCTCAACATCACATGGAGGGATCACAAGACAGCAAAGTACATTATGGGGAAAAATAGGAGTTCGAGACATCGTAGAAACCATTAGAAAACTCAAATGGGCTGGTCAGGTTACAAGAATGGCAGACAACCGATGGGCATCACGACTCACAACATGGATCCCCATCGATCAAATGCGGAACCGAGGCCGACAGAATACGAGATGGTGAGACGAACTGAGCAGATTCAGAAAATATCGGCTCCACGACACCCACAGTAAAGAGGTGTGGCGAATCCTGGGGAAATTCCATCTCCAACGACGGACAATAAAAGACTGATTATGAGGGTGTATTTGGCATTTGTATGTTTGGATAATACCATATCGGTACACTCATCAATAAAGCCCTTCCAAATCCAGCCATCAACTTTTCCCTCTATGTCAGCTTTGGATGTTATTGCTGTTCGTTCGTAAGATCATCCCACAATCTTCAAGAACAATGTAACAGATTACAGATTTTGGTCAGGAGAACGTAATTTGCTCTTCTGGGTTTTTTTATATTTGGCTACTTTTTGAGACGTTTTGTTGCCAAGAGAATCTTCCTCTACGCACATCGGAATGCATTCGAAGACATTCTCAGTTACCTAGCACTTTCCACTGGCATTTGCGGTATAATTCTCGCCATGATGACTGTTATATACATCTTCTACCGAGAACACTGAAATTTGAAAAGGGAGAAATTCATACACAGGATGTTTCCAAAGTTGCTTTAAATCTTTAAAATTCGTTAGTTTATAGATCCAATTGTGACTGTTTTTGTTTAATTGACTCTATGAATGCAGCTATAATGTATTATTATGATACTTCATTGCAAAACGAAATAAATGATATCATAGCGTTTATTCACGATTAAATAGGAATTATATCTTAGGTGGGATTAGAACATTCCTCTTTTTATGACAAAAGCCCCCGATACACTACCACGCCTGATTCTGTCAACACTCTTTTTACCTTTCGTGGGTGTTCCTAATAGTTCTACGATTTCATTTGTTGACAACGATAACAACTACTTTAAAGTTTGCTTGTAAATATTGAATAATTGATATTCCATGAAAAGGTTTACCATAAAAATTGTAAAACTAAAATAATAATCGCATTTATGTAAATAATCCTTATTTTGTGCACTGCTGAGTGGTTACCATGGCAACTGATACTTCAGATGTGATTGTTATTATTTTACCAGGTACTATTGCATTCACAATCCTTAATTACCTATAATTTGGCCACTCGTAAAATTTCGCCTATTTAGAAACAATTTTTACAATTTTTCGGTCGTTGCCATAGCAACGGTTCTTTAAACTATACCTAAGCTTTTTTTATGGTACCAGTGTATCAACAGACCACAATTACATGTTTGACTCAAAAAAAAAAAAAGTTGTATTGTTTTGCTTTGTTTTTTTGGTTTGTTTGTTTTTTGTTTTGTTTTTGTTTTTTTTTACATTATTTCAGAAGTTATTGGTGTTTTCCATTGGGGGCGGGGGCTACCATAAAAAAAGTTTCTGACCTCAAGCCGAAGTATATAGGAAGGAGCTTAAATACCCTATATCCCTTGATGCATCATAAGAGACCGAGGGAGCTTGATCAGGACATGTTGGTCACGGAGAATAGTTTCTTCAACCCACTATTCGTAGTTACTAGTCATATTAGTCTTCATACTAGTAGTTGCTGTCTTATTAGTAATAATAGTAGTCAATTTTATAGTGGTAGTCGTAGTCTCCTGAGGAGATATCCTCTTAGTACTACTAGAATTGCAATTAGTAGTGATATTCATTGTGTTTGTCGTCACTGCGATGATAGTAATGATTTCTTATCATTTTTATTAATTGAAATTTTGAATGAAGAGAAGAACAGTACCAGTAAGTCACCCTAGTAGAGACTAGTACAACACGATATAACCCAAGAAAATTAGTACCACTGTGACCAAAATTGAGATTGGTACCTACAAGATAAGAAATTAGGGTAAGGAAGGGCAGAATAAAGGGTTTTACGGCAATTTATTTAACTCCATTCGGCGTACGTCATTTTGAACTGGGGGCCTGTGCGGCCACCCAAGACCTCTTTCAATGTTGTCTTAACAGCCTAACCTAACCAAGTGAATATTAGTACCACCCAATTAAACAAAATGAAGATTAGTACTACCCAATCGGTACAAGTAAAGATCAGTACCGCTAAGAGGAAAAGTGGTGCTGACCTTTAATTGACCTGAAATTTTCCTGGCCAAGCCTTCGGCGCTCCTTTTCAATCATTCTTTTGGTTTATTATTTAGGAATGGGTTTTTACACGCTTGGATTAGGGTATGTAGACTGATTTAAGCTTAGTTTGTCTCGTTGGTACATGAGCTTGAGTAACATTGAATTGAAGATCGAACCCTCTGGCAATGTCTTACCTAACTATTATCTCGCTGCTGACTATTGCTTTCTCGTACATGTGTGTGCGCCGCACAGGGGCGTAGCCGAGGGAGGGTTTGAGCAGTTTTAGATTACCCCCACCAATAGAGGGCGATACGCTACTACCTTTCTACTAACGTTAGATATTAACAAATCTCATTAAAAGTTGGAGGGAGCCCATCAAGCAGACCCTCCTCACCCCGCCCGGGTCCTCAGATATCTAGCTAAATCACTGCTTTTGAACAGGCTGCCTTCAGACCCCAAGGTTTTTGCAAGGTCTGTCTACGGACCCTCAACCCCGTGTGTATATAACGCTCCCTTATTATTCAGGGTTGAGCACTCTTCAAGTTAGGTAACTCGTTCATTATAAACTTGTGCAATGCTCTTCCAACTTTGGAATAGAGCACTCTGGTGGATGGGGAATTGTGCGTAAGTAAATGTATCGCTTAAATTCAACCGTTACTGACCGTCCAGTTCTGCGTAGGGCGGAGGTGATATGTCAGCCGCTGGGTCTGAAGCGAAGATTTTGATCATACCTCGTGGTACTGGATGGGATAATGGATAATCTATAGCCGCACTGTCGGTGGATGGCTCAATTATTTAATTATTATGATATAGATACATATGTAAGTATATATTTGTGCGTATATATGTGAGTATGTGTCTATATGTATAAATAAGTATTGTGTAAATGTGTGTGTGTATATTTATGTACGTATTTATCTATATATTTATCCATATATATATATATATATATATATATATATATAATTACATCAATTATACTTTTTTTTCATAAAAATCAGTATGCATGTATTTTGAGTTGACTTCCCATGTCGTGTACTCAATAACCCCTACAAAATACAGGAAGGTCATTGAATAATATAAAATTGAACCGAGAGAAATTCATATTTCGGCAGCCATTTTTCTTTCAAGTAAGTTTCAACAAATATGGCGGATAGTTTTTGTTAAATGTTCTTGTTTGTGGATGAGACGTTTTTTTTTTCACCGGGATACAACAATGAAGGAATTGTCCCAAAGTTTGTACTTCAAGTGCTTTCTATCGTCATAATACTTTGATTAGTAGGGCTCTTGATGTAGTAAAGTTGATGTATTGCTGCTCGTAATGACGTTGCAAGAAATTCTTATGCTATACTTGATGAATAAAATGTCATAACAATTCAATGGAGAATTGTAATTGTGAATCTTTTTTTTCTGAGAAACTGACATGTGTATCCATACATGCATACAGTGTGTATGTACCTAAATATATATTTCTGTGAGTAACATTCTTCAATATATATATATATATATATATATATATATATTGTGTAACAGTTTTGAATATCCTTCTACTAAATCTGACCATTTCTTACATATATACATATGTGTATGTGTGCGTAACACTTCAATATATATATGTGTGTGTGTGTGTGTAACACTTCGATGTGTATGTGCGTAACACTTCAATATATATACATGTGTGTGTGCGTAACACTTCAATATATATATATATGTGTGTGTGTGTGCGCGTAACACTTCAATATATGTGTGTGTGTGTGCGTGACACTTCAATATATGCGTGTGTGTGCGTGACACTTCAATATATATGCGTGTGCGTGTCACTTCAATATATATGCATGTGTGCGTGCGTGACACTTCAATATATATATATGCGTGTGTAACACTTCAATATATATATACGCGTGCGTGCGTGCGTAACCATTCAATATATATATATACGTGTGTGTGCGTGCGTAACACTTCAATATATATATATATATATATATGTGTGTGTGCGTGCGTAACACTTCAATATATATATATATATATGTGTGTGTGTGCGTGCGTAACACTTCAATATATATATATGTGTGTGTGCGTGCGTAACACTTCAATATATATATATATATACGTGTGTGTGCGTGCGTAACACTTCAATATATATATATACGTGTGTGCGCATGCGTGCGTAACACTTCAATATATATATATATATATATATACGTGTGTGTGTGTGCGTAACACTTCAATATATATATATATATATATATATATATATATATATACGTGTGTGTGCATGCGAAACACTTCAATAGATATATATATATGTGTGCGTGCGTAACACTTCAATAGATATATATACGTGTGTGTGCGTGCGTATCACTTCAATATATATATATATATATATATAATATATGTATATATATATATATATACGTGTGTGTGCGTGCGTAACACTTCAATATATATATATATACGTGTGTGTGTGCGTGCGTAACACTTCAATAGATATATATATATATATGTGTGTGTGTGTGCGTGCGTAACACTTCAATAGATATATATATATACGTGTGTGTGTGTGCGTGCGTAACACTTCAATAGATATATATACGTGTGTGTGCGTGCGTAACACTTCAATAGATATATATACGTGTGTGTGCGTGCGTGCGTAACACTTCAATAGATATATATACGTGTGTGTGCGTGCGTGCGTAACACTTCAATAGATATATATACGTGTGTGTGCGTGCGTAACACTTCAATAGATATATATATATATACGTGTGTGTGCATGCGTATAACACTTTTCAATCTCTCTCTATATATATTTGTGTGTGTCCAACACTTTTCAATCTCTCTCTATATATATTTGTGTGTGTCTAACACTTTTCAATCTCTCTCTATACATATTTGTGTGTGTCCAACACTTTTCAATCTCTCTCTATATATATTTGTGTGTCTAACACTTTTCAATCTCTCTCTATATATATTTGTGTGTGTCTAACACCTTTCAATCTCTCTCTCTATATATATTTGTGTGTGTCTAACACTTTTCAATCTCTCTCTATATATATAATTGTGTGTGTCTAACACTTTTCAATCTCTCTTTCTATATATATTTGTGTGTGTGTGTGTGTGTCTAACACTTTTCAATCCCTCTTTCTATATATATTTGTGTGTGTGTGTGTGTGTCTAACACCTCTCAATCTCTCTCTATATATATATTTGTGCGTGTGTGTGTCTAACACTTTTCAATCTCTCTCTCTATATATATTTGTGTGTGTGTCAGTGTCTCTAACACTTTTTAATCTCTCCCTATATATTTGTGTGTGTGTGTGTCTGTGTGTCTAACACTTTTCAGCATCTATTTACACAGAAGGAAAAAAAAGCCATGTGATGATCGCCCATCCCTTGCAATTTGTCTCGTATCTTTACTTAATCAACCTTTAGTTTGACATTCAGTGAGTATTGAGCGTAAAAAATGCAGAGCAACATAATGTATTTGATATTTTCTAAATGCAATGCAATTGCATCATTACTTAGATATTCTGCCATTTTTGACGGCATGGCGAAACTAGTTGAAACATAAACATCGGAAGTTTTTTCTCTATATACTTCATTTTAACATTCATTCAGCAAGAAAGGGTTCAATTAATTTTCCGGTAAAATTATTCGATGAATACGTTTGAATAACGTACGTAGACAAATAGAGAGCGTATATTTCTACCAACGCTATACATTGCATGAAGCTGAATGAAAATCAGTTCATATGATACTGCGACGAGGAGGAGGTTACTCAAGAAAATTCCTGAATCCGAAATTTAAGAAATTCCTCAGCCCATAGCCTACCCTCCCACGAAATGTAATTCGAATTCATTGAGAACTATCAGAGATATTGTGTGAACAAACATGGGAGAATATATGAATTGGAAAAAAAACGAAAAAATAATCTAAATCAATTCTTGGATTTGCCCCAAATTTAAGCCAATTCCTCCTTATTCCATGGCTTACCCTCCAGAAGATTTCAAATGGATTAATTGAAAACTTTTGTAGATATCATGTATATGGCTATGATGCAGGGGAGGTTGTAAAAATTTCTTTGAGCCGAACTCAAATGTAATCAATTCTTCTGAGTCCATGGTCCACCCTTCCACAGAATGTCATTTAAATTCATTGAGAACTTCTGGGGATATCGTGTGGACAAACACATAGACGCCGATAGACAGACGGGGGCCCAGAGAAACAGACATACGTTAGTGAATACATATATCTCTTCCAACATCGCAGTCGTAAATACAGAAAGAGCCGTCGCTTCCTTTGACACACTTTCTCTGCCGGTGCTGAACCCATAAAACCGGACGGATATTCTTTGCGTCATCCTTTTGTGAGTAGTTAACCGATTTTCATTCTTTTAAAGCCATGGTCCATCCACCAGCTACCTTTTTCCACACTTGAACTATCTCTCCCCACCCACTCTGTTGCTCCTACTAATATATATATGTATATATATATGTATATATGTATATATATATATATATATATATATATATATATATATATATATATATATAAAATGTCTCCACCGCCCTTTCTCTTTATTCATCATCGTCTATCTCTATCGGTCAAAAAGACTTGTGTTGCACCATCTCTTTCTTATTGATATTTTCAAATCTTCGTTGTTATCGTTTGAAATACTACATAATTACTAATCATTATGTACGATTAGTTCGGCTATTTTCCTTGTCCAAGTGAATAAATGAACGTAAACGAGGATAATAGTCTGACCCTATCATACACTAAGAATATCATTACTAATTCAACTAAAAAGCACTCAGAGTGCATACCTCCGCCAACGCCATTATAAATAAAAACTAAACAGTCTGATGATTATGACGTCCTCATAACTGAATTGCAGAGCAATAACAGCAATGACCTCATCAAGATGATGTCATTATTGTGTTATTACACCCCAAAAGCCGAAAATCTTGCTAAGTGACCCAAATCAAGAAAATATATCTCGATCCGTTCTGAAATTTAATAAATTGTTCACTGGCCTGTAGGTCATCCGTCCACAATATGTCACTGAAATTCATTGAGAACTTTTCGAGATATTGTGTAGACAAACAGACAAAGATGGCAGTTGGTAGAGGTAATGGAGTCATTGCATTGAATAAATGGAAAATACCTATATCAAATATGAAAATCTTTTTTAAATCCCGCAAAAAATGTTCAGTTCTTTGTCATCATCATCATCATCATCGAACGAAGTTTCAGAATCGTTAATAACTTCTCAGTTTAACTTACCAAGATTACACCTTAATTCAGATTTAACTATTTTTTTCCAAATAGTCTCAAGAATAGTCCATGATTGCATGAGGACCTCCGTAGCCCTAACTCTCACCCTAACCCTCTAGCCCTTATATGCAATCCTGTGGATAGATCCTCAAACACCTGATCGACTTATTCTTGCGAACGTGTATCGATAAAATTCACAGTGGCTTGACTTCTACGTGAGATCGAATTATACACGAACAGATACGCGTGTTTCTACTGAACAACGTAACAAAAGAAAAATCATACTTCATACTTCATTGTTCAATGATCCAATATAAGTTTTTATTTATTTATCTATTTTTTTTTATTTATTTATTTATCTATTTTTTTTTATTTGTTTATTTATCTATTTTTTTTTTTTTGCTAATGGTTTGACCCCCGAAAAAGATTTATCAACGATTTTTGTAGTACCGGATGTGCCGAATTACCTTCTGAGAGTCTAACATAGTCAGACCACTGGGAAGGTGTAATTTTCAAGATGCCGTCAGATATACATTTTTGTGGCGGTTTTCGTAGTATCGTGTGTGCTTAATAATATCAAGATTCTCCCACTGTCAGACCACGGGAAAGGTATATATTTTCAAAATGGTATCAAAGATGGCCATAAAAATGGTGTTTCTGTTTTTGAAACTACGCATTCGCCCGTGTGCACCTCCCCAAGCCTTCGGCGCCTCGTCGTGGTGTAATGGTTAGCAAGCTGGTCTCGCACATCATTACTACTGGGTAGTTATTTCGACCCGCCTATGCTTGTAGTTTTGCGCCAAAACTAGTAAATAGTATTTCAAACAAGCCGTCATATCCTGGCGAAATAAGTATTGCATCGTTACTCGACTTTTGAAATAAGCCTGAAAGTCAGGCCGTAGATGCACAAGTTTTTTTCATTGTGTTAAGATCTATCTAGCAAGGGCAGTGTTACCAGCTTTATTTTTAAGTTTACATCTAAGGTCAAAAAAACATCTGAAAACACCTTTTTTAAAAAGTATAGAATCTCTAGGTATATATCTAAATTCTAGGAAATATATTCATCATCATCATCAGTCTTTTAGCGTCCGTCGTTGAACATAGACCTTTCCCAGATCTTGCCACACTTCTTTATCATGAACGTCGCAGAGCCAGTACTTTCTAAATATGTCTAGCTCGTCTCTCCATCTAATATTCTGTCGGCCTCGGTTTCGCATGTGACCTCGGGGGATCCATGTCGTGAGTCGCGATGTCCATCGGTTGTCCACCATTCTTGAAACAAGGCCAGCCTACTGCCATTTGAGCTTTTTAATGAATTCTATGATGTCCCTGACTCTTGTCTTCTCCCGGATGTACTGTGCTGTCTTGTGGTCTTACCATGTGAGGTTAAGCATTATTCTTTTATGTGCACGTTGCATAGTTCTCAAATTGAGGATCTGTCTCTTGATTAGGTTCCATGTTTCAGCTCCATAAGTGACTATTGGGAGGATGCATTGATTATACGCTCTTCTTTTTAAGATTTATATGATCTTCTTATTTTTAATGGTTGAGCTTGTTCTGCCAAAGGCTTGCCATCCTAGTGTGATTCTTCGCTTGATTTCTTCTTTTGAGGGTCTCGTGGAGATTCGTTGTCCTAGGTAGATGTAGTGATCAACTTTCTCCAGTTCTGTGTCCTCGATTTTGATCTCAGTGTTTTGTTTTTTTTTAAATTTAATGTGACTTCATTCTTCAATATTTATTTCATTAAGGTATCAATTAATTTATTGAAAATGTTATTTATTTTATCAAAGATCATCTGAATAGCAATTTCAGACATGGAGATGCAACCAAAGACATGAAAAACATCTGAATAGGCAACACTGAGCAAGGACCGTAACTCTTATTTCGGTTTGTCAGTCAGTGACAATTGTTGCTAGAGATGCTAACGCATCTAAAAATCTAACGTTCACTCGGTATTTTTTATGCCCGCTTGTAATGCTTCCTCCCGCTTCGCGTTTGAAATCTAGGTGAAGTATATTCGTCCATTCATTCATACTAGCAACCCGATAGTATTCACAGGTGACGTTTCTTTCTTCTCGGGCTTGAGCCTTCGTACCACACCAATAACAACATATTAGTCTTGTTATTACCGTTGTTGCACTTTATGGTCGTTATGATTATTATTCTTCTCGTAACTACTGCCACCCAAACTGTATTTCACGAAATTCGGCCTGACTAAAGAAATGGATTGACCTATACACATCGCTTACATTAGATTAATGGATTTGCAAGGGGTATAAAAACATGGATTGACCTCAAAGGGCTTTGAAGAGCGATAGGGGGCCCCAGGAGCGAGGCGGCGGTGTCCCTCAAATCAAATTCTGCCCAGGGCCCCATAATGGCCTGGCTCGGCCCTGTATGAGCGCGTACGATTATTAAATGCTGTGACTCAGCAGATAAAAATGTGACCTATTCAGCATAGTGCCGATAAACTGAAAAGCGGTTCTCCTCGTTAGTCATGCATCTGATTTTTACCGAGACGCCGTTCTGGTCAAGAGATTTCATCTTTCGTTGTCAATAGCCTGAAACATTGACTGGAAGCACGTGCAGTCCAGTTCATTGGGGCTTTTTTCTTGTTGTTTTAGGTCATGCTTAAAAATCGAGAGTTTGGGCTCTCGAAATTATGACTCAGTATGGTGTGTGTGTGTATATATATATATATATATATATGTGTGTGTGTGTGTGTGTTGGAGTTTCGGCTTGTACTAACTAGTGCTGACGAGAGGAACGGTAATAGAGATGGAAACTTTGTGAAACCCAAGGTTGGAGAATGTTAGAAATGTGTGTGTGTGTATATATATATATATATATATATATATATATATATATATATATATATATATAATTACTCCCACGCGATATTCAATATCTCGATTGGCTGTACATGAATACTAGCAGCTTTATATCGAGGATTTGGGAATATATAAGAGGCTAACAAGTCTTAAGTACGGAATCAGTTCAGTTTATCGCTTCAAGTAAATGAATAAATAGCATTTGGATAAGAAGCATTACAAAGTACTTAAAACATGAAAAAATGAGCTTTCTGCTTCGCTGTCATCAAGAGGTGTGGGTGGTCAAACGGCACAAAGAATGAAATCGACGAACTGGGTTCAAACTCTGGCTTGGACGGTTTGCGTTCACTTCACACTAACACCATTGGGGAAGGAATTGAGAAAGACCACAATCCACTGTTTCGTTTGGGTAAATAGTAGGTCAGTCGGGACCCTCTAGCCCAGTGGGGCGTCATGCTAGCACCCCTGCCTCGTAAAAACCCACAACTGCAACAATAACGATCGAGTTAACTCGATTAAATTCAGGTAATACAAGAAAGGTCGAAAAACACATCGATCGAATTGTTATACTAAAAATCACAAGGATAAAGATACTACCCATCCCCCGCGAAAATGCATGGAAGATTGAAAATACTCTATCTCGTAAATAAGAAATACCTAAGAATACATCGGTTGAAATTTTCGGTTAAAAGCAACTAAGATGAAGATACTGGACAGGAAATAAGGAGAACAAATTGGGGGTTCAACTTATGAATCAACGACAAAAGCCGTTCTTCACAGTTCGTCATAACCCTTCAAGAGATGAAGAATAGATGAATGAAACGAGCCTACTTAGTTACTCAATAGAAACCGTCACATGACCAATATCTTTTGGCAGCATGTCGTATTTTGGTGATCAATTAAATAACTGGTAAAGGGGTGATCAATGAATAAATCATTTCTCTCACCTTGTGTTAGATAGCTATAAGTCCGAATTTTCAACAAAAAAATATGAACTCTAACGGACATGAACTAAGGGATCAATTTGACATAAACTTACATGGCAAATTTAAACCCCTTCTATAAAGGTCGTTGGCGAAAAAAAAATTATAGGCATTATCAAGGGTAAAAGTTTAAATTTACAGTCCTCTTGCTTCATTGGTGCGGCCCACACGCATGATACATTCATACAAAGCCAACCATCCAGACCAACTTGAAAACTGAAAAAAAATCTACGTTAATAGTTTTGGTTGACGGGTTTTTAATAAAGGAGAAAAAAAAACTGATAAAGCAGAACCTTTTCCTTCCGTTCTTTTCGAACCAGGAAATCTTGATGAGCTAACGGCACCCCGAGCCACCGGCCTTCACTTGCCGGTTCGGTCTCCCACGCCAACTCTCATCCATCTTGAAGTGTGCTGTCTTTCTCACTCAGGTCATCTGAAGTGTTAAAACAAAGGGCGAACGAGGTGTGTCTATGCTACTCCTAATCTAGGCTAATTACCCCCGCTATGACTCCCTGGCCGCCGCGGAAGATGGCGGACGAGAAGTCCTCCTTGAAGAAAACCAAGGGAAGACCCCAATTATACGTTATGTAGGTCAAAATAGCAGATTGGATTTCCCGCTACTAAAACAGATTTTTCTAACACCACAGCAACAGTCTAAGGCATATAGCGGATGTTTCACGCAAGAAAATAAAACAATAACAACATCATATCCGCTTACATAATAATTATTCAATGTACAGATGTCTTCTGCCACGCTACTGACGTTGTAAAATAGAATTTCATTCATCATTTAATAACGTAATGAGAATGCTGTATTCAAAGAACTAGGTCATGCCTGTTCAATAGGTGCATCCGATTACGTGAAAATCCTTAGGGTTTAAGCTTGAAATAATGAGACGCTGTTCTTTATTCATGATGTTGTAAATAGCAACTATCAAAACAGAAATATCGTTAATTGTAATAACATGAAAAGTAATTTTTTAAATGCTTTAACGTCAACTCTTATTTAATTTAACCCTGTTCTATATGAAAATTCGATAGAAAAAACGATTCTCTATCTCCCCCCTTTCTCTCTCAATTCTATTCCGAAATCACCTCGAAGTGATTAGAGATGCACATTGCGTCATAATCACGTCACTGAAACAAATAAATATGTATTCATTTCAGTAATAATTTCTATTGCGAATTGAGCCCCCCCCACACACACACACATATCGAGACTTCATATTTGACACTGCATTGTCCAGTGCACGGACCAACATATCTGGCGAACATCAACTTCGTTTAATGGCCAGTTGCCAAGTTATCTCGGTACACACACACACACACACACACACAGCTTTCACGAATTATAGTAAGGATAATATAAAAAAATAAAGTAATAAGAACAAAAAAGTAAAAATAGAATCTGTTGGTGATCAACATTACGCTATTCTCCAAGCTCACTGCAATCCAAATCTTAATTATTCATATATATATATATATATATATATGTATATGTAAAACGCAATGTATATAGACGGCTATTCTCCTAGCTCACTGCATTGCAAATCGTTATTACTTACGTATATAAAATGTTGTGTCTCGAAGGCTATTCTCCAAGCTCACTGCAATGCAAATCTGTTATCCACGTATGTGTGTATTCATATACTTAATGTGTTGTCATCTTTGGCTGCATGGATATACTAATATATAACGAGCCATGTCTGTCACGTTTATAATGTCAGTAGTTGCTATCAGACCCTCTCCCTTGCTACCGTTTTATTAAACTACTCCACCCCCTTTTCTCTCCTCTCTTTCACCCCCTCTCACTCTGTTACCTGATTTTAATTCCCATTATTTCCTTCCTACTGCGTCAGTCTCACTTATAGTATCATCAGCAGCCATCAGCCGAGTCAAGGTCGTACATTTATCATAACCGTCAGCGAAGTGACAGGTCATGAACTCGTAATGATATCAGAAGAAAACCACTGACGATGTACTGATAAACACGCCCTATAAGCGTACCTCCCCAGTTGCTTTATTTTACTGGGGGTGTTTTAGGGCAGGAGTTAGCGTGCCAATTTAACAAGTCGTTATTGGCGGATTCTTCCCTTCGTGCGTTGGTGCGTGCGTCATGAGTTTGGCCTTGTGCCAAACTTGGCTTAGTCCAACTAATCACATTCTTTCTTTCCTCGTACACGCACAGAGGGAGTGTATAGGGTACATCACACCCGGCTCGGGGTCCGAAGGGGTCCCAAGAGACTAAAGGGAACCGTAAATTCCCAAAGATCTCAAAAAAATATTTGCATATATTGAAATGGATATAAACAGGATAACAAATGGATGAGGGAATGGTGGGGACGAAAGAAACTTCATACACCCTGATAAAATTCCTCCCAGAGACCCAGCGCGCACCGAAAGGGGAATAGAGAGAGACGGGGGGGAAGGGAGAGAAAGACAGGTGCTTTCATGATTTACAAAGCTTATGTTTCTTGATTCGTGGAGATAAAATTGTATTCGACTCCGTTTTTGAACGTGACTGTGTTTGACTATCGCACACATATGCGCGTGTTCATCAATAGCGCCTACTCAAGCAAGCACAATCATGAAGTATTTCTCTCTTTATAGATTATACTATGATTTTACGCAAAGAAAAAAATGAATGAAAATTTGTCAAGGATCAATTCAGCCATCAGCGCCCTATACTGAATTGTGCTTTTTTGTGTGTGTCATTATACAAAATTCATGAAGTTTCAATGCACGTGGATATGAAATACAATATCTACGTTATATATATATATATATATATATATATATATATATATATATATATATGCTCTTCCATAGGAATAGAGCACTCTGGTGGATGAGGAATTTCTGTGTAAAATAGCTTAAATTCAGCCTTACTGATCGTCCAGTTCCGTAGTCCAGGGATAAGATATCGGCCTCCGGTTTCGGTAAAGGTTTCAATTCTGCCTGTCGGTACTGGATGGGATAATGGAAAGTCTATAGATGTAATACATCGAAACAGCTGTCTGTGGATGACACAGTATATATATATATATGTATATATTATGGCATTTTCATCCTGACACCTCCTCTTGCTATCCTTTCTTATCTAAGACAAGCCTGATACCCACAGACACAGATAAAAACACCCTCTGATCTCTCCTCTCACTGACCCTTCTTATATCAGACCAGCCAGATTCTTAGAGATACAGATACAAACACACCCCTGGAACCTTCCTTTCACAGACCTTTCATATTTCAGACCTAACTTGACTCTCACCATCACAGATGCAAACACCTCCCCTTTTACTCCAACTAAACGACACAAAAATATCCCCATTCCTCTCATCAATCTAGCATGTAGACAGCATACAATTTTCTCAGCGAGTCTCTCTGGAAAAGATGCCTGAAAACCATAGAAATGCAACGAAACCTCCCCACGTGACAATAAAAAATTTTGTGAAACCTGCTTTTCTCGCAAATTTACATCCTACACCTTCCAATTGTCATTTTCATATATATATATATATATATATATATATATATATATATATATGATTCACGAGTCGTACTCTCATTCTTGAGGATTGCCTTCCATGGTATACATCTATTGAATCATATTGCCTGACTTTTTGTAATTACAAATAATACCTTCTGAAGATTTTGTCTCACTCACTACTCAGACTTTTGAGGGCTCTGCCTAACTCATTATTCTGCCTTCTGACATTACCGAGTTACCTGTTTTGGTTTTTTTTTTATTCTGGCAACTCCGATTTACCCGTTACTCTCGCATCAGAAGACTCTACCCTAACCCTCCATAATATGTAAGAAGTGCACCTTAACGGCTGTACCTACTTCTTCGTTAGAAGTACAGAACGGAAGTCACCACTCATTTTCTTTGTCATTGCCGTAGTGATTGGCGCCCCCTCAACAGCCGTGTCTGCCAGTGCCAACAGCCGTTCTCCATATTTTGGTGAACCGCGGCTGTTTATGAGATTAGATCTACAACACTTATTACATTAACTTAACGACCGAGCCCCTCTTCACACTTGTCTCGAAGAGTCAGTCGATTCTCAGAAGGGTTTCAATCGGATATTGCTCATTAACTGTCGTCATTCACCTAAAAACAAGCCCTCCCCCACGATACAATTCAATTTCTCTGCAATTGCTAGTGTGGAATGGTCGTCGAGAGAAACGGGGAGAATTCTGTTTTATCATCTTCTTCTTGTCTAGGAGCTTTAAGACAACAACCAGGGCCGACCTAATTACATTGGTAACAGCAACACGGGTGGTCGCCCGCGGAATCAATTGCTAAGGGGTGCCTGTGTTTGAGACGGCAGGACCTCCAAAATACAAATGGAAAAATGAAGAAAATAGTCAAAATAAGAAAATTCCATTATGGGTAATTATATTTTTTCAGGAATATAAGATCATACTATATTTTGAATAGCTCTGAAGTCAAGCTTGTCTGGGTTAACAGGAATCTTTGGACCGGCCCTAGGAACAACTTCCATGTGTATTATATTCATCTTTTTATCATTTTTCATTGCACGAAGTATTGTAAATCATTATTATCAATTTTAACTATTATTGTAGAAGATTAAATCTAACCTTGAAATCCCCTCTCTATCCCTATCTCTCCAGCACCATGTTTGTTTTTGTTTCTGTACTGATAGTATCAGTTAAGCAATTATCTTTTTATACTATTGCATTTTTTAATTAGATGAAGTATTGGAAAAGATTATTATTATTTTGAAAACTATTTTCCTTCATCTTAATTTTTAGTTGCTTCTCATCATAACTCAACCCAGGCCGTCATTCCACGACTGTAGGTAAGCAGCGTAGATTGGAAATAAAGAATAAGCTCCCGGTAAGACTTGAACTCTCGTTCCTTCCGTCTAAGGAAAGCATGGTTAAAAGACCTGCTGCTTGGCCATCTAAGCTACGAGAACTTCAATTGTTCACAAAAGATCAAATTTAACCTTTATACCCACTATCTCGATCTCTCCGTCTTCTACGTTGGTTGCCAACTAATTTATCCATAGCAGGAGGAAGAAGAGCTGGATTCAGGGCTTAGTGCAAATTAAAGGCAAACTGTCTCAATGCCAACCGTTGGGCCACCTATACGTTCACAATAGCATACTTTATTTCTTTCAATTACAAGCAATATTGATCAGATGTTTCTCCAGTTTCCATATTGTCACTAGGTGTTAATCGACCCGGTTTGAATGGAAAGGGTGAATGTGAAACAAGCCCTCGACCTACGGTTTCCGACACCGAATATATCTGAAAAGAAGAAAATTCCTCTGTGTTTATAATTTCCTTTCAATGCGTAACGAATTCCTCGTGACTCAACCGTAAAATCCCAAGGGTTTCAGTTTCGTAGATTATAGTCTGGGTAAAACTGGCTTCCCTTCAAGGGAAGGTCTTTAGCTTTGCACTGGTTTCAAGAGCCTATTCTTTATTATAAGTTTATTTGCGCCATCAAAAACGATGGTATACGAGATATGTAGATACAAAATGTATTTTATTGACGTAGATAATAGATATTTGCATTGCAATGAGCTTGGAGAATAGCCTTCGATGCATATTGCATTTTATGTACGTGAATAATAGATATTTGCATTGCAATGAGCTTGGAGAATAGCCTTCCATACATATTGCATTTTATATACGTAGATTATAGAAATTCGCATTGAAGAGAGCTTGAAGGAGAGCGTTCTGTTGGCCATTTTTCTTTTTTCAACTACTTTTCATATATTTCTTTATATTTCAGAGTTTTTATCAAGTCATCAGAATATGAATAAAATTCTATTTTATTACGCCAGTTGCACCTCTTAACGTCACTATATATTTATCAACACATTATAAGTGTGGATTGTTCTTTATATTCAGCATTTTCATTTCGGCATCCGAGAATGACATTCTATTTTTTTTTTTTACTACATCATCATGTTGTAACCCACCTAATGATAACCTAGATGAGTTACAATTTTTAGGGTGACAGAGGATAAATAAACACACATAGCGTAATCAGGAAAGCTTGGTTGACCGTACCAGCTGCTCTTATCGACTGAGCTCCGAGACCTCTTCGGCTTGGCATAGGATTTAAAATCTAATCCTTGAACCTACCCTTCATTTTTTCCAGATATCTCTTGGCGCCATATTTGTTCTTGTTTTTATACTAGTAGTATTCGTAACTGCGATATTATCTTATCCAATAGCCAACCATTATCATCATCAAAATCAATTTTTCACAACTAATTTCTTCCATCTTAATTTTTTAGTTGCTTTTTATTTCATCGTAACTTTACCGGTGCTGTTAAACTATTGATCAGTTACCAAGGATAGTCTACTGGTAAGACTCCAACTCACAATCCCTTTGCTCCAGGGATGCCTGGCTGATAGTACCAGCTGCTCTTACCGATTGAAGTACAAAAACTCCACGGCTTGCTACAAGATCAAATCAATACATTGAACTTACCTTCTATTCTCCCCTGATCTTCCTAGGCGCCATATTTGTTATTGTTTTTACACTAGTAGTATTTGTAGCAGCAATATCATTCTCATTTTTTATCAGATGAAGCATTATTATTATTATTATTATTATTATTATTACCCCTTTTGATGTCTAGTAGTATCAGTTGTGCACCGGATTTTTGCTCGAAACTTAAGGAAGGCAACGATGTTATCACTCAAAAAGAAAATATCAATGCCTAATATTTCATTTCATGTATACAGAAGGTATTATTATTAATTTGGTTAATATTCTCTTTCATCTTAATTTTTTTGGTTGCTTTTTGTATATGCGCTGTTAACTCACTGCCGTAGACTGACGGCCTGAGCAGAGTTACGATAGAGGGTAACTAAAAAAGATTAGTGTATAATTGATTACAATCGACGCAAATTAATTTTTTTTTTGGTTGCTTTTTGTATATGCGCTGTTAACCCACTGCCGTAGACTGACGGCCTGAACAGAGTTACGTTAGAGGGTAACTAAAAAAAAAAATTAGTATATAATTGATTACAATCGACGCATATAATGATTAGCAATGTCCACCCGTCGTCTGTCCTGCAACTGATGTAATGAAACAGAATTGTTGTCACTGATGACGTAACAAAAATCTTGAATTTAAAGAATTAGAGCCTGCCCGTTTGAAAGAGGTTGGAGTTTATGGTGCGTGGAGCAGCCTACCATAATTGTCATGTAAAATAATTTCCGTCTGTCTTACGAAACTACGGCTTCGAAGTATTTCGGTTACTCCATTTAATGTTGTCAGTTTAGTCATAAAATATCTAAATTTAGATGTATCGGTGAAAAACTATATTCTTATCTATTCCACAATGAGGAAAAGATTTCCGTACTTCCTTTTCCGATAAGAAAAAACGAATTGTGGGGAAAAAACAGTTGAATAAGTACAAAATAGATGAATCATCATCATCATCATCATCAGTCTTTCAACGTCTGTCGTTGGACATAGACCTTCCCCAAGATTCGCCACACTTCTCTATCATGGGCGTTGCAGAGCCAGTACTTTCTGAATTCTTCTAGCTCGTCTCTCCATCTAATATTCTGCCGGTCTCGGTTGCGTATGTGATCTCTGGGGATGCATGTTGTGGATTGCTGTGTCCATCGGTTGTCCACCATTCTTGCAACATGGCCAGCCCACTGCCATTTAAGATTTTTAATGGAGTCTAGGATGTCCCTGACTCTTGTCTTTTCCCGGATGTACTGTGCTGTTTCGTGGTCTCTCCATGTGAGGCCCAGCATAATTCTTTCACCAGCACGTTGCATGGTTCTCAATTTGCAGATCTGAATACAATCCCTCAAATCAGGCTTGATAGAATAAGAAAACAAAAGGGTTTGTATATGATGCCGTTAATTGCAACAATCAAAACAGATTTTTTTAAATGCTGTAAGATCATCTAACTATAGTTTAATTCAATCTTGTTTTATCCCAAAATTCGGTAGAAAAAAAACGATTCTCTCTCTCGGATGTCAGGGCTATCATAAAACCATTTTTTTTAAAACTTAAATGGCTGTGGGCTGGTCATGTTGGAAGAATGTCCGATAACCAGTGGGCATCACGACTCACGACGCAGATCCCTGGAGATCACATGCGAAACCGGGCCGGGACCGACAAAATATAAGGTGGCATGGCGAACTAAGTAGTTTCAGAAAGTATTTGGCTCTATGACGCTCACGAGAGATAGGTTTGGCGAATCCTGGGGAAGGTTTATGCCCAACGACGGACGCTGAAATGCTGCTGCTGTTGATGATGATGATGATGATGAGTATAAATAATACTTGAAAACTCGGCGGACAGTCAATGTCACGTGATCCCACTTGGAAAACAAATCGCCAATTGTCTGACTCGGTTTTTCCTGGTGACGCATTTTTCGACTTTTCCGCTGGTTTTCCCCTCCGGCGTTAGGTCGCATTCCTTCCTCCCCTGGGAGCCAAGTGCCTTCCGTCTTTTTTTTTTTCTCATTTAGGAACACCACTTTTGACCTTCCTTTTTACTTACGTAAAATGACATAAATGTCCTCTTCAGAAATTTATTCCTTTTTTTTCTCCGGCCATTTCGACCAATTTACAGATTTCATTTATTGGTCGATCGAGGTCGCTAAAGGATGGGCAGATGCCTTAATTTACAACCAAGGCTAGAGAGCCCAACCTGCACTACTGTTTACCCATAATTGAGGGGGGGGACTAAGGCTAGGGAGCCCACTTCGTCCATAACCGGGGGAAGGAGTAGATTCATGCCTTTCCCAACGGTATTAATGCGAAGTAAACACCAACCGGAATCTGAATTCAGTTCATTGTTTCCATTGTCCGTTCTTTTGACCGATTGGTCATAAACTCTTAAGAGTTCCGATGACGTAATCTTTATTGGTATGTCAGAATTGGAAGGTCATTTCTTTTGTTGGTTTGTGCGCTGATCTCAATAGTTTATTTACCTTCATATTCTGGCATAACAACGAAGATTACGCCCGAGAAACTCCTGAGACTTGATGCTCTTTAAGAACAGTCGAGTTGAGATTTAAAAAAAACTTGAAATTAGGATACTTGGATTATCAAAAATAAATTACCCCACAAAAAAGCTTTATATATATCCGTCATTTTCACGGATATATATATATATTTAGTTATGAATTGCGTTACATTGTATAGAAACTCTCATTTAAGATGATCATCAGTTTTGACAACCTACATAGAATGAACTATTAAAGAAAATGGGGCTGTTTAATTGTTCATTCTATTTGCGTTGTCTAGGCCAAGTGATACATTAACTGTGTAATTACGGGAAATTATATCAAATATGAGTTTCTATATAGTATAACGCAATTTATAATCATTTTGTCGGATCATATATTCTCTTGAAATATATATATATATATATATATATATATATATATATATATATCCTTTTCCACAGTGTCAACTTCTCCAATATATATATATATATATTGGAGAAGTTGACACCGTGGAAAAGGATAGACATGAGACAACTAAGTACATCTCATTTTTTCAATTAGTGTAATAGTTTATGTACGCTTCACACGTACTGGGTTTCATCAAAGCTTCGAGAGCAAAACTCTCTCTCTATCTATCTACGTCTCTATCTATCTCTACCTTTCTCTCTATCTATCTCTACATCCCTATCTATCTCTACCTCTCTATAGCCCTATCTATCTATCTATATCTCTCTCTCTCTCTCTCTCTATCTCTCTCACTTATATCGAGTATAAAAACGTGTATGACATGGCTTAGTCTGAAATTTAGTCATAAAGTACATGTGGGCGTGTGCATGCCTCTGTTCATGTGTGTGGGTGTGTGCGCGCACGTGTCCTGTTTTCAGCGAGTGCCGCAAAAAAGAAATACTTTGTCCCTCTTTTCCTCTTTTTGACTGCAGCTACGATGAGGGGTGGAACTTTAGATTTAATTATCTAGAGCAGCCACGCCTCAATCCGGCATGCTAGATTGGTGGTGTTATATTATACAAATATATATATATATATATATATATATATATATAACATGCGGGGAACAAAGGAACGAAATCTCGAAACGGACAAATAGGAGAATGGCCGAAAACTTCAAAATATACGTATGGGTGTGTAAATAAATATTTTACCTCTGCCAACAATGTTTGGAAACGTATATGTATTCACTCGATTCTCTGTGTCTTTTCACCCATACAATATCTCCAAAAGTTTTCGATGACGTGAAGTGGAAGTTGGTTATAGGCTAAGTAAGTATTGAATACATTTCGGGGTGGATCCAGATTTTTTTTTTCTGATTTTGGCTTATCTTGATTATTCTGTGGCAAGCAGCATAGAAAAAAATGGGTCAAATAAAGAATGGCTTCAAACTTAAGGGAGATAACTCCATTTGAATGTCTTCATCAGAGGTATGCACTCCCGGGGTGCTTCTTGAGTGTGAGTCAGTTCTTAAGACATGATTCTAACAGTGAATACAGAATCTAGGGTTTCTTTATGAATATGTGTAACCCCTATTGCTTCCTGTGCTTTAGTCTGACACAAGCCTCTTAAGGAGCCAGGGGACCAGGGATGGGGTGTTCTCCACCCACTCCCGGGGCTGCAAGGAAGTGTCAGCCTACATCCTGTCTGTGTGAAGAAGCGGTTGGAGCTTGGCGTTCGCATAATAATTTCCTCTGGAACATCCGAAATCTTAGACTTTTTAATTACCAAAATGTCGGCCTTCGTTTATGTAATACAAGAAAGCGCGGGAAAAATTTGAGTCGACTGAGTACTCCATTGCGAGTACATATACATATATATATATATATATATATATATATATATGCATGATTGTGTGTGTTTGTTTCGTTCCTAAGTTTTCCGTTCTGTTCAAAACCGTGTTTTTATTTAGCTCCTGCTTAGTTACATTAATTTGTACAGCAATACCATATCTGCACAGATCAAAACTGCGCTATTCAAAGTATTCATATATATATATATATATATATAGGTTAATCCCAGTGAAAAAAAATCATGGATATATTTTAATTTCTATGCGGTGATTTTTTTTTTTTTACTAAATAAACCCGTGACCTCGTTTCAGCTGATGAGTCCGAAAATAAGGCAATAGAATAAGGTTAAAAAAAAAACTTACATCAACTGCAGTATTAGTGATAGTCTTATTATCAACAGCAGGTGCCTATTTAACTTTGATCACCGACAACTCCGTGAAAGTCTTCCCAATGCCGACATCTGAAAGCCGACTTTTCCGCGCACGACTGCTTGGCGCTGAGATAACTCAGCGCATGTCAACTGAGCGTATCTCGGAGCATGAAGGGCCAACAAAAACAGACTATGGAATCGAAACGATCAAATGGAAATTATTTTATGAGTTGAATTATATTTCTTGGTCCTTTTTGCGATGAGTTATTCTTGCACGTAAAAGTCGGTGTTCAAATATCGGCACCAAGTAGACATGGGCGCAGAAGTCGAGTCACAGTTCAACTTGCTGGCATTGTGTCGGTGTGTTCACTCTTTCCCGGTCCTCATTTTCTACTTGCTTTAGCATGACCGAAAACCAACAAACACACGAAGATAGGGTCAAAGTCTTTCATACCATAAAATATATGTTCTTTGTCTGTCAAAATAGATGATAGGTATAACAGACATTTTTGATACTTTTGTTTATTTACTATTTATACTAAATGTTATTGATGCATTTCATTCAGTGGTCTCCTACATGAGTTCAGGATACTGTCTACATAGATTGACTTCGAAGTTATCTTCGGTTGTAAGAGGCAATGTAATTTTTCGAGCCCTATTTTGGGAATAAAATAGCGTCTTCGGCGCCTGGAAAATACGGTGTACTTAGAATACCATTATTATTTACTTTTCAAAATCTAAACAGCGATAATTGGGGTCTGTAATTGTTTTTAATTCTTGTGATCATCCATAACTTGGCCTGAAGGGGATAAGCTGATATTTCAAACTTTCTTCCGGTGTCATTTACCTCCGCCAACGAAGTTTGAAAAGGTATCCATGAATTCATTCATGTCTGTCTCTCTGCACAATATCTCCAAAAGTTCACTCTGAATGTCAATGAAATTTTAAGGGATGATGGACAAGGAGCAAACAAAGAATTAGTTGAATTCCCGAGCGGATCCAGGATTTTTTTATTATGAGAGATTTTTTTTTATGTACTTATATTTGCTCATGATTTTCTTTTTTTCACACAATATCTCCATGAATTTCATTGAGGGTAGGCCTTAGCCTAAGGAAAAATCGATTAAATTTTTGGAAGAATCCTGGTATTCTTTCTATAAAATATTTATATGCATTCATTCATGTATTTCTGTTTATCTACACAATATCTCCAAATTCTCAAATAAAATTTTGTAGTCGGTTGGGCCATGGAGTAAGGAAGAATTGATTTTTTTTTTTCTCTCGGATTGTTTTGTCTTTTTTATACTTTTTGATTGAGAGATATTTTTTTCATACATCAAAACAGTAATCCACTTACCTCCCTTGCATCATAGCTAAATATCAACTGATCATGATTCAGTTTTTTGTTACCCAATGGTGTTGGTGGATGCATGCGTTCTCTGTATGATTTCTTATTAGTTCGTAAACCGGAATCTTTGTGTTACATCGAAGATGATTGGGAAAAGATCAAAATATTTACGAGCCTCATTAGTAAGATTCTGCTGTCTGTCGTCCTGGCTATCTGTGTATGAGTACGTCTATGCCACGTGCACAGGGAGAAACTTTTTCTAAGCCCCCACCCCACCCCAATAAGTTTTTAGTGGATTTTGGTTACAGTGTAAGTTTATATTAGATTGGTACTGAAGTTTTTGGCTTCGTTCACACGTTTGTTTGTTTGTTTTTTGTTTTGTTTTGTTTTTTTGTTTTGCTTTTTTTCGACAATTCAAACGTTTTAATGATGGATCGGAAGGCGAGGGAAGTAACTTATACATTGATCATTCCTTGTTTTCCCAATTTTTAATTGATCACTCCCAACATGGTATGCTGCCAAGAGACGTTGGTCGCATGACGTTTCCTGTACATGACTAACCAAACCTGTTCATTTATTTATTTATTCATTTATTTTGTTTTCAGCATCAGGAAAAAGTGTCAGTCCAGGGTTAATGAAGAATCCAACATTATGGGGATGATTTGCGGTAGTCCTGCGCGACCAACGGAGACCACCAAAAAGAACAACAACAAAGATGCCCACAGCAGTAAGTGTGTCTGAGATTTTTTGGATGAGTGACTATCATTATGGAGAAATGTTTTAGGACCGTTTTCCTTACCTCAGTTCTTCTTTTGAACACAACATTTCAGCCGTTGTACCCTACAGCCTTCTTTTGGTGGGTCTCGTAAACCGGAGATGTTTCGGAATAGTGAGGCCGTAGCCATCGAAGAGTATGGATGGAATGTCCTTACTCCACTGTCTAATTTCAGATGGAATGAACCCACAGCATTTTTGATCTGAGAAAAACTGTGGAATCGACTATTACAATCAGGCAATGGAGGAGGCAGGCACAGATATGGCGCTACAGAATCTTCTGGGCTACCTCTCCTCACTATATTAAGCTGTAGAATCAGGGCAGAAGAGGAGAGGCAGCACCATAAGTTTGGTGTTTCCTCCTGTCACCAGTCTTTTTCCTGCAACCAACGTGAGAGAATTTGTCTGTCCTGCATAGGCCTATGACAATCACTGAGTCCCTTCCAAAATCCCTGTCTGTAAAGCCAAGCCATGATAATGATATATTGAGATTTCGAAATTATCCATGTCTCATGAGCCTTCTTTAGATGCTCTAGCATCAATTGCTATCACTGACTGACATGTTGAAATGTTCGTTCTGTCCCGTGCTCAATGTTGTCAATTTAGATGTCTTTCATGCTTTTGGTTTCTCAGAAATTGCTGCTTAGATGATTTTTAATAAAATAAGTGATATTTTTTATTCAATTCATAGTAAGGAAATAAGCAATATTTTTGATAAGTTAAGCAATATTTTTGATAAGTTAAGTAATATTTCAATAAAATAAATGCAGACTATTTAAGTCAAAATTTATTAATGATATGTAATATATTTCCTAGATTTTAAATGTATTTCTGGAGACCTCAGATGTAAGATGTCTTTGACCCAATTTTAGCTGTAAACTTGAAAATATTTTTGGCAACACTACCCTTACTAGATCTTCACACAAGAACTATTGCATCTGTGGTCTGACTTTCCGGCTTATTGGGTTTTTTTAATTAATTTTGACTAGCTTTTACATTCATCCTAGTTTACAGTTGCTTTTCATCACGACTTTGAACCAGGTCATAATCTTATGGCAGTGATAATACACTGCAATCAAATGGTAGATGTAAAAGCCACAGAAAGTTCAGATGAAAGTAAAATCTAGTTAAAATTAATAATGTTTTGATACTTCATCAAAGAATGAATTAGAAAAAAGCTTAAAATATTGTTGTAATAAAAAGACTACTAGGTCTCAAATGTAACCATCAACGAGTATGGAATATCAGTTGAAAGGAGTTTGGTATAAGGTGTAAAATCAGCTTTTGTTTGACTATAAAGTGCCTTTGGCTAAATGATCAGAGATGGTCAGACGTATACTGAACCTTTCTGGCTGGAGGGTTTGAGTTTGATTCTCACCGTAGGCTTATTCTTTATTTTCTGATTGCGCTGTTTAATCGTTGATGTAGGATTACAGTCCGATTCAAAGTTGTGATAAAAAGCAACTTAAAACATTAGGATGAAAGTAGAAACTAGACAAAATTAGTATCAACGTTACAATACTTCATCCAAAAGTAAATTTTTTAAAAGATTTAGAATATCGTTGTTTCCTGTCATTTCAGAACCATTCAACAGAACCAATGTGGTCATTGCGTTTGGCAAAGGAGCAACGGAGGAATACCAGAATTTCAATCCACTTCTTGGGAAAGTGCAGTATGGGAAATTGTTTCCAAGTTCTCCAGAACATCCATTGATAAAGGTGAGATTCAGTCTTTCACTCCAGGAATGTTTTACAATCATCAATCTTAGAACCACTCCTTGATTGAACTTTTGACTTCACCCAGTGCCTAAAATGCATCCTGTCAATCCCAAACAGACTGTGTATGAGTGAGAAATACATATTTGGTTTTTACACAAAAAAAATTGTGGGGCCTGCGTTCGCTATCACTCGATAATAATGATCTGATTTCCATCTATTTCTATATAATAATAAGTCTGATTCACATACCAGTCTCAATGAGTAGGAGAATGTTTTGTTTTGTTTTTTTTGTTGTTGTTTTTTGAAAATGCTCCATCTGAATAGGTTTTTTATAGAGAGGTTCAATTTACAATGAAAGTTTATGCCAAATTGGTCCCTTAGTTTGTGTCCTGCAGCATTCCTGCTTGTTTTTCTTTTGTTTGTTTTTTTTTTGTTTTTTTTAATTTGTACTTTTAATGATCACAGCCCCCAAAAAGGTAGGAAAAGTAACTTATTCATTGATCACCTCTCATTCCAATTTTTTTAATTGATCACCCAATCAATTGACTAACCGAAAATGTTTTTTTTTTTTTTTTTTTTTTTTTTTGCAAATAAATCTATACTGGTAATATTTTCCTCAAGGTAATTTAATTTTACCAACACCACTGATTAAATTACGAGGTAAAAAGCAGTATATTTGGCTGGTGGTGATTCATAATTTCCCTACTTTCATTTTATTTTTCTTATTTTACTTCATTTTTTATTTCATATCATTTATTTATCTATTTTTTTTGTCTTTTACACAGAATAAGTATTACCTTGTAGCTGACCGTGAAGTTGACATGGATGGCCGGTCTTTGAATGAACAACAAAAGGGGCATGCCCACCAAAAGTTGTCTCATGCACAGGTTTATGGCATGTCACAACCGAACAGAGAGGAACTGAAAGTACTATTGGACTCATTTCAAAATCAAAATACAACAGTAAGTTTTACTAGCTCCACACTATTGGGAGTTGAAAAATAATCAACAAACATATATATATATATATATATTATATATGTTGCATTATCTTATACTGAAACTCTAACTGAAATGATATCTTGTCATTACATGGTTAATGTATCATTTGGCGTAGACAATGTAAATTGAATGAACAACCAAATAAAAATGAGGATGCTGCTGTAAATGAAGCATTCGCGGTGTAATAATGGGAGATCATCCAAATAGTTTCAATAAACTATAACACAATTTATAATCATTCTTTTGGATGATGTATCCATTTCTTGATTTTTATATATATATGTATATATAGGTGAAGCTCCTACTTTGCATGATCCTATTCCAAAGTAGGAGCAGAAAAAGTTGGAGTTTCACCTGTACCTGTTGACCGATTGGACAAAGTTTCCAGATTGTCCATCTTCTTGGAACACATCTTGTGCAAAATGGAGGTCTACTAGTATGTGTGTATATGATATATATATATATATATATATATATAAAGTACTTGGGTTTGTTAATGAAAAAATCAAACAGGTGTAATACATTAAACGCCCTCAAAAGATCAAGTCTGGCACTTGAAAAATCCCAAGTATTTGCAGATGTTTCTTAACTTCTAACTGAATTTGTTATCGTCCCAACAGTTGATAAAGCGGCAAATAATATAGCATTTATAAGTAAAAAATATTATATTGAAAGGATATTGTCTGAAGTAGGTTTAATAGTAACACCATTATCCATGTATAAAGTGTCCACTTGTGAACCAAATAATACTATGTTTAATAACGTATTATGTGAAAAATTGGGAGTAAAGATAGATGAAAAATTACAAGTTACCAATTATGTATTGGATACCTAAAATGCATCAAAATCCAATTGGTGCTCGCTTTATTGTAGCCTTTGGAGTTTATAGTACTTAACCTCTTAGCAAAACTGTTTCTAAAATTTTTTATTTGATATGCGATCAAGTACAGAAATTCTGTATTAAAATTAAATTCTATAGTAATTTAAATCTCTTTTGGGTAACAAATAATTCTGTGCCCAAATTAAACATTTGATATCATAAGTATCCATAGAGCAGCTGAACTTATCTCAACCTACAATTTTTGTACTCTTTATACAAAAATTCCTCATGGAGATCTTATTAAAGAATTTAATAAAATGATAGACTAGGCATTTGCCGAAAGAAATATTAAATATATATGGTTAACAAACTCTAAAGCTTCTTGGTGTAAGACTTACTTTACTTGTTCTTCCCTTGAGGTGTTTGTTAGTAATCTTAATGGGGGAAAGTTACTTTAAAATAAATAATAAATTATTCATTAGATCATAGATATCCCTATGGGAATTGATCCTGCACCCTATTGAACAAATTTTATTTACATAGACGTGAACATGTATTTATGTCATCTTTAATCATAACTAGTATAAAACGAGCTCGTTCTTTTTTAGGTTGTGCTTGTTTTATTAATGACTTGTGTTCTCTTAATGATATGAGGATTCAGAAAATCATATTGTACTAAATATGTACCGTAAAGATCTTTAATGAAAGTGTGAACATAACAGAACACAAGCAACATTCCTAGATTTGGATATTAAAATCAAGGATGGAATGTTTGTCTATAAATTTTTTGACAAACCAGCTTCATTGCTTTTCCATATTGTGCCTTTACCATTAAGAATAAGTAGTATTCCATCTTATATATTTTATGGAACTATATTATCAGAGTATTTGAGGATGGCATGAGTTACACTTATATCGGTTGATTTTATTCCGAAAATTGTTTCTTATAAAAATGGAAAATGAGCATGGTTGGTTGTTCAATTTGCAACTGGTTAACACCGGTGCTGGATGAAAAATGTTCCCTATTGAAAAATGTCTTGACAATTATCACATTCTGCTAGATATAAACTGTCCAATGTAATTATATGTGTGTGTATTGTTTTCAGGGGTTGCTCAACATTTTAAGTTTTAAAATAGTGTAAATAGATAAATATTTAAATCAATGTGTAAAAAGATATATATTTACTGTTTTCTTGTTTCTGATTAGTTTCACAGCACTACATTCGATATATGTTTGTATGAGTGTGTGTGTATGTGTATATATATATATATATATATATATATATATATGTATGTATGTGCGTGTATATATGTGTAATATATGTGTGTGTATGTATTTATATATGTTTACTGGAAGCTGTAATTATCACTGTTTTGATCTCAAAAGCTAAGTTAGAACAGGATTATTGACACTTTATTTCCTTTTTAGACATAATAAATTTGAAAATAACACTTATTACCCAGGAACAAAAAAAGTAAGAATATGTTCCAAGACGAAATCTTTTATTTTGTGCCCTCAGATTTCAAATGGCATTACTTACATAGAACACCAACATGTATATATGAACAAACATATTCACACACATACAAAGACACCCACGTACACATATATACAAATCCGCATTCAGAAACAATAATGCAGACGCGGACAGTGAATGAACAAAATGAGAACATGGGGATAAAGCAGCTATTTGAGTCTTCACCCTTCTACCCAGACTGTTTAGCTCAGTGGTTAAAGTGACTCTATGTCAACGCTGCTACCTAATCAGTTGCAGTTTCAATTCCAGCAGCAACTCCATTTTCTTTAATTGTTTATCTCATTTAAGCTGTCTAGGCCAAGTGATAATTCTCTGTGTAATAACCAGAGGTAATTAGAAATAGTTTCAAATAATATAACGCATTCCTAATTATTCTGTCAGATTATATACCTGTTTATTAATAATATACTCCTTTTTTACATACGTAAGTTATCCTGTTATTTTTGTAATTGTAAGAAGTCATTAACACACCAACTTTGTTTTGGACAATTTGAACTCTTCTTTTCATCTACAATGTAGTCAAAACGTTTCGGCCAATTTATTTGTACAGCCCTCTTATGGATATTACAATTTATACCAAATTGTTGTGACTACATCATAGAAAAAAAGAAGTCTTTGAATTGGCCAGTGATTTTTCTTTCTTTGACAAGTACTTTGCTCGTATACCAAATATTTTGTCATTTTGTGCATATAGATTTCAAATGTCTATTTTTTTTTCTTTCTCGTCCTTTTCTTCAGATTTTATTGGTGAATCTCCGTGAGGAACCCGTCTTGTTTCTGACTGGAGATGAATTGTCATCCAATACAACAGTGACATACTCTATTCGAGATAAAGAAAAGATCCATCAATGCGTCATCGAGGGGACATCAGCCAAACTAGCCAGTCTCGAGGAAATAGCTATACGAAGAGAGGTAACAAACCATCCATTCAGACTTCCGATATTTGGAAGAATCCTAGTTTACATGTGTAAAATGGAGATAACTCCTGTGAGACATAAGGCTTACAGGGTTATCTTTCCTATGAAAGAAAAACAGAAGTAAATACATAGACTAAATTTTTATTGCTTTACATAAGATTTATAAATGAAATTGGGATCATCCAAGACACCATCTCATTTTTTCAGTTTATATTTGGAATTACCTCGAATTATATCTAGAATTATCTAGATTTCCATGCCATCTATCTAGAAAAATATCTAAATAGTATTTTATTTGGTTCCCTACCATGGCCAAACTTGAAGTTCCATTTCAGTCAATAGCAAACTGTTTTTTACGAAATTTGGAATATTTTCAAAACATATAAACTAAGTCTTTTGGGGTTTCAGTCAGAGTGAAGTTTGACCTTGAAGCAGTCAGTCTTGTCTTATTTTTTTTAATTTGTGATTTCTTATTCTATACATCAATAACAAGTCCTTTTTTTTTCTATTTTTTTCATTATTAACAGATCCTTAATCATGCCGCCATGGAGGAGAAAAGTCATTTCTGTTTCTATAACAGTTTATCAAACAGCCAAAAGGAGCCTCACAAGTACAGCATTTTGTGTGAAGATCATGTTCTCACTTCAGATGAGGTTTATCATCAACTTCAGTTTGAATATCAAAATCTCAAGTAAGGCCATTGATGTGTTATTTGCATTTAAAACAAACAGAAATGTATAGTCAATAAGTTTCAGAAGAGTCATAAAGATTCAGGTGGCCAAGCAGTCATCAACACAGACAATGGACTGGGTGAACCAGAGTTCACACTTTAGCCAAGAGAGTGTCCACTAATGCCCTAGGGAGGATCATGAATCCTCCCACTGGTAAAATAGTGCAGGATGAAGTGCTCAAGTGCTTTTTCACCTTTAAGTCAATTTCACATGTCCCCAACTGGAACTGATACAGAAAAATCTGTGATATGTGGAGCTTGGGCAGGGGTGGCTGGAGCCATTGTCAGTAGGAGGGTATTTACAAACTAACTGTTGATTTAAGGGGAGTCATCAACATTCAAAGAGTCTTTCTGACAATTAAACTCATTGGAAAAATCTTGCATGGCAGACCACATCTGCTGGGAGAAAAGTGTACACTCTCCTGTCTGAGAGGAAGTCCGAATTATAGATCGAGGACACAATGGGCAGTGAAAAACTGAAAGTACTGGCATATATGAACTTGTTGGCTAAATCTAGAAGCCAGACCAGCGTGGATTTCAACTTGGTGTGTCTTTCAGTGCTCAGTAGGGACACAGTATGAAAGTCTTTGTTCAACAATGAGGAAACTTGAAAACATTTGCAACCTACGTTACAAGCGTTGCTGGGAGAAAAAATCCCATTCCTGACCATTTCCTGGCACAACCAGAAAAAGAGTTCCTCTCTTTACACACGGATATTACACCTGAAGAAGGCCATTGAATGGATCGGCTGAAACATGGTGGAACCGCAAAAATAACAAGAATGAGTTTGATTGTCAGAAAGCTCTTTGAAGAAAAAAAAATGTTAATTTTCCCCAGTTTCCATTTGAAATGATTTCATTCATTCATTCAAATTTCTTTGATGAAACATCATCATCAATTATTACTATTTTATTTTACTAGTGTTTCTCTCATTTTGATTTGTTGCTTTTAATCTCAACTTCTAATCAATATATCTATGATCATCAAAAAAGCTTGAAAAAAGAATTTTGAAATACTGGAATAGTGTGCCATCTCTGATAAAAAGTATTACAAGTATTGATAATTTAAGAATGACTTGGATAAATCTGGGATAGAAAATAAGTTAATTGGGCAATTTTGGGAGTTATCAGCCAAAATGTGTTGAAGAATTGAGGAAAAACGAATGAAGATTTGCCTGGTAAATGTTTCTCTTTAATGGTAAGCTTGTAATTTCATGTTATCAAGTTAATGCATTTATGAATTAATGTATGTTTTAATGTTGAATACACATTTTTAATGTAATTGTTTACAGAGATGCTTGCAGAGGCATTTTTATATAATAAAAATAATTAATAAAGTTAGTCAGAAATGAACAATAAGCAGTCAACAACATTCAAACACGCATCCTTTATTCTTGAAAGCGTGCCTGTCCTGGGCAACTGTCTTACGGATGTGGCAACGAAGAACGATTATCATGATATCAATTTCTGTACTTGGTAAACAAATAAGTTTTTTAGCTTATATGCCGATTCCATTATTTTTCATTCTTTCTGGTGAGGTTCTGTGTCGATTATAACAACTTTCCATTAATGGAGGCAATGAGCTTTTTCTTTTCATATTTGGTCTGCTATGCTTGGTTTTATTTTCAACCATTTCCTAGACTGGTTGCCAACCAAGGCTGAGGAAACCAGACTGCCCTGCTACGAACCCGTAGTTGATGGAGAAGAGAAGGATTTATACCCTTCTCAATTTTGAACTCAGATGATCCTATTTTCCGTGCGGTTAACCGTTGAGCCATTTGTACTTCCCACTTTATAGATTGTTTGTAAAAAGACAAAATCATTTCTCTTTCAATGTTGATTGTGACATCTTTCTTTTGTAGATGTGAACGGATTTGTTTCCCTTTGTATGGAGCACCAACCGAACAACAGTTTGATGAGTTTGTCTCCATGATGAGAGTAAGTTTGTTTGTTTCCTGTCGCCTTTCTTACTATTTATTATTAGTATCCCCCTTTCAGGACAAATCCTTATTATAATAGAGCTAAGGTAAATATTTGCAACCAAAACTGCTGCTGATATATGACTCCCAATATGGAACAGAATATCATTTGGATTAAAGCTTTCCAAAGAGATCATTGTTTTTTGTTGTTTTTTTTAAATTACTGATGTGAAAATTAAAGTGGAGAATTTTTTTTTTGTCTTCAGTCTCTCAACTTTTATTTTTATTCATTCATTTTAAAAAATTTTTTTTTACATCTTTTTATCCCGCAGAGCGAAGTTTATGATGGGAAGTCCAAGGTCCAGATGCACACTGTCTTTATCTGTAACGATGGTCACAAACGGAGTACATTAGCATTGATTATGAGTGGTCTCATCTACGGACACCTTTTTGGATTTCCGCATGAAGTCAGGTAGGCAATTAGGGAAAAGCATAACTCATTAATCTAACTTTCAGAAATATACAATTGAATTTTCATGCTGTGGTATATCTACAGTTGGGGGTGGGGAGGAGGTAGGGCTTGGTTTCTTAGGGTTGGCGGGGAGGCTCCAACATTTAGTTGGATTTGATGAAAAAGGAAAAGTTACAATAAATAAACATACACTATCACTTAATCGAAAAACAAGCCGTTAGGCTGAAAAAATATTTATGCAATTCATGTGAGTACAAACTCGTATTGTTGTTACTATGTAATGGCAGTAGAAATAAAGTTACAAAGTTTTCTTGGGGGGGGGGGCTTAACTACGGGCCTGGGGTGTTTTCAAATAGCACCCTCTATCCCCGTCTTTTAGCTTCGTCTCTTGTCCTATGTTTGCAAAGAAACTACACTGTGACAGTATAGTAAATGCTGATCTTTGATATTTCTTTCTTGATATTATTTAAAACTAGCGAAAAAATTCCAGTGTATCAGAAACCGTCACCCAAAACTGTCAACATAGGTTTCTCCATTTTCTAAGCTGTCCTGGCTGGCTTGCTGGCTATGTATATTTGTATGTATGTATTATGCGAACAGGCCATACCAATGGGGTCAGAGGGCTGAGAATTCAAACATTTACTCTTTATTATGTCTAGAAAACATCTCATCTGCCTCACCTTAAATATGTTTTTAATTGGGGGTTCAATTTATGATGTAAGTTGATCCCTTAGTTTGTGTCCTCTTGTTGTTTTTTTTGTTGTTTTGTTTTTGTTTTTTAGATTCAGGCTATTTTAGTGATCACTGCCAAACGAATGGCTCGAGAAATAACTTATTCATTGATCATCCTTTTTTTTTTTAATTGATCACCCCCAACATGGCGTGCTCATCATCAGTCGAATTTACTTTGATTACATTTCACTGCTTCTCAAGAAAAATTGGACTTGTATATATGTTACCGATTACTATATCAATTTGCCTTTTACTGAGCAGCAACAGAAACAAATGTCCCAACAAAATCTGTGAGATAATATACAAGAAGGGATGCAGGGGAGGTGGAGGCCTGCTGGAGGGTTACAGCGTATACCTACTTCTCAATTTCCAGGTTTTTTTGTATGCTCAATGTCTAATAATAAAGACCATATACCTAGTTCCCAAAACCAAGCCTTACTGTAAACCTAGTTTCCAAAATCCATTTCCATCATTATATACAAGTTGTTTATTTCTTAATACATAGTTTGTTGCAGTGTTTTAATCGTCGAGTGTGTTACTGTTATAGTTGGACTATTTTCCTCATCTTTGCTGTTATTTCTTTCACAACGTTTCGACCATGTACCCCCGGACCTTCATCAGGCATTCTTGGTTTCTTTTCTTCTTCCATGTTCATAAGGAAGACAAATCAGATGGAAAAAGACTTAGAGAAAACAAAGATTACCTGAAGAAGGCCCGAGGATATATAGCCAAACATTGTGAAAGAAATAAGAGCATATTTCAACTTTTAACACACACAAGTGGTTTATCAAATAAGTGTAGCCACCAAAGGGGGCAAAGGGTATCTGTCCCCTTCTTACTTGTTTGTCTATATGTATGTATGTATTTGTGTGTTTGTTTTTGTGTGTTCGAGCATCCCTGGCCATACTGTTTAGTTTAAAGACTTCAAAATTGACATCAGTGGGCCCTTACTAAAAAAAAAAAAGACATCATTTTTGGAAATAACCCTTTTTTGACCTTTTGAAGGCCCTTATTTTGACAGGCTCATTATTGATATCAAGATTCTCCTGGATCAGTGATGTCATAAATAGAATTTATTCTGACCATATTTATTCATCAATGTAATTCTTTTCAACATGACTTCAAATTTTGATGCTACGGTTGTTCAATAATTGTTTGTTTCTTTCCTTCATTTCCTTTTGTATTTAGTTCATCACCATACAAGAGTAACTCTAAGAAGCCCAACTATGAGCTTGGTGAATTCAATGTAATAAGAATGTTGATTGCTCAACTGACTGATGGATTGATTGTAAAACACCAGGTGAGTGCTTAACTATACACAGGCCTTTGGAGTTACCAATTTTTAGTACATGGTTTCACAAACATTTTTACTTATAGCCCCCTTTTGGTTATTTTTTAAATTTATCTTGCCCACCCTTAATCTCAGCTTAACATTTGTCCCCTTTGGTTGAAATATTGCTCCCTTTAAGAATGACTGTTCTATATTGAATCACTGTAGCCTCACAAATGATCAGCCTGATCAACCAGCCAACTTGTGTATAGATTCTCCTCTTTTCACTCGTTTGTCTGTTTTTATATTCATGGCCCCCTAGTCACATTTTTTGGGCTATGGCCTTGAATATTTGCATGAGTACAATACTAGGCAACATCTAGGATATTTTTTTTTTTTTTTTTTGTTTTTTTTTCTTGTTAATGTCTTTGTGGTCATTTTTGACCAGCCATCAATGTCCAGAGTTGGGAGATATATATATATATATATATATATATATATATATATATATATAATTTTTTTATCTTTTTTTTTAAAAATCTTTTTTCAGATAATCATTTTAGTTAATAGTCAATCATTCTGGTACACACACGGGCTATGGTGATTCATTCATGTGATATACAGATATTATCTTATGCCTTCGGCAAAAAAATACTCAAATAGCTTGACTGTACATCTTCTAAGGGGGACATAGCCTTCAATTGCTTTTCATCATATTACCACCTTATCCTTATCTCAACTTTTGTTCCATAGAGGGCAATGTTACCCCCCCCCCCGTTCATAATGACTACTTTAGCGTAACCCAAAAGCTCTGCGGCATCTACTGTGAAGCAATGATTATCAAGTTGGTCTAACAAAAATATTTTCATGAATGAATGAGCAGTACCAACTATCATGCTCAACCTCAAATGGAGAGATCACAAGACAGCACAGTATATCAGCAAGAAAACAGGGGTCCCAGACATCATTGAAACTATTAGAAAACTTAAATGGCATAGGGCAGGCCATGTTGCAAGAATAACAGACAACAGATGGACATCATGACTCACAACATGGATCCCCAGAGATCATGTGCAAAATACAAGATGGAGAGATGAACTAGACAAATTTAGAAAATACTGGCTCTGCAACACCCACAATAAAGGAGTGTGGCGAATCCTGGGAAAGATCTATGTCCAACGATGGACGTTAAAAGACTGATGATGATGATGATGACTAATTATCATACAAGCAAACACCCCCACACACTTACTTGTTTCTATGGCGTTTGACTGGTTTCTTCACATTTTTTTTACTTAGGACTTAATAGTTCACTACAGTAAATTACAAGAAGCAATGTCATGGTAATTTTTAAGTTTCCATACAGAAGTATGTTTGTGGTGATTAACTAAATAATTTAGGGCTATTCATGGATTAAAGCAATTTTTATTGGTAATAAATGATATTTTTGTTTCACTTCTCATTGCCTCTTATTGTTTATCATCTTTTACCATGAACCTCAAAAATCTTCTAACAGAAATTTCAAGGACCATAAAAAAAAAAAAAGAATGTATAGAAGTGAAAAAAAAACTCACTAAAACTTAAAAAATAGAAAAATGTTGTTAACAAAATGATTACAAAACCCTAAAATTTCTAAATCTAATCACAAATCTTTATTCGTTTAATTCTGGTAGATTAATAGTTTCCGTGCTGAGAAGGGAAATAACTCGTATTCGCCTTAAAATGAAGTAGATATTTATCTCCCCCTATGAAAGAAACCGAAGTACTTGAATTCATAAATTATAATGTTACTAGCATGTACTTGTCAGAAATGACGGTGTTATTTATGAATAGGTCGGCGCTACGATGCCTAGAGCTTTTCATTTAGTAATTTATTTCTAATAATTCAAGTAGTCTAATTTTATTGAATTTTTTAAGTCTCAATCTGTTTTAATGTATGATCAGGCATAGTCTTAAGAGTTTCTATGACTTTAACTTCATTGTTATGCCACCACTGAAGATCTCGTATTTTTGCTGCCCTTTAATTCCTCAATTTCTTCAATTCTTTTGATATTTCACACGGACCAATCCATTATAAGTTTTAGGTTATTACAGGAATACAGACAGGATGAACATAAATTATACAATTAAACATACTAATTTGCATATATGGATTTTATATGGATTGATTGCTTTGAATAAATTAGATTGTGGAATTGTTTCTATTTGTGAGCCATTTTCAATATAGAGTTAGTGAATGTGTGAAGCGTTGAAGGTTCGTTTGGAAATAAGGCTGTTTTTATTTATCTTAGTTGCCCTCTGTTTTTTAACACTGTGAGGGCGAATGTGTGAAATGTTAAAGGTTTGTAATTGAGATGAATTTGCTTTTTTCTGTTGTTTTTGGAAAAGAATATATCACTAAATTGCGTGTGGGAGATAATCCTTTGTTCATTTTAAGCCTAACGGCTGTTATCTCCATTTTATGCACAGAAACTATGAATCACAATATGCATTTCTTTTCTAACAATCTTTTCAGCTTTTTTTTTTTTTTTTTTTTTTTTTTTTTTTTTTTTAGTTCATCTGTGATTGATGATGAGAAGAAAGTAACGGCTTCCCTCCGTGAAATATTCACCTTCTTTTGTCTTTTTTTTTTCATCAGGTGGATCTTATGATTGATGAGTGCAAGGGTATGTGGAACCTGAGACAGGAGATCTTCAATGCCAAAACAGATTTCGACAAACTATCAATCTCAGAGCAGCATGTAATTATTATTAATATTATGATTATTATGATTATTATTGTTATTATCATTATTATGGTTACTATTATGGTTATTATTATTGTTATATAGTTGTTGATCACCACTACCCACAGCAGATTGGTTTAAACACTGTTGCTGGGTTTCGGTTATTCATGAGTTCAGACATTTAGATGTATCTCTCAGGACTTCACCTAGCCTTTACCATTCAGAGTAAAAAACTTGAAATTTTCACACTTCCCCTTATTGAGTTTGGAAAATGATTTTCAATGATGCATTTGGCTGTTTGAAATATGTTGGCTATCTCCTATATCGTATAATGTTGATTATTCTCAATTAAGGTCTTAATTATTAATTGACACTGTCAATCCCAACTGGTCTATTGGATCATGGAGCATCATTCATTGCAGGATCTCCAGCATGAAGCTCCACAAACCACTTTTGATACCTTCAATTATTTGCAGTACCTTCTCCATAAACTGCGCAAATCTTTTCATGCAATCAAGTTGCATTTTTACTTTTGTTAAAAAAAAAAATTTTTTTTAAATCTCCTGATGAAAACACTTATTTTCTTTCAACTTCATTATTGGAATCAATAAACAAAAATACACTGATTTTAAGAGATTTTTTTTTTTAAATGCTCATGACATGACAGCTGTTACAATAGAATCAAAAGTATGCTTTTCAAATGAAATCAGTTGAAACTAAATGCTCCTAATACTATCTAAAAACAGAATTAAAATGAACTTTTTGAGCCAAAGTAATCTTGTATCTCTCTCGCGGATTCTTTTTTTTCCTGGATCCAGGATCCAATCAGTCTTTCAGCATGCATGTTAATCATTTTTAACGAGTAAATTTTCACAGGGTGGGACTGCAAGTCCTACCCCCACATTTTTTTTTTTCCCCCTAGTTGGATGGAGAAGTGGATTCTACTCAAGGTTTTTAATTTAGAGTTATCCTTCTGGTTGCCAACCGAGGCTAGAAAGCTGAGTCAGCCCTCCTTCATTTTAAGATGGTAAAATTGACTTTTCAAGCAATCAGTTTTTGAATTCAGAAAAAGACTAGACTTTCAATTCTAGTTACAGGGAGCCCCTGATTATGTGGTTCATTATAGCTTGGTTAGCAATATAATACAGATGGATAATGAACCTCAAAATATTAACCTAGCCCCAAAAGAGATAGATCTAGCTACAAAATAGCCAAAATGGCAACTCCAGCTATCAAAGCTCAATTAGAACACAGTTAAATTTATTTGACCTCAGCATCCACATTATAATGAAAGATGCCTGAACTACGACATTGCACTTGACAAATACTGGATAATCGATACAATGATCTGACAAAAATATTCTGGCTTTCTTCCAGTCATCAGCTTTACATCGAATGAACATTTCGTCTCTGACACTTTTTTTTTTTTTTTTTCCCTTACAGACCAAAGAAGGAATGACTAAACGTAAGCTTGTGCGGGATCGCCTGGAATGTTATTTCTACCTGATATGTTTCAATGCCTACCTAGCTGAACAGGTAAGTCTTTTGTTTTTAAGGCTTGTGGAAAGAATTTTTTTTTTTTTTCTCTTGAATGTTAACCAAGGATGCATTTCGAATGATGATTTGATCAATCCCCATGGAATTGTGCAGCAAGTTCCTTTCAGTTCCAATGTAGTTATATATAATGAGAAAAAGGATGAGATTTATCCAACATAATGATTAATAGACTATATGGAAACACAAGTTTTGAAACTGGATTGAATTTATTCCTGTTACATGTTCCGATAGACACTTTGAATTCATTGTCAATATAAATACTCACATGAAACCCTTCTGAATTTCACTTATACAGAAATGATTTCAACTCTGGCATGAATACATCTCCTTTTTGTCAAAGAAGATAACAAATTTAGAATAACAATAATTTCGCATCATACCCCTCTCCTCTCCTCTCCTCTCAAAACCCTGTTATTCACAAAATTTTATCATTTTTTCCATTTGACAACGAGAGCAAACACTCTCTCGAAACAAGTGATGGGGATAAATTCAAACCAGTTTCCAAATTTTCATGTTCCCATATTATATATTAAATTTACTAATATATATATATATATATATATATGATATAGATCAGGTTAGCAATATAGCGTAATATAAACGCCTGATTTGTGATGGATTTATTTCAGAGTGCTCGATACATTCAACTTTATACTTTGAAAGTCAAGTTGTTTTAGAGTAGAGCTGGAAATACATAATAGGGTGTGGATTTGCTACACAAACAAGTTTGTTTCTGCCCTCTCTGGGCCTCATCAAGCGAATCTGATGAAGCCCACAGAGGGCAGAAACATGAACTTGTTTGTGTAGCAAATCCACATCCCATATATATATATATATATATATATATATGTATGCTTTAAGCTCTAAATATATTACAAATTTTTTTAAATTCATGTGATTTCAGTGAATTATTTCCAAATATCTGTTAATGATACTATGTGTGAATTTTTCTTGTTGGGATCATCAGTTGTTTACCATGTAACCATTTTGGGAGTTTAAAAACAATAGTTATATTAACATGGCTCCCCAGCAGTGTTGATTAATCACCACCTCCCCTTTAGTTATGATCTTGATATTTTAGTTTACTTTCATGATTATCAGGACCGTGTCATAATACATGTTTGTTTTATTATCAAAATGGATGAGAGTTATTTCATACAACATTTTATGTACTTTTTGTACATGTGTATGTATACACACTAATATCTGAGCTTTCTGTTTGTCCGTGCCTCATTCACGCTAAAATTACATGGCTTATTGACCTGATGTATTGAATGTAGACTCTCACCCTGCATCAGGAGTTGATGTTTTATCTGAAGTTGACCTTGGATTTCCTTCGAGGTCACCAAAGATCATTTTCATTTAATATCCAGTTCTGAACATTGGAAATAAGTAATTTTTATATAAAATTTTCATCGGTCATTCTTCATATGGATTGTACACAAATTTCTGAGGATAAAATAAATTTTTGTACAAGTTTCAGGGTTCTTTTTTATCATAAATTTTTTGTCAATGAAACAATATTTTTCTTTGTAGGTGAAGCATAATTTCCAGGTGAATTTTTCTAACTGGATGTTGCAACGGCCGACTATATACCGTTTACAGTCTTTCCTTGATGTAACTCCACAAAAGGGTACTGAGTTACTGACCAGTTCTTTTTTGGTAAGTGAATACATGTTTATATATATATATATATATATATATATATATTTTATCCAGAAGTCAGATATTATTAGACTATTATAAAAAAAAAAATTGTATTGAGTTCTGTGAATCTTTACAAAGAAATATATTTATATATTCTTGTAAAATATATGTTTGTTTTATGGGTGTAAGGTAATTCAACAGAATGGTGATAGTTATTTGACAATACAGAAATGAAAGATTGAGAAGGTATGATACTTCTCAAATATTTTCATTAAGATAAGGCTTTTTGCATTTTGTTGTATTTCAATCTTCAGAAACTATTTTGGAATACAGAAAACAGTAGAAAGTGCAGTCAGTCACATGTTGGAACTATATACTTAACTGAAAATCAGAAAAAATGCATCAAGCTTTATCTTAATGATATGTAACACACCTTTTTTTTTTCTCAGTCACCCACTTCCGCTTATCAAATCATTACTACCACACACACACACACACACATATATATATATATATATATATATATATATATATATATATATATATATATACATATATATATAATTGATATCAATTCAAAGCTTTATTTAATTGAAATATTGTTATTTACCTATGTATTTCCAACAAATGAATAAACTTTGTGAGTGTGTGTGTATATATATATATATATATACTTCAAAGTGAAATCAAAACTTTTTCGCAAATATGTGTAAGTTTTGCCAGTAACTCAATATCACCAATTTGGTGTGACGTGTATATTTTTGTTTTTAAAAGTTGTGTTATTTATGGGGGTAGAATGTTCAACATCAGGGATAGAGTATATATAAATGTACATGCAGTAACTCGGTGTTTCATGCTGCATCAATCTTCAGACCATGATGGCTTGATGATCAGCATGAAGCTCAGTTACTATGAAGTGTTGATTTCTATGTTTTCAATACACATATATATATATATGTGTGTGTGTGTGTGTGACTTTACATGATTGTTCTAAAAAATTTAATGAAAATTTTCCATTTGAGAATGTTCGTTTTTAAATATAATTTCCCATCTATGAATTGTAGGTTCCAGATAGCATTACCTTCAGTGATCTGTTAGGCACCCAGTCAAATATTGGTGTTGCCAATTTCCACCGGATGGAAGGACTTCCACTCTTTGGAATGGCACAACCCACCCCAAATGTAAGTAAAAGTGATTTTTATTAAAAACTAGACCGGGACTTTACACCCACAAGTTCTTCTGACCTACCCCTCAGCAGGATGCCAGTCCACCGAAGGGATACCTCCACCCTAATCACAAAGCTTAGAGGGTACTCAATCAGCTGCTGAGTGCACAGGGAAATTTGTCTTAATGAAAAGTTGTCCAATCCTTTGCTTATACTGGGAATTGAACCCAGGACTTTCTATGATTGAGGCAGACGTGCTAACCATTACACTATCTGAATGGACAGAGTTCTATAAAGCACAAGTTGATCTTTTCATAACTAAACTATTAAGGTGTTTATTGCCTAAATCAAAATATTCCAGTAGAAAAATTGAAAGATCCCCAGGGTGTGTATATATATATATATATATATATATATATATATATCCCAGCAGATACAGAAACCTTCAGATGTCCAAGGAATCTCAAAAAGGTTATTCAAAGTCTGCACAAGTGATTTCATCATATTCAGCCAATGTTGTAACAATACTCTTATTGGTAAAAGAAAACAGTTGAAATCATCACATGACCTATATCTTTTGGCAGCATGCCATGTTGGAGGTGATCAATTAAAAGAATTGGAAAAAGGGGTGATCAATGGATAAATTACTTCTCTTGGCCATTGTTGGATCACTAACAAATTTCAATTCTCAAAAAAAAAAAAACAAGTGTAAATGCTGTCTGACACAAACTGAGGGACCAATTCAGCATAAACTCACATTGTAAATTGGAATCCCTTTTAAATCATTTTTCGCTTGATATCGTAAAAAAGTGTGTGAATTTTCAGCCTTCTAGCTCCTTCTGTGTGGCCTGTACATGTGACACATACATATATAACCAGAATTAATAAAATAACTGATGAAATCTTTGTTGACTATGTCCACAGTACTGATAATTAGAAAGAAAAACATTTTTTGTGTACACAAATACAGTATTGCACCATTCTGAACAGTCCATAACTTTGACCCTTTTCTACATTTTCAGGGAATTGAGAAATTCATAGATCACATGACCAAAGTGCGAAAGTTTTCTCACATCTTTTTCATCAACCTGCGAAATAATTTGTGCACCTTTAACAAAGGTGAACTGTATCACCTGTCATACAAAAGTGACACCTTAAGTCCAAGGCTTCACCACCCAGATGATACACATTTTGATGTAAGTACAGTTTGTTACTTGCAGGGGGGGGGGGGGGTAATTCGTAATTGTTTCTATTTTTCAAATTAAATGGGTGTTGTTACTGATTATTTTGATCTTAATGTTTATAGATTGGCCACGATGTAGATTAACTGAATACAAGGTTGATAAATTGACCATGTTGATGAATTCACTGATGTTGATAAATTGACCATGTTGATGAATTCATCATGTTGCTGAATTCATCAATGTTGATAAATTGACCATGTTGATAAATTCATCAATGTTGATAAATTGACAATGTTGACGAATTCATGAATGTTGATAAATTCATGAATGTTGATAAATTGACCATGTTGACGAATTCATCAATGTTGATAAATTGACCATGTTGATAAATTGACCATGTTGACGAATTCATCAATGTTGATAAATTGACCATGTTGACGAATTCATCAATGTTGATAAATTGACCATGTTGACGAATTCATCAATGTTGATAAATTCATCAATGTTGATGAATTCATCAATGTTGATAAATTGACCATGTTGACGAATTCATCAATGTTGATAAATTGACCATGTTGACGAATTCATCAATGTTGATAAATTCATCAATGTTGATAAATTCATCAATGTTGATGAATTCATCAATGTTGATAAATTGACCATGTTGACGAATTCATCAATGTTGATAAATTGACCATGTTGATAAATTCATCAATGTTGATAAATTGACCATGTTGACGAATTCATCAATGTTGATAAATTGACCATGTTGACGAATTCATCAATGTTGATAAATTCATCAATGTTGATGAATTCATCAATGTTGATAAATTGACCATGTTGACGAATTCATCAATGTTGATAAATTGACCATGTTGACGAATTCATCAATGTTGATAAATTGACCATGTTGACGAATTCATCAATGTTGATAAATTGACCATGTTGACGAATTCATCAATGTTGATAAATTCATCAATGTTGATGAATTCATCAATGTTGATAAATTGACCATGTTGACGAATTCATCAATGTTGATAAATTGACCATGTTGATAAATTCATCAATGTTGATAAATTGACCATGTTGACGAATTCATCAATGTTGATAAATTGACCATGTTGATAAATTCATCAATGTTGATAAATTGACCATGTTGACGAATTCATCAATGTTGATAAATTGACCATGTTGTCGAATTCATCAATGTTGACGAATTCATCAATGTTGATAAATTCATTAATGTTGATAAATTGACCATGTTGATGAATTCATTAATGTTGATAAATTGACCATGTTGACGAATTCATTAATGTTGATAAATTGACCATAATGTTGATTCATTTGCCACAGGGTTGATGAATCTATCACAATGTTAATAAATTGCATGTGTATGTGTGCATCTGTATGTACATAAGTATGTTAGTGTGCATGCACATGAGTACGTTTTATTTGTCTCTATCCAGGTTGACAATGGGGATTAAAAGCTTTGTGCTGTTACTGCCCAGACATTAAGATAGTTGTGGGAGTTTTTTACCCGTCTAAATTAACCATTTAGATCTGAGATATCAATCCAAGTTGTTTGTGGATCATTTCCATTGCTGGACTCCTCATCCCATGTCAGTTGAAATCTCGCAAATTCCAGTCTGATCCAGTGGATCATTTTTCCATGCCTGAATCTTTCTTTGAACTCCAAGCCCTGTTTCTAACCCTCGGATGAGTGACGGACTGATCGAACTTTTGCAGCGATGCTCCAGTAACTGTCCTCTCATCTTCATCTTGGATCTACCATCTCTGCTCATGGCTCCGTAACTATCTGGATCACGCAAAAAAGAATTCACGACTGTCCGACTCTTATCAATTTGCCCTGCTATAGCACATTGTGATAGATCCTGATTCTGAACTGCAGCAATCATACCACATTCAAAATCAGACAACTTTGGTCCTTATAGACTTGACATTGTTTTTAGCAACAGGAACTGACAAATTGAAATTTGATCCCTTTATATCACATAAAATGTCGATGAGTTTAAAGTTAAGTTGCAACATTGAAATCCTGTTAAGAATATTCGATTCGTGGTCATTGTTAATCTTCTTACATTGGACAGTCTTTATAAGATGACCAACTTTATAACCATGTGTGGTGATAATCTATTCCAGATAATGAAATCCTGAATAATTTTCATTTGAGTATCAAGTTTTGTGGTGCACTATATAACACACATATATATATATATATATATATATATTATATAGTGTGTGTACATGTGTAAACTTTGGTTTTTGCATTAAATTTATCACCTATGTTAGTGTCTTTTGTGACCATAGTGGATTGTACTGTTCTTTATTTACTTAGACGTGTGAAGGAGTAGATAATGTTGATTAGATGTTTTTTCGTGATGATGAGTAAGTGGGTAAAGAGTCCATGTTACCTTTAGTGTACTAATGTATGGATTGTTATGTTTGTTAATAAGATTTTCGAGTGATGCTGACACTTTAATGTTATTTCATTTTTCATCAATTCAGCACCCACTTACTGATAACTCCCACACCTGGCTCACACTCTTTGTAACTTATAACCACCAGCAAAACATACATACTACAAAAAAAACCGATAAAACAAAATAAAAACTCCTCCTACTCATAGCAACATCCATAAGACTTTCACCAAATTCCCCAAATAGGAATCTACAATACTTGTAATCATTTGTCTGATGAGGTCCAAAGAGGGCAGAAACATGAAAGAGTTTGTGTAGCGAATCTACTTTCTATGATATTTCCAGCTCTACTCTGAACCAACTCAACTCTTGGAATTGGAAGTTGAATGCATTGAGCACTCTATAGAATAAATCTATCACATATCAGACATTGCTTTATATTATATTGTATTATGCTATATTGCAAACCTTATTTGTACTATATATATAAATAGTAGAATGTGGATTTGCTAGTTGATAAGGCCCAGAGAGGGCAGAAACATGAGCTAGTTTGTGTAGAGAATCCACATTCTATTCATTTCCAGCTCTACTCTAAAACAACTCAACTCCACGAGTAAAATGTTGTATGTATCGAGCGCTCTATGAAATGAATCCATTACATATCAGAAGTGGCTCTATATTATTAATATATTATTATATTATGTTATGCTGCTAGCCTGATTTGTACTACATGTTGCATGTGTATATATATATATATATATATATAAAATCACAAATGGCTACATGATCAAGGGATGACTTATATACAGTGAGTTAGTAGGTACCTCTTAGTGAAGCAAACAAGAACAACACTCATTATGTTTAGTAGATGTATATTCAAGTCCAGACCCCACTCTCCTTCTCAGGTAAAGTACAAACAAAAAAAAAATTTAATATCTATATAAAGAAATTAACAAATAAGAAAATCAAAAACTCCAAGTTATCCTAAATTAACCTTAAAAACAAAAAAAATCTGATATTTATTGTCTAATCAAATGGAGATTGAAAAAGAAAAAAAAAAAACAAAAACATTGAGATACCCCCTGCTCGAAATCCTGGATCCACTAATAATTGATATTTTTTTGTAGATAGACAATAAACCAATGTCTTCTTCAAGACTTGACGATGGATTTGAATTTCTCATTTTCTTTTTTTTTTTCATCTCTCTATTTTAGGATTTGGAATCTTCCTTATCAGTTGGAATGAAAAAGACGCCCCTCATGGTAAGTTTCAAGTCGGAAATCCTCAATCCAAAGTATCATGAATTGAACCATTAGGCCAATATATAGATGAGAAAGAAAAGCATTCAATGTTTATGCTTGAAAGACACTTTACTTGAAATGTCCAAGTTATTCAGAAAATTTAAAAACTTCCAAGCTGATGAACTGGGAAGACATTTTTTTTTTGTGCAATTATCTTTTTTTAATCAAAGGATATCATTACAAGAGGTGTGTTGATATCAATAACATTTAATAATCACCACTACCCACAACAGAGATAGTGTAATTGCTAGCATACTGACCTCATATGCAGAAAGTACTGGTTGTGATTACCAGTATGAGCGGAGAGTGTGGAAAACTCTTCATGTGGACAAATTTCCGTGTGCACTCAGCAGTAAATTGAGTACACTTTAAGCTGTGTGATTAGGGTGGAAGTATCCATTTCAGAAACTGGCATCCTGCCAAGGGGGTAGTCAGAAAACTTTGTAGGTGTTAAGTCCTGGTCTCAACGGGACTTGAGACTTGCAAGGATCATGAAATTGACACATGCAACAAAAACTGGGACTTCACCGCCAGCCCTCCTACTTCATTGAGGGTTTGTCAATTCAGAGATATGACGCTTTACCTTACTCACAACAGACTGGTTTTAACACAGATGTTCTGACATTTACATGTATTTATATATCCAGACCTTGCCCAACCTAAGCATTCATTGTAGAAATTTAAAATATTGCACTCACTCCCCTCAATGAATAGGGAGAACACATTTTTATTCATCTATTTTTTTTTTTTAAATCCCCTCTAAAATAAGTTTTTTTTCGGGGGGAGGGGTCAATTTACAATGTGAGTTTATACTAAATTTTAGTGATCCAATTTATTCATTGTTCACCTGGCATACTGCTGAGAGACGTTGTCACATGAAGGTTTCTACCGATAGATAAATTGCATTTTCTTTTTTTTCTTAAATAAAACCTGTACTGCACAATAATTATGATCAATGAGATTAGCTTGTTAACCATTGTTGAAATGCCTCGCTCTGAATGCTTAAAAGTTCTTCTTCTGGTTGAATGTTATCTTCTCTTTCTCCGCTCAGGTCTTGGATTTACAATTTAAAGTTTAAACTAAATTTAAGTGTAAATTTTAGTTATCCACTTTATTCATTAATTTTCTAATATTTCAATTGATCACCTGGCATGCTGCTAAAATGTGATGTCATGTGAGGGTCTCTTATTGAGTGACGAACCAGACCTATATTTTTTTTTTTTTCTTTTTCAGATTATAAAAGACCCAAAGAAAGAACCCGTAAAAGATGATCTTTCAATGGTGTTCACAACAAAGGAAGTCTTTCAAATGGAAGAAGAGAAATTCCATTGCATCGGATATTTCAGAGTTCCTCTTCCTTCGGATCATGCAGCCAATGAAAATGTAAGCGTATTTTTAGAATAGCTGATTGTTGTGAGTTAAAATTCATGAATATATTTGAATTTCTATGAGATGATTTTCATTAGAAAAAAAAAAAAATTCTCTCCCCTTCTCACTGTCCCTCCTCTCTATTGATCAAAGTTACTTCCCTTTCAATTTTTGGTAACTTTTTTAGAGATTTTTTTCTATCCTATTCACAGGAGTTATCTTATCTTTAATCTCATTTCATTGTCAATTTTAAGCAGTACTCAGTGGTCCATGAAATTAAGAGTCAATCAAAAGTTGACAAAAAGATGATCTCTTATCTTTAGAAATGAACCACCATACTGCACAATAGTGAATGATCTATGCGATAAGCTCGTTAACCATTACCCTATGCTCTGAATGCTTGAAAGTTTACTCTCTGATCAAATGTGTTCTCTCTCTCTCTCTCTGCTCAGGTCTTGGATGATTTGATGGGTATGTTTAATGAAATCAAAAATCGATTCAGAAACTCCGTTAATGACTCAAAATCTCCACGCACCAGCTTGACTTCCCATGCATCCAGCATCGATTTGATTTTCAAAAGAGGTAATACCACACCCTCGAAGAGTCCTACTGAAACTACTTTCAACCCTGCCTATTGCTTCTTTTGTTCAAACGGTATTGAACGCTCCACCTTTGCCATGGCAGCATCAGCTCTCTTCATGTACAATAAAACTGTAAGTACTTCAATTTAGAGGTCCCTAACCATTTGGCTGTGAACTGGTATTGTAAAGCATGCACTACCAGGCTGAGGGTAAACAATATGATTTAGCAATATTTCTATGTAAAATAAAAGCAAATTCATTTCCTTGAATCTTTGTCAAATTTGCTAGATAAGTCCTTCTGAAAGGAAAATGAGTGTGTTGGTCACTTATAAGTGACTTATAGCTGACAGATCACTAATATTACAGTTGTGATTCCAGTGTTGCTAATTTAGTACTACACTGCTGACAAGTGATGCATCAGTTCTGTGGTCCCCAACCTCTGGGCCATGGACATCTTGGTTCATAATATAATAAAAAAAATCAATATCTAAAATGTACATAAGAATACAGGAATTACTTTGGGTTTAACTTTTGAAATTAGTAAAATATTAGTGAAATTGGTGAAAAAAGTCTTTAAGATTTTATTTCAGATCTGGCCCAACTTCCAGAATGAAGGCTCTGGTCAGGTTTAAATCCTTGAAAAAAATTTAAGATAATTATTATTTTTTTGTGTATAACACTCATTAATGAGCACACAGATGTTACCAACATGGGTGTGCAGGCCTTTAACTTGCCAACAAAGCAGGTGTGCAGGCCAAATAAGGGAAGAAATTTGCATCCAGAAAAAAAGCACCTAGGGTGCAGCATCCTCCCCAAAACAAGCTTTGGTATGCCTTTGGCTTTTATCCACTAGATCATGTGTCCCTCAGCAGTAAGTTTGAGTATTAACTTTTCCAAAGAGATGAAAGAGTAACAAGAACTGACATAACCTCAATGGATATGTGTTAAATGATAAGAATGTATTGCACCAAATATTTTCTGCATCTTCTCAGTTTTTGATTTAATTTTTCTCAATTCCAGGGCTATCCACCCGGCACTCGACCAGGAGAGCAAGAACGGGTATCCATTGCCAATGCTGAATATACCATGGGAAAATTTATAGTAAGTATAGAGAATCTCCCTCATATACATACATATATATATATATGTGTGGTACAGATCAGGCTAGCAGTATAACATATAAAAATATATCAATAATATAAAGCCACTTCTGAAATGTAATGATTTATTTCATAGAGTGCTCAATACATATAACATTTTACTCATGAAGTTGTTTTAGAGTAGAGCTGGAAAAGAGGGCAGAAATGAGCTAGTTTGTGTAGCGAATCTACTATCTATCTATATATATAACAGTTTTTAATGAGTGGGCAGATACTACATTCAAGTGCCAGCTAGAAATACTTTGAACCTAGGTAGAAGTACCGATCCACATGTAAATCATCACACCATTTTTGACCGGTACTATACTTGTTGCATTATGTTCTACTTTGACACATGACTCCTCAATTTACTTGCGAGATTTTATTCCAGATGCACAAATCAGCCTTAATGACTGATGTGTGTTTGTACGAAAAACAATATGATTATTTTATCTCTACAGAATTTCCTACCTGTTCATGAGTAGCAAGATTGATACCAATACAATGAATATATCCACACATAGAAGATATCTGCTTGTTACTAATTATTATGCCATGCTAAGGTCTGCAATAGAAATCTGTTATCCATAAGTAAAATGCAATGTATATCAGTATATTTTGAGCAAACTACCAACAATTATAAAAACTGTTTATATTCATTGTATTGGTATTTATTCTGTTTCTGATATCACTGTAGAGACACCGTAACAAATTGTTTTTCGTGCAAACCTAGTGGTCCTCGATGCTAAATTGTGCGTCTGTGATAAAATCTCAGAAGTAAATTGACAAGTCACATGACTTTATGCAATCCTCTAAAAACATGCTATTTATCCACTTATCTCACATAACAGGGGTGTGTGTTGTCTATCTGCTCGCCTGTATCGACACTGTGTACAGAGGTGTAGCCGAGGAAGGAGTGCCATTTGAAGATGTCCCCTTGTCCTGCAAAAAGCTTAATAGATGATAATTAACTTTTTCCATTTCTATTGACATTATTATATAAAAACAAACCTTAGTAAATGTTGGAGGGGGCCCCAAAGGGCCAAGTTCCCTGGGATCCTAAATCTCTAGCTATGCCTCTGACCGTATAGGTATGAACACTCAAGTTGCCAACATGCCATAAGCTAAGACAGTATCTCACCACAGTCTTCTATTCTGATCTTTATTGGTGATCAGTGCTGAAGGCCAATATCCGTCGTTATTAATAGATCCAGTGCAAATACCAGAACATGTCATTTCCACACATATGCTGAAATAATATAAAAATCTTTCCTACGTAAAATAACCATGAAAGTTTTGGGGTTTTTTTTTGATATTTTATCTTTCTTTCAGGCTGTGAAACGCATTGTGATGATCTTGCCCGACGGATGGAGCATAAAGAGGGAAGTGGATTTTGTGCTCGACCAATTGTTCGAGACAATGAGTACAACTCACTTCCATCTTCGGGAGATGATTTTGGTCACCTATAACCAGGTAAATAAAGTATAGCACCCATTTGTTCATTTCATTTTTTTATGTTCACATGTACCAGGAACATTACGATTTCAACAGTGACCCACAGTTGAAGATAAAAAGACTAGGTCAGTATTTTTAATTCTTGACTGAAGACTATTAGTATTACAAACAAACGATACAGAATGATGTTTGAATTTGGAAAAGAAAGAATACAGCTATCTGGATAAATCAAGTCGAGTTTGTTGATCAAACTTTTGAAGCGTAATAAGTAAGGTGCTGTCCCAGTATGACAGGTAGCCTATGGTACAGGAGGAGCATAATTATAAAAATAAAGCAGCATAGATTCTGTCTATTTTCATATGGCAGTGAGATCTGGTGAATGAGGCAACGGGGCAATAAAGAATTAATGTATTTGAGATGCAATACCTGAAGACTCTCCTTCATATCAAATGCTTTGTTCGTAAGGAATGATACCATCTGTTGAGGAAGGAAATAGGTTCCTGCTTCAGCATTTATCACCCAGCGAA
>OY735227.1:21981065-22313565 GCA_963457665.1 Thysanoteuthis rhombus | reverse complement strand
CAAGCTTTTATGTTGGAGAAATACTTCTAATGGAAATCTCAAAAGCCCTCGACACGAGAGGACTCTCAAAACCTATCAGAATATTTTCTAGTCTGGAGAATTGATAAAAGCGGACTCACTCGGAAATGATTCTAGTCAGGAAAGATCCACGAGGAGTATGTTGCCTTTGTACATTAAAAGTCATTAACACAGGATTTTTCCTATTTTCTTTCTTTTCACCCAAGAGGATCTGATGGTAATTTACTTATCCCATCAAGTGTGGATGATGGAATATTCCGTCATCACAGTTTTATGGCTAACTCGATTAAATTTCCATCTCATTTTGATTGACAGTAACTTATTTCTAGTCGTAAGTCAGGGCTTTTATCCGGCAGTGGATAACATGCTATGAATTAATCTTGCAATGGACAAGGGCTTTTGCAACGGATAGCTATTATTACTCTTTACCACCTTCTGCAGTTAATGGGTTAAGGATCCCAATCATCAGGTTCTGAATTTGACTTTGACTGAAATCAAATAAATTATAACGACGAGAGACGGCTGAATGTCAAACAAACTCGGCAACTTCAAAGAGTTTTTCTGATAATTGAACTCCTTTTTTGTTATTTCTGCCGATCCATTCTACGGCCTTCTCCAGATGTACAATCCGTTTATAAATATATGTTTTCTTCTGGTTGAGCTAATTGAAGAAAAAACGGTAGCAAATGGATCTTTTTTTTTTTTCTTTTGGCAACCAACATCACAAGAGTTGCTGCTTACAATGTTTTGAATTACTTTCTTTAATAAACAAAGAATTCCATACAGTGTCTCTGTTGAGCAGTGAAAGACGCGCCAAATTCAGATCGACACTGGTCTGAGGTACATTTAGCCAACAAGTTCATGTGCCAAAGGGGGGTAAGATATCTCTTTGCTGCCGTTTTATACTTTACACACGAAAGTAAAAGTTCCCGATTCACATATGAATAGTATGCCTGAAGAAATACGTAAAATAGATCAGCCAAAACGATGAAAATAACAAAAAGAACGAGCTTGATTGTCGGAACTGTCTGGATGTTGACGACTCATTTTCAAAATTACAGACTTATTGTCTGTACTCAGTAACTGACCAATCAACGACTGAATTGCATTTTTTTTTTTTTTGTGGAGGTGGGGCAGACACGAGAAGCCTTAAGATTAAAGCTGCAAGACTTAGTCCGAAGGGGAGATAATCCAAGCTTTTGTCTATCTCAGAGATATACCCAACAGTCATTGGAACTTCTATTCCAGAATCACATTATTTCAATGCTCACGTTGGGCAAGTCTCTGAGATAAAGCTCAGATTACCTCCCCTACTGGCTAAATGTGGCAATCCTGCTCAAGATATGACGGAATTTCAAAATTATCTGATTAACACCCAACTTGTAATTGATTCATTTGATTTTCTACATTTTGTAATTTTTGTATTTTTCATTAATTAATAAATTACATAAGTATAATTATTTCATAACAACTTGGTTTTGTTTACCTCTGCCGCTTAAGTTGGAAGAGGTATATGTATTTACTCATATCAGTTTCAAACACAAAATACCTCACGGTTAAAGCCAAAGTTCGTTATTTTGAGGGTTCATTGTAAATTCACACCACTGTAAGTATATTGGTTTAATGGATTTCTATAATATAAATTGTGTCCCCACTTCAAACATCAAAGGAACTCAACCAAATTTTAAATGCATACGCAATGGACCTAGATTAATGTTTCCAGAATTATTATTATTTTTTTTTTTCCAAAGGGAATTATATTTACAATGTAAATATGAAGCTAAACTGAACCCTAACTTTCTGTTCAATATACATACTAGCTGGAAACCCAGCCTAATCAAAACTTAACTACTAAGTTCTCTCCCCTCAATTATGAGATGTTGCAAATCAATAAAATCAATCTAAATATTTTTATCTTTCAAGTATAGGACCGAAAAAAAAAAAAAAAAAAAAAAATCAAACAAAAAGGTTTCGACTGAATATTTTAATGTTTTCTAAAGCGAATAAATTTCACAAAATATATGCAATCCTTTTTCTCAATCATAAAAAATAGATGTAAATGAAAGTACTCGTGAGCTGAAATAGTTGCTCATTTCCCCACCAGTGAAAAAGATCATTCAAGACCAGTTAGAGAAACCATGGCTTTTAATGTAAATCGTCAAAGCAGGCACACTGTACTTAAAACATTAAAAAAAAATATTTTTAAAAAATCACACACTCAATCCAATTCCCCTATCTGACTTACAGTAGGAAGGAACCAAGCCCAAATGTTGAGCCTTTCAATACAATCAGATAATTGTAATATACACGTATTAATCAACCATTGAACTTTGGCCCCAAAATCAATTTTATAATCAAATTCATAATGGTATGGAAAAATCCACTGCTCACTTAGGGACAGGGTCTTTTAAATTACAATCATTGACTGATAACATTGGGCAGAGGAACAGGGGCCAGCAAGGGAATGTAAACAAGGCAATTGGATCATTATTATAAAGTCGCTTATATAAGTGAATTTAAAAAAACAACTCTACATTATAAAAAACTAGTATGAATTATCGATTCATTTCAAACAAAGTGTTAAGGACCAACTGATTTTGATGACAATAACACTGCTTGATAACAATAGTGAAGAAAACTATAATCATGTATCGTCTGAATAAATAAGATAAACCAACAAAATTTCTTGTTAGCGTGAAGCTCTCACAGCTGGCTGTGTGAATTTTACCTTCGAAGATATATACTGTTTTTTTGCTTGTTGAGGATGCTCCATTGCAGAAGTGGCACATGGCACCCCCACCCCGCAACTGCAGTGGTATGCCAGAACTCTGAGGACACCATCTACCTGATGGGACCTAAAAAAAATGCAATTAGGGGAGCAGAGACGGACCTAGCACCGCCAGGGTCAAGAATGCAACCCAATTTTCCCTTTTCTTTTTTTGAATTGACTTTATATTATAACATGCACCGGTAAAACCTTTAAAGATATCACAGTTTTACTTCTTTTGTCAAAGAAAACCTTGACTTTGTGGGAACAATATTTGGAGAGAGGGAAAACACTGGTGATATTGATATATCTTATAAGTAATAAATCACTGATTATAAAACCTTGGTTTTTATAATCATCGATATGTTACTCCTGATTAACACATCAAAAGATCCAGTAATTTTTTACCAAGTGATGCAGTTATTTTTACTTAAATTACGCTGCTTTGAAAGAAATAAGAGATCAGAGGCGGATCCAGGATTTTGAGGGGGGGGTGTCCAATAGGAGTCCAGATGGAAAAAAAAAAAAAAAAAAAAAAAAAGATTTTTTTTTTTTAAATTTTTCTTTTCATTTTTACAAATAAATATGTGAAAAAGAAAAATCACAAACATCCAAAAATAGAAAGTAATCTGTGATCTTGCCTTTTTCAATTACATTTAAACTTTTGGCCTTAAAATTGGCAAAAAAATCAAGTGAGAGAATTAATCACAGATCCATTAAATTAAATTATCAAGAATGAGACAAAAGAAAACTCATTTATATTAGATGAAAAACAAAAATCAATTTTTGTTTTTTGAGGTTGATTGGGGTTTTTTCATCTGAAAAATTTCCTTGAATGAATATCTGAAAAATTTGTAATTGTGCCTCACAAGTCCAAAGGGGGTTTCGATCCCCTTGGAAACTTCTCCTAGATTTGCATCTGGAAATCGACAACCTTGTGCCTTTTCTGGATTTGGCCAGAAGGGCAGATAATCCAAGCTTTTTATCAGAGACTAACCCAAAACAGGTTGGAATGACATCAAATTTAGAAATTGAACCAGTCTGGAGGCAGAGATTCAATACCAGCCTCTTGGAGATAGAGTGAGGTTCTGAGGTGAGCCTGAGATAAAGATTGGATTATCTCCCCTGACTAAACCTGGAAACTTTCAGGAGGCATTATATGATCAGAGGCTGTCATTAGCTTTTAGTAAAGATAAAACCCCTCCAACTAAATGAATGCTCCCTGTAACAAGAACCTGAACATGAGTTGCGTCCCTTAGTACGGCAGGAAATGATCGAAAAGAATTCCAAGGTTTTCCGATCTGTTTTCTTTGGCACCATTGAAGGGCATCATTAATGGACGGGAAGATTTCTGTTACTTGATGCTGATGAGAAGCTTTGGGAGAGTCTGAGACTGTAAGATTTTCCAAATCAATGTCATGCCAAACCTTTTCAAAGAATTTTGACTGGGTTGCTGAATCTGTTTCCTCTGAAAAGACATAATCAACATGGCAATAATTAGGCTTTAGGTGGTCGTAAAATATGAGAAGCAAAAGCAATGTAATCCAGAAAGCTTCTATACAGAGGGTTTTGGTGATCAATTAAATAATTTAGACCTGGTTTACAATACTCGAGCTAATAAATAAATATTGATAAAAAAATCTCACAAAGAAAGGAACGATTTTAGAAAGTGTGCATATGCATATTTGCAAGTTTCTGCTCCAAAAGGTATGTCTGGTAGCACAAGTTAAAAAGTAAAAAAAAAATTAAAAGAAAATACCATTGAAAAAAAAAAAAAAAAAAAAAATTCTACAAGTTCCCCAAAACATTTTCAATCTCTAGTGGAGTACTCATGTGAATTAGTGAATTCAAGGCCTAATGGGGTGTTTCTACTCCAAAAAGTATGTGTGGTAGCACTGACAAAAGTTCAAAACAGTAGAAAAATGAAACAAAAACAAAAAAACAAAAAAAAAATTCTCCGAGACCCAAAACTTAGAAAATGTCAAGTGAGGTACTCTTTCATATCTGGAAATGAAATGTCAGTTAGCACCACACAAGTTGAAGAATTTTTTAAAAAAACTTTATAAGAAATTACCACTGAAGAAAAAAAAAAAAAAAAAATTCCAGAAGTCCCCAAATACGTTTTTGATGTCTAGCGGAGTACTCATGCGAATTAGCAAAATTCAAGGCCTAATGGGGTGTCTGGTAATACTGACACAAGATTACGAGTCAAAAATAATTCACCAAAAAGAAAAAAAAATACCAAAAATACCCCAAAAATTTCTTTTAAAAGACATCTAGAGGGATATTCATGCATATCTGTGAGGAACTGTGCCAAATGGTTTGTCCAGTGGTGCTAACACAGGATTAAGAGCCACTTCCAATTTTTTTTCTTCCCCACTGAAATATTTTTCCAGAAATTCCCCAAAAGGTTTTTAGTAGATATCTAGAGAAATACTCATGCAAATTAGGGAGGAGCTATGTCAAGTGGTATGTCCAGTTGTGCTGTTGTATGAAAAACCAAGTGAAAGGAGGAAGAATACCCGCCACTTTATTGATTATTCGGTTAAGTAAGTGATCATGGCTACAATGATTCAGTAACTAAGCTCTTTTTTAACAACTTACCCTTATGAGCAGGCAATCTCCATATTGCTGTATAATGAAAAAGGAACAACAAAACCAACTGAATGTTGGACATTACACGAGAATCAATGCATCAAATATTAAACCCAGTAGTGGAAATCTTCTGGAAGAGGGACATCATCCAATGCACAGTTATCAAAATATGATTTTTAAAAGGTCAAAAGTTGCTTATTATTGTAGTTCAATAATTAGTCTAAAAAAAAAAAGGTAAATGGTAAAAATAGGGGTCTACCAGAATATTCTCTTTATAAAAAGGGTCCTGGAGTTTTCAAAGTTTCAGAATCCCAGCAATAGGATACGTTCACTTATATTTGATTGAAGAGGGGAAAAAAAAAAATTCATGTAATGGAGAGAATGCTATAAGTGAAAGATTTACAAATGTAATTGTTTTTCTGTCACAGATTGTAAGATAAGAGATAAAATCCATTATCATTGGTGGGTTTTGAGCCCTGGACAGTAATGTTGTCTACCAAAAAAACTAATTTTCAAGTATGATTTCAAATTAGTATATAACGCTACTCAAGCTGCTTGATATGTAAGCATTTGGAGAGAGCACTAATACAATGTGTAAGGTTCAGCATTGGATCATATTTTGATTACATATTTACCGTTTTATTCATTTATATCATCTTTAATTTTACTATTTAGTAAAACATTTTATATGTAATGACCCAATAATTCAATAAGAGTTATCTTTCCCTGGAATTGTGAATGAAACTGAAAAACTTACGAGAAATATTTGCATCCAAAAGGTTTGAGGTGAAAACAACAATATCAAATTCACAATTCTGAAAGAAACAAATGAAAAATTATTTTTGAATCTGCTAGCCGTTGTTGACAGACATACTGGAATGTGAATTACGTTCCTTACTAAGTGTTGCCAATTTTGAGGTTTTTCATTTCGATTATTTTGGTTGCATCTAGATGTCAGAAAGTGCTATTCAGATCACTTTTTGTGAAATAACATTATTTTATAATAAATTGAGTAAAAAATATTATTTAGTTTATAGTAATAAAATAAGTAATACTTCTAACAAATTAAGTATTATTTTAATAAAATAAATGAAGATTAAAGTCACATTTTATTTATTTAAAAAGTAAGATTACATATATTTTTTTGCTCAATAAAAGAACTAGCGAATCTATGGTCTGACTTTCAGAGGTGTCCTCACCTCTCTATACAAGGTTTTTACCCATTTATAGATTTGTCAATCGGTTTGTCAGTCATCTTATTGTTTCTCAGCTGTTTTACATCAGATTTAACTGAAACTCGGAAGAAATGTATCCCTTGATGAGAGGCTTAACAAGAAAAATCTTCCACCCAGGGTCAAGTGATCAGTCAATATTGGCATTTAAACTATGTTTTTCTCAAGAGTTTAAAGTCAGATTTACTTGAAACTTGATAGATGTTCCTTGATAAAATGTTTTGTACCTAAAATTATCCTTTACTTAAGGTCATGTGATCTGGGTATAATGGCGTTTAATGTTCATAGTGAACAGTTCATTGAACATTTGGTTCTTGTTTTATATCATAAGAGTGGAACACCTAAAATCTTTGGGATCCTAAACTAGTTGATTTTATTTATAGATTTGTAAATGCCAGAAGAGAATTTGGTTAATTCCACGAACCTGAGTGTAAAGTGGAAATAACTCCTATTTCTATTGATATTCGGACCATCCTCATCTTGGTTGTTTTTCATACAATGTTTCGGCCGTTGCACTCTACAGCCTTCGTCAGGTAGGTGTGGGGAAGTAACGAACCGAACCCTTTATTTATCCGACCGGGTATATTGACCGTACTCCCCTCTTAGCATTAGTAGTATTGTTATACTGTCTCACACTAGGATCGAACCTAGAACCATCAGATTACTTTACAGTAATTTGTCTGATGCTGTAACCACTGCGCTATGTGTCCATGTCCAGATGATACCTGACGAACGCCGTAGAGTGCAACGGCCGAAACGTTGTATGAAAAACAATCAAGATGAGGATGGTCCGAATATCAATAGAAATAATAATACCTCATCTCAAAAATTTGGAGATAACTCCTGTTAGCTTCAAAATGAACTAAGAGTTATCTTCCTTGAAGAATGATATTTTTTAGTTTTTTCCTGGCTTTGCTAAAAAAGAAAAAGCTCAAACTGTTGTCAAAAGAGACACATTTTCATTAATTATAAAGAAGAATGGAGCATTTAAGGCTGAAGTGTGTTTACTTTTAAATAATCAGCAAGCCATCAAAAGCCGTGCCATGCAGTCAATAATTGACAGACATCAATAAGCTGTGGCCTGTCAGTTGATGATTGACAGTTATTTGATAAATGAGCACATGAATCTTTTATATACAAGTTTTGTTTTTGTTTCAATTTTCCTGCCTGAAAATTTTACTTTTACAAGAGTGGAATTTTTTTTCTCAACATATGCAGTTCACAAGACATTTTTTTTTTCTTTCAATGTTTGGATCTTTTTGAACCATCCGGAAATTTGTTACTTTTAAGAGAAAAGCTTTTGCAAGTTTTATATTGTAAATAAGAACCCCCTTGTAACTATAATGCTATAGTTGGCAAAATAATTTTTTTTTTTTTTTTTTTTTTTTTTTTTTTTAACTAAAAAAATTCCAGGTGGTTCTAAAGTCTAATGGATTGAAAGCACCTATAAGATAAGATATTTAGGAGAGCTGAATATGTATGAAAAAAAAACAAAACAAAAAAACAAACTATTTGTACAACATCATTTTTTTATATTTTTAAACCATCAAAAAGAATTCAAAATCCTAAAGTTTTGCTTCAATACAGAGAAAAATGCTCATGGTGACAGGTCCTTTTCAGATTACAATTGCAGAGTGATGGCATTGAAATCAGGAGATAAAAATACATATATATATCCTCAACTCTGGAATTAAATGCTAGGGTTTAATTCTGATAGCTTCATTCAAGATTATAATAAACAGACCTCTTCCCATGAATTTTAAAACTGACAATTTCATTAAAAATAATTGCAGTTTTACTAACACCATATTTTGCACTCTTTTCGGGATCTGAATAGCCCTAATTGTATAATGTAACTATCTGGGTACACTGGACGTCGCAGAGAGAAGGTTTTTTGCTCATTTTATTACAAAAATTCATTTTTTTTCTCTGGTGATTTCGAACTTTTGAGAAGCATTGTGATAGCCCTATTTCATCAGTAATATTTGCATGAAAGATACAAAGAGTAAATCTGGGCTTTCCTTAAAGAAACATTTGTAATAGCCCATGCTTGATGGGTGTTGGTCTTAGGGCAAAAGGTGAAGGTTATTCAGTGGACTATCAATGAATGAAGACCATCATCAAACATAACATTCATACTTTAAAGTGGAATTGAATAATTTAACTACCAAATTTTTTTACCCCAAATTTGATGGAAAATTAGAAAAAGGAATTGTCAGTGGGTAAGAATTAAAGCATCACTGTCAAAATAGGGTTATTATAGATCTCATGTAAATTCATTGCTAATGATTTTACTATAAAAATACATTGAAAATCAGGAGGAAAGGGGTTGTCAGTGGTCAAGAATCAATGCAAACAGAATTGGGCTATTATACACACACACACACATATATATATATATATATATATATATATATAACAAGAGACTACACATTGTACCATAATAACAAATTATATGAAACATAAAAAACACTGAAGAAAATTACATAAATTGCATTGACAGATATTGGAAAATAGGTGACTGAAGTAACGAAAAAATTCATTTTGAAAAAGTTTAATGTCTAGTCTTTAAAGGTTCCTAGACTAATGCTCTTCCACAGGAATAGAGCACTCCGTAGCCCAGAGGTAGGATATCAGCCTCCAGGTCCGATGTGAGGGTTTCAATTCTGCCTCGCGGTACTGGATGAGATAAAGTCTATAGCCACACTGAAGAGATGTAATACATCAAAACAGCTGTCTGTTGATGACACCATAATTAAACATATGTGTGTAAATGCATTGCTACTGATTTTACCACGGTAATGTACTGAAAATCAAAAAGAAAGGGATTGTCAGGGGTTAGTAATTATGGCTATTATATTTAGTGATTGTATATTAATAAGAATAAATCAATCTCAGATTATTGAAAAAACATTGAGAAAAACAACTTACCTTCAGTAATGAGAAAAGAGGTTTTGGTTTTCTTGAACCAGTGAGATTAAACATCAGAATCCTTACTACTTTTTCATTTGACCTGTAAATGAAAAATCTCATTTGAAACAACAATTTCATGAGGGGGGGGGGGAGAAAAAGATTCAGGGTAGTAACTTCTTCACTTAATCGTTTGGATCCAATTCCTATATCAGAAAATTCCTGACAATTTCTTATTTATTTTAGGTAAAGTATTTGTGATTGATCTTGATAACAATAACCAATTGATAACTTTATCCATTATTATAATAGACAGCTTCCTCTGAACTAATACTTTTAATACTTTATGACAAGAAAAAAATTCTTTTTTTTTTAAATATCCCCCACCCCAGCCTGATAAATTATTGGGGGGGGGGGACTTACAATGTAAACTTATACTAGATTGATCCTTCAGCATTCATGCTTGTTTTCTAAAAATTCAGACTTTTTAGTGATTCAACAAAAGGCTTGAGAGGTAACTTATTTGTTAATCACCTATTTCCTATTCATTGATTGATCATCCCCAACATGATATTGCATTACTTACAGAAGACTCTTCATTTCAAGCGCTGACTTCTTCTCAAACCATTGGCAGCAAACCTGAGGAATAAAAAAAGTTATGATTCATTTTTTTTTTTCTCCCCCAAACAGTGAATTGCACATCACTTTTAACATTCTTCCAATATCACAAAAAAAACCTCTCAAGTCAAATATTTTGGAAAAGCAAATCAAATTAAATTAAACTAAACTAAACATTATCTGATTTTCAACTATGCATAATTTATCAATTTTCATTTTTTTTTTAAAATGTTTACAGCAACTTAACCCACTCATTAGGGTAAATATTCAGTTTTATTTTTTTTTAAATAAAAATAAAAAGCAAACCCAAGGGGAGCAACTGTCAGCTATTTTTTTCAAACGTATAAAATTTCCACAGAGCCCCTAATTTTCACAGGACCCAAAGGTTCTGCAGAAAGCGAGTAGAAAAAGGCTGCTTTGAAGGGGAAAAAAAAGCCAATGAAACACAGCTGTATTTTGGTAGTTTATATTTTTGAATAAATTTCACAAAAGCAATAAATTTTCACTTCCTTAACCTCATTGAAAAAGCTGCTATAGGAGAAGAAAATTTTGGAAAGAAATTAAAGTGTGACTGGTTTTAAAATTATGTTTTTTTGTGAAATCTATTGATTAATATAAAACTATGAAAATACAACTTAGCATACAACATATAGGATGAAACAAAATCATTGGCTGAAAACAGACCAGTGACCAAAAACAAAACATGGATTTTGTGCAATCCACTTGAAAGACAGACTGACCATCTCAACTAGGGGCAAGACTGTGACAAGATTGAGGCCAATCTTGAAACTGGGATAAATGATGGAAACAATCTGATAGTTCATCAGCCTGGGAATCTGATATAGATTATTTTATTTTCCCTGAGCAAAGAACTGTTCACCAAATGCTGCATTTAGTTTCTCCCAATTTATAACAATGGGTAACATGGATTTTACAAGTAAACGAAGGACAATATAAACAGAGGGAAGTACAAAGTGGCACAACAGTTACTGTCACAAAAAACAGAATCAGCGTGCAAAAGGTTTTGGCCATTAACGCTCACTTTGCATCAATGACCTTGGAAGAGGCACGAATCCACCCCTTCCTCCGCTCCAACCCAAGCTAGGGGTAAAATGCAGGGTAGTTGAAGCCCTTTAACTCTGTTAGGCAGTTAATCTAAGAGATGGTTACTTGGATAAGGACAACAATAGCTAGGCAGTTGAGTAAAGGTGGGGGGATTAGACATACAGCTAGCAACTCAACTGAAAAAAAAAAAAAAAAAAAAAAAAACTACTGGGTAATGAAACTGGAGCAAAGTGGTTGTGGCCCTATGCTCCACAAGGAGTTTACAGGAATAAACAACCTTAAGTACATTGTAATTAAAGCCTCTAACAAAGAAGGATAATAAGAACGTCTGGGTCACTGTGACAGGCAAAAATATTACCGACAGGTCACTGACAGACAAGTTGTTGGGAAGGAAATAATTCGAGCCAGCCTTTCTCAACCTTTTTAGGACTGAAGGGACCCTTGAAATAACTTTCATATCTCAAGGAACCCCAACATAAAAATATTATATGTACAGCTAATAACACATCAGTATACAACAAGATAGATCTCTATGCATTTGTGAATTTCGGTGAACATCGTAGGGTTCACTATTCTTTACAGTCCCCTCTCACCCAGGGGACATTCAACAGAAAAATCAAGCTACTTGCCGATAAGTAAATCTGAAATATTGAACGTTACCTAAAGATTGAAGTAAAATATCAAATGTCTTTTGGTAAATAAAGCCAGATTTAAGACAATTGAGAGAAAAGTTTTTTTGAACACATCTGAATGGTAAGCACCTATCTGCTTTTTTGTCTCTGGCTCCGTATATGGAAACAAAAAAAATTATTTTCAAAAAATTGGGGGACGGAGTTGGGGTGGATTAAAATTGATAAAAATCAACAAAGAGAAAAAAAAAAAAAACAGCAAATAATAAAAATCAGTATTTTTTTTTTCCACAACTGATGATATAAATCAGCAAAAACCAAAAAATATTAAAAAATGTGGAATTCAAATTATAAGTATTGTATCAGCTGTAACTGTTTTTGTTTTGTTTTTTTAAAAAACTGAAATTTATAATTATTTGTAAAAAATGACGGCCACTGGTCTTTTTCAGTTTGTGAAAATTCTGATGCTTCCAGAGTCAAATGTCATCAAGACAGGGACTACTACGCAATATTTGAAAAAAAAACAAAAAAACCTTAAATGGAGCAATCAAATGCCTTTTCCACACACGAATAAATATTCCACAGAACCCCTAATGACCCTGAGGTTTTGCAGAATCACACTTGAAAATATATAAGAAACCAAAAAAAAAAAAAAAAAAAAAAATCTAGTGCAGTCCACTTAAAAGAGACTGACCATCTCAAGCAGAGGGCAACACTGTGACAAAATTGGAGTTAATCACCTGAAATTGGGATAAATGATGGAAGCAATCTGCAGAAAGAAAGATACTTGTTGAACCGAGCCCAAATTGACACACTGACAGGGCACACTCTAAGAAACAAACTCACTACCAATGGCTTGAGATACTATTCCACATACTACAGCATAATGGAGCATACATCTATGACCTCAAAATAAATCATTCCTTGTAGTGTTACTCTTTCTACCAGCAGAACAGTTTTTATATAAAAGATTTGTCCTGAAAGTATCCAGCCATTCGATATTAATGAAGAAATAACTTACCTAGGGCAATGACACCTTAGTCCACTTTAAAGTACTCCTCTATAGGACCTCACATACTTATCACAGTGTCCCTTCTACTTTTCCAAAAAGTCTACAGAGTCCTCTTTCAGGATCGGCATCAGCTGTGTTGTCGCATCCTCCTCAATTTCGTCTTTGGAAATGCCTAAAGTTGCCAGGAGTGAAATGCAGGCACAGGTGGTGAAGTGTTCACAGACCTGGGTAAGGCAATGTTTCACTAAAAAAACCTGCACAAGATGACGAATGACTCGCTCAGTCATTGTGAATGCAACAATCACGCAGTACCCAAACTACCCTGCATCCAAGTAACCCAACAGATGAGTGTCTGTTTATGCATGTATAGTAATATTCACTGAAATCGTTTGCCGCATTACATAAGGGCCATGCAAACGTTTCTCGAAATATTCAAAATGGTTGGATACTCTCTGGACAGAACTCATAAATTATCAAGAGATAATATCTGAAATGCAGAGACACTGACACTGAACATACACAATATCAGTTACCTCCCCTGAACTCTGTAGCTATAAAACCTTGAATAATATAGTTCATTCATTCCAAACTTTTCTATACTGTCCAAAACTGCACTATTCAAGATCTTTTATCAATGAGATGAAATACTTTTTTTCAGTTTATACTTAGTTACAATAATTTGTAGAGCAACACCTTAATCGTACTACATGAAGAAAAATGCACTATTGAAGGTGTTGCTGTAAATCAAATTCAAACCAATCTCCATCCTGATGATTGGATATTAGAAATTTGTGTGCTCCTTCCCATGATACATTAGGTTGGGGATGGTTAGGGGGCAGGCCATTACTTCTGTGTATTGAATTAGATCAGCACTGAGTGCTCTATGCTAAGCTTAGTAAATACCTATTGATAGCTGCATCTTGAATGAAAAAAAAAAAAAAAAAAAAAGAGTTATATCTCTTACCATCATGCTTTCTAAAGTATGTGCCCCATCCAGGTAATAAGTAAGGCCAGGCATTTTTATAGTCTGGGCTCGACCAAGCCATTGGCAAGACTTCACTCCTGAAATAAAAGGAAACATTTTAAAAGGATTTTAAATATGAATATATATAAATATATATATATATATATATATATATATATATATATATATATATATATATATATATAAACAAACGTGCGTGTGGTTCATCTAGATTCTGTTGGATCACTTTTACCTCCACAATACAATCGTATATATATACACATATATATTCTAGCATATACCAACCAAAAATGATAGGGTTATATATGAATGTATAGTTATTTCATTGAGTAATTCATTTCTAATAATTCAGGTATTGTTTTTAGTTTTTTTAAAAAAGGTGATTAGAGAAATAGTTTTGAGTCAAAATATCATGTAAGAGTCACCACTGATATTGAATGGTATGAAAAAAATGTCATAGTAGGAAATTCATTTTTTTTAAAATCCTACTTATTTCATTACAAAAGTTGAAAATCATTTCATTAAAAAAGAGAAAAAAAAAATTAAGAAAGCACAACCGAACTCAGCATTCTACTCTGTCTGAATCAGCTACATCTAACAGGAGATGAAGAAATAGTCAAGAGAAAGAGAGAATAAATCACCCCTTTTTTCAACTCATTCAATAACAACTCATTTTTCTACTAGTCACTCACAGAGTTTCTTTAACACATTAAAATTTTCATGAAATATTCATTATGACAACTATCACATATTACAACCCTTTTATTTATTCATAGCTCTGTTAATCTATTTCACATGGACCAATCCATTATAAGTTCTAGGTTATTACAAGATTCTGACACAGTAGAAAATTATACAAATAAGCATACTAATTTGCACATATGGCTTTTATATCGGTATACATATTAATTATTGTATTGTAACTGTTAAGTATGGCTACAGACTCAATATTCCTTCCAGTACCGCAAGGTAAGGATGATATATATATATATATATATATATATTTAAGCGATATATTCATTTTACACATAAATCCCCCATCCACCAGAGTGATCTATTCCTATAGAAGGGCATTGCATAAGCTTACAATGGATGGGTTACCTCGCTTAAAGAGTGCTCAACCCTGAATAGAGGAGCATTAAAAAATATTATATATATATATATATATATATATATATATATATATATATATATATACACACACACACACACACACACACACACACACTCACAGAAGCACAGTAGAAGCTGTGACAATTTTTGCCAGGTCACCAAAGAAACATGCCTGATGAATTATCACACCCTTTTTCTTACATTCTGGACACCTTCTGTTAATTACTACCTTCAATTGGTCTAATAGGTAGTAATACTTAATGGAATCAATTGCTTGCTTCTCCTGGAGGAGCTCATAAAAGAGGATTCCTTCCAAATCCTACCATATACACAGCATCACTTTCTTTAGAGGGAGACCAAACACTGGTACAGTTAATGGTGACTCATTTTACTTTTCGCATTATCTCTTACTCTCCACATTATAAGAATTCATTTTTCATTGGCTATCACAATAAATTCAATAAACTGAACATTTTAATGCAGTCAAATGGGTCGATCTATGTATGTATCGCTGTAACATATAAGTTAATCTTCTTTTTTTAACTCTTCAATTCATACAAAGAAAAGAAAGTCAATTTCATGGAAATAAGCTCTGATTGAAATTATCTCTTTTAGAGCATTTGGTGGATCTTTTTTTTTAATTCGGTTCACACCAGAGTTTCACGACTTGTATGCAATTCATTGAAGAGTTCCACTGTCAATTACAAGCAGTTTGTGAATATAAAAATTAATTGACAAATGTAGCAACCAAAGGTGGAGAAGGGATCCCTTTTTATAAATTTGTGTGTTTTTGTTTTCTGGCACTCCTGGCCATGCTGTTTTGTCTACAGACATGGAAATTGGCATCAGTATTCCATGAAACCACTTCTAACTATTTTCTTTCTATTTCAGGAAGAAAAAGTCTTTTTTCAACCTTATTTCAGTAATAGATGTTTCTAGATGGTCCCAAGTGGAAAACCACAAGTGATTTCATAAATAGAATTCATTCTGACCATATTATACTTGGATGGATTTTTTTTTATATGACTTCAAATTTTGACACTACAGTTGTTCAATTATTGACTGTGTTGTTGAGTTTAAATAGTCATAATTATTTAGCATCTTGATAATTGGACACATGGAATTTCCTGAGGTATCAATTAGTTCCAGAGTTTTTAATTCTATCAGGTGACAGATGTACACACAGAGAAAATGCCATTTATCTATTAGCAATCTTACGGCAGGATAGAATTCAATTGAAAAATTATTAAAAAGAAGTTAATTTCAATTTGAAGTTGAGAGAGGTTCAACTTGCCTTGTAAGGCATCTTCCAAGGGAGGAATAACTGTGTCAATTGTGGGAGGAGACTCAGACCCAGGAAGGAGGGTACAGTTCCCAAACCATTTCTTTTCATCAGCATCTGGAAAACAGAAAAAACAAAAAATAAAAAATAAAGAAATTGGGGGTGATGAGATCAAGGATGAAAAATTTCAAAATCTTTGGCACACATTTTATGAAGGCCTCCCTGTCTCAACGGATAATTAAAAATTGTTTCCAACCTCTGCAGGGCACATGCACAGGCAAAACAGATGGAGACCCTGCGATGCCAAGTTGACAGGATCCCACTTTCAACTTTACTGATGTAGTCTAAAAGGAAAGCGGAGCTCTATATGTTTAGCATCAGCTTGGCTGCAGGAGCTGTCGGGAGGGAGTAAAAGTTGCCCTCCAGCTGCCTTATGGATGCTCTCCTCCCTGATTTGGAATCAGAGTTTTCTGTCTCCTAGACAGACTGCCAATCATGGCTTCAAATCCTAGTCTGCACTAATAGCTGGGGTTGCTTGCGAAGAAGTGGTGCCTTTCGTAGGGGCTTCATTGCAAAGTGAACACAAACTGTCTAAGCTGGTTTGAACTCAGTTCACAGATTCCATTCTCTGCACGGCTAACCGTTAAACACGCCCAACAAATTTCATGACCGTTTTTTTATGTTTTAGCATAAATTTATATGGGGATCAAAAGATTGGGTTGTACCTATTGGGAAAGGCATCCCTACCAGCTTTGAATGTCAGCATTCAAAATCCCAACTTTAAATGGGCCTGAATATTAGCCACTACTGCCAGAAGGAAAAAATGCATCTGCTCCAACCAGACCTATGAAAATCTTTTATCATTCATCATTAGTCTTTCAACGTCCATCATTGGACATAGACCTTCCCCAGGATTCGCCACACTTCTCTATCATAGGCGTCGCAGAGCCAGTATTTTCTAAATTTGTCTAGCTTGTCTCTCCATCTAATATTCTGCCGGCCTCGGTTGCGCATGTGATCTCAAGGGATCCATGTTGTGTCGTAATGTCCATCGGTTGTCCGCCATTCTTGCAACATGGCCAGCCCACCACCATTTGAGATTTTTAATGGATTCTATGATGTCCCTGACTCTTGTCTTTTCCCTGATGTACTGTGTTGCCTTGTGGTCTCTCCATATAAGGCCCGGCATAATTCTTTCATGTGCACGTTGCATGGTTCTCAATTTGCAGATCTGTCTCTTGCTTAGGTTCAATGTTCCAGCTCCATAAGTGACTATTGGGAGGATGCATCGGTGATACACCTTTCCTTTTAGGATTAATGGGATCTTCTTATTTTTGAAAGCTTGCCATCCTAGTGTGATTCTTCACTTAATTTTTTTTATTCTTCTGAGGGTCTCATGGAGATTCGTTGTCCTAGGTAGATGTAGTGATCCAGTCTCTCCCATTCTGTGTTCTCGATTTTGATCTTGGTGTTTTTTGTTAGGTTATAACAAAATATTGGACGCTTTCTTGAAAGTTCAAAATACTTCCACCAGGCAAGAAAAGAAAGTTACCAACACAATCTCTCAAACTAGGAAAAGCCTATTACACAAACGATATATATATATATATGACTGTCTTCACGTTTCCCATAAATAGCATACATATTAATGTTTAATTTTTGGAAAAGTTTTTTAATGTTTAAAGCTGTAAAACTTTCTAGATTATATATATATATATATATATATATATATATATATATATATATATATATTATATATATATATATATATATGAGACAGATAGAGATTCTTTATAGGCCTTCCTTAGATTTATCAAGTCCTTAGGTGATGCTGGTCGTTCTTTACTAAGTACATCCAACATTCAATGAATGAGGCCACACGGACACACAGTAGAAAAGAGGAAGTTTTAAAAAGGCATGAGATCAGCTACAATCTCAGTAGGTTATGATCAGATCATGTTTGCTCAAGGTCAAGCAGATGTCAACAATGGTTTAAATTCTCCTCTTACAGAATACTACAATATGTGATCCGAAATGCATAACAACATGTATGTTCACATCTTAGTAGTTTGAATAGTGTTTAAAAATGATAAAGTCAATATATTAAAAAGTGCACAATAATAATTCCAGTAATACTGTGCATATAATTCACATATATGTGCGGGTGTACACACACTTACATGCATATGTAATTACACAAATACATAATTTCTTATACATGCATATAAACACTTGACACACATTTCACATCCTTATATAAAAATATACACAAATATACATACAAAGACGTGCATACATAGATGTGTATGTGTGTGTGCGTGCTTGTTAAGAGTACATGAATAATTATTGCATTTTTATTATTTAATGATCATCTTTTTAGCCAAGATGACTTGCAATTATTAAGAGTTTTTTCAGGCCAATATGTTATGGAGTATCTGATTCACAAAATATAGCAATAAACTGTAAGTTAAAATTAACATACAGTCAATTTAACAGCTTTAAGTCAAGAGGCTCTTCAACTCATCAAGCCATGTTTGTCCCGTCTCCTCAACTGTATATAGCACTACAGTGACACCATATATCTTACTATTTACCTCAATATTTCCAAGAAGAGTTTATTCATACCCAAAATGTTATAATGCATAATTTTGTATTCCTTTATAAACAGGCATCCATGGCAGAAATGGGACAGTGAAGACTTCTTAAAAGAGATTATTGTATATGAAAAGTAAAGGTATCTATGTTGTTGCTTTATCGAGTTGAAAATCTAAGTAGAAAGGCGATCTCTCATTTTATGTCAGAGGATATCGTAGATCATTTTGACTTGGTGAAACAAATTTACGAATTGATTGAACATAATGAGCTACAATGACAAAAATGAAATTGCAGTCAGTTTTGACAATATGGGTCACTAGTTACAAAATAATCATACATACCTCGATTATGATTATGAAGCCAAATTTTGGAGAGTTGTAGGGCCAATGATATATTCTGTAGTTGAAATGGTTCCAACAAATACAGATCAAAATCTTTGGAGATTGCACCATAATCTTGGAATTCAGGAATGACATACAATGGGCACTAAAAAGAAAAAGGATTTATTGATATATAATACATTATACGTATGTTACAGAAAGATTGTGTAACTAGTGGAATCAGTGAAGTAATGGCTAACAACCTTTGTAACAAGGCTACTTCGTTATGCGGTAATAGATGGAATATATGGAGAATACCTATGTAACAAAGAATAGAACAAATTGTTTTGAAGTCCATATAATTTTATTCATTTCGACCACAGCATAAAAACCATATAGACATTTGGAAAGAGAGAGAGAGAGGCAGAGATTAAGTTGTCTGCAATAAGAGCACAAATAGTTGTATCCTACGGAGTATATTAAAAAAAAAAATGAATAAAAATAATCAATTTCACACTATACCTCTCACGACAGACTGTGATGGGGCTAAGCTGACACAGGTTTTGTCTTCAAGTTTCCTGCCAGACTGCTCCAGTAGTAGAACTTTGCTTCCCACTTGAACAGAATTCTTCCTCCTCGTTTGACCCATTTTTGGGTCAGACTAAACCTTTGTTGATACTACCTGTCTAGAAACGTCACTTTGATAGTCTCTGTCCGTCTCGTTCTCCCATACCTACTTTTCTTTCTTCCTCTTCTATCAATATCTAACATCCTCCAAACAATTCCACTAATAACAGCCTTGCACCTGAACCCAATTCTTGTTACTTTTTAAAACTCATTTTTTTGACCAGGTTTTCCTCTTGTATCTACCCTCCACCATCTCATTCTATCATAGCTTGTGATACTGACCATTACTATTGTAATGAATTTGATTCTTACAGCGGCCTCGAGTCAAACAAAGCTAAATATCAAGTATATTCTGCTTCAGTATTTACAGTGTATATGCTGTATAGTTTAACACAATGATATGAATGCTATTTTATGAACAGGTACACAATTACACTTGATAATAAATTGCGTTATATAAAAACTTATTTGAGATGATCTCCCATCATTACATGTTTAATGTTTTACTTCCCCTAGACAACATAAATAGAATAAACGATTAAAGAAAATGGGACTGCGGCAGGAAATCGAACCCGTCAATGATAGGATAGCTGCTTCAATGTAGCGATGCACTTACCATTGAGCTAAACAGCTGCCAGTAATAGAAAGGCCCAAATAACTGCTTTCAACCCAAATTCACACCCTATTTGTCTCATCAACGCAACAGTTATGCATTAAGAAATGGACAAATGTAGTCTGACAAAATGATTATAGATTGTATTATATCATATACAAATTTATTTGAGATGATCTCTCGTCATTACACGGTTTACATTGTCTGGGCTGAGTGATACATTAACCATGTAATGACAGGAGATCATCTCAAATAAGTTTTTATATAACATAACACAATTTATAATCATTCTGTCGGACCGCATAAGTCTATTTCTCAATACACATCTACACTAACAATTTAGAATCACTAAGAAAGAAAGCTACTGAAACGATAAGTCCTGAATGTAGGCTCTCTGGAATAACCACACGCTAAAATTTCCTCTGGCACTCGGTCACATTTTTAGACTCCTTCTACAATGATCAAGTTTAAACTCCACAGCTTTGTAAATGCTCACTGCTTACCATAAAACCATAAAAGACCCCATATATTTACAACATTTAATGATGACAATAAAAACAAGTGACTCACTCCAATTTCTTGTGCTCTTTCCATAAGAACTGACATGGCTTTCGGGGGTTGTGGTTGGGTAATCGCTGGGGTTGTACACTGAAATAAAAAATGAAACGACATTATGAAATATAGAAATGATGATGATGATACAGTGACTGGGTTTAACATTTAAATTAAGATTTCTGATAAGGGGAAGACTTCTGATCAGAGTTACTTCCCTTGCACTTTTAGGTATCCCCCCCCATTTCTTCATTCAATTCAGACGAGTTCTATTATTTTGCCACGTTGTTTTCAATCCCAAAATTTTCATTTGATATATCTTTTCAGTCTTCAAATTACCTAGTGAGAATTTAGAACAGAGAAATTACTTTAGATGAGACTCAGACTCACACGCCATACAAGGAGACAACATAGAGAGGACCATTTGGAATCTCTATGTGCGACAATTACAAACCATCTTCTAAATACAAAGGATTTAGAAATCATCAACCGAAACTGTCAACATTAGTTTCTTCAGTTTTTAAGCAATTCTGCCTGGATGGCTTTCTATGTGTCATGCACACAAATGGAGTTAGAGGGTCGACAATTTACGCAATTACTCCTCATGTGCAGAGAAAAAAAAAAAAAAATGTTTTTACAACGCAAGTTTATGTTGAATGGGTCCCTTAGTTTGTGTCTAGCAACATTCACACTCGTCTTTTTGAAGATCCAAAGTTATCCAAAAGTTGAGAGAAATAACATATCCATTGATCACTCCACTTTTTTAATTGATCACCCTCAACATAGCATCCTGCCTAAAGACATTTGTCATGTGACAGTTTCTATTGATTGACTAAGCAGACCTGTTTTATCTTTACTTCTCAAACTGTCAAAAACATCTCGGCTTTTGTAGATGATAAGAAACCAGTTCAACGAAACATTCAATATATCTCTGGATTTTTGAGATGAGGCATTATTATCATTTCTATTATTATTTGGACCATCCTCATCTTGGTTGTTTTCCATACAACGTTTCGGCCATTGTACTCTACAGCCTTCATCAGGTATCATCTGGTAGGTGTGGGGAAGTAACGAACCGAACCCTTTATTTAAAACCGACGGGGGTATATTGACTGCACTCCCCTCTTAGCATTAGTAGTATTATTATTGTCTCACACTGGGATTGTAAGAAAAACAAAAAAGATGAGGATGGTCCGAATAATAATAGACATGAAACATTCAATGCTTAACTAATAAATGGGCCAGAATTCTCTCTGATAAAATAAATATTGATTAAAGTAAAAATCAATTCATATGAAAAATTCTTTACCTTGAAAATTCCTGCTTTCTGCCATGCAATTGAATCTAAGGTTGATCCTAACATGTTTTGATGGTCTAATCCAAGGGATGTAATTCCGCAAACCACAGGGAAGCGAACAATGTTCGTACAATCGTACTGACCTCCTATTCCGACCTCAAGAATCGTGACATCGACATCCTCTTTCAAAAAGACGTAGACAGCCATCGTAGTCAGGAATTGGAAGAAAGTTGGCATCTTGAGGTTGCCCTCGTAGTTATCCTTTGAAAAATATTAGAAGAATCATAAGAGGAATAGTTTCTTGGAAAAAAAGTTGGTAAAAGCATTTTCATTATTCTTTAATTATTCAAACAAGTATCCACATTCCTTGTTTGTATTTTGTAAGACCTAATGGTTTAATAATTGTACGTTTATTGGTTCAGACTAATTTCATACAAACAAACATAATTCCTATTGGGCTCTGAAATATACTGATAGGGAGAAAGTCATCAGTTCCCAGTCTTGATACATTGTCAATTGAAGCAGATTCCTGATAGATAGAGCCAGTCTACAGAGAGGTAAATCCTCATCCCACGTGAAGAACTGACCCCATTTTGTGGAAATAATTAAAGACACTCCCATTTAATACACCTAAATGGTGAGTTTCGACATGGTGAACCTGTTCATCAAGGTCCCCATGGAAGAGGCCACATGAATGGTTTCGAAAAATCTGGAATCCAACCCAACAAGCATTGTGAAAAATAAACAATAAAGACAAGGAAAATAATCCAACTAAACCACATACAATGATTAAAACATACCATCCAACAAAATTCTAAGAAATGCAATATTCTATTTGAAATACATTTTAACTTTTTCAACTTGTTATTTTCAAATCTGGGAGACATAGAGATTTTACAACTGAGGAAGGTTGAAGAATGAATTAGCTGAAATAAACTCTACATGTACTTTATCAAACTGAGGAAAAAGAAAAAAAAAATCTATTACACTTTGATCACTGTAAAGAAAAGATTTTATCATTGAGAATATCCGGATACAAAGAATAAAACCATTTTCACAATTGTTTCACTCATTTAATGTCAATGTTGAAAACTCAATTCAATAACTTCATGCAATGATTTTGTCTCCCTTCTTTAAACAATCAATCATTACTTCAGCAGCAATGGTGAGTTTTCAGTGCTTAGATGGACTGCTATACACAGCTAAAGGGCTCCAACTGCCCTGCTATTTACTAATAGCTGATAGGGGAGAAGCAGCTTCATGCCTTTCCAAAGGACATTAGTGTGAAGTAAATGTAAACTATTCTAACCCAAGTTCAAACTTGGTTGGCCGATTCCATTCTGTGCTTTTAACCATTAGGCCACTTACAACTCCCAGACTGGATAATTTCGAAATATAGCAGTCAACTAGCAATTGAGAGTTAGTCTTGGATTCAACCCTGACAAAATTGTTTGACAATCTCAGAATATGTAATAAATTGGTTGAATTTTAAAATTTTCTCAGTCCTAAGCATAGTTAATACAATGATGTACAAATATGTGCACACACGCACACATACACGTTTTGCAGCTACAACGCAAAGGAAATTAAGGTACACACAAAAGTTTATAACTATAAAATAATGTAATAATTAATAACTATACTTATCAAAGTAATAATACATTACAATCCCACATATACCAGTAGAAAATGACAGAGTTATAAATGTATGGATCTGCACGAGGGAGCATAAAGCTAGTTTATTGAGGAATCTAACTTCTATACTTATGTTTGTAAATATGTTCGCCTTCTCCTCCAAAACATTGTGTCGTAGCCAAGGTATCCATAAAATATGCAGGATTAGATCGAGCAAAAAACATTCAGAATGATTAGTAACATTTTAGGTATTTTTGAGGCAGGGTTCTGTATACCCTGACTATAACGCTGAACTGGATCCCCAGTTTGGGTGTCCAGTAGGAAACACGGGAGTCATTTTAGAATCGTAAGGATTGTAACCAAGGGAAACATTCTTTTTTTTTTCTATTCTCGGGGTCAAAATAATGAGGAATTTTTTTTTACTTTTAATTTTCTAAAGGATCTCTTATTTCAATTTCAGGGGTCAAAATGGAGATGAAACTTTTTTTTTCAATTTTATGTCTTATGGATCAAAATCTAAAGGTGAATTATTTTTTCAATTTTAGGAGTCAAAATCAATGGGATAGATTTTTTTCTATCTTTAGGATCCACATTGAGGAGGAAGATTTTAATTCTATTTTAGAGGGTCAAAATCTAAGAGAAATATTTCTTTTTATTTTTAGGGGTGAAAATCGAGAAGGAATCTTTTTCACTTCTATTGGTTAAAAATCGAGGAGGAACTTCTTTTCATTTTAAGGGTCAAATAGCGGTGGGGGGGGGGGGTACTTTCCTGTTTTAGTAGTAAAAAATTGAGGGGAATTTTTTTTTAAATATCAAGGGTAAAATAGGGGTAGAGGAACATCTTTTTTAGGGTCAAAGTCATGGAGGTTTCATTATCACTTTTAGGAGGTCAAAATCAAAGAGGAGGAATTTCTCTTTTCCATTTTAAGCATAAAAAAATTTTTTTCACTTTTAGGGGTCAAAAGAATATTTTTCTTTCATATTCAATGTTCTAAATCAAATATTTCAATTTTAGGGATCAAAATCGATGGGAACTTTTTCAAAAGATTCCACCATTCCAAAATCCTCGGAAAATTTATTTTTTGATTTCAGTGATCAAAATCAATGTAAATTTTACGCAACTGATATTGTGTGATATAAAAAAACTCATTTTATTAAAAATATAACTTATTTCCTTATAAAATGAAGTAGAAGATTATCTAATTAAAACTTAGGAAAAAGTATGGCCAAATTCGACAAATGCATTTGGACACTTTACAATTAAACGTACTCATCTCCATAGATGGCTTTTAGAGGGATAGATTTCAGTTATTGAAAATAATCTCACAGCTGTTTCATTTAACTGATTAAATAGTTAAAATCTCAACTGAATATGTTACTTTGCAGATGGCAATCATACTTGTATTATATTAAAACATGACAATACAGTTTTATTAACCTAAAGAAGATAAGCTGTGCCAAAATTATCTTTTAACATTTTTAAGTTTACATTTGCACAAACATTCAATGTGCACACTCACATGTCACAGGGTAATATTTTTTCAAACAAAATACCAAACATTTTTGGGAAAATTAGTCTCAAGGAAATGCATAAATTTGTTTTCAAATGTTGAACAGTTTGAAATCGTTATGTGCAATGATTAACATTTGTTGTTATTTGTCAAAAAAAATACATCATTTGAGAACAATAAATACACATTTTAAATGTTTACACTAAATTGGGTGAATGTGAACTATGGCCCAAAATATACCTAAGAAATTATCAAGTTGCCACAGGCGAGACGTCAATATTTGGACAGTAAGATGAAGAATGATATAAACAATAAACAGAAAATATCTTACTAAAATATGATGCATTTGAAGCAATAACCCTTCACCATAGGTCCTCAAATGATAATATACAGTATCTATGTAATTAGTTCGGTTCAGTAGTCACAAATTCTGTAGAAGCTCAATTTATGGTTCTCTTATTATTAAACCTTCTATTATAGATATCAAATTTAAAATGTTTAGAAAGATGGTAATCTGTAAGAGAAATACTAGGTGAATATAGACGATCATGCAAGACTTCATATCCTAATTCTCTAAGCTTAGACATACCTTTGTGGCATCTAAATGGCTATAGACATGCCAGAAATATTCAGAGAATTTATCTTTTGAGATAGGGGATCCATTGATTCGTATCCTTTCTGTGATATCCATCAAATGAGGAGAGCTGAAAGAAATAAAGAATAAAATTCATTATAAATCTCAATAACAAGACACAATTTTGAAAATTGCCTCTTCTTAGCTCAAAATCTCACATCCTTCCATGATTGTTTCAGATAGTGGTCTACCAGCAGAATAACTATTCTACGGGAGGGTTATTTAGCTAGTTTTGAATGAAATAAAAATTTCAATTTTTTTCATTCAAATAAAACACTAGATCAAGTTTAATTTTTTTGCGAAATAAAATAGATATTTTGATACAATAAAATATCCAGATTCAAAAGTAAAAGCCCCCAAATAACAAAATCCATTTTGAAATCAACATAGGATTAATTTTTTTTGGCAATATAAAATATGAATAATATCTGTCAGTCAATCAATTTCAAAAATAGGAAGAAAAAAACTTTGAAGGAAAATCCCGTCTAAATGGATTGATGTGACCTATTTCTTGGCTTTTTACAAATGTTTAAACAAGAACATATTACAAAATGTTACATAATGAAATAACTAGTACATATATATTTTTCAAAATGAGACTTTTTTTTACGAAAAAATTAGCAGTTTGAAAAGTAAAAAGTTTACAAATTAGCAGTTTGAAGGAGAAAAAAAAAAAAAAAAAAGCTATAGATTAGCAGTCTGAAAAAAAAAAAAAAAAATGGCCCTAAATCAGTAGTTCAGAAAGAAAAGAGAAAAAAAAGTCCCAAATAAGCAATTCAGAGAGAAATAGGAAAGAGAAAAAAGAAAATGAAGAAAAAAGGGCCAAAATCAGCAATTTGAAGAGAAAAAGAAAAAGAAAAAAGAAAATAAAAAAGCCCAAAACCAGCAGTTAGAAAAAAAAAAAAAAAAAAAAAAAATTGGCCTATCAGAATAAAGTTTCAATAGATCTAATGGTGAGTGATAATGTCAGTTGTTTCAGGTCAACTCCTTTCAATGATTTTGTATGAAACACTTTGTAGGTAGTATACAGTTCATATTATGTAATATCAATTTTAAATTTTTTATCTAGATAGATTCATCAACACTGATGAGAATTTCACTTTCACAGCCTGAAAACAATCAATATGTTGAAGATGAAAGAAATCATAGTTTTTGGTGACAGCTGACCAAGTGCCATAAAGAGTGTATTTATAAGAATGGATATCTCTCATAACAATCCTAGGGAAAAATAACTGACTTGCCTTATATCTAAGTCAATTGCTTTTCAGAAATTTTCTGTTCAATTCTGAATATGCCTTATACTCATGGTCAACTTATATTCAACGATAAATACTTCATTTTTTAAACATTCAGCTGACATAATCAACAACCTGTCATAGTGTTAGAGTAAAATATGACATTTTTCGAAATAAAGCCTTTTTCCTCAAATATGTTTTTTCAAAATTATTTTCATTCTTCATATTTTGATATTGACAGACATGGTTTTTGGGAATGGTAAATGTTGACACTCAATCTTTGTATGGATGTATATACTTTAAAATAACAAAAATTAGGGAAATATTGTAGAAGATGATAGCAAAAAGCGTATTAAAGTTACCCCCTGGCCCTTTTTAGCAATTTTTTCTGTTTTTCTTTAATTTAACCCACGAAAGAGTTCTATTTTTTTTTCTAAATTTCATTCATTAAATGGTTCCACAGCAGTTACAAGCGGTCTATGAATCTACTGTAAGAGTTGATATTTTGATTGTCATTAACATCATCAATAGAACTGTAAAGAAGAAATTCAAAATTGCCAGACGTTTTGAGAAAAAATTGTTTCCGTTTTAGGTATTATTTATCAGGGAAAAAGTTTGTTAAAAAATGTCCCTTACCTAAAGAATCCTGTTTTATAACCACATTTTCTCAAAATGCTCTCGGTGTAGGCACATGTAGAACCTTTCCCTTTTGTACCAGCGACATGAATTACAGATAATTGGTCCAGATCATCTAGCTTAAAAAAAAAAAAAAAAAAAAAAAAAAAAAAAATCAAGTGATTTAAGGAAAAAAGAATGTCAATCAACAAGCAGTTTTTGGTTTTTTTAATTCAAAAAATTTGGGTAATTCTTTAGACTAGAGCGGTGCCTGTTCCAAAGGTGCTTGTTTGGTAGGGTCTGGGCTTTATGCATCAGTGTTAGAGGAAAGAGATTACTGAAACTGAAACTCATTGTTGCTAACTTGAAAAATATTTTCTCTGATCTGACTGGCCAAGAGAGTTAAAGAGGAAAAAAGAAAAAAAAATAGCCATAAGCATCAAAAATGTCCAACAAATGACCCTGTTGGCCAAAATCTCCAAGCGTTTCTGCACTAATTTAGTTGCTATAATAAACTTCCACCCATCGTACAAAACAGCAGTTTCAAAGTTTTCAGTTACTACTTTTCAGTGTGACCAATTTAGACATTTTATATCTAAATTTAGATCTATAATTTTAGATAAAAGATCTTTGATCAGTGATTTTTATTCATTTTATTTAGATTACTCAAGAACCGCTGATCTAAACAACTTAGAACTCGACACTGCAATGCCTTGTGTGCAGACTAATATATATATGACAAATATCAACTTCGTACAATGGCCAGTTGTCAAGTTATCTAGGTGCATACACAAATATTTCTTCAATTATAGGTAGATACCATAAACATACATTTATAATCATATAAAGCATATACATTTGAGGTCTGCCTTGAAAGTATCCAGACATTCTGAATACCTCAAGAATCAGTAGTGTGGCCTTGATGTAACTTGGCAACCAGTCAGAGGGGACCTTACTACACATGCCTGAGCAGATACTCTTCTGTGGGATTACTCAGTCAGCAGTCAGATTCCATTAAGTGACCTTGTATACAAAAAAAAAAATATCCCATAGAAATTCAAATACATCCATGAATTTTCTTCACAAAACCCATATTTATGAAACAACCAACAATGATGAGAGTATTAGTCTGAGTTATGCGGAATAATGATCCATGTCATTCCTATTTTATTTACCATCAATTTATTATCTGGCTTCCTTCAGATCATGTTGGTATTATTGTGCATATAATTCATTTTTTTGGGGGGGGGGATTACTTTTTTTGGACTCACTATGTTTTATTCACACCAGCAAACCCACTGTAAAAATGAAATGGATAAGACAAAAACATTTCAGTACTTAACGAACAAAACCTTTCATCAATAATTTGGGCTTTTTTACTGAGGAGTCCTGATACAAGGTATTTGAAGGCACGGCAGATTAAAGGTTAAGAAGGTTAAATCATGGACGTAAACGTTAATATTCTGTTTTTAAATACTTGAATTTGGTATACTTCGTAGTATTGTAATTTTTTTAGTGGCAATATTTTAATAAAAAAAACTTTTTTTAAATGAGACTTATTTTTTATACAATAGACAATAATCGCCGTCTTTAATCTATTGTCCACCTTTGACGATCACCCATACACACCACTGGCAGTTATCTCATTTCGATTATAATGCCATTCACTTTTTTGAACAACAACAATCACCACATAACAGGGAATGCCTGTATCACACACTAGAAAAAAAAATAATAATGATTGGCCACAACACTCAAGATAAATGATCAAAATAAATCTGTTTTTGAAACTTATAAAGAAAAAGAGCAGAGTACTCCAGGATTTTAGGGAAATGGAGAACAAGAGATAAACTCCAATTTACATAATTTTCTATTCATATATGCAAACCCACATATACAGTGTATATCTATGCATTCAAGAGTGTGTCACAATTAAGCATCCCTCTTTGTTATTGATGGTTCGCATACAACCTTGACCAAATAAGATTACTACTTCTTGACTCATGAAGACAGAGAGAGACAATGTCTCACATTTGTAAATAAAACACAACAGTTGATAAACAACTTTAGCGAGCTTTTTCTTATCTTTTGCTTTTATTGACGTTTGATGAAACAAAAAAGCTTGTGGTACAACCACAGATAGAGCAATGATTTTCAACCTTTCACCAAAAGTCAGTCCGTTCATGACAGTCTACCGCAGAAGCGATACAGCATATCCCAGTTAAATTTTCTTTGGGTACTAATTGGACCCTGGACCAGTTTTTAGCAAGTTAGTTTTTGAAAATCATTCTACAAGATATATTTTTTTTTTTCTAAATTTTTTTGGTTTGTTTGTTTAGAGGGTTTTTTGGGGGGGAGGGCATTTACAAAACAAATTCAAGCTTAGATGGTCACTTTTTTTGTGTCCACCTTTCTCTGATGAATCCACTGGTAAATGATGGGAAAATGTTTAATCGCAAAGACAGCGGGAACATTATATTCATAGAGAGGATAGGAATGCATCTGTCTCCAGGTGTGCCTGGTCACATTTTGGGAGCTACAGCCATGAAATTTGAAGGAGTACACCACTAAGCACTGTCTTGAAATGCTTTTTTTTTCCTTTTTTTCAAAGAAAAAAAAAAAAAAAGTGCTTTTAGGGTTCTTCATGGTCATTTTCAGGTCAATGATGCCCAAATCTCATGCTGGTATTTTTTTAAAAAGTTTTTTTATTTTTTTATTTTCTAGATAATTTTAGATAATTATGATACATACATGCGCCTGCAAGGTATAGATTAATGTTGGCTCAGAAACTTATAGTTCAACTGATACTTACAGTCATTCCAATTCTTCTGCAGAATTCCATGGTATTTGGCAATTTGCTAGGATGTTTAACAGCATTAGCACGTGCAGTTGCATTTGAGACAAGTCCATTGAGAGCTCGCAGTGCCTCCTGCAAAAAAAAAAAAAAAGGAATACTAAGAAGGTTGCATGAGAGCAAAGGTATTTGATAAACAAATTTTTGATTGACGAGTAATAAACATCTCCATGTAATAGATATAGAACAACTGCAGATTAAATTGATGCATTATCTACAGCCATCAAAGTTTATATATAACCAGGAATGTAATTTTCCCGTTTTTATAGAACTAGAAATTTTTCTGAGGCCCACATTTTTGCATTAAAAAAAAAAAACAAACTCTGAAATGGATCCAAATGCAAAACAGTGCTGAAAAGATACTAAAAATAGCAATTAAAACAGACCAGCTTAATTTGGAAATTGGAATTAGGTTTCTATTGGGAATTGGCCATTGAATGGTTAGTGAGAATGCTGGCTAACACCCTGATAACACATAACTTTATTAAAAGTTTTGACTTGTTTTTTATCAAAATGCTCAGCTCATTTTGGTTCGTGCTAAAATTGTTAAGTGGCATCTTACCAATTATCCACAAAAGCTAACCGACAGGTATGATTCAAATTTAGTCATATAATAACTTTTTTTCATTATCATCTGATTTTTTCTACATGCCATAGTATTTGTCTACACCTAGTAGTAGGACACTTAATAGCACTAAGTTGTCTAAATATTTTAGATGAATAATAATTTTTAAAAAATAAATAAATAAATAAATGATAATAATAAATTATTATTATTATTTTTTTTTTTTCAAACAGTAAACTGTCAATCAAAGCTGTCAAAGAGGGTTTCTCCAGCTTTTAAGCTGGTTTGGCTTGCTGGCTATGTATTGTGTGTACAAACTAGACCAATAGAGCTTGTGGGTTGAAAATCTTAACATTTACTCTTCATGTCCAAAAAAGGGAAAGAAAAAATATCAAAATTTGCTAATAAGTTTTTGAAAGGGAATTGATCACCTGCTGTTAAAAGACATTGATCATGTGACAGATTCTATCGAGTGACTAACAAGTTCAGCTAGTATTCCTTTTATCTAATTTTTATGCCTTTTTTATCAAAATTTTCAGATTTTTTAAAATTCTAATTACATTATGGATGAATTATTGCAATATTATAATCAATTTTGACTGGTTTTTACCAGCATCCTAAGTTTCAGTGGCTTTTTATCACATCTTTGACTCAGACTATAATTCTACAGCAACGATTGAACAACATGATTGGGAATCAATTTTCAATGCAGGCTCACTCTATTTCCAATTATACTGTTTAATTGTTGCAGTAAAATTACAAACTGAGTTATGGTTGTGATAAAAAGCCTCTGATTGTTGGGGTGATGATAAAAACTAACCAAAATTGATATCAATTTCTCAGATCATTTAATAATCAGATTAGATCAATATCTATTTGAAAAGTTATCATATCAAGATCTTTTGCACGGATATGTTTTCTGTAAACATCCACTCTTTCTCAAAAACAATAAACAAAAAACAATAAACAAAAAACAATCTAAACAGGATAACATAATAATCAATCTGTAATTTACAAGCTGTTACCAAAAACTTGAGGTAGTGGGGCAGGTTCAATACAGAAAAATATCTTCAGCCCAAACATCTGTTTTGCTGATGTGTATAAGCCAAGAAGCATTGCTGGAAAGGAAGTATTAGTCACAGCAGTGTGCTGAGGACAAAATGAAGACAAGGTGCATATTTCAAAGGGGCATTACATAATTAACATCATTTGGCACATGATAGGTTAAATAGTATCATCAATGTGCATAGAAACAAGACCAGAGGAGCAAAATTTTAAAAAAAAGAAATGGGGGGGGACATTATTGTGAAGTCCACACAAACTGTCTCAGCCAGAGTTTGAGCTGGATTAACCAGAAATCTCTGACAAGATAGAAGCAGCAGTTAATCCATGGATTATCAACCTAATCCATAGATAAACAAATTGAAGATTTTGTATACTAAAAAATAAGAATTAGACAAAATGTAAGTGGGAGACACCAAGGAAGCTCGGCTCTCCCACAGAGTGAAGAAGGCTGTTGAGAAGTGAATCAATCACCAGCGATTTTCTCCATATATTAAAGATATCTGGAAAAACGTGAGAGGAGAAGAGCTTTCCTGTTCTTGCCTTTCTCCCAACAAAAGACGTAGAAAGGACTGTTGAATGAACTCATCAAAGCAAAGGAAATCAGATCCTAATCTCTTTCCCCACAGAAGACAAGATAGTCCAAGAGAACTGGGATTTTCCCCACCAGGACTTTTTTCTTTCTTTCCTCATCTTTTCATTATAAAAACCTTTCTGTTTTTACAAAAATCCACAATGTTTCCCTCCTCAGGATGATTGTTTCATTCTTTATATTGCCTAGTATATCTCTGAATTTTTGAGATGAGGTATTATTATTATTTCTATTATTATTCGGACCATCCTCATCTTGGTTGTTTTTCATACGTTTCGGCCATTGCACTCTACAGCCTTCATCTTTAAAGTAAATTTACTAAAAATGTTTGTAGCTACCTTCTATACACTGATTTACTCAGATTAGTGTCTTCATCTTCGTTATTGGACACAAATTAACAACTGTTAAACCCAACAGCCCTTTTCAGGTGTCTGTCATAGTAACATAAGAAATTCAAGTCAAGCTCTTTATTTAATCTACAGGGCTAGATTGATCCCATTCCCCCGTCCATGCCAGAGGATATCTAATTACACTTAATTCTTCCTTGTTAATTGAACGTTTAGGTTTAAGCATCCAAATTTTTACCACCATATTATCCATGATTTGAAGATATTTATTTACGGAGGTAACTATTGAATAAGTATAATAGCCATCAGGAAAGCAATGGGTAATACTAGTAAAGAGAATTCCTCATCTCGGAAATTTAAACACAAGATAAGAAATTAGTCACAACTTGTCCTTATGTTCTCAGCAAAATATTTTCATCTTGATGTTTACAACTCGAAACTACACAAAGGAGGTTAGTAGAAAGCAAATGGGGTAGGGTTTGCTTGCCTTGAAAATCAGCATTCAACGTCCTGGCTATTACCTGGGTTAGAATGATTCTATTTTCAACCAATCATTTGTCCTCGGTAATCATCAAGACAAGTGAGATGACATTAATGACCCTCGAGATTTGAATTATAAAACTTTTTATAGTCCAACACTTGACCAGGAAGAAATGACTTTCTTCAAGTAATCGACACGATGAAAAGGTGATAATTCTAGTTGTGCAATCTGATCCTGAAGTCTCGATACAGGACCTGCAAAAACCCTATCCCTACCCTCTGAATTGCAGTTGAAATAACATACAGGCATTCCTTGATCGGTGCAGGTTTTGATGAAGTATGATTAACCTTCAAAAACAAGTCGATACCAATAATCCTAAAAAGAAGAGTATACAACCAATGCATTCTCCTGATTGTCACTTATGGAGCTGAAACATAAAACCTAACCAAGAGACAGACCTGCAAAATGAGAAGTATGCAACGTGCACATAAAAGAATCACGCTCAACCTTACATGGTGAGATCACAAGACAGCACGGTATACAAGGAAGAAAATGGGAGTCAGAGACATCATAGGAACTATTAAAAAGCTCAAATGGCAATGGGCAGGCCATGTTGCAAGAATGACAGACAACTGATGGACATCACGACTCACAACATGGATCACCAGAGATCACATAAGAAACCGAGGCTGACAAAATACAAGATGGAGAGATGAACTGGACAAATTTAGAAAATACTGGCTCTGTGACGTCGATGATAGAGAATTGTGGCGAATCCTGGGTAAGGTCTATGTCGAACGACGGACGTTAAAATGATGATGATGATGATGATGAAGGTATTGCCGTACAAATTGACATATCCATGTATAAGCTGAACAAATAAATATATTAATTTATAATAAGACCATGACCAGTTCAGTTTTGAACAGTGTGGAAAATTTTAGAATTTATCAACCTCATTATTCAAAGTATACCTGTACAGGAAACCAGAATAAAAACCACAGAAAGAAAGTCTGACAGAATTATTCAACATATCTATGTTTAAAGAGATATCATCTGGCTGATCCAGTTTTTTCAGGATTTACTATCGTTGTTTATAGAGTTACAAATTTATCTCGGCTAACCTTCTGGATATCACTGATATATAACAAGTCCTGAACTAAATACAAAAATAGAACTTTTTCTGGATTTCTACATCAATTCACGTACTTTGTTAGAAACCGACAATCAAAATTGTCACCATAGGTTACTTTAGTTTCCAACTTGATCAGGTTGGCTGGCTGGCTGGCTGGCTGGCTAAGTATCTATCATGTGTACAGGTCACACCAATGGTAACAGACCTAATGTGTTTGGCTATGTATTCATGTTTGTATGTAATGTATGTATCAGGTGTACAAGTCTCCCCAATAGAGCAACAGGGTAAACAATTTAAACATTTAATCCTTATTTTGTCTAGAAAAAAGAGTTTTTGTTTCTTGGACTTTCCACCCCAATAAGTTTTCAGGGGAGGGTTCAATTTGTAATGTAAGTTTATGCTAGATCATTTAGTTTCTATCATCCAGTAGCATTCAAGCTTGTTTTTTTTTTAAATTTGGACATTTTTAGCAATCACTGCCCAACAAAAGGTGAGAGAAGTAACTTATTCATTGATCACCTTTTCCAATTTTTTGATTAACCCAACACAGCATGTTGCCAAAAGATGTTGGTCACAAGACGGTTTCTATTGAGTGATTAACCAGACCAATTGATATATCTTTTTTATATTATAGTCTACTAAATATACAGTAATGTAACCACTCCTGACCTAATGTATATACTAGACAATAAGACAAATGGCTTACGAGGGTATTTGGAGGACTACCACTCACTGCAATTCATTCAAGTCCTATAACTGTGCATATCGAGATTTGGTAGACGACCCCCTAGTCATAATACCAGTGCACTGGACACAGTAATATTTGCATAGTTTTCATGTCTGTCTTGTATATTGGCATAGGATGGTAAATCCCAAAATAGACAGATTCATAGATTTCTCAATTATTTCATATACTGTCCCAAAGGTGCATGTTCGGAAAAGACTGGACTTTATGGTGTATGGAACAGCTTGCCACAAAAGTCGCGTAAAATGATTTTCTGTTGGCTGTTCGAAACTATGGCATCAAAGTATTCTGGATACTTGTCTTCAGTGTTGCCAATTTAGCTATTTCATATCTAAATTTGGATATTTTGTATCTAAATTCAGATCTGTAATTTGAAATAAAAGATCTATTTCTCTTTTTTAAATGGGGGGGGGGGGCGGGGTTCTTGAGAAATCCGTATCCAAAAAAAAAAAAAAAAAAAAAAGATCCAAAAATTTCTATCTCAGCACTACAATTGTATGCTGACTAAAACATCTGGTGAATGTCGGTATCATATAATGGCCAGTTGTCAAGTAATCACAGTACATGCACACAGACAGAAACAGCTTCAACTGTGGTTAGATTATAGTCCTCAAAATGTTCTGCAATTTGGCAGTTTGTGATATCTGCCATATTATCAATCACCACTACCCACAACAGACCAGATTTACTGTCGCTGGGTTTTGATTATCCACATATCCTGACATTTATATGTATTTAAATATCTGTCCAGACTTTGCCCATCCAATTTCGTTTTTGTTTCTCAAAAATACCACCTCCCAAAAATGTTTTTAGTAGGAGGTTCAATATAGTATGTAAGTTTATCCTAATCTGGTCACTGGTTTGTGCCCGCTTGTTTTTTTCTGAAAATTCACACCTTTTAGTGATCACAGCCCATCACTGATCACTCCCTTTTCCAACTTTTTAATTGATCACCCCCAACATAACATATACAGGTGGTGGTGATTTGTAATTGCCGTTGGAATGCTACTGCATATACAAGATCATAATTCTCAAGATTCTCTTCAATTTTGAAGTATGGGTTTCCCGAAGTACCTGAAAGTAAAATGCTTCAATAAGGGAACGAATGTTTAAATTATACTGATACCGATTCAACAGTATGAATATCAGTACTGGTTAAAACAATCAATAATATCCTATACTAGTGGTTCCCAACCACCAGACCATGGACCGGTACCTGGCTGCAAAGGATATGCTACAGAGCCAGGAGGAAACAATATGATATGGTGATATTTATTGGTAAAATAAAAATAAATTCATTCCCTTGGATCTTAATATTCAATTCGTTAGATGAATCTTTTTAGAAATGAAATTGAGTGTATCAGCCACTAATAAAGGACTTAGAATTGGATTATCGCCTATATTCTGGACCTGATTACTCCCCCTCGCGTCAGAGAGTCGGTAAGAATATCATTAATATCAAACCAGTCCATAGTGAAAAATAGTAGGGACCCCCATTCTATATATAAAGGACTTGGAATTGGATTATCTATATTCTAGTCGTGATTTAAAAAAACCCTTCCCCTGTCTTCCGGTCTGCAAGAATATTGTTAATGATATCAAACCGGTCTGTGATGAAAAATAGCTGGGGTCCCCTGCCCGAGACATGGATTTTGATACATTCAAAACTTTTGAAACCCATTTTAAACTGACTTCTAGACCATAGTCAATTGCAGTAACTCATATGCCCTGAAATACAATTTTAGCCCATCTTGGATACGTAATTTTCAAAATTATCCCAAGAAGCATGTCCTAGACTCCCCAAGAATGTCTCCCCAAATTTTCCTCTGCGCTCAGGGGGAAAAAAAAAAAAAAAAAAATTTGTGGGGAGAGACATGATTCTTATTCATTCTTAACATTGGAAATCAACAGGGATGATAACAATGATGGCTTAACCGAAAGTTACCATATTGACAAAACACATTTGGGCCATTCTCAGGAGACATATGTTCCCAATAAAAACAAGTTTACTTTGTGGCTTGATAATAAATAAAAGAATATCATCATTCTATTTCTACAATTAGTAAAAATAACTTTTGCATAAGTATCTGAAAGGCTGTTTAAATGAATGATATTGCCTTCCCAGGAAGTATAATTCCGTCATATTTATGATTGAATCTTATGCACTTGAACACCGAGAAAACGTTTATCATCGGTAATAGGGGGATAAAAATCGCTGTGACATTGCCCAAAATATATTTTCCATCAGCACTGATACAAGTAAGATTCCTGTACATGGACAGATTCGATAGGTAAAATATGTTTGTTCAGTGGATTTTACATGGTGAAGAATTTCTGGAACCGATTCAACAATAGACCAGTTTATGACCAGATTACTCAGTGATTTACAACAAAAAGTTTCATGAAAAGGTGCAGATGAAAATTGTTCGTACTTGAGACATTGTATTCATTAAATGCTAAGTGAAGCAAAAGGAAATTATAACATAATCAGCTTCAGCCAGGATGAAAAAGATTTAAAGACAATATTCTTCAGATTGGAATCAACAAATCCATGAACAACACTCGCATAGAGTAGCAGTGAGCTACATGGGATTTAAAATTACAAATTTTCAAATCAGAGGATGACAACAGTTTATCTGAATAAGTTCTATCATAACTGAGGAAACCGTAAAAAGATTGAAGAAAAAAAACTCAAAATTGGTAGTTTAGCAATATTTTGCCAAAAAAGTTGCCAAAAATTCTGGTAATTTTGGGGTCATTCCATTTCAAATCATCAAAGCTCTTTAACCGCTAAACTGGGGTTTGCCTTAAACTGTTCCTATGTAGTAATCTACGCTGTAAATAACCCTGTTTTTTCTTGTTTAATATTTCACACTGTATCCATTTTATGGGTCTTCAAATTTCACCCAAAACATGAGGGTACGAAATACTGAAGGTTAGCCACAATTACATAATTGATAAGACACCATTCATATTAGAGATATTTTATTAAAAATTCATCTGCGGAAGTTTCAAAGAATACAGAATCCAAACAAGTGATATTGGAATTTTATTACTGGGCCTAGCAGGGTTGATATTTTGGCCATATTAAAATTGAAATGGATAGGGCTTTTTAACAGCAAGTTTAACCAAGGGGTCTATATTTCAGCCCCTTGAAAGTACAGACTTATGAAAATACATTTTCAGAAAGAGAAACTAGTTGGTTATGTTGAACAAATAACCAAGTTTAGAAATGGCGCTAGAAATAGATCGTTGAATAACAACGTATGAACTTTTTCCTGTTCAGATAAATCAATGATTTTTCTGAAGGTAAGAAAATTCATTTAGTCTTCTGGTTCAAATCGCACCGAGTCTCCAATCAAGAATGGGTTGTCGATGATGGCAATAGGCAGTCTACTTCCAATGATGAACTACACAATAACATCATGGAAGATTATTTAAAATTCCAGCACTATGTTGGAGTTGAAAAAATACAAGTTAAAGGAATTTCAAAGGCCCATGTCATGTTTATAAGCATAAACGGAATTCTGAAGATGTGGGTAATAATCTTGAATTGTCAAAAAATCCAATAACCATCTACACATATTTCACTGAGATTCAAGAATCTCACGTTTCCATCAGCAGCTTCAAAATGGATAATTTCATTTGAGTTACTTTAGGTGCATTTGAATATTACTACGCAGTTGTAATTGGAGACAAATATGGTGACCAAGTTGAAAGAAACTATTTTGAAAAACATGGTCTCTGTTATAATATTTGGTGAAAAATGACTGATTTCAGACAGCATTAAGAGAAAAAAAAAAAGTAGAAAGGTCAATAGTGAATTCTCAAGGTTTTCATAATTTTGAGACTTGAGATGAACTTTAAAATGAACTTATTGAAAAACACTTGTAACATTCCATTCTAACTGCGTTATTCTTAAAAATTCTTTCCAGTGTCCACAATCCATGTTGACATAGCTGACATATCTAATGACTTCTATTTATGAATTGTTTCACAAGCTCAAGAAAAAACAACTCCGTAAAATATCCACGACAAATTTTAGAAACAACCTTGAAATAAAAATAGCTGGTTTCATTTAAGTTGTACAAGAACTTTCATGGCTCAAATGTACATATATGAAATGAGATTTCAAAGAAAATCTAATTTTTGATAAAAGAATTGGAAACGTGGATATTAACTCAGGCTTTTACTAATATGTTGCACTAGTACCCATTAGACTGGGTTCCCTCAGATCTAATAGCTTGCTTGGTAGTAAAAAGCTCTAATCATTCGTGCATGGATTTTTGCCCATTTTGAATCACATATAGTCCCAAACTTTGCGAAACTAATAGTATAACTTTAATTAGTCAAATCAGAGCAGTTTTTTAGGGAAAGGTCAGATGGATGTTTATTTTTTTGAACTAACAAAAAAAAAAAAAAAAGACAATTTTCTGACTTTTTCTATAACCTCTCTTGATTTAATGAGAATGACTTAGTTATGCTTTATGATTGCATCTGTAGAAGACAAGACAACGCAGATTCATCAACGAAAGTGGTTTCGTGAACGGAGATACCACATATCCTCATATCTTAACAGAAATTAAGTCAAATACTTCCTATTCTACTGTTAACTTCAACTATTCCAAGTAACTTTCTTAAACAAAGAAAAAAAAATTATAAAATGATGTATCTTTCCCAAATAAATTAAATTTCATCTGTATTTAGCCTAAATACAATAGATAAATAAATACATTTTATATCGGAAAAAAAGGCGGGGTCATTAAATTTTCCATGCAAGCCTACTTATTGCCAACATCTGAATGCCGACTTTTCCACGCACAATCACTCGGCACACCTCAGGGTAAGTAGGACCCACAAAAAAAACCCCAAAAAACTATGAAAGTAAAACAATTTATTGAGATACAGAGATTAAAATTTTTTTTTTTGAGTTGAATAAGTGAATTGATTTACTTCTATAATTCAATCAGACAATTCAAACTTCCCAGTTCCCAGGAGGAAAAAGAAAAAACCAAGTGGAGGTAATACAATGTATTAAATTGAAATTAAGGGAATAATGATTCTGTGAACAAACTAAAGAACAATTGATTAAACTATCAAAATTATCTTTTACTTTGCAGGATATGTGAAAGTGTACATAAAGAAACTATAAATCAATATATCAAAATATTAAAATTATCTTTTTTTTCGCAGTAGTATATTTAATTGCTGGTTGAGATTTTAGTGAATTAATTTACTTCTGTAGTTCAATTTGATAATTTATACTTAGCAGGAACTAACAAGAGAGTTAATTCTGTTTATTACAGAAAGTGGTGGGAATGGGTTCATAATTAATCTATAGAATTGTTTATTGAAATAAAAAAGTCATTAATTACTTTTATGTGATATCTTCATGGTTCTGATTGAGGAATGGATAGCGTGCAGAATATTGGAGACAAAGGATTTTGTCTACGTGTGGTTTAGTGTTAGTTGCAATGTCACTGGGGATGTGGAAGGAAAAAAGGAAATGTATGAAGAGAATGTGCACCAAGTATGAACATAAACGTGCAGATGAAACAAAGTAAAAAGGAACACATACAAGTATTTGGATGGAAAAATAAGACGTACATTTAATACAAGGACTAATGACAAATAATTAATGAAAATGAAGTACATATAATGATAACATAAATCTAATCGACCAAAGAGATGAGAAGAGATAGAGAAAGGTGGGAGCTTTGTTGTCATTGATAGTGCTGGCGTCAGAGTTGCAGAGGAGTTGTCTGAACAGCTTGTGAATCCAGATGGCTTGGATTATACCAAGGAATGAATACGGATACCAAGTTCAGTGTGCGAGCATAACTCCCAAGTTATACGTGTGACTTGAGGGCTATCTGACATGGACACTCATCGGACAGATCACAAAAGACAAAGAACACAGAGTTTTATCCATGCATGTTTCCCCGAAGTAAAGAGATTGATGAGAGATCTTCATGGCTATCGGATAGTAAAAAACATTGCCATTTCATTCACGAGAGTAAAAGATGTAAATGCATTTGGAGCACGTGGCGAGGACATGGTTGCGTAGCTTTGTATCTGTGCATATGTAAAATATCGGTGAAGTGAAATCGGCAAAGTCAGTACAGAGATAGGTCACGGAAAAATAGTCAAGATCGGGACAGCCGGGCGGTTGGCGAAATGATAACGATCTTAGGGAGAAGGAAAGAAGGAAGAGAAGGAGTAGCTGGCAACAAGTGCTGGGGCTAAAAGCGTAACCAGCAAGGAGTGCTGGCGCCAATGAGCATTGGACCGTGTGCACCCAGAGCTTTTATAGGGGTTGGAGGAGGAAGTGACACTTTAGATATCTAGCAAAAAGAAGAGTTTCGTATTTAATTCCTAACTAAAAGTATAGGGGGCGCTACACTTAGCAGTACTACATTTCATTGTTGAATTAGTCTGTAAACAAACTATAAAACCATTCAATAAAACATCATCTTTTACTTCGCAGTACACATCATGTTATGGCTGAATAACTTAGTAGTAAACAAACTATCAGGAATGCAATTTTAGCCATATTATGGCCAAATTTGACAAATCTGGCCTTTTAAAAAGCATTTGGCCTCAAACATTTTGGTTTGGCCACATTCAAATCTTTGCCATTTTGATTTAAAAACTATTTGTTAAAAAGATAAAATAATTATTTACTTTGCAGTAGTACATTTCATTGCTCTATTAGTTCATAAACAGACTATAAAACTATTTAATAAAACATCTTTTACTTTGCAGGAAGCACTGTGTTATGGCTGAATGACTTCGTAGTAAACAAACTGTCAGAGTTGCCATATTATGGCCAGATTCGACAAATCTGACTTTTCTTTGAAAAGCATTTAGCCTTAAAATTTTTGGTTTGGCCATATTCAAATCTTCGTCATTTTGATTAAGTTCCAGTAGTATTTCTTAAAGATTCTCATTTTTGGTACATACTGAAGTATTTGAATGTTTTATAAAAATAATTATTATTTATAGATTATTTTTCATACTGCTACTACCTTGATTTTTCAGTTGCTTTTAATCTCAAACGCGGACCGTCACCAAGTCGCAATAATAAAGAGACAGAAAGATAGAGATAAAGGTAAACAGTAGCATAACATTATCTTCTAATCAATAATGATTACCATACGAAATCTAATAAAAATTATTGATAAAACAAATATCGTATAAACAGTATTTGTATTTTTTATAACGAAATGAGTTTAAATCACAAGACAATTTATTACGAAATATTAAACTTATTTTTACTTTTCAGTACTCAAGTAGCACATTTTATAGAGGAATGAATGAGTTTGTTGACCAACTATGGAGTTTAGAGTAGAAGCAATTTATTTTTAAGATTTCAACTTTTTGTACTCAAAAGGTACTTTCTATATCTGGCCATGAATAAATATGTAGAGAGTTACAGTACTTTTAAACACAAAAAGTTCCGTTTTTTTGTAATAAATTGTTTTGATTCTGAACTTTAGTTTGATTCCAAACTCATTCCTCTGTAAAATCTAGTATTACCACAACAAAGTAAAAATATTTTAGTATTCTGTTATAAATTGTTTTATAGTTTCTTTACAAACTCCTTCACATATCTTGCCAAGAAAAAGATGATTTTAATATCTTAATAAATAGCTTTATAATTTGTTTACTCATTCAGCCTTACCACAAAAAATTTCAATTTCTGTAATAAATCATTGATGCCATATAATTTATTCCAGCAAACTATAAATTATCAAATTGAATGATGGAGGATAAAACACTGATTACAGCCAATCCAGAAAGTTCAAGGCCAAATGCTTTTCAAAGAGGCCAGATTTGTCAATCATAGCCATAGCAAGCCAAGAGTTGCCTTCAACAAAGACATTCGCCCTTCTACAAAGTAAAAGATAATGCTTTAATTAATAGCTGTATAGTTTACAAACTCATTCCCATAATTTGAATAGTATTAAATCCATTTAGTTTGTTCCTGTGAACTATAAAGTTTCAAATTGAACAAAAGAATGCTAATTTGGTTACAACTTTGCCACCTCATGTTTTTTTGGAAATTCAGATCTTTTCAGTGATCATAGCCCACTAAAAGGTAACAGAAGTATTCATTGATCACCCTGTTTTCCAATTGATAACCCCCAACATAACATATACGGGTGATGGCGATTAGTGATTGCCATTGGAATGCTACTGCATATACAAGATCATAATTTTTAAGATTCTCTTTAATTTTGAAATATGGGTAACTGAAAGTAGAATGCCCCAATAAAAGAATGAATGTTGAAATTATATTGATACCAATTCAACAGTATGAATATCAGTACTGGTTAAAACAATCAATAATATTCTATACTAGTGGTTCCCAACCACCAGACCATGGACTAGTACCTGGCTGCAAAGGATATGCTACTGAGCCAGGAGGAAACAATATGATATGGTGATATTTATTGGTAAAATAAAAATAAATTCATTCCCTTGGATCTTAATATTCAATTCGTTAGATGAATCTTTTTAGAAATGAAATTGAGTGTATCAGCCACTTATAAAGGACTTAGAATTGGATTATCGCCTATATTCTGGACCTGATTACTCTCCCTTCCGTCGGAGAGTTGGCAAGAATATCATTAATAATATCAAACCAGTCCATAGTGAAAAATAGTTGGGACTCTCATTCTATATAATAATGCAGTCCTTCTAAGTCTTATGCATTTTGATATATTCAAAACTTTTGAAACCCATTTTAAATAAATGCTCACACGCATTAAAAGAAAGTTTTCACGCATTTCATAAGGAGTTTTAGATTTATCTATTCTCATAGAAGACTAGAATTTGCATTGTTTTAGAAGATCAAATACAAAACTTATGAAACACGTTTCATCAGAAGCTGATATGCACTCAAACACAATTTTGGCAAATTTTGGATATATAATTTTCAAAAATATCTAGAGGGGAGGGGGCACATCTAGACTACCCTGAAATCTCTCAAAATATTTTCATCCTCATGCTCGGAACATTGGGGGATGGGGTTTACACGATCCTCACTTATTCTAAACATTTAAACTTGACACTGTATGATAACAATGATGGCTTGACCAAAAGTTTCCACAATGACATCGCATAGACAACACGTACTTATACATGATTGTACCAGTAGAAGACAAGATAACGCAGATTCGTCAGAGAGAGTGGCTTCTTGAAAGGTGATAAGACACGGATCTGTACCTTTATCAACAATTAAAACAAATACTTCCTATTCAATCGTTTACTTCAACTATTCCAGGTAACTTTCCTAAAGAGAGAAAAAAAAAAAAAAAATACATAATGGTGTGATCTTTCCCATTGAATAGAATTTCTTCTATACTTAACCCAAATAGACAAATCTTATATAAAAATAATAAGGGTTCACAAACTTTTTCTCCACAAGTCTACTTATTGCTAACATCTGAATGCCAACTTTCCCGTGCACAAACACTGGACACAAGCATAACTGAGCACAACTTTTTTTTGACTTGAAAAGTACTTTCTATATATTTATATAAAACCAAATTATATATATATATATATATAGCTTTATATAAATATATAGATAGTGCAGTGTCTTCAAACACAAAAAAGTTATTTTTTGTAGTAAATTGTTTTAACTTAATAGTTGGTTTAACTCATTCCACAGCCATCTTCCAAATATGGACTCCATAACATTTTGCAATGATGAACGATTGGCAAATTTTGTTATGGAATGTCATATACATAAATTTCTTTTTTCAGGAGAAAAAAAAAAGAAGAAAGAAACTGGTTTTGTCGGTATTCTTTCAGCATAGAAATGGCACAACACTCATAAAACTGGAACAATCAATAAAATATTTTTGCCCGGTGGATTTTATGGTATTTTAGATTTTTGAGAATAAATCAACCTTTATTTTATATTTCTTGTGCAATAAGTAAGATTTTCTTTTATCCCAAAAGGAGATGGAGAAAGAAAGGTAAGAAGATTTACAATCTAATTTATTCATTCAGGATGTGCTAAAACATCTTTTCTTGAAGAAAATATTGATAACTGTTTCTAGTGTAGTGATGTTTTATCGATGGTTCTGTTCCCGTTCGTAATATTTCATTAAGTAAATACATCTTTTCCTTGAGAAAAATTTTCAAAAAAATAGCAAGAAAGGGCCAGGCCGAGATAGAGAAAGAAAGGGCCAGGCCGAGATAGAGAAAGAAAGGGCCAGGCCGAGATAGAGAAAGAAAGGGCCAGGCCGAGATAGAGAAAGAAAGGGCCAGGCCGAGATAGAGAAAGAAAGGGCCAGGCCGAGATAGAGAAAGAAAGGGCCAGGCCGAGATAGAGAAAGAAAGGGCCAGGCCGAGATAGAGAAAGAAAGGGCCAGGCCGAGATAGAGAAAGAAAGGGCCAGGCCGAGATAGAGAAAGAAAGGGCCAGGCCGAGATAGAGAAAGAAAGGGCCAGGCCGAGATAGAGAAAGAAAGGGCCAGGCCGAGATAGAGAAAGAAAGGGCCAGGCCGAGATAGAGAAAGAAAGGGCCAGGCCGAGATAGAGAAAGAAAGGGCCAGGCCGAGATAGAGAAAGAAAGGGCCAGGCCGAGATAGAGAAAGAAAGGGCCAGGCCGAGATAGAGAAAGAAAGGGCCAGGCCGAGATAGAGAAAGAAAGGGCCAGGCCGAGATAGAGAAAGAAAGGGCCAGGCCGAGATAGAGAAAGAAAGGGCCAGGCCGAGATAGAGAAAGAAAGGGCCAGGCCGAGATAGAGAAAGAAAGGGCCAGGCCGAGATAGAGAAAGAAAGGGCCAGGCCGAGATAGAGAAAGAAAGGGCCAGGCCGAGATAGAGAAAGAAAGGGCCAGGCCGAGATAGAGAAAGAAAGGGCCAGGCCGAGATAGACTCAGAGGAACGAGGGAAGAAAGAAAAAGTTAAAGTGGAGATAGCAAGAGAATGAAATGATCACCCGACTCGATTTTTTTGAGCATTTCATTATTTCTGAGGCCAAATCTTATTTTATCAGAATCTGTGAAAATTCAATTAAATATTTTCTCAGCACACTTGTTTATACATTAACATAATTTTTCTTTTTAAAGTTAAGTGTAAATAAAGTGCATAAATTCAAAATATAACTAAATTTCTTGTTAGATTTTCAATTCATTTATGTAATTAAAAATACATATGAAAAGAGTATTATTTTATAAAAGAAAGTGAAGTCAAACTTTTCCCCACCAATCTGTTCAAATTTTGTTTTTTTTTTCAGTAGGATGGAAAAAGTAAAACATGATTGATATAATTCTGACACCAAAATATATGACTTCGAGTTCTTTTTTTAATTTTCTTGAACTAAAACTAAATCACTTATTTGGAAAAATTAATTTTTTGCAGAAATCAAAATTTTATTTTTGATTATAATTTTTTTTCAACTCACAAGCAGTAAAATGATAAAGAACATTTGTACCTTCATAAGATTTATTTTTTCTAGTTTTGAATTAAGTATTTGGGGAATGTCCGTCAAAAGACACTAGAAAACAGCTGCTGAGAACAATAATATTCATTTCATTGCATTCAGTTCAAGATCAAAGTGTATTATCTGTTCTTCCCGTGTAAAACGAAACAGCATCAACTTCTCGTTAGCAACTTTAAACTTTATGATTGTATTTTAATTCTTTTCTTCATGAATTTCAATGCACTTAGAAATTTTCTTTCAATTTACAACTTGAAAATTTCATGAAAGTATGGGACATAACATTCCTAATTTGAATTTTTATTGTCATCAGTAAAAAACAGCCACAGTAAGTTCACCGCTGGAAAAAAACCTTTTTCATCTCCTTTCTATGATAGGGTTGCCAGATTTATCAAAAAGAAATACAGGACACCCAGTAATTTAACTATGAATTTAACTACAGAAGGCAAAATTTGAAAACTGCCAAACCAAAATTTTATTGCCAAATGCTTTTCATGAAGGCAAGATTTGACAAATTTGGCCATAATATGGCCAAAATGGCAACTCAGATATTTTGCTCACTACAAAGTAATTAGACCATAAAATATAGTATACAATGCGAATACACATTCCAGAACCAACAACACTCATCAGAGACTAGAAGGTACCCAGACGAAACATGAAAAAAAAAATGAACATGTAGACAAGAAAAACAGTCCAATCATATCACACATAATGACACATGAAATAGTTTTACAAACTTAAGCAATAAAATGTACTGCAAAGTAAAAAAAAAAAAAGAAATGATTCTAATATTTTGATAAATAGTTTATGATATGTTTACAAACTCATTCCCATAATTTTGATTTCCGTGATAAATCATCTTTAAATCATGACAAAAGTATAAATTATCAAATTGAACTGCAGAAGTAAATTAATTTACTAAAATAATTTGACTCAAAAACAATTTCAATCTTTGTATCTCAATAAATTGTTTTAATTCTATTGTCAGTTTTTTTGTTGGTTGTTCTTGCGTTGAAATGCACTCAGTTATCGTGCGATGAAAAATCGAATGTTGGTGCAAAGTAGACTTGCACAGAGAAGTCGGGTCAAAAATAAAGGCTCGTGTCACTTTTTTTGCCTGAGGGCTACTGTCACACTAAAGCAAGTAGAAAAAAGGTACACTAACCCGAAACAGTTACTATGTCTGTGCATTCGTGTCTAATCACTATTATTGCTGCCACTGATGTCTCAGTAGCAGGACAGAAAACAAATACAGTTATATCTTGCCATTAGCCACACCAAACCGCAACCACTGAACATACCGACCCTTCAAGCTAGAAAAACTGATGTAAAATCCTTACTGATGAAAACAACACAGACCAGTAGCAAAATCTTGGACGAAACCAGGAAACCCAAAGTGCAGAAACCTCAAATCACCAACAAGGGAAAAAATAGAGATGGCCAAACTAAACAAAACAGTCAAAAAGGAACTGAGAGAAGACATAAGAAGGTATACAACAGCAATCATTGAAACCTTTCTTGAAAAACGGCAAGGCTTCAGAGCAATAAACAAAGCTCTCAGTATAGGACAGAAACAAATAACTAGCATACTCTAAGAAAATGGAGACATAACAACAGAAAGAGAATTGTCAAACACGCCCAAGGATTCTACCAAGAGCTCTACTCTCCAAGACATGGGCAACTAAGCAACGACCAGGATATGCATGACACTGATAATCAGTTCGAAGACTTCTCAGAAGTTACACCGTAGGAGGTTAAACAAGCTATCAAACAAACAAAAAAAAGGAAAAGCTCCTGGACCAGATAACATCACCATCAATCTACTCAAAAAAGCTGGTAAGACCATCAACAAAAACTAGCTAATCTGTTCAACTTGTGTCTGAAACAGAGTAGTCCCGAAAAAGAAGTGTACACTATATTTTATTTTTAAAATAGCAGCAAAACTCTTTAACAGAAAATTAGTTTTTTTGCCTTTCCTATCGTCCAAATCAGAGCCAATTCTTGAAAAATAACAGTCAGCAACATCAAATAAAATAACATTGTCAACAAAGATAATTTTTGATAGATAATTTTCTCCAATCTTTCTTTTTATCAAAAACTCAAAGATTATTACAATAAAATTAATAGATTACAAGTTACTGGTGTTTTTATTTACAAGTCACTTTTTGTCAAAAGTTTGTGGTAGTTGCCATAAACATCCATGATTTCCTACATCTTTCATGTTCTGTCCATACTGTACCACATATTTTCTATGATGTCTTTTTCTGTAGTACGCTGGAAATGTCCCCAAAACATTCCCAGTAAAAGATTCATAACTGAAACGAGAGTAATCAAAACCATGAATGAAAAAACTGAGAACAACAAGAGGTAAGCATATAGGCACCTTTGATTTTCATCAAAAACAATACAAAATTCAGAGCTAATCATATTTTCTCCCAGCCATCAGAAATATTCAGTTTGTAAGTACAAAAAATGTCTAAACCTAAATAGGAAAGTTGCGAAGAAGTGGTAGCCAGTGGTCAGGGATACTTGAAGGGCAAAAATATTCTTAAAATTGTAAGACAAAGGGTTGATCACCTGCATGAGATAAAAAGTTAATCCTGTGTACATATATATTAAACCCTTGGTTTAACGGACCAATAGAGGCAGACAGTTGTCAATTGATCACAAATAATGTCCATTATATCAAACGTTACCTGAAGCATTTTTTTGCCTTTTTCCAAATTCAAATATTTTAATGCAGAAGTACCTCTAATACAATATAGAATAGACATTTATTGAATTATAACAAAGAATGAGTTAGTAAACTTCACAAAAAGTAATTGCCCAGCTTTAGTTCTAAACTGCTGAAAATGTTCATAAGAGACAGTTTTTTAATCAACTTGAATTTCTGTGCCACATTCAAGTACACACATTTTCTTCAACTGCTGAATCAGTAGATGCCATTCAGAGTTGAAAGGATTGTAAAATTATCAAATGAATAAAAGTAAATATTCCGAAATTACAGATGATCCTGAGGATGACCAAGTCAGAGAAAAAAAAAAAAGAAATATAAAAATATCTAGTTGTCCCAGAAAATTATCTACAAAATTATCCAAAACTGTGGCAAAAATTATCCAAAGATATCTATATGTTCCAGGACATTCACTGCATTTTACATCAAATATGAAAAATAACACCAAAAATTCCAAAGGCTGTAGAGTGAAAGAAGTCGAGGACAAAAAAAGAGCATCAGACAAAATTTTACAAAACGAAATTTCACACTTTAAAATGCCAAGCGGAACAAAAAAAACGTCTTTGGTTAGACTAAAACCGGTGGCATTTATTATCCTGGTTATGTTTAGGTTGATACTAATTTTGCCGCATTTTATTGGCTACTGAATCACACTTGACATACTCATAAAGTTACTAAATAATTACCCAGAAAAAAAAGGGAGTGAATTTGTGGGCATTCGTTGTTCCATTGTATTTCTAAAAACAATGGTTGACTTTTCATTTTCCATAATTCGTGCCAAGAGCTTATTCCCATGGGACCCCATTTTTACTAACTGTGGAATTGAAACAATCAATCGAGAAATTACTGATAATAAAAGATTAAGGATAAAATAATTCTTTTATAAGCAGTTTTGGCATTTTTATAGTGGAATAAAAAATAAAATTAAATAAAACTAAAAAAAAAAAACAAAAAAAAACGAACTAATTTTTATTACAAAATATCAAAATTATTTTCACTTCACAATATTAGTCCTACCTTTTACAGCAGAATGGGTTATTGAACATAGAATAGAATCTATTATTGTAAAACTTGAATCATATGTTCCATCTATGTACGATAAGATGTGGTATTTAAAATATACATCAGACAAAGTAAAAGATGATTTTGATCTTTTAATAATTTTATAATTTGTTCAAAAACTCATCATTAACATAATTTCAATACATCATATTAACTTTGCATAGTTTCTTCCTGTCAAGTATAAATCATCAACTTGAACAAGAACTACATTAATTCACAAATTCAACACGAAAAATGATTTTAGTTTTTGTATCTTGATAGTTTTAATTCCGCATTTTGTAAAATTAACGTTTTGTAAAAATAACTTCATCACACCGATTATAAAGATTGAAATGTCAGTGTTTTGGAAAATACAATGGAACATTAAAAAATACTCTTGAATTCACCCCCTCTCTTTCTGGGTTAATTCAAAACAGTCACATGATGACTACGCAAAGTGATTTGGCAGCCAAAAGAATTGTGGCAAAATTGGCGTCATCCGAAACACATCCGAGATAATGATATAGACCCAATTAAAACGGGATAAAACTTTCAGTAACTGGTGATAGTATAAATAATTTTCAACAGGTCTCATAATTCATTTTTTTTAAATTGAAACAGTTTTAAATTCTATTTTCTGGTTTGTCTCAGTAAATCTTTTACAAAGTCTAAGAGATTTACTTACCAAGAAATAGAAACTGATTTGATTATTTTTTAATTTTTGGATAAGCTTGAAAAATGTGTGACTAGGTCCAATAAAAGCAAAATTCGATACCATATGGTTTATATTTTAATCTTTGGAATGAATGGGGGGAAAAAAACTAAACAACATTTCAGTAATGTAAAGATAGATTATGAGACCTGTTGAAAATCATTTACTCTCACTGATAACAAAAAGGTTTGTCATGTTTCAATCTATCCAAGGACTTTTTGTCCCACTCGGTACTTTAAGGGGTTAGATGTTGCCTGGGGTATTGTCCAGTGCCTTTTTGTCTGCACCCTAGTGAAAATACGAAATTTGTTGTTTTTTTTCAAATTTTGATTTTTATTCATAACTTTCATTTCATTGGGAATTTTTCTTATTTTTGAGAAATATCAAGTTTTGAATTGATGACAAAATACTGTTGTTATCTAAAGAAAACTAAAAGATAATTTATGTAAAGGTGAACCTGGAAAAAAAAAAAAAAAAAAAAAATATTGGAAGATAGTGTCCAATTTAGCCTTATTACATTGTAAATATACCCTACCTCATAAAACCTTTAAAAGACTTTTTTTTCTAAAAATAACTTTCCAGAAGGTTCTAGGGTATATTGTGTAGAAAGCACCTAATACTGAAAGAGATAAAAAAGATTCCTCCACCACCAAGAAACAAATCTTGACTTAAATTATTTTAACCCTATACTGGAAAGGATGTTACGTAAATCAACTGGAAAAAAAAAAATACTTCAAGATACATGTAAGTCTATAAGTTTGTTGCTAAGTATACATACGGGTAAATACACTTTGAGATAGTATATCTACAAATAAATTGAATACACTTCGAGACAAACTAAATTTATTTGTAAGAATTAAGAGTAATTTTCTTCAAATTGGTCCAGGTCTACATAACATTTTTCTTTGTAACCCACGACATTCGCTATGGATTTAAAATAGCACAAAAATTTTTAATTGATTATTCTGAAACAATGTGTGCAAGTCGGAGATGCTATGTATACCAACTTAAAATAAATTAAAAAAAAAAAACACTAATCTATTATGCCTAAATTTATTAGTCTGCCTCAAAGTATATTTACTCTTTACACAGCAGGGCCTTTATCAAATATCTAAAAAAGATCAAGATTTTACAAAAAAAAATAATTTTTTTTTTAAATATTCAGATGTAATATCTAATTTTAGTCATAAAATATTTTAGTTAACAATGTAGGACAATGGCAGGTATGATTTCTGGATTCTAAATCAAATCTTCATTCATTTCTCTTCTTTACTTCGGGCGAGTAAAAATACATTGGTAGTCTTCGCTTGAAGACTGAAAGAGAGAGAGAGGTAATCAGTCCTTTTATCAAATCGCTACCCTACTACTCTCCTCTGCTCTGGTGACGAACCTTTGGTCCCCTAACTTATAAACAAGGGTCCTTTCGCTATCTCTATTTCTTTAACTAAATCAACTTACCCTCTTCTTTTACCTGATACCATAACTATAGGATCATCTACCCTTTTCTCTTTTATTTTCCCTCCTTTCTCTTATTTAACATGCCACTAAACTTACTATCTATCTTTCTTACTTTATACACTCTTTTTCTTTTCAACCTTCTCACTTTCTTTCTCTTAATGTCTTTCCAATTAAGTGGTTGCGACTGGCTATCTATCTGTGGAAGGAGCCAGACCCCCACCCGCCCTATCAAGCTTTATCTTGTCATAATAAATCTACTAGAGATGTTTCTATTATCCTTTTGACTGGTGAAGAGGGTCACTCTGTAATCATCTCACACTTGACCAAGTATATAAGTATAGTTCAAATATAGCTATGCAAAAAGTACGTTAAACACAAGTGTTATCAGGGAATAAAATGAAATATCTAATAGGTATGAAATATTCAATCAAATGGTCTCCAATCAGTAACAACTCTGGGAGCAATTTTTTTTTTGCGCACAAACCATTAGATCAGGGTTCAATGTAAAGCTTAGTGTCTGTCAAACTTGACATCAGATGCAGCTTATCGCCCCTCACCCTTCCTATCCTCTCACTAAACTACCTATCTTTTCTCCCCTCTCCCTTCCAACCATGTCGAGAAGGGAGGAAGGGTTTCATATTCATAGTATCAGTAGCAGGTCACAGTCTCTCCCTTTCTACGTTTTGACTAAACAAGACTCCTACCCTCTTTATCAAACTACCTAACAACAAGAAGGTGTGGGGAAATCCAAGCCAAAATTCAAGTCTTATCCGATTTGTTTTTTTCTATAAATGAGGACAGGTCAACAAGAACTTCACATTTTCCGGAATAAACAATTTTGTAACTGCACATATCAAAATTATTAGGGTGTAAACAAAGAGATCTAAGTCTAGGTGGTTGTCACAGCTTTTACCCTGGTGCCTGACCAAGTATGTTAGGTTATTTGTGTGTCTCAAATACAGGCTACACCTACACAGCTGAAAAAAAAATAAATTTACTCATTATATCTAGAAGAAAAGTTTTTGTTTATTGGAAAATTCCCTACCGAAATAAGTTTTGAAGAAGGGGGAAGAGTTCCACATACAAAGTTCACACAAAATTGGTCACTCTTTTTGTGTCTGGCAGCCTTCACGCTTTTTTTTTTTTAATTCTGATTTTTTGGTGACCACTGCTGAACAAAAAGGCGAGAAAAGTAACCCGTTCATTGATCAACCTTTTCTCCCCATTCTTTAATTGATCACTCCCAGCAGGGCACGCTGCCAACGGATGTTATTTAAAAAAAGTATGGACCAATCATACCTTTCACACCCCGATATTGACTAGAACACATTTTTTGCTTAACACTCTATAACGTCATTTACAAACATAAGTAAATAACACATATCTTCAAAAAGTTATTTCACCTTCAAAAATACAAGTAATTTTTACATTATTCATTTATTAACCTAGTTTTGTAAGTATAATTTGGAATTTCCAATTTTTTAAACATTAGTTTTATAGATTTTTTTTTTCAGGCAATTGAATTGAAAGCACAAAAAAAAAAAAAAAAAAAAAAATTGTTTTCGTGGGGGTCAACCTTCAAAAATTATGAATTACTCTTTTTTCAAAACTACCTTTGATAGAGAATAGAACGTTTTTTTTCTCTTGGGGAAAGAGACATTTGAAAGTTTATTGAAAAAAAAAAGAAAAAAAAAAAAAAAAAAAAAAAAACTTTGATTTTTTTATGTATTGAAAGCACAAAACATTCAATTTTTTCTAATAAAAAAAATTATTTGTTTTTCTCTGGGTAAGCGATTTTTGAAAACATTTGATTCGTTAAGCTTTGTAAAACAGCTGATGTTTGAATGACATCTTGCATGTCAAGGCAAAATGTGTGTTTACAAAGCAGCCAATCTTGATATGCGAAAAAAAAATATTGAATTACAAACTTTTTATTCATAAATTTGCAGGGTATAATTTCATTTTAAACACTTAATATGCTCAAAAAACATTGACAGCATAAACACTAGTCATCTGTTGGTGCATGTATGGCATTTGTTAAATCAATTTTCAAAAAGACATACGTGCGATCATAAAGTGAAAATGGCGGCTTACTAACTCTTGAATTAATTCAGGGGAATTTGAAAAGTAAGTCAAGGGGATTAACTTCTGATTAATTCAATTCCAGGCTTTTTTGCATTATGCCTTATTACTTTTCTCCCATTAAACCTAGAAGGGTGATTTTGGTGTGTGTATATATATATATATATATATATGTATGTTTCCATTTATGAGTGATCAAATGAAAATGTTATTTCATACTAATGAGTCAATAAATATCAAAAGTATTAATGCAATTCCGGCATTTTTTTTAAAAATCTTATTATATATGTCAATATTGGGAATTGATCTGGTACAGCTTTTTATCACATTAGTATTTGCACAGACACATGCACTTTAACTTTGTACTTCATGTAATTATACCAGAAGCAGGTACCAGTATGACTGCACATCACATCCAAGTTCAAAACAACAGCCTCGGCAAGGGGCATTTTGGTACAAATGGGAAGCAGCTTGTTGTCCCCTTCTTTCTAGCCATGATTTGCGGTGTCATTTTCAAGATTTACAGATATCTGGGCTGTTGAAAGGCTTGCTAGAAAGATACCCCTTTTCAGATGTTGAGCAAAAGCATAACAGGTTGGGGGAATTTCTTGGACAGTCAAAATATGAATCAAAGGTCTTTCCATGGACAAGTACACCAGGGAGTAAGTGTCCAAGTACTCCACTGTCAATAACAATGATGTCATGAACATCTGGAGCAACAAATATGAGTTAGTAAATGAGTTGAGTGACTCTTCAGATGACAATGCAGGCGGGTGCTGGGAAGATTTATGATGAAAAAACTCCTCCAAATCCTCACCACGACTGTCTAGCACAAAAAAAAAAAAAAAAAAAGTTTATCATAGGGCTATACTTGAGGTTCAAAATGTCCCACTATCAGCTTAACCAGTTTTCTTCTGGGCTTTCATCTCAAGGAAAAATAATGAGTTGTTTCATTTAATTGGTGCTGGCATAAGTGTGACATTTGAAGCAAGCGCATTCTATCAGAAGTTGTTGTACTGCTCTCAACCCATAGATTCAATTTCATGGACAGATGCCGGTGAAGCCACAGACCCAAACACCTTGTTTAATGTAACTAGTTCTTCACTATCAAAAGGATTACTCTTGCTCAGCAGCACCTCCACCTAGTGCTGAGACGTATATCCTTCTTCATGATGGAGTAGTCAATCATCATCATTGAAATTTACATCAGTAAAGAGCTGATTTTGGGGGTCAGTTATGATCCAGTGTTCCAGCATATTAGGCTTTTCTATGAGACCAATAATGCCACTAACTCTTATCTTTCTGTTGGCTTGCTAATATGCAGGATCAATTGATAAAGTTGAGAAATGCTGATCACTTTGTATTATCATCTAGTTTCTATACTCAAACTCTGCCTGGAAGCTATCAGAGAGAACTTCCAGGTTTCACTTAAGGATTGAAATTCCACTGGAATAATTCTGGTGAGTACAGATGAGAAACAGAAGCTTTCGCAGGGTAGAGACCATGAGTTCAAATTATCAAATGCCCGAATGGACATGAATATGATGTGTTCATATTTATATACAAATAGCCAGAATTTTAACATAGAACTTCCTTGTGAAGCTAACAATACACAATCATCAAGGGTCATTGCGATTCCACTGTCCTTGCATGTTCACTTCAGAAGGCCACTGAGTACAATAACCATAACTTGATGCACAGGAAGGCTTCAATGCATCTCTCTTTCCCCTAGGCCCTAATAGATGGGGGAGGGCCAAACAAAAAAAGAAAAAGAAAAAAGCTTTTTGAAGAAGAGTTCACTTACTGTAATTTCTACATTATACAACCTTCAGGAGTTCGTGGACATCCAGGTTGGGAACCAGAGCATAAAATGGGGTCTAACCCTAAATCTCACTCCTATATAATGGGTTTTATCTTGTCTTAGACAGGCACATTGTCCCTGTATACTATTATCGATACTTTTAGGCAAATCCCATTTGGTAGTTTTCCTCAAAAACTTATTCCAAGATTTTATTGGTCTTTTGCCATATTCTTTACTACCATGTCATTTAACTATAAACCAATTTTCCTCACCCAATAATATTACATTATGCAGTAATTATGAGAATAATGAGCTCCCGGTTTCAAAAAAATTGTGTAAGCCACAACTAGGATGGCGGACATTTTGAAAAATGTGCAAAAAACAACAATAGATAGCGAGTTATGGACACTCAGATCAAATTTGTTCCGTATACTTTTATGAATTGTTACTGAAAAAGAATCTTGAAATGAAACAAAAAAAAAAAAAAAGAAAAAAAAAAAAAGAAAAAAAAGAAAAAAGAAAAAAAAAGAAAAAAGAAAAAAAAAGAAAAAAGAAAAAAAAAAAAGAAGAAAAAAAAAAAAGAAGAAAAAAAAAAAGAAGAAAAAAAAAAAAAAAAAGAAAAAAAAAAAAGAAAAAAAAAAAAGAAAAAAAAAAAAGAAAAATTGCACATGCAGGACCCCCCCCCACTAAAATAGATACCATTTCTTGGATACTGACAACTATGTACCAAGGTTCAAGAAAATCCAGTCAGGGTCCATTTTTTTCTCTAAATTCTCTGAACAGCTTCACATTATTCTTTTTCTTTTTTGTTTGAAAACAAATATTACAGAAACAAATGTGGCCAAATACTATCAAAAATTGTGCACACAACACTGCAGGTTTTGAACAGTGTTCTTTTTCTTGTTTCATCCAATTCATTGTAGAGTTCGACAGCAGTTACAAGTGGTCTATGAATCTAAGAGTCCAGTCAAATTGGCATTAGACCCAGAAATATGTCAACAGACTAAAAAAGAGGAACATTGAAATTCAGAAAGAGGACACTCTTATGCTTACAATGATACCATATTTAGCCTATCAACATTTATTTCCAGCTAGAACCGTGTTTCAGTCTTCACAGGACTTTAAGAGTTAAAGATGAATTAAAAAAAAAAAAAAAAACAATAAAAAAATAACAGCTTTATCATTCTTATGACACGTATAGATAAAATATTGAATTTTCAATAAAGTTATACCTTGTATTAGGCGTTATAAAAGATGTGAAATATAAATTGAACTAAATGGAATTAGTAATGACCCGTGAAAAGATTCAGATTTTTTATGACATTCTATGAGTGTGTGTATATTCACACGCGTGTACATTGGATGCCGTAATGCATTTGATAAAAATATCTACCCATGTGTCTTTGGTCTCTACATAATATCTTGCTTTTTTTCAAAACTTAACAGCTGTTCATAGAGTGTGAATAAATGCTTACGTTCTATCAATTTCACCTGAGGTTTCATCAGAAATGTCTGAACCTGTTCAAGTGGAAGAGTCCATTGTTTCAAATCTTTATTTAAAATTGTATTTGCTATGTGAGTTGTCCTAGATTCAGTCATTTACGGCTACTGTTGTATTAACATTGAATATTTTGCTAATCTAAGAATAGTCCTCATCCTGATCAAAGATGAAGTGAAAAATCCAAACCAAAAAATTTGTAGCACTTAAATCCCGGAAAAATGTGTCAAAACCAAGATAAAAATTAATTTTTGGTAGTTGCCAATTCTGTCCTGACAACCAACTTGATCCTGCTTGGTCTTTTCACAATGTTGGACACAAGCTAAAGGACCGATTTAGCATAAACTTACAGAGTAAATAGAGCCTTATTCTGGCAAGGAAATCTTTTTTCAAAAAGCCTTTTCTAGATATAAGGAGTAATGTTCAAATTTTCAGCCCTCTAGCTCCATTGATGCAAACTGTACACATCGCAAATACATATGTATTTGAATACATAGCCCAAAAGATTACGTTGGATACCATGAGAGAAGAGGTAGTAACCACCCAAAATTAATTATCTCGATTTTGACATCTTAGTCGTTTACACTTTTTGAAAATTAAGAAAACCCTTATTTTATCACCATCCTACAGATGGTTAACCAGTCAGGTGACAGGTCGAATATTCTCTCTTGTCATTTAAAGGCTAATTCCCTGTAGGAACCTAATCTCAATTTCCCAAACATGTTTTTGACCAAATCAAATTCAGCTTAGGGCCCTATAAAGGCTTGGACTGAGCCTGTATCTAACTGACCTCAGTTGTTTTTATAATATTTGTACTCTTCATGGATCAGAACCCCAACAAGGCAAGAAAGGTAACCTATAATTCAAACCATACAGGTAGTATCCTCATCAAGATAATTTTACCACTACAACAGCTTAATTCATGAAGTAAAAATCAACATAAATGGGTGGGGGTGATTCATAATTTCCCTTGGAATGTCAGTTTTTCCTAGTTTCACAAGCTTGTTAGTCATTACTAAATCAACTGTTTAACACGGGAGTTCATGAAATTACTCACATGTTCAGAGATTTCACAATCTTACAGTAACATAATACATGTTTATGAATAATTCAAACAATGTATAAGATATCAACAGCCTCATAACAATTGTATTTTTGAAGTGAAATTCTACAAGCTACTCATCAAGTAATCCTGAAGAATTCTTTCATCTTGATGTTATAGAATATTTTTAATATAATGTTTGGATGTCACATATTTCAGGTACATGTAAACATTTGCACTTACACCTGTAAATTAAGACTCATGAAAGCAGAAGTTGCTGACCAGACCACACGTCAGCCACTGATCAAATTTTCCAAAATACATCAACTTTAAAATACAGGTGTAGCAAAAAGGAAAAGACTAGGAGGAGAAAAATAGAGAAACATTATCTAGAATAATTAGATGACTAGCATTGTGGTGTTGTATATATTTCACTTTGAAACCTTCACCTAGGTCCATTAAGTTTACTTGTAAAATTTGCTCAGGAAAATCAGACTTTCAGTTTTATTTAAAAAATAAATGAAAATCAGATCATTATTATCAGGACAAGACTCATTTGCAAGCATTCAATTTCGCGGCAATTTTTTTTTTTTTATAGAGGAGGGAAACCATATGTGAATTCGCATACACATAGCTTATTTGGGGCCTACTAGAGCCGTTTTTAGACACTGAGTAAAGTCAAAAGTTCAATAAAAAATCAACCATTGTAAGATAATTCAAGGGTCGAACTTCCTTGCTTTATTAAGATATAAAGGGTAAACAAAACAGAATTCATTTCTCCATACAATATTATTTACAGAAGTTTATATCCCACTTCAACCCTTTTTGGTAGGATTTCCTAGAAATGGGATATGCAAACTGTAGCAAAATAAGTCGACCTGAGTTGGGCTTTAGAAGACGGAAATGAAGCCATCGTTTTTAGCGCACATCACAGTCACACTTCTTCATGGAAGAGGTCAGTGGTTTTTAGTCATTTTGATCCGTCATTGTTGTTACATACAGAAATAAAAGAAAATGTCCACTCAGCCTAATGGTTAATCTGCCACTAGCCTCGAGAGCAAGGAAGGGAAAAAGACAGAAAAAGCCAACTCAGCCTAATGGTTAATCCACTACTGACCTCAAAAGCAAGGCAGAAATAGAGAAAGAAAAAAGAAAAATAACGAAAAGGAAGGAAAAGCTAATGAGTAATCTGCCACTCATTTTCAAAAGCAAAGATGAAACAAAGAAAAAAAAAAAAAAATAAAAAGGGTCACTCCCAGGTGGATTTGATCCTGGAATCTACTGATTACAATCAGAAAACCTATAACCAAGTAGCTATGGATATGTTGTTAGATATTTAACTTATTTGTACTTATAAATGATATTCAGGTTTGGTTGCGTTCAGCTTTAGTGACATATTTAGTAATTGTCGCCAAAGGGAAAGGGAAAAAAAAAAAAAAAAAAAAAAAAAAAAAAAAAGTATTCCATTAATATTAATTTTTGCTACTAATTACCTTTATCTTGAATGTTGTTGCTTTTGAATGCAAGTAAACAATTAAGATGAAGGTAAATAAAGATTGTTTCTTTAGGAAATGGTTTTGCGTAGTGTTTTTCGTAAACTAAACTGGACAATTGCCTACTATTTAGTCATAAACGGGAACTAATTTATCTGTAAACTAATCCTGATCTTAAATAGGGGAACCCAAAAGAAGTGTAAAGGAGACAGAACTTTTTAAAAATCCTCCAGAATCAAACTAAAGAAAACAGCAGTCTTTTAAATAAATTTAAAAAAAAACAAAAAAAAAAAACATATCCATTCAATGAACAACAATCACGATCATGATCCTCATCCTCTCGACCTCTGGCAATAGATTCCAACACGACGTCATCCATCTTTCTGGGGAGGGGGTTTCTCCTACCCTCTCAGTTGAAATCTCTACGTCTTAAATCTTAACATCTGACTAATTGCAATAAAGACCACACTGTTGACGTTCGACAATAAAGGCTGAATTGAAGGCTGGTCATGCAACTCTGGACTGGACTAGTTATCATTAGGGTCACGTCCACAAAATCCTTTCCCCTTGTTTCTGGTAAAAGAAAAGGGGAACAGAAAGGAGTGAAAAAACACATACTTCCCTATTCAAAACTAACTTCGAATTTCATTTAAATTTATTTGTAAGTTTTGTCCTCGGATTATTATTCATTAATATTGCAATATAGTAGCCTAGAAGTGTGGTCCCTTCTGCAAAGCTGGTAATATTGCTTTCTTTTTACATCTCATACTGAAATGATTGTGGTCCCAAATGACCTAACCTTAATGTAGTACAACAGGAATGTCAGCAATGTTCAAGTTTGGTTATTTGGGACCCAAGTCATTCATTTGAGTATAAGATAGTGAAAATGAAGCTACGGTTATTCTTGTGCGCACAGACATAAATAGGCTGTTTTAAACATCAACAAGAGTTGCCTCCCTTGGTTGCTTAAACCTTGATGAATGTGGTTCCTGGAATTTGCTGAGTTTTTCAATTATTCATTTCCAGCAACTTTCAAGCAAAAAATGTCAAGTATGCTCATAAATACTGAAGGCTCAAATCTTTGGATGTTAGAATATTATATTCATAAATATACTATATGCTCCAAAAATATCAATTATCACAGTTTTTGTATGATTTTTTGCATATACTTAATATTGATTCGTACGCTCGAAAATTCATACAAAGGATCAAGTGAATGATAAAATAAAAGTATAATCATAATGATCTATAAATAATGTATCTTTCTATTGAAAATTTAAACATAGATAATTACTTGCATGTTGCTCTGTGTGAGTGTGAATTACAAAAATAAATGCCGAAGTATAAGTCAAATACAAGATGGCCAAGCCTATACAACAATTTGCTCAGTGGTCTTAACGCTACATTTTGTGGAGCTGTTTTTGAGAATAGATATTCAATTTGAGAAAGTCCCAAATTTTTTTTTTTAGTCACCAGTTCAGGGAAATTAGGATTGATATTCAAAGAGTAAAAAAAAAAAAAAAAAAAAAAAAAAAGACCACACACCATCACAGTAAATATTTGAACAACTATAGCATTAAAATTTGACATCATGTTAAAAGAAAAATTCCCTTTTTTACTGGAAATCATCTAAAATAGACACATCCAGATTGTGGAAAATCGAGGTTATAAATAAACCGGTCAAAATAAGGCCCAGAAAAGATCAATAAGTCTTTTTTTTCTCCAAAAATTAAAGTACATTTTTAGAAGGAGTCTAGTAGAGTACTGATGTCAATTTTCAAGTCTGTAAATAAAACAGAATGGCCAGAAGCACTAGGAAACACAAACACATATAAAAAGGAAAAAAAGAACCCTTCACCACCTTTGGTGGCTAGGGTTGTTCATTTATAGGATACTGGAGCATATTTTTCACATATTAGTCTTTGAACATTAAAAAAAAAAAAAAAGTGGGGGGGTCTGCTTTTGCGCTCTCTCCCCAATTACACTGATCTGATTTCCATGTATCTATCCACCTACATGACATAAAAAGTTTGATTCTGTTTCATCTCTGTGACCTTGTAGCCAGAGGTACATGATCAAGGTACCCCTAAAAAATTCATTTTAAAAACATTTTTAATCTATCAGGGTCAAAGGTACCATTTAGGCCTTTCACGGGATTTGGACGAATAACCCAGCCATAGGACTAGTTTCCAGCTAGGGTATAAAAATATTTTGCAGCTTTATATTTTGATTTTTTTCCCCTTCCATTAGCTTGGCTTAGAATGAAAATTAAAGTATTTTTTTTTTAAAAGGGGGGAGGTTATACAATGAACACGGATCCATGGGGTTTCTTTGACCCTCCAACCCCACCTGCTGGAGCAAAGCGCATTTTTTTTTTTAATTCATATATCTAGATGACCAAATTTGGTCAAAATTCGTTTAATCGTAATAGACGAAATCGGTATGAAAAGATTTTTTCACAGGGACGATTGAAATGGCTCCAAAGTGAATGATCAATTTACAAAGTGTGCGTGCAATTACTTTATGGCTATCTCTGCGACATTCTATGTTCAGTTTCCTATACAAATATCATCTAAGCTGGATCTTGACTTTCTGAACGATACTTTTTCTCTGTAAGTTTATCACAGTTCAAGATTCGACTTGAAAATGAAATTGAAAACTTTTATTCATTCAAATATATCAGATTTTGCCGCCATGAAATCATGGAATGAATAAAAGGTTTTGATATGATTCTTGCTTAAACATCTGAATATGATGCTCGATTATACCTTATAATTAAAAATTATACTTTTTCAGAGTCTACGTATGACTTGAAAATGAAATTGAAAACTTTTATTCATTCAAATATATTTTTTCAAAAAGGTAGATGTTTCAAGTTTCACAATCGCAGGAAAGTGAAAATGAATCATAATGAAATTGCGCTAAAAAGGCTTAACGTAAAATAAACCAATTTTCTTCCTCTACAATAGAATTGTTCACACCGTTTCGAAAAGTGAAAACTAACAAAAAGACGTTACAATGATTTCTTTATCGATCCTTTGGATATTCGAGGTTCTTAATTCAAACAACAAAAATTTGTTGAAACCCATTAAAGTCAGTGTCATATTTTGTTAATAAAAGTCAATGAAAATTGATGCCAACTGAATATGACCTTATACTTTTGGAGACTGTCTTTGTTTTTGAGAAAAAACTTTTTTTTTCACGCAAAGCGTGAGAAGTGAGCATGGTGGGGTGATCAATTTACAATCTACTATAAGGCAAAACTGGATACTGACTTTGTGGCCCTCTCTGCAACATTCGATGTTCAGTATGATATACAAATATGATCTAAACTGGATCCTGACTTTCTGACAGTTATTTCTTTTTTTTTTTTTTTTTTTTTTTTCATAGTTTATAACTGCTTGAGTTCGGGCACAATTGTGCGTCTAGAACTCTGTTCCAGACATATCTCTCGGAATTGCAGAGGCGAAGGTATTTTGTAGACACAAGCGCACCCTCGGGTGAGCTCACAAAACAAAATTCGGCCCTCAGTATTTCTGCGCATTTCAGTTGCGCAACTCGTATGTAAAATTAGTCGTGACAATGAAGTTTCCTGCTTTCATTCTTTTCCGTAATTGTCTAATTATATAACCCTATCACTAACCCTAAAGCTAAACAAGCAAGTTAACGACTACAATTGCGAGGTTCATCAGGGGAAAGAAAGAGCTGCTATGTTGACTGTCAGAAAGTCAGGGTCCAGTTTGGATCATATTTGTATTGAAAACTGAACACTGAGTATCGCAGAGGGTCACAAATTCAACGAGCATTGTAGATCGGTCACCCACTTTATGCCCACTCCACATGGTTAGCGAAAAAATAGGGGTGGGGTGATTTTTCTCGAAAATGGAGGAAGTCTCCAAGACTGTAAGGTCATACACAATTAGGTCAGTTTATTCTGCATCGAAAAAATGTTTTTATAAAGATTTCGACAATTACGATATAACAAATCTTGAAGGAAACATTTTCATGGAGTCAATTTTCTCAATTTCTTACTTTCATTTAAGCGCCATTTTTTTTTCAACACAGTGTATGTGCGCGAGTGAAATTTTCACACACAAAGTTTCTATCTGGATCTCAGTCAATAAGTTGTCTTAGAAAAATAATTATGTCCGCAAAAGACTTTTTTTCAAATGTGGCGGGATTGAAGAAGATTCGTGGACTAACTGAAAAAAATGAAACAAAAAACAAAACGTTGCTGCGAAGCCGAACCCCACGTGTTGTTAGTCAATAATGCTGGTCGCTGGCCGGGAATACCTTCCCTTAAAAAAAGAGCAACAGACTTTGGCCCTTCTTGAGAAATTATTTTTAAAAAAGCTCCAAGAGTCTGCACAACTAAACTGTATTAAATCTCTCATTAAAATATACATATACATACATATATATATATATATAAAATACTTTTAAGTAATAGTATAAAAACAAATAATCTACCTGATACGTATGTTCTGTTTTTTGGGAGGCCCTCACAACTGGGGTCCACTGTTGCTGAAGTCGATTCATCACGGGGTGGAAAATTGTTCAACAGAAGCTTAGTAAAAACAAAACACAAGTTCACACAACAACACTTCGCGCCTTCTGTTCAGGTTTGCCGGTGGAATAAATAGTCACACCAAGTATTTATTAATAGTACCTCTCTCTCTTTTTTTTCTTTTTTTGTTGTTTTTTTGTCTTATGGTAGGTCAGTTTTCGTTCTTTTTTCAATCTGCTTTCTGGTGAGATAACAAATGATAATTTACTATAGGTAGGATTTTCTAAAACGAACTTTAAAAGGGAAAAAATCACTTCGGATCAACTAATGTTTTAAATCTTTCTTTTTTTTTTTCGCGAACTAAACTAAAGTTTTTAGCGAAACGATTTACAAGAGTGATCTCCCTTATGACTGTCTCTGTCGGGGGGTTGGGAAGTTGACTTTCTAACGTCTAGCCAACTTCCGAAAAGTATTAGATTAAAAAATGACGCAATAAAAAGCGCCGAAAAAAGATGGCTAAAAATGGCCAAAAACACCGAAATGCCAAGTTGCCAAAAGGTGGCCAGAAAATAGCTGTAAATAGTCGAACACGACAGAATGGCAAATCTATAACCAATCATATCTATAGGCTGTTCAAATCAAGAATTGCCGAATAGCCATAAAAAATAATTAAAAGATCTCAAAGTACCATTGCAGTAACTGCCCTTTTGCAGATACGTCTTTTTTGGTATATTCTTTACCAAGTGAGAAAATCTAACTTGTGAAAGTTGAAAAAATGTGTATAGACAGATGAAAGGCATGCTCGTCGTCAGGGGAGAGGAGGGGCCTAGCCCGTCGCGGGGGGGGGGGAGTAGAAAGGGCTTGGTGCTGCCCACCCCCGGTGAATGAGATTTGAATTGATTTTAATGTATAAATTTTTTACAACATAAGCCCCCAGCGCTTGAAACTGCTTCACCTTTCAAATACACTTTCCTTCTCTCGTTTTTTGTTGTTGTTTTTTTTTTTAAATAAAAAACCCCAAAAGTAGATGAATAGAATATTGTTATGTTAAAGTATCAAGCGAGACAAATTTGGATTCACCGTCGTACAATTGAGCCAATTCTTCTATTGATAATTCATTTTACATCATCAAAGCTTATATGCAAATTTCTATTCTAATTGAGTGTCGGACATCGAATAGGATGCGCTGATTGGTTAATCTGCTTTGAATCTGGGGCAAATTTGTCAAATTACATATTCAATAAATACTGTTGATTTTTTTAAAATTCATACACTTTAAAAATTCATTAAAAGTCTACAAAGAAAAATTAACATTGAGGTTAGATTTGATTACTCATTACATAAGTGAACAGTTTAATTACATTAATAAAAATTAAAAAAACGATTTTGGAAGTGCATTTTTAAAAAAATACGATATTTCACGGATTTTTTTTTCATTTTCTCGAAACTTGATTTGAATAACTAGAGTAATTCTGTTCATAATAATGCTTCTTTGATTTGTTTTGGGATATTCCTCAGTATAACCCTGTTGTTAGCAGCAACCCTAACAAATTGATTAGCCAATCTCGTAAGTATTTTATTTTTAATAAATCAAGTACCTACTATATTTTTTCAAATTCCCGACTCAAATCAATCTGTTAGATGGAAATTTATTTTATTAAGAATTCTCACTAGATTATTTCATTTTTTAAAATTGTACTAATTACTGAAATTTGGGTTGGGCTGCAGTTTCATTTTTCCAACTAGCATATACCAGTCAAAAAAGACGGGATAAGTTATACTTGGATCAAAAAAAAAAAAAAAAAAAAAAGTTCTCTAATTTCAAGTAATATTTTAAAATACCAACTGAACTGAAGCCTTTTAAAAGGGTATTAGTAAATACAAAAGTCACAATCTAAATTTGATAAGAATTTAAACAAAAATCACAAACTACCAAAAGAAATCTGCTACTGACGAAATATGACTAAAAAAATACAGATATTGAAGTATTGAAAAAATCCACAAATACCTATTTTGAAAGAAATTTAGAGCAGCAGAAAAATGTAATTCTAAAAAAAAAAAAAAAAAAAAAAAAAAAAAATATCATTCTTGTTATTATTAAGTACCGTATCATTTTTTTAATGAGCCGTAACAAAAATGTTTTATTAAAAATATCTTATAATATGAGTATGTTTATGCAAGAAAAAGTGTATCAAACGAAGAGAAAAATGTCTTCAAAATATTCGAATAGTATTTGTTTTCAAGTTCAAAGATTCAAAAAGTACTAATAAAATCTTATCCCAATGTAAGATTTTTTCAAATTTCTTTCGTGGGATTCGTGAGCTGTAAGAAAAAAAATGACTTATCTGAATATCGTTTCATTTTTTTTTTTAATTAACGGCTACTAATGAGGGAAATATATTTTTGATATTTTTAAATGTAGAATTCGTTTTTGAATTTAGATGAACCGTTCATAGATGTGAAAAGTAGTAAAAACATCTCAACTCATTGGATGAAACCTAATTTAAATTTTTCTTTTCTGGGATAGTTTTTCTTAAAGTAATGTCTGTTTGAGCCTGTCTATTTTAACAGTAACTATAACTATTTTTCATAATACGTTTCATTTTATTTTTTCGGAAAAACGACTAAGTATCCTATTTTCTCTGTTTTAATTCTTGGCAAATTTTGTTTGATTTTACGACAGCAATTATTAGAAAACGTTCTGTTAGACAAGTCTCAACTGATAGCAAATGTACATATTTTCTGGGCAATAAATGTGGGTAATACTTTGGTATGAGTTAATCAAAACTGTGTAGATTTCATCCCTTGGCATTAACGTTAAATTTTGAATTTGCGTATATATATATATATATATATTCAACTTTATTTCATCATCATCAGTTTTTTTTATAGTCCGTCGTTGGACATAAACCTTCTCCAGGATTCACCACACCCCTTTATCGTGGGCATCGCGGAGCCAATACTTTCTGAACTTGTGTAGTTCGTCTCACCATCTTATATTCTGCCCGACACGGTTTCGCATTTGATCTCCGGGTATCCATGATGGGAGTCGTGATGTCCGGCAGCTGTGTGCCATTCTTGCAACCTGACCAGCCCATTGTCATTTGAGTTTTCTAGTAGATTCTATGATTTCACGGACCCCTGTTTTTCCCCTGGTATACTATGCTGTCTTGTGATCTCTCCATGCGAGATTAAGCATGATTCTCTCATGTACACATTGCATGGTTCTCAAGAATCAGTCTCTTGGTTAGGTTCCATGTTTTCCGCTCTGTAGGTGACTGTCGAAGAGATACATTGATTGTGTACTCTTCATTCTGGGACTGATGGGATTTTCTTGTTCTTGAGGGTTGACCTTTCTCTGTCGAAGTTTTGCCATCCTAGAGTGATTGATAGCTTGATCCCTTCTTTTAAGGATTCCATGGAGATCTGTTGTCCAAGGTCTACTCTCTCCAGCTTTGCATTTTCGATTTTGATCGCTGTCTGTTTATTTCTAATATGTTTGCTGTACATGATCTTTGTTTTTTCATGTGATCGCCAACTTTCTTGCTTTCATCAGTCACTTCGTTTAGCATTAATTGGAGGTCCTGAAAGTTGTCTGCAAAAAAGACGATGTCGTCTGTAAATCTAAGGTTTCTCAGGTATTCGTCATCTATTCCAATTCCTTTGTTTTCGCAGTCTAGGTTTCAGAAGATCATCTCGAGGCAGACTATAAAGATTTGGGCTGAGCTGGTATCCTCTTGCCTTACCCCTTTTCGAAGCTGGAAGGGCCCCGAGTCTAATGGAACCTGATAAAGGGGCTGCCGTGGCGGTATATGTGTTGCAATACTCTAACCTATATTAAATCTACATTCCACTGAGTCGATATCTTTCTTGAAGTCGATAAATGGTATGGTCGAGTAGCTGCTTCTAAAGCAAGCTTTTTACTGTGGTTGGTTTTAAATCTTGCGTTTTGGTGATTCGAAAGGTGATAACTTCGGTGAAAAGTTTGTATATGCAATTGAGTAGATCTGTAGTTGTTGAGATTTTTAAGTTTCTCTTTTTCATATTACGGCATTATGATTGCAGTTTTCGAAACTTCGGGGATTTGAACTTGTTTTAGGTACAAGTTGAATAGAATGGCTTGTTTCGTAGTGATGACCTTACTAGCTTTTTTAAGTAGGTAGGTGGTGATGTTATCTGGTCCAGGAGCCTTTCCTTTTCTTTTGTTTTGATGGCTTGTCCCCCCCTCCCATGGCGTAACTTGAGAGAAACCCTCGAAATAATTGTTTGCGTCTTGTCTGAAGGAGTAGAGTTTTTGGTAGAATTTTTGGGCACGTTCGACGATCCGGTTCCTGTCTGTTGTTAGGTTTTTCGAGTACACTAGTTATTTGTTTCGGTCCTGTATAATATCTTTGGAACCCCGACCTTTTCCAAGAATAGTTTCGATGATTGCCGTCGTGTATCTTCTTTTGTCTTCGCTTCGTTTCTTTTGGGTGGTTTCATTTAGTTTGGTTGCTCCAATTTTTTTTCTTGTTGGTGGTTTTCCCCATGAGATTCTTGGTTTCATCTGAGACTTTACTGATGGGTTGTGTGCTCTTTGGTTAAAATATGATGGCAGCTTCACCAAAAAAAAAAAAAAAAAGTAATAGCCTTTCCTTAGAAAGGCTGTTACTTTGTTGTTGAATTTGTTGCTGTAGGTGTCATTCTCTTCTGGTCATAAGTTCATATCTATCTTTCAGTTCAAGCATGAAGGGTTGAGCAAGCTCTTTTGGTACGTTTAGTGATTGCAGTTTGGTGAGGAACTTTTTCCTGTGTTCTTTGTTGGCGTTCATTTAAATTTCACATCTTACTATTCTGTAGTCACTTCCTACGTTGACTTGATTTAGGTTCTGGATACCTTTGATGTTGTCGCTTTCGTCCACAAAAATATAATCTACTTCGTTGTCGGTTCCATGGTTGAGGCTCTTCCAAGTCCATTTTTCATTGGTTTTCTTCTTGAAGAAGGTGTCCATGATTTTGAACTCGTTTGCAGTTGCGAAATGTACAAGATTTTCACCTCTCTTGTTGCGTACTTTATATCCGAACTTGCCGACGCAACGTTCATTTCCTTGTCCTTCCTGTGCACTGAAGTCTCCCATAATGATGCTGAAGTATTTTCTGGTATCTTGGAGTAGGGAGTTCAAGTCATTGCAGAAGTTGTCCATTTCCTCTTTGGTTGACTGTCACGTGGGAGTATAGACTTGGATGACGTTCAGTTTGCACCTCTTTGAGAAGTTGTACTATGACACTGGCTATGCGGTAAAAATAGCTTTGAGGTCCTTATTGATGAGAAACCCTACTCCGTTTTGCTTTACTTTCTTTTTTCTGTAGTTGTAGAGAAGATGTTTGCCCTTTAGTTAGATGAACTTCTCCTGGTCTTCTCATTTCGCTAATATCTATGATGTTTCATTGGATGTTTTTGATTTCATTTTCAAGATCGTTTAGGTGCATATCTGTTGAGAGTGTTCCGACGTTGTGGGTGCCAATGTATAATGTTCCTTTAATTTAAACAACAGAAAAAAATCTAGCCACTTTTAGCCAGATAGGTTTAAAGTTAGGATTAGTAGGCAGATTTAGGGTTAGTCGTAAGGTCTAAGGATAGGTTTAGTAGGTACGTTAGGGGTTAGTGTTTCTAATTTCCCAAATTAATTGTCGGTGTTGTTTCGTTACCGGGAAATTAAATAACCAATAGCAATTTTTCGCCACTTTTAACCATTTCAAAATGGCGATAGCTGATGCAAGGGTATCCAAAAATATATTTTCTGTTAATTGCAACATCAACCTTAATACTAGCCCTAAAACTAGACAGTTCCCACCACTTTCAAAATATCTACAGAACGTTTAAGTGAACTTACTCAGAGATATTTTATATGATTACATTTCTAGATAAACTATTATTAAAGTTTGTTTCCCATTGAACCGAATCATACCTTTAACACTATAACTTTTTATTTCTTTTATCATACCCACTGATTTCAATGGTTATTTTACTTATATTACAGTTCATCTTGAAAATTCATGTCTGATCAACCTTAAAAACCAGTTTGATTTCATGTGAAACTTCCATACAACTTACGTTTAGTAGATTACAATTAATACATTTAAAATACCCACTAGATTGAATCTTGGCTCTTTACTGTCTATTCATATGTACGTGAATGAAACTGTATATGACGAGTACTATTCACGATAAACATAAAATGATCTCGAGATAATTCTCAAGATAATTTAAGATATAAACTGGTGAAAAAATTGTCAACACTCACTGAGGTGGACCACTGTAAAGTTATGTGTGGTCGGGTACGGAAATCACAAAGGAGGACATACGATAGATTTGAGAGAAGGTACAAATATGGATTTAAAGGTCGGATGGGGGAAGGACGGGTGGCAATATCAAGACAAGACACACACGCAAAGACGACAGAAGAAGGGAATTTGAAAAATATTCAGTATTAGGACCTTGTCACCAGTGTTGCCATCTTGAAAAATATTTTCACGCTAATCTGACCGTCAAAAAGTGCTAAAAGTACTTCTTTTTTATTGTATCCCGAATTGACACTGTCGAAAAAAATGTCTAATTCGTCTTGTACTGAAATTGCCGAGATAAATATTTTGACTGAATTTGAACTAATTAAGTAATTTAGTTAAGTATTTTTTTTTGTAAATTTGAATGAATGAATGAATAAAGAGGTTTTATCGTGATTTCATTTTTTTGTTTCTTACCATATGTCACAGGAAGAATAAGAAATAATTTTTTTCTAATTCGAGTCAAAAAAAATAAGTGATACTTTTAAATAAAATAAGTAATAGTTTAGAATAATGTTTTGCAACCAAACTAAGAATATCTGTTAGTCTTTGCTTTGAAGTGTCTCCATAAATCATACAAAGTTCGATTATATATCTCAATTAAAACTTGATAAAGTGAGTTGGGTGTACGATCAACTTCTAAACGTTCAATAAGTTGATTCTTTAACAGTTTTTTTATTTTCCTTTTTTAATCTTTTATCCATCAATTTTGTTGCCAATTTATTGATTTAACGATAACTTTTTTCGCCCCCTAAAAAAAAAAGTGCTCAAAATTTGTTGATCTTCTGATCACATTTTAATCAATCAAATATGACAGCAACGGGGTATAATGGGTTTCACCGATTTTTCGGTGTTTAAATTAAGAATCTCGCCCATTCAAAGGATGGATGAATAAATCGTTTTAACGTATTTTTGTTAGTTTTTAGTCTTCTAATCTAGTGTGAATAAATTATTGTAGAATCTAAAATTGGTTTCGTAAAACCTTTTTAACACACCATTTCATTATGATTGTTTCACCAAACATCTATCCCTTTTTTTAAAAATAGACTGATTACGTTGAACTTTTCTCATGTTCTTTCTAATTTTTGTCTTAACCGGGGTCAACACTGAAGTTTCCCAAATCATACTGGAAGAACCAAAAGAAGGAAGTAAAATGTACCAAGAATTACTGAAATTCTACTTGATTAGGGTTGCCAGATTTTTTTAACATCTTCGGACATTTCTGGGCAAAATAGACCAGAAGGTGGTCAAAAGTGGCTAAATATAGACGACTGTTGCCAATTAGAGAGATGAACTAGACAAATTCAGAAAATACTGGTTCGGTGACGCCCATGATAGAGTGTGGCAAATCCTGGGGAAAGTATGTCCAACGATGGACGTTGAAAGACTGATGATGATGATGATGTACCTCCATCCTAATATTTCAGTTGCATTTTTATCGCAACTTCACTCAGGCATTCAACGTAAAGTTGCCATCAAAACTAACAGAAAAATTAGGATGAAAAGAAAATAGTATATTAGAAAAAAATGAATGATAATGAATGTAATGAATATTGATTAAATATTTAAAAAAAATTATTATTTAAGCTGCAGCTTAAATTGCACCTTTTTTTTTTAACGAAGGTTGTACCAAATGTATCTGAGAAGGTCGATTGTACCTGATCTGGTACATTTGTACCACCTTCGACAACACTGAAACTGTTTTCCGCTGCTTGGGATCCTTTCTTTGGATATTTATTTATTTATCTATTTCTCTTTCTTTATATTGCGTGCTTCTCATGGAAATCCCGAAAGATCTCTAAATTCCATTTCCTCCGTCCGAACACAAGGGGAATAACTACACTTTTATTCCGATAGAGTTTACCTCCCTTGATCACTACGTCACGCAATTTATCTATCCTTGTAATAGACTGTTCGTGGAGCATAGAGCCGCAACCATTCCGCTGCAAAGTGAGTGGAGTTCCTAACCCAACACCTAACCCTCTTCCTTTAGGCTTAGGACCATCAATGGCAAATGACAAGACGTAGATTTCTACATCAGATCAACTTTCTATTAAATAGAGTGCTTCACAGGACTATATGGTTCCAACTGTCCCCCAATTTACCCATAGCTGGGGGGGGCAGAAGTGGATTCATGCTTTTCCCAAGAGCAGTGCAAAGTGAGCATGAACAACTTCAACTGAAACTTGAACTCCATCAGCCAGTCCTGTTTTCTGAACCAATAGCGATTACACCACTCTCAACCTCCAACACAATGCACAAATAACCTGTCTAATTTCTTTGGCTTGGCTTGGCTTAGTATGGCACAAAGTCAACCACGAATGGGATGATTGTGTAGCGTCAATCTTCACAATGATAAAGGCCTACCTTGAAAATCAGCATTTGAAATCCTTTCGCTCATCAGGGATCAAACACTAACCACTAGTGGAAAATACTCAACTATTTCGGGCACAGAGTCAACTTTGATGGAAAAAAAGTTTCCTTTCAATTTAAATCCCTTTAAAGGGAAAAAAGTCTCCCTTTATTTCTGTTCCCTTTAAGGGTAAATGAAGTCTCCTTTCACTCCTGAAATCTTATGAATTTTCTTTGTCTTTTTTTTTCTCAAAATTCTAAGTTATTTGCCTGGGAAGACCCCCCCCCCTGAATTGCTATAACCTACTTGTGAATAAAACTATTTAACTATATCTACCTTAATGTGTTCGAAACCCTTTATACAACTGGTATAATGTATAATTCCAAGCGATAGCTCTGGTTTACGGTCAACTTCATGACAGATGAGCTCGAGAAAACGCCATCTGCAATGCTACGACTATAACTGAAAACTAAACACTTTTATCAGCTTGAGATCAGCAACAGTTGTCATAGAAGACAATTTAAATGTTAACATTATCAGCAGGAGCTCTCATAGTTGATGATTTAAATCATTTAATAAATGATAAGGAATTAAATTTAGATAAAAGGCCAGTTTTGCTTCACTCAGACCAGAAAATTATAACTTTATTTTCATACAAAGAATATTCCAAGACTAAACTAAATGTAAAGTTTTGTTGTGCTTAATTAGAAAACATCAGCTTGTGTTTCTTCAGTTTTTATATAGGTCTGGTTTGCTGGCTATAAATGTATATCTACACACCACATCAATGAATCAAGGGAGCTGAAAATTTGAACATTTACTCCTTATTAGGTCTAGAATAAACATTTTACTTTGTTTGTTTTTTAACCCACAAGTTTTAGTGGGATTTTAGTTTACAATACAAATGTATGCTAAATTGGTCCCTTAGTTTGTGTCTGGCAGCGTTCACAATTATTTTTTTTTTTTAAATTTACACTTTTTTTTTTTTATTGATCACTGCCCGAGAAAAGATGAGAGAAGTAACTTATTCATTGAACACCCCTCACCTTTTTTTTCCAAATTTTTTAATTGATCAAGCCCAACATGCAGCCGAAAGTCGTGGGTCACAAGACGGTTTTTATTGAGTGACTAACCAGACATTTTCAAAGTTTTTTCCCAATATAACAGGCAGGAAGGAAGATGCCTGAAACATCAATTTCTATTGTACACAGAAGTGGGGATGAAAATTTTGATCAAGGATTTGATTGTCCCATTTTTTTGGATTATATGCCTCCCCTTTCCGAGAAATGGAAATACTGGATACAGGTCTGGTTAGTCACTCAATAGAAACTAGCACAACTGGCTACATGCTATGTTGTGGGTGATCAATTAAAAAAAAAAAAAAAAAAAAAAAAAAAAATCGGGGAAAAAAATGGGCAATGATCAATAAAGAAAAAATACTGGCGGACAAACTAAAGGATCAATTTAACTTGAATTTAGATTGTAAATTGACTCCCCACACACACTAAAAACATACTTAGAGAGTGAATACAAAAAACAATTTCAGTGGATATAATAAAAATAAAACGTTCAAACTTATAGACCCTCTTGCTCCATTGGTGCAACCTGTTCATATTATGCATACACATCCAGCCAACCAGACCACCTTAAAAACTAGAGAAACCTATGTTGACAGTTTTGGATGACAGTTTCTAATTATTTGATAATGAATTTTTTCAGAGAATAATTGCTAAATTTCAGTTCATTCTTACCACTTGACTGGCTCAACTGCCCACCCCACTGTGGGTCCGAAGTGATACCTCTACTCTTATCAAAATGTATGTGGGTAGATAATTAAATAGCTCTGCTTATATACACAGATTTTATTTTGGTTGTTCTACTTTTTAACACAACTTTTTGGTTGTTGTACTCTATGGCCTTCTTCAGGTGGGTTTTATGAATGGGAAGTGTTTGGAATATTGGGACGTAGGGTCCCCTTCAAACAGTGAGGGTGGAATGTCATCATTCCATTGTCTATATCTGGATGGGAGGGTTTCCCTAGGTCATGGTGTTAGTGATGTCTATTTTTATAGCTGTCCTTGAAGAGAAGGTTGAAAGGGTCATTCTAATCCCTTGGAGTCATGAAGAATTTGCTGACTTTATGTCCCGCCATCTTGGAATAGTAAGGGGCAGTTAACCCTTCTTTTCCAGGGTTGTAAGGGAGAAATAATCCCCCTAATCAGGTAGTCAAGGAGATACCTTACTTGTTCTTCTACGTCAGGGTTAGAGTTAATTCAGGACTATAGTCATTGGAGTATCTAATGCAAAAATAAAGCAATACTATTGGCAAACATCTTTTGGAACCATGCAATGTTGGGGATGATCAATTAAAAAATAGGGAAAAGGGGTGTTCAATTAATTTACTTCTCTCGCCTTTTGTTATCTCTAAAAAGTTCAATTTTTCAAAAACTAACATAATTTAATGCAAAAATAAAGCAATACTGTCAGCTAACATCTTTTGGCACCATGCAGTGTTGGGGATAATCAATTAAAAATAGGGAAAAGGGATAATCAAATAATCTACTTCTCTCGCCTTTTGTCTCTAAGAAGTCCAAAATTCAAAAAAAAAAAAAACAAACATGAACACCGCCAAACACAAACTATGGGGCCAATTTAGCATAAACTTACATCATAATACATAACCGATCCTTTCTTAGCCCATGACCCATCCATCCATGAAATATCATTGAAATTCATTGAGACCTTTTGGAGATACCGTGCAGACAACTATGAGTGGATAGAAAGAGAAAGATTGTCGAAATCGACTAAGGATGCACACACACACACAAAAAAAATACTTTAGTGTCTGTGAAAAGGGCTTCGAGTTTAATCGGCCAATGACCAAGTCGGTCTAGATGCCAGGTCAAGTCCACTACTAATTCGACCCTTCTCACACGGAAACCGACAAAAAATATGACAACAAAACTCACCGTTTCCTTTCGATACAAAAATTCCGTTTCAAGATTGAAATAATATAGAAAACGTTTGAAAAACAAACAAACACAAAAAAACATTATAACACGTGCTTAACTGCAATGATTTCAAACTTCGAAAAACATAGTTACACGTATCTAATTTGCGATAATTCAATACAAAGAAAGGAAACAAATAAAACAAACGAATAATTAACGTATTTGGAATGGAAAACCAAAAAACAAACGAATTTGATTTACTTTTATTGCAAATAAATACGTGTATTCAACAGGTATATTTTTAAATGAAAACTATATTGGAAACATGTGAAAATGAACAAAACAAAAATATAACAACAAAATTTTCTAGTATTGCAACAAACTACAGAAATTCGATTTTAATAATGAAGTTTAGAAAGCCTTTAGAGAAAGAAGCAAACATTAAACGTATTTATTTGTAATAAAAATTAATCTGCAAATAATTATTTTTGAATTAGGGATAGGGTAGCAGACTAGACAGGTCGATTTGGTCAACAAGATGGGCCGAGTTTGTCGTGAGCCGACTTGACCTGTTACCTGTAAAAAGCCAGACAGTCTATTTTTCGGCTCAATACAGGAAAGGGGGTCACGGTTGTAACTTGTAAATTTTTACACGCTTGCTCATTCGATGTTAAAATTGAATTAGACACAATTATCCACCGTAACCATGATAATGAAAGTTAATATTTCAATAAATGTAAAATGATAAATAGTAGATTTTGTAAACTATCAATATAAAATAATGTGTTAGAAAAATAGCTATACGAATAAATAATATCAACCACTACATATTGAATTAAATATATACTTGGTTTTATTGCTTGATCAGGTGCGATCATCTCTGTTCTTTTTTGTTCATCCGTAGTAAATTTCAACAATGGTTAAAAGATATAAATATAACTCGTTTCAAAAGGTCCATTTTTTAGTAACACTGGGTAATGTTAGTTATATAATAATGAATTCTTTCTACAGATCTAAGCAATAAATTATTCAAAACAATTAATACATGCATTTACTTCAATTTTCCTTTCAGTAATTCTACACACTCGCTTACTCGATGTTAAAAACGTCGCACTAAAATTGCGCGCCATTTTTTAACATCGAGCGAGCAAGTGTGAAACTGTACAATTCACAATTACCGGGACCACCTCCCCTATATCAATTTGCCCTTGAAAGAATTGATGTCACCTGGCGTATCAGGTAGGGGAAAAAACTTTTTGAAACGAATCAAATTTGGGTCCAATAAATTAAACAAGAAGTGTAAAAAAAGGCCAGTATAAAAAATTTCTATTTCTTTCTTACTTTGAAGGATGATTTCAATATGTCGAGAGATTTTTGTCGGCAAGCAATCTTGACTTGTTTTGTTTCTTTTGGTCTTTCGGAGGAGAAAACGAAGAAAATAAAAGAACCGGTAGTAATAAAATATTCAGGAACTGTTCAAATTTGATTTAAGAAGCAAGTAATCACACGATTAAAAGCCGGCTTGCCATTGTTTTTGACGACAACGAGAAAGAATGTCTTGGTATCCCACATTACGCAATGACCAAGGTAACTTAGGTTATGTAAGTCCCGCGAGGTGTTCACAGAATCCAAGATCATTGATTATAAGAATCATTCAAGACACCATTCGCTCCTCTGTAATCATCCTCATTTTCCTAATTCACTTTAAATTTTCAGCAATGCGATTTTTTTTCAAGAATTGACTGAAGGCCACAATTTTTTCTCGACGCACATGGTCAATGTAATGTAGACATAGTCGTCATCACGGTGCACATGTTCGTGTAGCGTGGACGTAAACAACATTCTCAAATCTAAGGGAGATAATTCACAAAAGATTCCACTAACAAAGGGAAATAATCGACTCATTTCATATTTGGCCAAAAAGTTCGTTCGGTTTTTGCTATTCGATAGTACCAGAAGTGTTTAGTTTGAATTACAAGAACACCTTGAATAGTGCTGTTATGACTAGTGCGTTTTTATGAACTACGGTTATGTTATTGCTGTACAGATTGATGTAATTAATGCATGAACAAAAAAAATATTGAATTATAATTAGACTTTAGAATGATACGAAAATTTTGGAACAAATTAACCACACTAATCAAGGTATACTTGTACATTTATTCAGGAGATTGCTTTTGATTGTATTATGATAACTGTTGTATCAGGGGAGATTTTTTTTTAAATTTAGTTTATTGATTGAAGATCGAAGGATATAAGCAACATTTTGAGTACATACCTTCTTTTCTTTTATGAGAGGTAGAAATGCTATGTAGAATCCTAGTTTACGTGCATAAAATGGGGGTAACCCCTGTCAATCTTAAAACGAATTAAAGCTTACGGGAGTATCCCCCCCACCCCACGTAATTTGGTGATATGTTAATACATTGCTAATCATTTTATTCTAGAAATGCATGGAAAATCAGGAAGAGAAGGATTGTCAGCGGTCAGGAATTAAGGCAAGGGATACTGACTTATTATTCAAGTAGGTACCTATTATTCATTTGAAAATCTTTTTTTAAATGACGACCGCCTTTCCATACACTTTCAGCTGTTTAGCTTTTGGGCTTAAAAAGAAAGAATAAATTTCCCAAGAATACGTTTGCATAGAGAATTATCTCCCTTTAGATGTTTTTTTCTTATTATTTCTGATAAGAGATGTACTCTCTAATCCTTCACGGGAAAAGAGCCTTGAAACCCAGCATTCGAAATTCTGTCTCTTTACCTGAGTTTTAATGAGCTATTTTAGTAAAAAGACAGACACCAAATATTCTCTAAGCTTTGTGCAGTTGAGCAAAGTGTTGCAATGATGGGACACTAAACAAATTACTTCGTGTATTGCACGATTTTGAGGTGAAAAAACGGTATTAAATTGTAGCCCCTTGTTTAACAAACGTACTTGATTTGGTACTGCTGTTCGTCAGTCCCACGTGTTTTCTAGTGCCAATTTTCCAAATTTGTGTACCTCTGTTCTTATGCCGTGAACTGTTACAAAGGTAATCATTATAATTTCATCAAAAGAAATAACATAAGGAAAAAAAATAACAGATACCTACCTTTGTGCAGGTTGTGTACTCCATTTGAAGCCATTGTTTTTAAATTACATTATTGCAATTTATTTTGGTAATTTCTTCGGTATTTGTGTTACGCGTGTTCCATTTGAAGGGAAATTAAATCGTGGTGCAGAAAAACTGCGGTCAATCCTTTCCGCCCCAGAGGAGTAAGCTCAAATTATTTTTTTAAGGTTTCATTCTCTGATTACTGGGATGTTTTTGTCTAATTATTTCCATTTTACAGTTGGTTTGCCTTCTCAGATGTATTTTTTTAGAGGGGAAGAGGGGAGTTATGTCACCTCTGTCACCAAATGCGTTTAATTTTGGTAATTCATATTTCTTTCCGCGTACATTCGATTACAGCATGAACCTCACGCCTACATTCGCTCAGATTCGAGTACAAATGGTTTCTGGTTATGCATGAACTTCAGAATTATGGTAGTAAGGATCGAACTCACTGCACTATATGGTCTGTCTGATTAGTTCAACAGAAAGTTCTTCTCTCTCGTAAACCAGAGTCTCCTGTACCTTCTGATACCCCAACATCCGACGAATCAGCCTAACATGCCAATAATCACCTTCTTTGTTTTTCAATTTTGGGAATGCCCAAAAAGATTTTCCAATGCAAATTCATAGCAATTCGCCTTGTGCCAATTCAGGCCACGAGAGAGTTTTCTTGTTTTTGTTATATTTTTTTTTTTTTAATAGAAATGGTCTACTTTCCGATTGTGGGGTAAATCCATATTTATATGAAATGACAATATTCATGGCATTTTTCCCTATGAATGGTTAATCTCTACTTTTATAGCTTCAATCCGTCAAAGTTGATGAAGGATATAGCAGCTATTTTGCGTCTGATGTCAGAGAAAGTAATGGTCTTTATGGTAGAGGGGACTGTCAACGTTCCCGCTCATCCAACCGCTCTTTCCTCTGTTGTCCATTTTGGATTATAGCTTGACTTGCTCTACTATACTACGTGCATCATGATCTGGTTTTCTTTCACTTGGTATAGTTTGGTTTCAGACAATAAATAGCAGGGGATTCAATGATGATTGAACCTACTAACCACGGCCTGTGAGATTATCATGTCGATCATTGCTAAACGACGTTCGTCCTGATTAGTTTTATATTTCCGTATTATTCATTAACATGGCATTCTTTATCCGGCCATCAATAGTAAGGGGATTCATCATCATAATCAGTCTTTTAACGTCCGTAGTTGGTCATAGACCTTCCCGAGGATTCACCACAATTCTCTATCACGAGCGTCGCGGAGCCAGTATTTCCTGAATCTGTCAAGTTCATCTCTTATCTTGTGTTCTTTCAGCCTCGGTTTCTTATGTGATCTCTGGGGATCCATGTTGTGAGACATGATGTCCATCGGTTGTCTTTCATTCTTGCAACATGGCCTGCCCATAGCCATTTGAGTGTTTTAATAGTTTCTATGATGTCACGGACACCAGTTTTCTTCTTTATATACTGTACTGTCTTGTGATCTCTCCAGGTAAGGTTGAGCATGATTCTCTCATGTGCACGTTGCATACTTCTCAGTTTGGAGGTCTGTCTCTTGGTTAGGTTCCATGTTTCAGCTCCATAAGTGACTATCGGGTGAATGCATTGGTTGTATACTCTTCTTTTTAGGATTATTGAGATCATCTGGTTCTTGAAAATTGAGATTGCTCTGCCGAAGGCTTGCCACCCCAAAGTGATTCTTCGCTTGATTTCCTCCTCTTTTGTGAGTCTCATGGAGATTCGTTGTTCTAGGTAGATGTAGTGGTCTACTTTGCCGAGTTTTGCATCTTCTACCTTGACTGTTATGTTCTTATTCTCAACATGATTATTGCACATGATTTTTGTTTTACTGAAGTTCATATGTAGGCCGAATTTTTTTGCTTTCTCGCTCTGACCGTGACGGTCAATGCATCATCGCTGTGACTCTACAAAAATGCAACAAAGCGTAGAAGGTTCGTGACACGTCCAATTGGATCCGAACGCCATAATATACAATTACCATTTATTGCTGACGGTACATATACAAGCTGTGCCGCTTGCACACTTGTCCAATGGAAACAATTACACCACGGAGTCGGGGTAGGATTATTGTGATCACATCATATTGTTTATGGTTCTCTGCACCCACACATGAGAACCTCCACCCCCAACAACAACTGTATGGAATACCAAGTACCTGACTATTGTCAAATGAATCCGACGACCCCCGCCTGCAGACTTACTGCTATAAACGAACGTTCGGGCTGAGATAAAGAGGTCAGTTATTTGGACCGAGTCCAAAGCTTCGACTCGTTGTAATTCCAGAGACATTTGCCAGTGATCAGTCCGGATAATAGCAATTACTCATAACACAAGATTTATAATTTTCGGTTGATACCAAGAATGCGTACGTATAATGGAGATAACTCCTGTTAGTCTTTGAATGAACAAAGGATTATCTCCCCCTCGAAAAAAAAACAACATATTTTTATTATTTTGAATGAATTATTGTTGAATTGTTTTTATTTGTGAACTGCTTTTAACATCGATTGTGTAAAATATTAAAGATTTGATAGAAATAAAGTTATCGTTCTGTTCTAGTTAAAAAAAAAGGGAGATAATCTTTAGATCATTGGTCCGATTTATCGGACGACTTAGTTTTCTAAATTCAAAAGGAACATAAACGCTACAACAAGTTAAATTTTTAAAAAATATAAAAGGAAAAGGGAATTGACTTCCGAGCTAAAAATATCTTTTTAGTAATTTTATCAGTTTTTTTCCTATTTTAATGTTAATACAGTAGCACTGTCGCTTGGTCAAAATAAACAGCATATTGATCATAATAAACAAAGTAAATTAGCGATGATTACATTCAAATGAATCGGTTTTTCTCACAAGATTGGTTCTATAGAGTGACCAATGACCGTAGATCCTGTTAAGCAGAACCTATCGTACATGAGAGATATCTCTAGATAAAAAAATATGATAGATCTGCCCTCAAATTTAATCAACTCTTTCCTTAGCCTATCACCCATCGCCCAACTAGCCACGAAATGTCATTGAAATTCATTAAGAACTTTCGGGGATACTGTATGGACAAACAGACACGAGTGAATACATTCACCTCTTCCATTTTGGTTGGCAGAGGTAAACAATACATGTATACTTAGGACATATTTTTTCTAAATTCTATAAGATATCCACTGAGGATCGAACTCTGCCCCGGTGGCTTGTTAAAATTGTCGCATTTCCCGTTGCCCTATGCGCACGTACTGAAACGTGCGCATAGGGCAACGGGAAATGCGACAATGCCTCCAAAATGCCCCCCCCCTCCCCGTGGAAAGTTTAATCGAAATGAATTGCTTCCATGTCTGTCAGGATTAAGATAAATATTTGGTTCCGAAGTCGGCGATTGGTCGATGTTAATGTTGGTCATACGATGTGCAAATCTACGACGAGCTGAATAAACACTGGCTTAAGCGCCAATTCTTATCTTAAATAAATAAACAGACGCACACACACACACACACATTAACATTCTAAGTTACATGCGTATATTATCTAATAATGTCTGTTACATAAAAACCTGCAAAAGGATAAGGTCACTTACGCATGACTTCGTAACAGGGGCGAACTGACAGTGATCTGGGTCCCAGGGGAAATTAAGGGTTGTTGGCCCTATAACTCATCCCATCGTACCATCCATTCCATACAGATAAGTTCATTATTTACTGTGAATTCCAAGAAGTACCTAAGATACCAATATTAGCATAATATTTTGCTTGGAGCCAGAAGGGAAACGAATAAAAAAAAACTGTAGACCAGCTGCTTCAGGTTCAAGCTGTTCTTTGACTGAAACTTGAATAACTTAGCTTATAAGTTTTGAAAATATTTCTACTTTTGTAGAAAAAAAAAAGTTTTCCTTCTTTCGAAAAAGATCTTCAAATTTGGTCAAATGCCGCTCTGGGCGCTTATATCGACCGCCTAAAGTTTCTGGAGTTGGACGACTTGAAAAATCTAAATAAGATTAATTTATTCAAGATACCAGACGAGGGGTCCTATTTAACGGGAATAATCGGATATCTATGTTCAAACTCCCCAAACTTAAGGAAGCCGATATTATGGGACTGACTCGCTGGAATTACAATACCTCATCCAAAGAGTTGTAATATCAGACGCCTTTTTAAATGAACGATCTGCAGAATTGGAATCACTACTACCACCCAAAAAATGTTGACACTTGGCATTCATATTCTAATATATAAAATTATGGCTTTGGTGGGACTCTTGAAATCCATATATTGTCCCGTATTGAGTTTATGCTAAGTTGGCCGATAAACGCTTCCGACACGGTAAGATGTAATAGCATTAAAACCTATATATAATTAGAGGCAATTCTAAATATCAACTGAAAAATTAAAATGGCTGTTTGGGTGACCCCTATATCTTCTATAAATCGTGTAGTGGTTGGGAATGAGATTGCATACCAGATTTCAGCCTCCTGAGTAATCTTGAACAGTTCTGATTTTGGCGAAGATCAATGTTGTTTTCTTTGTCATTACCAGGGGAAAATAAAAACTGTCGAGTGGGAGTTTGACAACAAACAGTTAAAAACGGCTTTTAGAAGTTCCAATTTCAGGCATATCAAAATCTCATTAATATGTCTTTCCCTTCGAAAATGTCGTAACCAAAAACTAGATAAAATACAGATACCTGGGCATGTTTAATAGATAGAGTTGCCAAGCAAATTTGTCTCTTTTCCAACATTGTAGAGAGGATTTAAATTTTCATAAGTTTGAACTTCGAGAGTGCGTTCATCACTTGTCACTGATACTGGAAGTGTGGAGAGGATCTTGCAATAGAATTATTAGACATATTCATCTAGGCGTTTTTGCTCTAATATGAAGAGAAGTACTCCTTGTTGCGGCATAGACTTTGAAAGTACTTGAGTTAGATAGCATCTCATATCCTCAGCATTGATATTTTCGTTTCCATTATGCATCAATAATTTCCCCAAATCTCTGCATCTTCAGTAAATTTTTTTATCTTTGAAATGAATGTATGTATTTGGGGAGACTGAGGCTAGTCGAGCCGAATGTTTTTTTTATTTCAAACGTATGGGATCTCAGTAATTTTGATCATGTGGCCAAGTCACATGATCACCTGCCTCCTTGTACCGGTGAGTGCAAAAAATCTGATTGTGAAAAATAAACTTGTACATCAAAAGTATTATTGGGGAGCGACGTTTTTACTCTTTCTGCTGACAGTAGTAAATGTCAACCCAGCAAGTTAATCCCATTTCTTTTAGTCCTGCAGGGCCAAATGTGTGCCTACATTTTGTTTCATTTGCTGATGTGTATATAAGATTTTTATTAAAATGGAAATAAGACTAAATCAAATACTTTAGTTAAACATACTACAAATATACATGCACACTCTCTGTCTGTCTTTCTCTCTCGCTTACCTTTTCTCATTTGTCTTTTAACCTAGAAAAAACAATTACAACATTCGGATATAAACACACCTGAGAATTTGTCGAAGGTTAAATGTTTCTCCTGGAAATTATTCTCTTTTACCATAAATAACGAGAATTCCGAGCAAAAAGACCCAAAGTTCTAAGAAAACAAAATCCCCTATTTATTCAGGTGAAGTCAAGAGATAGCAGGACAGTCCAGCAAAATCCCTTAGACACACAACAGGTGTATATAACAACGCAACGGCTCAATTACAAGCTAAGTACCTTGGTTACAGAGTTTTACTTCACACATTGAAAAGACTTTTCATTCACTACACATTACACAAAATTATTTCTCTATGAAGTTTATAATTCATATACATCAATAGTGTAGCATTTTACATGAAAAAACTTTGTCGTTCATTCCCCTGTGATTTGTCTCTCTCTAACTTACAAACCTTTTCCTATTACTTAGCTGAATGACACATCCACGATCCCCTCGAAGTAGTAGTTTCATAATAGTCAACAACAAATAACACTTGTAATCCCAAACCATAGAAAAAAAGAAAGATTAGTGCAAGTCTGTTATCTTCAAGTCATAGTCTAATTGAATGTAGTTAAATCCTTCAATTTTAATTTTTTTTTTACTGTGCCTATTGGAGGGGTGTCAAATATCATCTTGCCCTCTATATAGGTCCTGATGCTGCTTACATCACAACTGAATGTTTCTTATCATCTGGATTGGGGAGGGGGCATTAAAGGGTACACAACCTGCACTATTCAGCATTCTTATGAATCATTTTCAGCTTATTGAAAAAGAGGGGCTGACTTGCCCCATACCGTAGACCAACTTACCCCGACATGGGTCAAGTGAAATAGAAAGGTAAGTGTCCCACAACGAAAAATAAGACTTAGACACGCTGTTTTTCTCTCGGTTAGGCATTTCTGCGGCATGTTGACAACCCATTCTAAAAACGCTATTGAAATCTGAAGGATTTTGTTGTTGAACTTTTTCTTGCTTTTGCTGGAAAGAATAAAGTCCTAATATCTGTCTTTGTTAAATAGAAACAAATTTTCAACGTTAACTCGAGCTCTCAAAGTCAATATTCTGTTTTAAGCTGAAAAATAAACATTTTGGTGCTATTTGAGGTGATATTTGAAAAAAAAAAAGATTTGAAGTCTGTAATTAAAAAACTAAATATTATTATTTGGATCTTTTTTAAAAAAAAAAAATATTACTTACTTCATTACTAAACAAAACTGCGCAGAAATTCACGATTTTTTTCGTGAATAAACAACGACGAATACCTTTTTCGCGTGATGGGGGGTAACCTTTGATCCAACGATCAACGCTCTGTCAATGAAGTGCGTAATAAATTCATAAAGAAATTGGCAGGTGTGATGACAGGTGGTAACTAAGGAGGGCAGTGCTTGTAACAATTTCGAACATTCTGAGCCCTCTGTTCCAATTTTTCAATTTTATGTGTTTTTTTTAAGCACTGTCTTTTTTTCGACGCATTCACGCTGAGGTAGCCTGAAATCGTCATCATGAAGACAACTATTTTCACAATTGTTATAGATTTTTATGTCATCGAAAATAGTATTTTTGTGACGATACAAACACATCAGCATAAATATGGAGCTTTTATACAATTGTGGTATTCCGTAGAAAATCGTCAGTCAATCGGAAGACAACAAAAACAATCTTTAAAAATATATTTAGTAATTTTTTTTCCTTCCATGTTGATTCCCCGCCTTTGTTACATTGTTATCACAAGATCGCAGCGGTGGCCTCTGAGTGAAAAAATAAAAACAAGGATTTTCAAACATGAGCATTGCTTCAAGATTCCCTAAAAGGTTAAAATAAATGTTAAGATAATTACACTAATTCGAACTTGATCGAATAAAGAAAAATGTCACCGATAAGAGCAATACTTTCACGTAATTTTCAGGCAGCATTTAGCTAGAGGAAAATAGAATTTACATTCACATGAGCGTGGTTTTCACATAGGTAAGAATTATGCATGGCATATGACTTAAGAAAAAAGAATTATTTTTCGAAATTTGGAATTGAAACATTTAAAGTAAATTTTGTTGTTTATTAGATGATTACTGAATTTTTTAAAAACCTGAAAAGTAATTGATTTTTAGTGATTTTTTTTAAATGTGGGTGTTTTTGTGTGATTTTTTCTGTTAATTGCTACTGCAAATGTTTTGTTCATACTGCCATGACACTTTACAATATTAGTAAATACGGGCCACAAAAATGATTTTTACCTCATATTTTCCTCCTGTCTTTCTTATAACTAATGATACCGAGATTCGGGCGATATAATCGAGCTTATATGATTTTGACGTTGTTTTCGGGAAGGTGTCGATTTTTAGTAAAAAAAATTACTGCCAAATCTACAAAAATGCCTATTCTTACTTGTCGAGTGAAATCTTCGTACGACATTTCTGCATTTCAGTCAAGTGGGAACCATTCTTTCCATCTCATATCTTTTTCAAGCTCTTTCGTATTTTGTTTTTGTCTTTCGGAAGCTGCCCTTGTAACATTCAGCAAAATCGTCTGAAACACAACGGCTTTTTGGTGCCGACGCAACTACGGTTGAAGTCAGCTGTGCCACAATATATAGCTACAAGGATACGTTGAATCTTATTTCTATACACGCCGGGTGCTTTATTATTGTGGCCTTGTGTCAGACTAAGCTCAGGCTAGTAAGTGACTACACAATCACACCCATACAGACATATAAACACGCAAACTGCCGCTGAGGTCACTCTCACGTTAATAAGTAGTCAGGGCCGTCTTATCACTTGGGCACACTGGGTAGTTGCCAAGGGACCTACGATTTGCGGGGGGGCAGAAATTTGATTTGAAAAAAAAAAAAAAAGATTCATATTATCAAATAGCGGAAATCTATTTTTATACCCGTGTTTGAATCAGTGCTTGGCTCTATTGAATCCGTTTACTAAATCAGGGTCAGGAATATGGCCCGCGGGCCGGATCCAGTACATTGATTCATCCGGGGAGCCTCAGTTATTCTGAAGACGGCCCTGATTGTACTTGTCCGAATTTCGTTAGACGTGGTGTTTCAATAATTTCATTTGGCTTAGTCGGACGATTATCCTCGTCTCTATAGTCTGTTGTTGTTTTGTTTTGTTTTTTGCTTTTTTTTTCACAATGTTCCAACCGTCTACCCACCGGACTTCATCGGGTGTCTGTTTTGTTCCGGAACGAAGTAGAGGGAAATGGTCCGACTAAACCACATACAACGGGTGTGGGGAATCCAGGATTTTTAGCAGTGGGGAGGAGCCCAATTACTATGTATATATAGACCTAAGTTTTACACAGAAAAAACAATTTCAAAGTAACTGCGGGTAGATCCCCAAAACCTGGACCACATCCCTACTGAATCTGCACCAGTGCAATGGAGGAATCATGTTCTTTGTTCGGTAACTGTTGCTCGGAACAACAAAACAAAACCAACCGGCGCGTGACTTCAGATCTCGGTTCTTTGTCAAACAGCAACAAAAAAGCAGCCAATATTTTGGTCTCTTTCACAAAGCAGAATTTTCAAAAACATTCTTACGTCGCCACAAAGAATTCCATCACGAACAACAGGCGATTTGGGGTTTTTGTGTCGTTTTTGTTTTTTGTGTTTGTGTTTTGAGATTTTTATTTCTTCATATTTTTTGTCTTGTCATTTTTTTTCCTTTTTGTATTTTTTGTAATTTTTCTTTAGATATTTTTTTTAATTCTATTTTGATTCCCAGAGTATCGATCCATTACTATTGAAATAGCACAGCAATACGTAGCGAAATACATGTTCTTTTTTCTAGATGTTTTAGCATGTCTAACACGGATTGCTGACATTGACTGACATACCGAAATGTTGCCTCTCGCTCACAGCAGCCTATTCAAATGTTGCCAAGTTATGTCCCTTGTTCAGTGTTGCCAATTCAGGTGTTTTTCATATAACTACAGAGATGTCAGAAATTGCTGTTTAGATGATTTTTTGATAAATGATAGTTTTTATCTAATGCATAGTAAAAAAAAAGTAATATTTTGATTCAATTCATCGTTATATAAAACTAATACTTTTGATAAATCAGGTAATCTTTAAGTAAAATAAATGTTCAAGACCAGAGTCACATTTGAATTATTAGCAACATGTGATATAAATCCAAGATTTTAGATATATATATCTGGAGAATTAAGACGTTTTAGGGCGTTTTTTTTATTTTGTTTTTTATTCAATTTCTGATGTATACTTGGAAATGAAGTTGGTGGCACAGCCCTTGCTAGATCTTCACGCAAGAAAATAACTAGTGCATCCATGGTCTGATCTTTGGGCTTTTTTTTTTTTTGCTTTTTTTTGTCAAACTCCTGAGTTTTGATTGATTTTTCTCCTCTAACAACATGATGAAAAGTTTAAAATGACGGATAAAGAAAGAAGCAAAAAGAGAAATAGGCAGACTGGGACGGATCCTTATGTCTAGAGTTATCTAGATCTCCATACCATTCATCTAGAAAAATATCTAGGCACTATTCTAATTGAGTCACTTTCCATGGCTAAATCTAAAGATCTTTTCCATTTAAAGGAAAACTGTCTTCTCAAAAGTCGAAATATTTTAGATATCAAACTAGCTCATAAGCTTCTGTCAGAGTGGAATTTGATGCTGGAGCAACCAGTCTTTTCTCTCTTTTGCTGTCGTCGTCGGTGGCGTGACTGCTCTTCCTCCAAATTCTTTTGTTTAAGCTTTTTGAATGGAATTTCGGCAACTGGACTCTCACTTGGTTTTCGTACAATCGAAATATTTTCCTTTCTTCTCGTTCTTTGTGCATAAGCTCTTTGTGTTATTTTTTTTCACTGGCGTTTGAACAAATAAAAGCATTCACCCTTTTTTAGAAATAAATCTCTATAGTATTGTTTCAGTACTAGTGAAATGCAAATGTAGTATCAGATAAGACACTGTCACCAAACTGCCACCATAAGTATTTTCAGTTTTTAAGCTGTTCTGGCTGGTTATGTATCACGTGTACAGAATGCAACAATGTAGCTTGAGGGCTGAAAAATTAAACATTCATTCCTTATACTGTATAGAAAAAAACTTTTTGGTGGGGGGTCGGTAAACCCTCCTCCAATATGTTTTAGTGTAGGATTCAATCGACTATGTAAGTTTATGCTAAATTGGTTCTAGTTTATAACCCAGTTTTTTTGTGATCCAACAAAAGGTGAGAGAAGTAACATATTCATTGATCACGCTATTTTCCAATTTTTTAATTGATCAACCTCAACAGGGTATGATGCCAAAAGACGTCAGTCACCTGATGGTTTCTATTGAAATTCAAAAAATTGTTTCTCTGAATGGAAGACATAAGATTGTTCCGGTGGAAGTAAATATTTCACTGGAATAATTTTATGTCTTCCATCCAGAGAGACAATTTTTTGAATCTCTCCAACATGCTCAGCAGGTGACACAGACGGCTTGAAAATCGTCAGAGATAATAGAAACATGATAAGATTAACTTGATAATGTATTTAATACGGAACAATGAAGGATTATTAGATATCGAAGTGAACTTTCCATTTTTGTACGGACGACGTAAATCATTTTTTCAATTGCAAAACTATCATCGTGATAATGGGTAGTCTGCTGCTTTCATTTGTTCTGCAATTGACTTATATAATCTTTAGCCTAACCCTAAAGTAAACAATTTAATTTCACCTTTTGAAGTCTACACTTATTGCTTATTTGTTAACTAAATGGAAATTCTCCGTTGAAATACAAATAAATGGAAGACAGGGTATATTTCCTTAATACAAAGGCCCCGTGTGTATGGAATAATAGAGACCATGACAAAAATTAACCAATGAAAAAAAAAAGTGTGATACAAAGAGCACAGCAAAAAAAGGAGGGGCATGACAAAGAGAGAGCATAGCAAGAAAAAAAGGGGGGGGTAAAACAATGGGACAAAAGAATGAGACAAAGAAAGAGCAAAGCAAAAGAGACGAGAAAAAAGAGTGAAACAAATAAGCACATGAGAGCATGATAAAAGAAAAAAACAAAAAAGAGCGCCAAGAAGCACAGGACAAAAGAGTGGTACAAAGGAAGAGCATGCAAAGAAGGAACGGGACAAAAGAATGAGACAAAGACAGAGCACAAAAACAGCAGGATAAATGAGTGAGACAAAGGAAGAGCACAAAAAAGAGGGGGAAAAAGGAAGGGTACAGCAAGACAAAAAAGAGCACAGCGAAAAAAGAGCAAGACAAAAGTGTTAGAAAAAAGAGCAAGACAAAAGAGTGAGACGAAGAGCACACCAAACAAGTGGGACGAGTGAGACAAACAAAGGGCACAGCGATAAAAAGAGCAGTACAAGAGAGTGAGAAAAGGAAAAAGCATAAAAAGAGAGGGACAAACGAGGGAGACATAGAAAGAGCACAAAAAAGAGCACGACAAGAGTGAGACAAAGAAAGAGCACAACAAAAAAGGACTCGGGGCAAATGAGTGAGACAAACAAAAAGCACAGAAAAAAGAGTGAAACAAAAAAAACATGGCAAAAAAAGAATGGAGCAAAAGGAGAGATAAAGGAAGAGCACAAAACGCCACAAAAAGTGAGAACAATCACAGCACAAGAGTGGGACAAAGAAAAGGCACAGCAAAAAAAGATCAAGACAGAAAAAGAGCACAATAAGACAAAAATGTGAGACACAACGAGCACAAAATAAAAACAGAACAAAAGAGTGAGACAAAGAGCACAGCAAAAGAGCAGGAAAAATTGAGACAAACAGCGCACAGCAAAAAAAGTGGGAGACAAAAAAGTGAAACAAAGAAAGAGCACAGCAAAAACAAAAATGAGTCGGACAAAAGAAAGCACAAAAACAGTGGGACAAAAGGTGAGACAGAGAAAGAGCACAAAAATAGCACGATAAAAAATGAGAGAGAAAATCATAGCAAAAAAAAAGAGTGGTGCAAAGGGCAAAGCGAAAAACAGCAAGACAAAACAGAGCACGGCAAAAATAGAGCAGGACAAAAGAGTGAGACAAAAAACACAAAATGAGTGAGACAGAAAAGACGAACAAAGAACACAGCATAAAAGCTGGACAAAAGAGTGAGACAAACAAATAGCAAAGCAAAAACATAGGACAAAAAAGAGCACTGCAAAAGAGGAGGGGATCAAAAGTGTGAGACAAAGAAAGAGCACAGCAAAAAAGAGTGGGCAGAGAAAGAGTACAGCAAAAGAGAGTAGGACAAGGAGGGGGCACGGCAGAAAAAGTGGGACAAAAGAGAGTACAGTAAAAAATAGAGTAAGATAAAGAGTACGGTATAAAAAGTACAGGACAAAATAGTGAGACAAAAATTACAGCAAAAGAAAAGAGCAGGACGAAAAAAGAACACAGCAAAAAAAGAGCAGGACAAAAGTGTAGGGCGAAAAAAAGAGCACTGCAAAAAAGAGCGGGACAAAAGAGTGAGACAAAAAAGGCACAGCAAAACAATAGTGGGGTAAAAGTGTGATACAAAGATCACAGCAAAAAAAGAACAGGACAAAAAAGTGAGACAACGAGTACAGCAAAACGAAAAACAGGACAAAAAAGTGAAGCAAGAAAAAAGCACGACGAAGAACAAAGAAAACAGTGAGACAAAAGAGTAAAACAAAGAGCACATAAACAAATAACGGGAAAAATTGAGACGAAGGAAATGTGTGGGGAAAAAGAGCAGAAGAAAAGAGTGAGACAAAGAAAGCACAGAAAGAACAGAAGAAAAGAGTGAGAAAAAAAGCACGAAAGAACAGGAAAAAAAAGGAAAAGCACAAAAAAAACAGGACGAAGGAGTAAGACAGAAAAAGAGCCCAAAAAGAACAGAAGAAAAGAGTGAGACAAAGAAAGAGTACAAAAAGAATAGGAGAAAAAAGTCAATCAAAGAAAGAGCACAAAAAAGAACGAGAAAAAAAGAGTGAAACAAAGAAGGAGCACAAAAAAACAGGACAAAAGAGTGAGACAAAAAAAGCACAAAAAACGGGAGAAAAGAGTGAGACAAAGAAAAAGCACAAAAAGAATAGGAGAAAAGAGTAGGACAAAGAAAAAACTCAGCAAAAAAATCTGGACCAAAGAGTGAGACAAAGAAGTTGTGTAAATAGCAGGAATGAAAGCACACTAAAAATACAAGGAAAAGAACGGGTCCAAATAGTATGACAAAGGAAGAGTACAACAACAACAACAGAAAAAATTGGACAAAGAGCACAGCAACAAAAAAAAGGGCAAAAGGAAGCACAAAAAGAACAGGAAAAAATAGAAAAGAAAGAGCACAAAAAGAACAGGATGGAAAAGGGACAAAGAAAGAACAGAAAAAAACAGGCAAAACGAGACAAAGAAAGAGCACAAAAAACAGGACGGAAGAGTGAGACAAAGAAAGCACAACAAACAGGACAAAAGGGTGAGACAAACAAAGAGCACAAGAAGAACAGAGAAAAAGAATGAGACAAAGAAAAAGCACAAAAAGAACAGTACAAAAGAGTGAGACAAAGAAAGAGCACAAAAAGAACAGGATAAGAGAGGGAGGGATGAATAAAAAGCACAAAAAGAACAAGACAAAAGAGTGAGACAAAGAAAGCACAAAAAACAGGACAAAAGAGTGAGACAAAGAAAGAGCACAAAAAGAATGAGTGAAGAGAGTGAGACAAAGGAAGAGTAACGAAAAGGACAGAAGAAAAGAGTGAGAGAGAGAGAGCACAAAAAGAATAAAGGGAAAGAGTGAGATGAAGAAAAAGCACAAAACGAACAAGAGAAAAGAATGACACAAAGAAAGAGCACGAAAAGGACAGAAGAAGAGAGTGAAACAAAGATAGAGCACAAAACTAACGGGAGAAAAGAAAGAGACGGAGAAAATACACAAAAAACGGGAGAAAAAAAGTCAAGGAAAAGAGTACAAAAAGAACAGGAAAAAGAGTGAGACAAAAAAAGAGCACCAAAAGAACAGGAGAAGAGGGTGAGATAAAGAAAGAGCACGAAACTAACAGGAGAAAAGAGAGAGACGAAGAAAATACACAAAACACCGGAGAAAAAAGTCGGACAAAGAAAGAGCACAAAAAACAAGACGGAAAAGTGAGACAAAGAATGAGCAAAAAAAGAACAGAAAAAGCAAAATTAAGGAGAAAAGAGAACACAAAGAACAGGAGGAAAGAGTGACGCAAAGAAGGAGCACAAAAAGAACAGTAGAAAAGAGACAAGGCAAAGCACAAAATAACAAGACAAAAAAGTGAAAAAGGAAGAGCACAGGAAGAACAGAACGAAAAAGTGAGACGAAGAGAGAGCAGAAAAAGGACAGGAGAAAAGATTGAGACGAACAAAGAGTAGAAAAAGGACAGGAGGAGAGAATGAGACAAATAAAGACCACATAAAGAACAAGGGGAAAGAGTGACACAAAAAAAGAGCACGAAAGAACATGACAAAAGAGTGAGACAAATGTAGAGCAAAAAAAGAACAGGACAAGAGTTAGACAAAGAAAGAGCTAAAAAAGAACGAGGAAAAAGTATGAGACAAAAAAAGAGAAGAAAAAGAAATGAAGGAAAGAGTTACACAAAGACAGCACAAAAAGAGCAGGAAAAAATAGACAAAGAAAAGAGCACGAGAAGAACAGGGTGAAAAAAGGACAAATGAAGCCAAAAAATAGGGGAAAAGAGAAAAAGATAGGGCACAAAAAACACAATGGAAGAGTGAGGGGAAGAGAGAGCACAAAAATACAGAATAAAAGAGAAAGAGCACGAGAAGAAAAGCGAAAAAAAAACAAGAGAAAAGAGTGAAAAAAAGAGCACAAAAAGAACTGGACAAAAGAATAAAATAAGAAAGCAAGAAAAAAAAAACAGGACGGAAGAGTGAGATGAAGAAAAAGCACAAAAAGAACAGAATAAAACAGTGAGACAAAGGAAGCACAAAAAGAAAAGGACAAAAGAGTGAGACGATAAAAGAGCACAAAAAAACAGACAAAAAGAAAAAGAGCACAAGAAGAACAGAAAAAACAGGAAAAAAGAGTGAAAAAAAGAAAGAGCACAAAAAGAACAGGACGAAAGATTAAAAAAAGAAAGTAAAAAAAAAACAGGACGAAAGAGTGAGACAGAGAAAGAGCACAAAAAGAACAAGAAGAAAGAGGGAGACGAAGAAAAGGCACAAAAAGAACGGGAGAAAAGAATGAAACAAAGAAAGAGCACAGAAAGAACAGGACAAAAGTGTGAAACAAAGAAAGAGCACAAAAAGAACAGGATAAGAGAGGGAGAGATGATGAAAAATCACCAAAAAAGCAGGACAAAAGAGTGAGACAAAGACAGAGCACAAAAATAACAAGAGATTGAGACGAAGAAAAAGCACAAAAAAAGGACCAAAGAGTGGGACAAAGAAAGAGCACAAAAAACAAGAGAAGATAGTGAGACAAAGAAAGAGCACAAAGAAGAAAAAAAGGGAAACAAAGAAAGACTACAAAAAGAACAGAAGAAAAGAGAGAGATGAAAAAAAGCACGAAAAAAAACAAGACGAAAGAGTGAGACGGAAAAAAGTGCGAAACTAACGAGAGAAAAGGATGAAACAGGAAGAGCACAAAAAGAACGGGAGGAAAGACTGACACATAAAAAGATAGTGCGAAAAAGAAAAAGCACAAAAAAACGAGAAGAAATAGTGAGACGAAGAAAGAGCACAAAGCAAACAAGAAAAAGAGTGAAACAAAGGAAGAACAAAATAAGAAAGGGATGAAAGGGTGAGACAAAGAAAGAGCACAAAAAAAGGCTGAGACAAAGAAAGCACAAAAAGGACAGGAGCAAAAGAGACAAAAAAGAGCACAAAAATACCAGGACAAAAGAGTGAGACAAAGAAAGAGCACAAACAGAACGAGACAAAAGAATGAGACGAAGAAAGAGCACAAAAAGAGCAGGAAAAATAGTGAGATCAAGAAAGAGCACAAAAAAGAACAGGACAAAAGACTGAGACAAAGAAAGAGCACAAACAGAACGAGACAAAGAAAAAGCAGAAAAGGACAGGAGAAAAGAGTGAGACGATAGAAAGCAGAAAAAGAACAGGATGAAAGAATGAGACAAATAAAGAGCACAAAAAAACTGTTCAAAAGAGTGAGACGATTGAAGAGCACAAAAAACAGGACGAAAGAGTGAAACAAATGAAGAGCACAAACAGAACAGAAGAAAAGTGAAACAAACAAAGAGCACAAGAAGAACAGTACAAAAGAGTGAGACGAGAAAGGGACAAAGAAAAAACACAAAAAAACACAGGGAAAAAGAGACAAAGAAACACCACAAAAAGAACGGGACAGAAGAGTGAGACGAAGAAAGAGCACAAAAAGAACAGAACTAAGGAGTAATACGGAAAAAGAGCCCAAAAAAACAGGAGGAAAAAGTCAAGGAAAGAGCACAAAAAGAACAGGAAAAAGTGTGAGATAAAGAGAAAGCACAAAAAGAACAGGAAGAGATAGTGAGACATAGAAAGAGCACAAAACTAACAGGAGAAAAGAGAGAGGGACGAAGAAAATACACAAAAAACGGGAGAAAAAGTCAAAGAAAGAGCACAAAAAGAACATGAAAAAGAGTGATATCGAGGAAGAGCACAAAACTAACAGGAGAATAGACAGAAACGAAGAAAATACACAAAAAAATCGGAGAGAAAAGTGAAACAAAGAAACAGCACAAAAGAGGACAAAAGAGTGAGACAAAGAAAGAGCACAAAAAATAGGACAAAAGAGTTATACAAAAAAAGCACAAAAAGAACAAAAGAAAAGAGTAAGACAAAGAGAAAGCACAAAAAAATACAAGAGAGGAGAAAGACAAAGAAAGCACAAAAATAAAATATTAAAAAAAGACAAAGAAAGAGCACAAAAAGAACGGGACAGAAGAGTGAGACGAAGAAAGCACAAAAAAAGGACAAAAGAGTGACACAAATAAAGAGCATAAAAAGAATGGGAGAAAGAACACAAGAAAACAGGAGAAAAGAGTGAGACAAAGAAAGAGCACAGAAAGAACAAGAGAAAAGAGTGAGACAAAAAAGAACACAAAAAGTAGAGGACAAAAGAGTGAGACGAAAAAGGAGCACAAAAAACAGTACAGAAGAGATAGAAAAAGCACAAACCAACAAGAGAAAAGAGTGAAACAGAAAGAGCACAAAAAGAAAGGGAAAGCACAAAAAACATGGAAAAAGAGACAAAGAAAAGGCAAACAAAATAGGATGGAAGAGTGAGGCGAAGAAAAAGCACAAAAAGAACATAAGAAAAGAGTGAGACAAAGTAAAAGCACAAAGAGAGTAGAAGAAAAAAGTGAGACAAAGAAAGAGCACAAAAAGAACAGGACAAAATAGTGAAACAAATGGAGCTCAAAAAGAACAGAAGAAAAGAGTGAGACAAAGAAAGAGCACAAAAAGAACAGGACAAAGCAAAAGCACGAAAAAAAACTGGACAGAAGAGTAAGGCAAGGAAAGAGTAAAAAAAGAACAGAAGAAAAGAGTGAGACAAAGAAAGAACACTAAAAGAACTGGAGAAAATAGTGAGATAAAGAAAGAGCATAAAAAGAGCAGGAGAAAAGAGTGAGACAAAGGAAGGGCACTAAAAGAACAGGACAAATGAGTGAGACAAAGAAAAAGCACCAGAAGAACAAGAGGAAAGAATGAGATGAAGAAAAAGGACAAAACGAACAAGAGAAAAGAGTGACACAAAGGAAGAGCACAAAAAGAACAGAAGAAAAGAGTGAGACAAAGAAAGAGTACAAAAAGAACAGAAGAAAAGAGTGAGACAAAGAAAGAACACTAAAAGAACTGGAGAAAATAGTGAGATAAAGAAAGAGCATAAAAAGAGCAGGAGAAAAGAGTGAGACAAAGGAAGGGCACTAAAAGAACAGGACAAATGAGTGAGACAAAGAAAAAGCACCAGAAGAACAAGAGGAAAGAATGAGATGAAGAAAAAGGACAAAACGAACAAGAGAAAAGAGTGACACAAAGGAAGAGCACAAAAAGAACAGAAGAAAAGAGTGAGACAAAGAAAGAGTACAAAAAGAACAGAAGAAAAGAGTGAGACAAAGAAAGAACACTAAAAGAACTGGAGAAAATAGTGAGATAAAGAAAGAGCATAAAAAGAGCAGGAGAAAAGAGTGAGACAAAGGAAGGGCACTAAAAGAACAGGACAAATGAGTGAGACAAAGAAAAAGCACCAGAAGAACAAGAGGAAAGAATGAGATGAAGAAAAAGCACAAAAAGAACAGAAGAAAAGAGTGAGACAAAGAAAGAGCACAAAAAGAACAGGAGAAAAGAGCGGGATAAGAAAAAGCTCAGCAAAAAAAGCTGGACCAAAGAGTGAGACAAAGAAGTTGCGTAAAGAGCAGGAATGAGAGCACACCAAAAATACAAAGAAAAGAACGGGTCAAAATAGTGGGACAAACGAAGAGCACAGCAAAAAAAGCAGGATGAACAGAGAGTACAACAACAACAGAAAAAATGCTGGACAAAGAGCACAGCAAAAAAAAAGGGCAGGACAAAGAGAAAGCACACCAAAAATACAAAGAAAGAGCACAGCAAAAAAAAAGAGTAGGGAAAAAGAGTGTGTCAAAAAAAAAGGCACAGCAAAAAAAGAGCAGGACAAAAGAGTGTGGCTAAGAAAGAGCACAACAAAAAAATAAAGAAAAGAATGGGACGAAAGAGTGGGACAAATGTAGAGCACAGCAAAAAAAGAGCAGGACGATAGAATGAGACAAAGAAATAGCATAGTGGAAAGAGCTAGACAAAAAAGAGCTAGACAAAAAGAGCAGGACAAGAACTCAGCAGAAGAAGAGCAGGACAAGAGAGTGGGGCTATAGCAAAAGACACACAAAAAGACCGAGACAAAAAAAAGTAAGCCAAAAAAGAGCAGGACAAAAGGACGTATCAGAGAAAGTGCAAGCTAAATAAACGCACAGCAAAATAGAAAAGAGGACGTGACGGAGAGAGTGCAACAAAAGAGACAAAAAGCACGAGGCAAAGAATAGCAACAAAAAGAGTGCGACGAAAACGTGAAATAAAAAAGTGAGACAAAAAAGTGAGACAAAAAGAGTGCAGCAAAAAAAGAGCGAGACAAAGAAAAAGAGCACAGCAAAAGAGACAAAAAAGCGACAAAAACAACGAAACAAAAAATGACAAAAAAGAGTGCATCAAAGAAATGTGAGACGATAAACAAGACCAAAAAAGAGTGAAATAAAAAAGATCAAGGTATTTTTTACAATAAAAATAGTGAGACAAAAAAGAATGTAGTAAAATTGACAAGAAAGAGCGAGACAAAAAAGTGCTAAAAAAGAGCGCTGCAAAAGAGACAAAAGAGCGTGAAAGAAAAAAGGAAAAAGAGTGCGACAAAAAAGAGCATGACAAAAAATTATTTAGGCAAGTAAAGAGTTCAACGAAGAGAAAAGAGAGGTAAAAAAAACAAGATAGAATGGGAACAAAAACGCAGCAAAAAATGAGTGAGACAAAAAAGAGTGCAGCAAAAAGGGGCGAAGAAAAAAAATGTGACGAAAAAGAGTGCAACAAAGGAAGTGGGCAGCAAAAGAGACAAAAGAGCGCAACAAACAAGAGAGTACGACAAAAAACAGAGCGAGTCAAAAAAGAGCAAGGCAAAGGGAAATAGTGCAACAAAAAAGACAAAAAATCAGTGAGATAAAACAAAAGAGGCGTCGCAAAAAAGATAGATGTAAACAAGCAAGACAATAAAAATAGCGAGTTTTTTAAATGTTTCCCAAATTGATGATGAACTCTGTCATAATACAGGTTCACTGCTATCTGGATGAAGAGCATTCCTGTAAAAAAAATCTTTCGTGCGCCGAAATGGCGTAAAGCGAAGTTACAATTACCATTGATTATTATTGGATTTTTTTTTAGCGTTCCCAGACCCCCCCTCCCCGAAAAAATAGCGATGATGGTATATGTGTCGTCAGAAATTCAGGTGGTGAGATGTACAGGAAACTTCATAAAAACTCACAGCAAAACATAAGCTGAACGCTATTGTCCCTCTTTACGACATCCTTCGAAGTAGCTGTTTTGAAAGATGTTCTAACCTGGGTATATGATTATTTCAATCATTATTTTCATGAGGATTATTTTTTATACTTGATACACAAACCAATTTTTAACGGAGAGGAAAAAAATGACTAAAAAATCCCAAGTCATTCAAGATTTGCCCCAACATAATCTTGATAGTTACTTATTAAATTTATCTCATTACGACACAAGGCTACAAGTGTGAATTACCCAACGAGGATCGGACTCACTGCATTTGTAAAGGTGCACGAGACTAGCCTGCTAACCACTGCATCATAGCACAGCGAGACGCAGAGGGATTTTCTTTATATTTTATATACATAAATCTCCAAGCAAAAATCTTTTCTACACGGAAACATGAAACTACATGGTAATTTGCGAGTAAAAATTAAGCATATATTTGTGCTTGTATCTTGCCTCTATCGAAAATATTTGCTTCGAAAATTGTTTTTATGTGTAGTGTGTTTGTCATATTTATTCATGAGTTGTTTAGTTTAATGTTTTCGAAGCTCTCAGAAAACGTTTTTTCTGTGGATGTAATAAAATATCTACCGGCTTTCAACGTTAATATGACAGATCTATCAGCATCAACCGCCATGGTTTCCTTGTCATATGAATTATTTGGTTGAATTGTGACGTATCGTGCAATTCTCAGAATGGAACAACTGGTAAAAATTAATTAATACATGCATGGACATCTTCGTTCATTTATTTCTACGCAAGATGATTATTGAAACTTTAGTAATGTGTATATTCCAAAAGTTATGTGTTCATAAAATGATAAGGACCTCTATTTGTCGACACCAGGCATAAGGGTCTATTTAAAAGATTACATCATCAAGTTGAGGGCGAAGCTAAAATGTGACTTTATTCGACATGGGGAATGTTTGAATCCTAATAAATCCAAAATTGAATGACATAATTTGTAACTAACCCATAGATAATTAAGTTTCACGTCTTATCTTCGTTCGAAGCAAAGACGACAAAATGCTCCAAGGAACTCAATTTTAATTAATCGTCCTATGTCATGTAATGACATATTATATTGCTAAGCAATTAATATAACGTGAATCGTTACCCGACTGCAAGAATGTAAAGAATATTTTTGTGTGTAACAATTTTTAATGAACGCTCAGATACTACAATTTGGGCCTAGACAGATGTGCAGGAGGGCGACACTTTGATACTAGGCAGATTCAATATCGTCAAAATAATTTCATGTCAGCTCAAGTCAGATTAGGAAATCTGCGATTATAAACCAATGAGAAAGCAGCTTCGCCTTCATTTCAAAGAATAACACCAGGGTTGCAAAATTATCCATTTTCGGCTAGATCTGTTTGATATTTATACTCTTTGGAACCTACTATAACCAAAAAGCTAACCAAATCTTTTTTTTTTTTTCTTTAATACTTCGTAAATTTATAAAATTATTCATATGAATCTTTCAATTACATTTAATACCAATTGCTAGCTGTATTTACCGTAATTAAATTTGTTCAACTGATCATATTACACGTTGTTTTAGCTTTAACAACGCTCAATACGCTCGTTCAATTTTATTACTTATGTCTATGACAAAAACGAAGTCGCAAAAACAAATTGATTTTATCTAACAAAGAATCTTAAAATTGTGCCTGTTAAAAGTTCCTTTGAACTGGTAAGATTGTTATATTTTTTTATCAAGTTTCATAATTTTTATAACCTGAATGAATATATATTTTAATGTTGAATGAGTATTTCTAATGCAAATTGTTCAAGGAGATGCCCAGAAAGGAATTTTTATCTAAATAAATGATAAAAGAAATAGATGAATAAAGAAATAATCGAATTGAGCAATCGTAACCATCAAAAACAGCGTTTTATCCTTTTTTTATTTGCATATGAGTTTCTGTGTTCCACTACGCCTGGCCATACCGTTTTGTCTACAGACTTGAAAATAAGCATGGATACTTCACTAGATTCTCTCTGAAAACGTTTGTATTCATTTTGGGGGGAAAAAAGATTTTTTGAACATTTTGGGACCCTATTCTGACAGGTTTATCAATAACATCTAGATTCTCCAAAATCTGGATGTTTCTAGATTGTTTTTAAAAACTGCATTTTAGATTTTTTTTCTCGTGGAAAACGCAAGTGATGTCATAAGTGAAATTCGTTCTGACTATATTTATTCTTCGATGGAATCTTTTTTTCAAATTTTGATACTACAGTTGTTCAATTATTGACCATGATGGTGAGTTTGTTTTTTTTACATCAGTTAAAAACCGTAATTTCCTGAAAGCTTCGAAAATGATAGCCAGACTACAAATTATTTCCGGAATGCATATAAACTTTCGTTTGTGACGTCAAAATGACCTGACGTCAAATGTTTGACGTAACCAGACCGACTGTCAAACAAATGATTTTACGCTTGTCAGCCGCCTTCTTTTTCTGTCTTTTCACCCATGTCTGACGTCAGAGAAAAGTGCGGAAAACGTCATCAGAATTCTATCTCTGATCTCTCATCGAATCCATAAATGTGCATAGATAACGTCCAGGCAGTTGTTGTAATCAAGAAATTGATAAATCTGTACTGAAATACCCTATCAGCTGTATGAGTTCGCCAAGCCGTACATGTATTGGTGGACGCCCTTTGATGGGGTGGAGGTTGTACCATGGGTGTCTGTATAAACCAACACGATTACTTCTATTATTTGACAACTATTTCCTGTTATCTAATCTTTTTAGTTGCTTTTTACTCAATCGACGACAGTGAGTGAATACCGAGAATAGAAAATGTAAATTCAGGGTGAGACTCGAAGTCACCTACCTTTTCACCTCCCAGACAGAGCATCGTTAACCGTACTATCGGGCACTATATCTTCATTCATTTCCTCCGATATATCTGCACAATATCAAATTACCGTAGCCCCACGAATGGCCCACACAACCAACCGGTCTCTAGGTCATATTTTCGGGGCTACAACTCGTACATGAATACACCACTAGGCTCCATGGGGATATATTTTGTTTGTTTTTCTTTCTTTGTTTTTTTTCAAGTGCTTTTGGGGGTCTGAATGGTCTTTTGGAACTAACAATGCCCAAATCTTCTGCAGTTTTTTGGGGTTTTTTTGATAATTTTAGATAAAAGATATATTTTTGAGATAATTTTGGATAATTTTTGATAAAAGATCTATTTTATAAGCTGATTTTTGGTAATGTTTGTAGATAATTAGTTATAGTACACGCACAGGCTACGGTGATTTATTAATGCAAGGTACCGATATTAGTAGCAGCAATATTTTTTGGTTTATTTTTCATTTGAAGAAGCATTTATTGTCAACTATCGTTATTATTATAATCATTATTGGCTAGTTTGATAAGCTTTTTCTAAATAATAACAATAGTTGACTATAATTCATCTAATGAAAAAAAAATCAAGATAAACCAACGCATGCATGTCGTCGGTTTTACATTGACGTTTGTGCCAGAGTTTGGAATCGAAGTTTTTCTTTTCTTTTCTTTTTCTTTGCTAAACTCTTAGAGAGTTGACGTTATCATCACGATTAGTCAGAGATGGAATTTGATATTTCTGGATTTAAGACAACAATAAGAGATTGAGAGAGAGAGGGGGGCAGGGGGTAAAAGAAAGAGTGATCCCATGACGTCGTGTCAACTTGCGTTTCCGACTTCTCTGTACTTTATTTTTGTAAACATTGAAATTGTATTATGAAAAGTATCATTTTTATGTAATAACAAGTATATATATATGTGTATGTGTGTGTGTGTGTGTGTGTGTGTGTTTATTTTTCTCTTTGGTGAAAATTACCAAGCTACTAAGCGTGTCATTAAAACAGTTAATATAATGATAGAACCATTAAACAATGTGAAAACATAAGAATCTTAAAATGGCTGTAGATATTTGTCCGTGATTTTGAGGTATTCGTCTGACAATGTTATTTATAATAACAAATGAATATAAATTTTCAGTGTTTCCGTGGCTCAATGGTGTTAGATATCCTGCTAGATCATAGATTTTTGGGTCGAATCTAACTGGGAGCAAAACATTTTATTTATCCTTACTTTCGAGGTCAGTGGTAGATTGACCATCAGGCTGAGTCAGCTTCTCCTTTCTTGCTTGCTTTCGACACTAATGGCAGATGACTGAGTGGGCCATTTCTTTCTTTTTCTTGTCAAACTCTTTCAAAAATGAAGTCAAAACGCAATAATATGCAACAAAGACAGATAATAATGACCAGAAGAAAAACGCATGACATCATCCACGAATAACAGTGACACAGTGACGTACGCAAAAAAACTGATGACGAATTCAAACCCACTCCTGAAACACAACTCGGGTTGACTTGTTCTGCTAAAGTTAGCTATTCCAATTACAGGAAGTATTAATAAAGGGATTGAAATGAGATACATAGTTTTGGAATAATATTGTGTAGCGAAATGAATTCTGTTTTAGATTTTGATGATGCAAGGGAGTTTGACCTCAGTACAGCCAAGCTTGTCAGGATCACTAAAGAACATCATCACTCTGGTTAAGGAAATAAAACATGGTAGTTGGTAGTCTGTAAACCTATTCTGTGTTTTCAATTCTGAATGTTGTGTCTTTCTCCTTAATATATTTTTTGTACATGAAAAGTTCATGTTGAGACCTGTTTTTTTCCCATTCAGTTCATCTAGCGTTATCGGGAGATCATCTAAGTTCTCAACAAAAAGGACCATATCGTCTGGAAATCTGAGGTTACTTAGGTGTTCGCCGTCTATTCCGGTTTCTTTATTTTCCCAGTCTAGGTTTTGGAAGATCATCTCGAGGCAGGTTGTGAAGAGTCAAGATGAGCTGGTATCTCCTTGCTACCCCATTTCCAAGCTCTAAAGATCCAGTGTCTTTATGTTGTCTGATAAAAGAACTGCGTGGAACTGGTAGATACGTGGCAAGACCTTTACATATACAGGGTCTATGCCTTGTTATATGAAAGCATCAATGACTGTGGGGATGTCCACTGAATTGAAGGCCTTATTGAAGTCAACGAATGCTACATCTACCCAGCATTTCATATTGTATTGCTTCTTTTTGTTAATTTGTCGATTGAGGACGGTTGATGGTTGAGTAGCTTCTCCTCATGCCAGCTTGTTCCTGTGGTTGGTTTTCCTCCAGCGTTTTGATGATCACGGTTGCTGATCATTTGGGTAAGAAGCTTATAGATGCAGTTGAGAAGATTTATTGACTTGAAGTTGTTTTGGATCTTTTGGGTTCCTTTTTTTATGTGACAGCATTATGACTGCAGTGTTCCTATTGAAAACGAAGAGTTGAAGAAAGTAAACCACTACATCTAGCTTGGACAACAAATCTTCATGAAATCCTCAAAAGAAGAAGAGATCGAGTGTAGAATCTCTCTGAGTTGGCTAGCTTTCGATAGAGCAACCTCTACTTTCTAAGACAAGAAAACCCCTTTTGTCCTAAAAAGGAGGCTATAAAACCAATGCATCCTCTTAAAGTTTTAGATTCTCCAATGGCTACCCGTTCAATCAAGATGTAAATGCGAAATTATCCTTACAAGTAGATCTAGTTACGAACAAGATTCTAACTGAGATACTGCCTATAGTTTCGAGAAGGATCATTAAAATTCAAAGAGTTTTTCGAGCAACTGAACTCTTTCTTATCGTTTATGTTGTTTCGGCCGAATCATTGTACGACCTTCATCAGGTGTAATATCCAAATGTGATGGTAGAAAACAGAATATTCCAATGGTAGCTACATTACAACATAAGATTTGGGTTATGTCGATTTCTTCCTCTTCCCTTGTTAGGCCTGTATTTCCATACCTTGTCCCAGCTGAGTACAACCCGATGTGGTTTTCACTTTGGCCTGGATTTCGATATCTTGTTCTTACTGAGCAGCATTTGAAGCCATATTGGGTTGAACCTAACTAGGACAAGACATGGAGATCCAGGCCTAATTTTCTTTTTGGAGTTGTTTCCCTTTATCTACTTTCGATGATTTTTTTTGTAGTTGTTTCCGTTCTATACATAAAAAAATAATTTCACCCTAAAATAACCGTAATACACTGCCCCTGAAAACATTTTAAAAGATAGATTGAAGCGTACTGAATTCAATGATAGTTTTGTTCTTTGTCTAGGATGCGCAGTTCTCGAGTTATGAAAGTACATACATACATACATACATTCATTACAACTTTAAATATATTGATACAGAGGCAGCTGATTATCATTAACACGAAAAATGTTATGAAATGGTTATTGTTATCAAAATCAGTCGACCTCAAATACTCTATTTAAAGTGATTTTCATAAGCTGCTTCCTCGATATATCCTTATTCAATGTTACCAGCTGGTTATTTGAAAGACCACGTCCTAAGTGATCAAAACGCGTGGCTTTCTTTGTATCGAAAACGGTATGTACTTGAAAGGAAATATTTTTTAAAAATATATGATATAACTTACATACTCTCTCTAAAATTCAGCCATTTTGAATATCTGGAGAACCGGTTTTGCAGCGTTGACGTAACTTGAAAACCAATCCAAAAGGACCTTACTGTGCATATATGAGCTGACACTCACCCGTGGAGTCACTCAATCTGCAATGAGACTCCACTGAGTGTGCTTGTGAGCTATATGACCGTCGCATTCACAATGATAGAGCAAGTCATTCTTCATGTCTCATGCAGGGTTTTTTTGAAAAACATTACATCAGCCAGGTCTGTCAGACACTCGCGACATACGCATAGTACAGCCCAAACTTAGTTTCCTGCGACCTCTAGCTTTTCCCGAATAATTCCCAGACCGTGGGCGATATTATGGAGAACGTGACGATGCAACTGATGACGACCTCGAAAGAGGACTTTTCAGACTGTTTTGAAAAGTGGAACAGATGCCGGTATAAGTGGTTGAGGTTGCAAGGAGAGTGCTCTGAAGGGGACCGGGGCAGCATTCCCTTTCTTTTTTAAATATTAAATGGATACTTCCCTGGCATACCTCGTATTCTTTATCTTCTGACCCAAGGGTCAAGATATTTTGAAGCATCCAACAGCACATGAGTATTTACACGTGTACAGCTGACAGAGAGAGAGAGAGACAGGGGGACAGAGAGAGATTAGGAGGCAGGGTTACAGAAATTCAGAAAGACTCTCTTCGTTGTATGAAACGACTGTATCTTTTATCTTTCCTTGTGCCGACGGATCCTTGATAAAGAAGCGTGTAATACACAAGTAGTTCTTGTTTATTAGTTGGCCCCACCTCTTTAAGAAAGAAATTCCTTTGGAACATTGTAAACAAAACAGAACACTTTCGTTTTTTGATGACACTCATATGTCGTTTTACCATCAAATGCTGGCTTAATCTCAGGATAACGATAGCAATTACAGTTATATATATAATATATATATATATATATATATATATATATATATATATATATATATATATATATATATATATATATATATATATATATAGTAGATTAGCCTACTATTTATTTCCAGTCTTTGGGTAGCATGCCTTGCTGGGGATGATCAATCAAAAAGTTAAACTGAACAAGGGAGTGATCAATGAATAAGTTACGTCTCTCGCTACATGTTGGGCAGTGATCACTATGAAGTTCGAATTTTCAGAAACAAAATCACACACAAACAAGATGATGCCGGACTCAAACTAAGGGACCGATTAGGCATAAAATATTATTGTAAATTGAAACTTTACTAATTTGGGGGGGAATTTACAAAAGAAAAAAAAAACGAAAAAATCCGTTTTCCTCAAGTCATAAAAGGAATAAATGTCCAAATCTTCATCCCTGAAGTCCCATTTTTGTGGCCTGTATGCCGTTCAAACAATTAGATAGTCAGCCAGAATCACTTGATTGTACAGACCTATGTTAACTATGATGAAAACAAAATTGGTTTTACAAAACAAATATTTATTTTTTTCAGTATCATCCCCTTTCTTGTCAACGTACTTGATTCATTAGTGAATATCAATCACATAGGTCGAGCATTGTATAATGAAAATTTCAGACCGAAATTCAAATTCAGCTACTTAATGTTTCGGGCTACGAACTTGTTGATACACCCCTTCATGTATATGTGTGTCTGTGAGAGAGGTGTACATCCGAAAGAATGTTGTGGAAAAGTTGACAAAATGGAAAAGGGAAAGGACTTGATACTTCTCAAATGTTAATTAAAAAGTGTTATTACTTAGGTACATTTCATCAGTACAGGGCATTCTTAGAGCTTAGAAGCTAAAGATTGTTTGAGAAAAATGATGAAAAATACAGAAATGCACGAATGGTAGTGGGTTAGAGGAAAGTGTGGCCTTTATTACTGTATAATAGAGCGGGTCTCTAGACTGGTGGATGCTGTTCCAAGTAGATAAGGTTGTTCAGTGGTAGTAAATGAGAAAGTCATGATGATGTGGTTGCTGTGGGGAGGGTTAAAGGTTTGGGGGAAATTTCGAAATTCAATGGACCTATAAAAATGAGTGTACAAGAGGAAAAAAAAAGTTTAGAACTATACCTCGGAGTATGTTTAACTAGCATCAAATATGTTGCCACTATATATATATATATATATATATATATATATATATATATATATATATATATATATATTCTATTAATCTCCTTCGGTTTTAGTATCTGTTTAAGTATATATATATATATATATATATATATATATATATATATATATATATATATATATATATATATATATATATATATATATATATATATATATATATATATATATATATTCTATTAATCTCCTTCGGTTTTAGTATCTGTTTAAGTATATATATATATATATATATATATATATATATATATATATATATATATATATATATATTAGTTTGTTTCCAGCTATCTATTTCAGTCTATCCAAATCTATATCGGTCTGTTCCTGACATTCTTAGGATTGTTTAGACAAACATGTGCTAATATTATATGTCTTAGAATGCGCCCAGGGGCGTAGCCGAGGAAGAAGTGGGGGTGATTTCAATCCCTCAAGCCCCTTAATGGAGGGGGGCGTCTAAAGGGTTTATGAATAGCAGTTCACTTACTTCATTTCTACTAACATTATACAATAACAAATCTCCCTAAATCTCGGAGGGGTCCCTCTAGAAACCAAGTCCCTCCCCCCTGCAACCCCAAATCTCCAGCTACGCCCACGCATGCACCGATCACCGAATGTTTCTTTTCCTTCTGGATTCGCACTTGAGTTTTCTAAGCAAGTAGCGAAGATAAGCGGTCAATGAAAACAAAACAGGAAAACGCACTTTATGATCGGTGGGTGTGTGCGGACGCGATGTTGGTCTAATGGTCAAGAATAGACCTGACCTTCTTAGGCGATGGGGTGGAGACGGCTCTCATCAGCAGATGATCATTATCTTGATCTTGTTTTTTTTTTAACGTAAGTTTAACTTTACATTTCTCTAGTATCAGATCCACCCAATCTGACTCAATGTGTGCAGAACTATCTATATATCTATCTATTCATGTATATTTATATATCAGTTCATATCTATCTATCTATCCATCTATCTATCTATCTGTCTTTCTGTCCACTTCTATTTATCTGCCCGTCTGTCTATATCCATCTATTTATCTATCTATCTCAATCCCTTCATACCTATCCATCTAAATTCATTCATATCAATCCATCATTCTCAGTCCTCTTTTATCTTTCTATCAATCTATCTATCTATCTATTCATATATATTTATATATCTGCCAATCTGTTCATATCTATCTATCTATCTATCTATCTGCCTTTCTGTCCACTTCTATTTATCTGCCTGTCTGTCTATATCCATCTATCTATCAATCTCAATTCATTCATACCAATCCATCTATCTCAGTCCCTTCTTATCTATCTATCTCTCTATCTATATCATCCTCTTCATATCTATCTATCTATTTATCCATGCTTTTCTCTCTCTTATATTTTACTATCTTTCTTCTAGTCGGAATTGAGTGATCTATTTGAATCACTATGTCCAAGAGGTTTTATGTGTTTTATTCCAAAGGGCAGATTCCGGTCTGTGCATGTACCATTAATTTGTATGTTTAAAACGCAGCCACGAGCGAATTATTATTTCTCATTACACTAAGCAGCCTTTTTTGTCCCTGGGTTATAATAAATGTTATTTAATGATCGATTATGTTTAAAAATGTGGTATTTTCTTATTTTAATCTAAAAGTTGTCGTCAAAGTCAATTCAATTTATTTACTTTATCAAGTCATACATCCTTGGCCCATGGCCCACTCTTCCACAAAATGTCATCGAAATTCGTTGAGAACTTTCAGAGATATTGAGTGGAAGAACAGATAAACACGTGTGAATACATAATCCAAGTTCAACTTCATTGGTTGTGGTATGAGCCAGATTGAAGCCACTTGTTGCCCCAAGAACAGCTCCCAAATGGTGACCCCCGCCCTTTATCCTGCCCTTGTTTGACTGACAAAATTTGAAAAATGAAAAAGAATCCCAAGAAATGAAGGTCATATCTGTCAAGAACACATCAAAATACATTTGTGAAATACATTATCCTAAAAAAGATATACACTATTTGACGAAACCAATTTTTCTCACATGAAACTTTTGCTTGCACAATGGCCATTTTGAATTTAAACTCCCATGTTGAACGACTTTTGATAATTTATTCCAGAAACTGCAAAAAACCCATGTTGCCCCATTTTTCTTTTGATGCCCCAAGCACGTGCCTGCTTTACTTAAAGGTCAACAGAAACAAAGAAAAAATCGCTTTATTCAAAATGGTACGCAATTAATGACCCTTCCCCACGCCTAAAATTGTGAAAATCTTATTCAATTTTTTCTCTCGTTAAATCATGATATATGTCTAAAAAAATCAATCGAAATGTTTACCTGTATAAAAAAAAAAAAAAAAATAAGACAGTAAGTATACATGACTTACATCCCTTCACAGGAATCATTTGTGACGTCACAGCAAGCCATTTCCATCTTCTTCATCATCATCATCATCATCATTAGACTTAGTCTTCACTAAAGCAAAAGATCTGTATTTGTTTGCAAAACGAATCATATAGTAAGCCTGTAATTATTAGTTTTCGTTCTTATATAGATATGATTAAAATAATTAAGCAAATGTTGATGTATCTAAATATTCCCTTTTCATTGTATAACTAGTTTATCGTATATTCCTCACATTTATTTCCGGCTGTTGGCAATTCTGGGAGTATAAATAAGGATTTATTTACACTTATCGCGTTCGGCCCGGAAAAAGAATAATCTTAAAAAATATTTGTATTTGTATAAAGAAATTTTTGTATTAAAATTTGTAAAAATACAACCGATGCATTCTCCCGAAAGTCACTTATAGATCTGATACGTGGAACCTAACCAAGAGACAGACCTACAAACTGAGAAGTATGCAACGTGCACATGAGAGAATCTGGCTCAACCTCAAATGGAGAGATCACAAGGCAGCACAGTATATAAGGAAGAAAACGGGTGTCCGTGACATCATAGAAACTATTAAAAAACTCAAATGGCAATGGGCAGGCCATGTTGCAAGAATGAAAGACAATCGATGGACATCACGTCTCACAACATGGATCCTCAGAGATCACATGGGAAACCAAGCCCGACGGAAAACAAGATGGGGAGATAAACTAAACAAATTCAGGAAATACTGGCTCCGTGACGCCCATGATAAAGAATTGTGGCAAATCCTTGGGAAGGTTTATGTCTAACAAAGGACGTTAAAAGACTGATGATGATGATGATGATGATGATGATGATGATTCTATATCGTTTTGAATTAATTGTTCCTCTTTAGTAACATGTTCTTAACAATGCTTTCACTTTTCTCGATCAGTTTCCAGACATTACAAAACAGAAATATTATGCAGGCACTTGTGTACCATTTTTTCCCGAGTGGTCCGATCAAAAAAAAATTGCAACTTATTTTTTGTGCTTTCAACCCGTAAGACCTTTCTCTCCTTGGCGAATTTGTTAGTTTCGAAAAAAAATTTGAATTTGAGTTCAAAGAAAAATTGACTGGAGGAATATTGTTTGAATCACGTTCAAAAAAGGTCGCCATATTTTGGTCAACTGTGACGTCATGCACAGGAACGATAAGTCAATTAATAATGAGTTAAGGATCAATTTTTGCAGATCAATACCGCAGAGATCAGTTGGCTATAAGATAATCAAAGATTCAAAATTAGGTTTTTTAGGTAACTAAGAAATAGAATGTAAAGTAAAAAATACACACTGAAATTTGTTTCTGTTTACCGTTTATGTTTGATCCGGCCCGGGTAAAGATAATGAGAGAAATCAAGTGAAACCGTAATCTCTCCCATATAGAGACATTAAAAAGCAGTTTTGTTAACTTGAAAAAAAAAAGGCCTTCATTCTGAACAACATGTCCAATGCACTTGGCCTGTTTCCTAATGTTGACATTCCTGTCGTGACTCGAGCCCTTCCCATTCGACTGAACTTTGACCTTTGCTTCCATGAAGGAGAGTAAGTTATGTTTTCCGCTTCAGCGATTTTCGACGTTAGTTTTCGATGTGTCACTGGGTTTATTGGTTGGGCAGTGTCGAATTAACTATGCCACAAAAGTAGCATTTGCTACGGGTCCTGCAATTTTCAAAGGATCCTATCCTAATTGCTAAGCAAGCTATCCTGATTCAGTGATTCTACACTTGCTCAATTACTCTAGTACTACAGGGTCTTCAACTTTTATGAATGACTGCGTGTATAAGGTTTGCGAATCTAGCAAATTATCACTATCATTTATAGCGGTTATTATTTTATCGCAATAATCAAAGGTAGTGTGGTATCTGTGGGATACATATACCATGCACAAATACAAAAATATTGGAAATTGAAGGCCGCTAGACAAAAGTCAAAACGGAAATAATATAGATGAACTAAATGAAGAGAGCAAGAAAGTTGGCCTACACATGAACTCCAGCAAGACGAAGATCATGTGCAGCAACCAGGTCGGAGATAAAAAAAACCCTGAGATCGAAATCGAGGACACAGAACTAGAGAAAGTAGATCACTACATCTACCTCGAACAACGAATCTCCATGAGACCCTCAAAAGGAGAAGTAATCAAGCGAAGAATCACACTAGGATGGCAAGCCTTTGGCAGAGCTAGCTCAACCTTCAAAAACAAGAAGATCCCATTAATCCTGAAAAGAAGAGTGCACAACCAATGCATCTTCCCAATAGTCATTTATGGAGCTGAAACATAGAACCTAACCAAGAGACAGATCCGCAAATTGAGAACTATGCAATTATGCTGGGCCTCATATGGGGAGACCACAAGATAGCACAGTACATCCAGGAAAAGACAAGAGTCAGAGACATCATACAATCCATTAAAAAAACTCAAATGGCAGTGGGCTGGCCATGTTGCAAGAATGGCGGACAACCGATGGACATTGTGACTCACGACATGGGTCCCCAAGATCACATACACAACCGAAGCAGGCAGAATATTAGATGGAGGGACGAGCTAGACAAATTCAGAAAGTACTGGCTCCACGACGCCCATGATAGAAAAGTGTGGCAAATTCGGGGGGAGGTCTTTGTCCAACGACGGACGCTAAAAGACTGATGCTGACTGCTGAAATATCAGACATATTTGTCATATTATATGTCTGGATGGTAAATGAAAAAAATAATTACTTTACTACACAAGTATTAAAAAAAATATGAGTTCTAATATTTATGCAAATTTTTAAAAAATTAGGGCTCCTCTATTATATATGCCACAGGTCCTGTACTGGTTCAATCTGTCACTGTAGGTAAGTTATTGTTATGGCGTATAAAAAAATAACCATGCGTCTCAATGGACACAGTTCTGTTGGGTGAGATTGAGAATAGAACTTTGATATTATCTGTATCATTAACATCGGACGATAAAGATATACCTGTCTGTCTCTCTGTCATGATCTTTCAGATAGATAGATAGATTTGAGCAAATACAGAGAGAGAGAGAGAGAGAGAGAGAGAGAGAGAGAGAGAGAGAAAGAAAGAAAGAAAGAAAGAAAGAGAGGGGGAGAGAGAGAGGGTATGTGTGTTTTGAATAGATCGAGATAGATAGATAGATATGGACAGTCTGATATATATATATATATATATATATATATACACACACACACACACACACACACATATGTATATATAAAGAGAGAGATTTGAACAGACCGAGATAAATAGATAAATACGAATAGCCTGAGATAGATAGATAGATAGATAGATAGATAGATAGATAGATAGATATGGACAGCCTGAGATAAATAAGTACATAGAAAGATATGAACAGTTGAGATGAATGAATAGATAGATATGCATGGACAGCCTCAGACAGAACTAGATATGAACAGCCTTAGAGAGATAGATATGAACAGTCTCATACAAATAGATAGATAGATAGATATGAACAACCTAAGATGTATAAGATACGAATTAATTAATTTGTCAATTAGTTAGCAAATAAAGTCTCCATATACTTATATATATATATATATATATATATATATATATATATATATATAGATAGATAGATAGATAGATAGATAGATATGAACAGCCTGATTTAGATGGATGGATTGTTATGAAGAGGCTGAATGTTCAATTTGTCTTTCTTACTTCTTCCAGATGATCAAAGATGATTAGAGGAATCTTCCTTTTCATAATATTCCACAGATTCTCTATCGAATTGAGGTCCTGTGAGTTGAATCGCCATTCAAACTCTATATCATGACCCTGAATTAGTTCCCATACATTAACGGGTATGGCACTCCCAGATCATGACATGAGGAGGATGTTCAATTGTTGTTTGTATGAACTGGTTGGGTGTGGTCCTCGTAGTCTTCGTACGTGTATACCAAATTGTTAAAAAAAAAAATTTGAATTCATCAGACCACATTATCTTTGACCAATCCCCTACGGTCCTATCCTTCGTTCTGTAACAGAATTTTTTGAATTCAACAAATAATTCTTTGTCATGAATGGTTTCTTCAAAATTCTACAAGCCTTCAGGCCATGATTCCTTTTCAAACAACGATTCGCCGTATCGGAAGAAGCAATTTTTTGATGAATTTGATGAATAAAAAAAACACCAAGAGTTTCTAAACTTATGCAAGGCACCGTAGATTGATAGATAGATAGGACTAGATCAGTCCATCACGACGTGTAAGAATGTCTGTCTGCCATAAAACCAACAAATGAATTCCTAAATCTTACTAAACCGCGTACATTGTACTTGTATGCTAGTAAAAAAGTACACAACGCAATCAACCAACCAAGCAATCTCTCTCTCTCTCTCTCTATCTATCTATCTATTGATCTATCTATCTATCTGTTGATCTATCTATCTATCTATCTATCTATCTATCTATCTATCTATCTATGTATCTCTCCCCCAACAGATATACCTTGATCAGTGCGGTTAATTTATTCCAAAATTTCCCGTACTGTTCAAAACTGCAATGTCTTTTCCAGCCTATACTTAGTTGCCTTAGCCGTACTACACGGACCAATCGATACTGTGCAATTCAATGCATTAATTAATATATATATATATATATATATATATATATATATATATATATATATATATATATATATATATATTAGTTTGTGTTTGTGTTTGTTTTTGTGTTAGAGGCATCAGAAGAGTTGAATACACAAGTCAACTAATCTAAATAGGGAAAATAAAAAAAATGAGCTTGAAGATGAACAGAACAAAACAAAAGTAATGTTCAAAAATAAAGTTCCTAAAATGGCCATGTGGATAGGGGGCAATGCTCTAGAAAAGTTTGACGAATTCATTTTGGACAGATAATGAAGAAAGACCAGGAAAGCGACATAAAACAACTCACAACGATTTGGTGTGAACTGAGATATATTAAAGCAACCCTTACCAATGAGCTTAAAGCGAAGAGTATACAAGCAATTCCAGGGATAACTCTTAGAAATAAACAAATATCAATAAAGATCGACAGAAGGACTACAGTAAAGGACATTATACAAATCAATAAATTACAAAACTAAAGAAGGGTTGGATCCTTAGTAAAAAGAGATGACTAACCGATTGCTGCTTAAGGGACAGTAAACGCAGTCGGAAAAGTCCAGATACAAGATGAAGGGATGAGATAGATTTGCTTGTTAGACATGGCATCTGTTAACATCTTCACAGTCTTCATGGAAGAAGACATGGAAGGCTTTTGTCCAGCAGAAGACTTGTCACAACTCACTGGTCCGAGCTAACGATTTCCCAGCTAACGCGTTTTCGTGTAAGAATTTAAATCGTCAACTACGACAGCTGCTGCTGATCTCAAGCTGAAAAAAGTGTATTTTTTCTAATCGTAGTCGTGACGTCGTAGATAGAAGGCGTTTTTTACCAGGCCCATCTGTTGCAAAGTCGATAGAAAGCCCGAGCTATCGCTTGGAATTATGGATGATGATGGTGATATATATATATATATATATATATATATATATATATATATATGTAGAGAGAGAGAGAGAGAGAGAGAGAGAAAACTGCCAGCATAACAGTAGCAGCAGTTAGATAAAAGGAATGATTGCGAATGTTTGAGAGATAGATTATCTTATCAATCCCTTGTTCAGTAAACGTTGATGGTTAATGAATTAGGTTTGTTGATTCACTTCGGAGAAGGAAACATGGTGTTTTGATACGCAAGTATCCTTCCTCTTATAATCTGATACATTTATGATTTTACCATCTGTTGGTTATAAATGCCTCCCTAGAAACCTCTCTCCTCTGTTCTTTTATTTTGTTTTTTGAATCAACAAGGTTTGTACCGAAAAACTAAATTTATGAAAGCGGGAAAACGATCTGGCATTGTGTCCTGAGATCAAAATCTAAAAAATATATAAATACAGAAAGAAAAGAAGGAAAGAAAGAAGGAAAGAAGGAGGGAAGGGAGGATGGAAGGAAGAAATGAAGAAAAAGTGAAAGCAATTTTGGCGCTCTTTTTTTAAAAAAAAAAAACGTTCCAACGTTTCCATTCCGTGCTACCAACTCGGGATGGGCGTTCAGGGGCAAATCGAGGATTTTGACTAAGGGTGGTTCCAAATGGGAAAACCTTTTGAACAGGGAGTGGGTGGGGTCACACCGTATGGAAAAGTCTATTTTACAAATAAATACATAGAAAGAAAAATTTCAAGCATCAATTTTTGTAAGGTTAATTTATGATTACGTTGGATTATTTGGATTTTTTATTTATAAAAAAAATTCTTTTTCTAGACATTTAAAAATAATTTACAATTGTGCTGAGCCAGGAGCAGGAGGTGGGGTCTGAAACCCGTGGACCCTTCCCCGGGATCTACACCTGGCGTTGCACTTGATGATACCGATATTTCGAAAAAAGAAATTTCTCCCGATGATACCCCCTACCCTACCACGCATGATTTTCAAATGAAAGTTAACTATAAAACAGATACATACGCAAAAAATAATCCTCATCATTTTCCACCAGTACTATGCAAGTACATTTAATAATCATAGATACATATATACATATAATCGCTTGAAAAGTTGACAGAACAACGAAACATTTGGTCAGAATGTAACGAAACGTTGTATAAAATTATATATATATATATATATATATATATATATATATATATATATATATATATATATATATATATATACATACATATATATATACATATATATGTGCGTGTGTTTGTGTGTGTATCTGAGTGTCTGTGTAAAAAAAACACTCCAGTAAATTACATAAATTACATTAATTGGAAAGAAGTGACTGAAATGACACACAACAAATTTTGAATTTGTTAATAAACTTAGTGTTTGAAGCTGCAAAGCTTCCTAGACTAATATATATATATATATATATATATATATATATATATATATATATATATATATATATATATATATATGTATGTATATATATGTATGTATGTATATATATGTATGTATGTATATATATGTATGTATATATATATATGTATGTATATATATGTATGTATGTATATATATGTATGTATGTATATATATATATATATGTACGTACATATAGATGTATGTATATATATATATATGTACGTATATATATATATATATATATATATATATATATATATATATATACATATATATATATATATATACATATATATATATATATATATATATATATATATATATATATATATATATATTGCGTTATAAACATACGTGAATATCTAGTACAATCAACATTGACCGCTTTATATTGATAGCAAAACTTTAGAGTTACTGTTATGCAAACTGGTATCATAAATCCATTGTGGGGGTAGACAAATGATCTTTAAGTCTTGAAGAACTCTTTTTTTAAAGCAATGCGTAGACCATTCAAAATATACCACACCGATGTCGTTATAAATTCGTTGTATAAATTGCTCGGACTGTTAAGAAAGATGACGATTCATGGCTTTTAACATCAAGGACGATGATAATATTATTAGAAAAAGAAACAATAAAAAACGTTGACTTCCGGCATGGAGGAGGATGAACGAATTGTATGCAATGACGTCATCCAACCGTTCCTTGATGAGATTTTGATATTGTCATCACTTCCCACGTGTCGGTAATTTCCGGCTTTTCAATGAGGTTACTTCCCGTTACTGACTTCCTACGATACCCATCATTTATTCCCAAACACACACAACTCTTGCAGCCATCGGACTCTAGCACATAATTCGATTAATAACATTTTTTTGTCATAAATATTTGCCTTCAGCCTTTAATGTATGATTGAACAAAAGAGTAAGATTGAGATGATATGCGAATGTTTGTACCCTGTCCCAAGAACTCAATGGAGAACAGATACTACACTTTGGTCAGCTTGTCTCATGACTAAAGTTTTGTTGTTACGTATTACAGTACGGTACCAGTGGTCGTTGTTATGAATCTGTGAAATATTGGGAATGAAACGAATTCTGGAGTAAGAGTATATGGAGACTTGATTGTTAATCAGTTAATTGACAAATAAAATAATTAGTATGATATACATGTTTCGGGGAGGGTTCCCATCCTAAGTAACATGCGTGTGCTTTTCAGTGGTTAATAAGTAAAGTTTCCATTGAAAACCAATTTAGCATCAGATGTTTTGCTCTGAAAGCAAGAATGGAAATAGAAAATAAAAATCTATAGGAAACCACAGTGGTGAGTCCGGACTGTTTTCTGTATGTAGAGGAATATATAATGGTTTGGTTGGATCTTGTATTGAAAGTAGAAGCAGCAGTTATGGGTATATTATTGGTTGTTTTGGTGAAGGGTGATGGGTGTTCTCGAAAACTGGTTGTCATGGTTATTGGAAATCTAGGTCATGGCCCAGTGTTCAGCTACTTGGGTATTTGGTAAGGTGATTTTGAGTCCTTGCATATTTTAAATGTTAGTATGCCAAATTGTCTACAGTTGCGTGAACGCATACAAGATGGATATCAATGGTAAGAATGAACAATAGGTTTACTGAAATGTCCATTTATACGGTGAGGGTTTGGTATGAATAGGGGTGAAGTATTGGAAATTATTTAGCTGTATTCCAGTGATGGTCTATGGGGTAGGGGCTATCCCTCGTGATAAAGTGATGTGGGGTATACTTTAGAGGGGATCCTTGTTATGTATTACCGAGTATCAATTGTGAAATGCATGTTCAGTAACCTTAATGGACATTGTAAATATTCTCATATATATATATATATATATATATATATATATATATATATCGGTTGTACTGAAAACGATATGTGTGTGTGTGTGTGTGTGTGCGTGTGTGTGTGTATACATTGTTTTCAATATATCCGCTCAAACAAAAGATGTAAAGAAACGTCCGAGTCACATGTGAAATTTCATACGTAGATATATCGTTACCCTTTTTTTAAGCAATAGCTGGATTGCTTTTGTATTCATTTCATTATTTCAGGAGGGATTGTTTACGTATGAAACAGCAACTCTGCCTTCGATCAGAGTTCCTGGGTGTTCTGCTAGAAATCCAATTATTACTTTCTGGCCTTTCTACATGGGATCCAAGAGATGCATGATCATCTCTCTCTCTCTCTCTCTCTCTGTGTGTATATATATATATATATATATATATATACACACACACACACACACACACACATATATATATATATATATATATAAATATATATATAAATATAAATATATATATACATATATATATATATATATATATATATATATATATATATATATATATATATATATATATATATATATAGTAAGAATACACAGACATATTTATGTCTGGTGAATGATTCAATCTATTTTAGATTCCTACTTAGGACATATTTTTTGGAGAGGGGTCTATTTTTCTAGGTGGTAAGATCTTCCTTTTATTCTATTTACACATGTTTTTGCTTGGTGGTTGGCTATCACTTGCTGTATGTTTTGTTTTATTCATGGGAATACATGTCTGTTGGTGGTTATAAATCAATCACCCGAAAAAGCCTAAACAGGAAAGAAACGTGTTTATGTAGTATATACTTACTCCATTATATCTCAAGCTTTACTCTACACCAACTCGATGTTTTACGTCGAATGTATCAAGCATCGTATGAAATAAACCCATCATTCATCAGATATTGCATTTTATCTTATTATATTGCATCCCTGATTTGTATTGTGTGATATATATATCTCTCTATCTCTCTCTCTCTCTCTCTCTCTCTCTCTCTCTATATATATATATATATATATATATATATATATATATATGTATATATATTTATATGTACATATTTATATACATATATTTATATATATTTATGTATATTTATATTTATATATATATTTATATTTATATACATATTTATATCTATATATATTCATATTTACATATATATTTATATATTTATATTTATATATATATAAATTTATATTTATGTATATATATTTATATTTATATATATATATTTATATATATATTTATATATATTTACGTATATATATTTATTTATATTTATATATATATTTATATATATTCATGTATATATGTATATTTTTATATATACTTATATATATTTATCCATATATATATATATATATTTGTGTATATGTATATATATATTTATATATATTTATGTATACATATATTTATATTTATTTATATGTTTATATATATTTATGTCTACATATATTCATATATTCATATATATATATATATATATATATATATATATATATATATATATATATATATATATATATATATATATAATCATCAGCCAGTAGAAGGAAACTCCAACAGGACCGTTCTCCCAACCGTCTTCCTTGGTGGATATGGCATGCACATTCCTTTGGGCTATTCACGTTCAGACTACGCTAACATAGGACTTTAACCCCCCCCTCCAGATCTCTGTTTGGAGACCCAAGCCATCACATAACTTATATTATTTGTTTTACAAAAAATAAATGAATATGTTACTTCAATGTGATCAAAAGTTTATTCAATTAAAACGGGGATATAAAACTTTTTTTCACAATCAAACCTGTGTGAAATCAAACTTTTTTCTTCTCAACAAAAAATAAGTAAATACGGGGTTTTAACCTTTTCACTAAAAATAGATAAATTTGTGATTTTTGATTTGAGTTTATCTAATCAAAATTAGGATATAACACATTTTTTACTATCAAAAGTTTATATGATTAAAGTGAAATCAGCCTTTATTTTTTACAAAATATATGAAAATTTCGCCAAATTTGCAATTTCAGCGATTCGACGTAACACACGCGCACACACACACACACACATAGAGAGAGAGACAGAGGGAGGAACAGAGCACTCTGGTGGATGGGGAATAAATATTAAATAAATATATCGCTTAGATTCAACCTCACTGACCGTCCAGTACCAGCTTCTGGATCTGAAACGAAGGTTTCAATCCTGCCTCGTGGTACTGGATGGGATTATGGATAGTCTACAGCCACACTGAAGAGTTGTAATACAACGAAACAGCTGTCTGTGGATGACTCAATAATACATATATATATCTTGCATTTTATATGTGGATTTATTATTATGTATTTGATATTTCGGTGTTTCTTATTTAGTATTGATAGGAGTTAAAATGACGTTTACGAAATCGTAATCACAAAATCCGAAACTCTGCCGAGTATGGAGAATCAATCCTCTGATGTTTCGCCTTTTGGAAGAAGAAAGAAGTTGGAATGAGCAAATCAAATGAATAAATCCTGACCAAAGCACATTCATTACGCAAAATGACACCGAACCCTTTGTATACCCCCGCCCCTAGCTGGTCTTTTTAGGGGGGGGTAGGTGCAGAGAGGCTTTGCTACCGCCAGTTGATGTAACAGTGGGTGGGGTTAAATAGTTGACAAAAGCATACCACAATGAAAAGACTGTTGAGCGACACGCGGAGATCATGGGGTTAGGAGAGACCGGGAGAAGGAGAAAGAAAGGACGGACATAAGACACGGAGTGTGAGAGGATGGACAATAGAGAGAGAGACAGACAGACAGACAGACAGAGACAGGGATGGGGGGAGAGAGGGGGGAGAGAGAGATACAGTGAGAGGGAAAGAGTAAATATAAAAAATAAAACCTGATAAAGCAAGGGAGATAAAGTGAATTTGGTATACAGAGAAAGGGAGGCGGGCTGGACAACAGAGAGAGATAGAAACAGTGAGAAAGATGAACGCGTGTAAGAGAACGTGCGAGAGTGAGAGCAAATACGAATGAAAAAGAGAGAAAGCAAACAAAAAAGTGCGAGAGAGAGAGAGGTAAAGAGATTTATTGCGAGACACAGAGAGAGGGAGAGGGAAATACAGAAACAGAAAGAGAGTGAACGCGTGAGAGAGGAAGAGACAATGAAAGAGAGAGAATGAAATGACTAAGAATATGATAAATAATCTGGCCTGATGTTCTGCAACCAGAGATGTCAAAGTTCTTTGTTAGCGTGCAATAAAGATTCTCCCGCCGGACACAACAATGAACACTTTTGTAGCAGTTTGATAGACAGGAAAAAGTTTGAAAGATGACAAAACAGTTTGATAGATAAGAAAGATTAAAGGATTTCCTCCAGAAGTGACACGTCGGGCATTCCTGTCTCCAGTGTTGAAAATGGGTTTAAAGAACTTGCTAACCGAGGCCGGCAAAATGTTAGATGGAGAGACGAGCTAGACAAGTTCAGGAAGTACTGGCTCCGTGACGCCCATGATAGAGAAGTGTGGCAAATCCTGGGAAAGGTCTACGTCCAACGACGGACGCTAAAAGACTGATGATGATGATGAAGGTTCTATCTAGGATTTATGCTCAGGGATAATAAGTGGGCGAGGGAGGGTCATCTTAGATGAACTAAGTGAACCCGTGCAGCTGGAGGTTCCGAGGTACTGTAACCCACCGTGGGTATTTAAAAAAAAGATCAATGTTGGTGTAGTTTTGAGGCATAAAAAAACAGTAAATCGATACATAGGTATACACCGTATCCCTGCATCGGTCCTTGGATATACCAAACAGGAATATTTAACTATACAAGAAGAATTATCTTCTTTGGAGACTACAGCAATCATGGTTTCAACATCAGCAGGTTTACAAGATGTCTTTTGCCGCCCAAGACGTAAATTGCACGGTCTAAAGACTAAGTTCAGAACCTAAATAATCAAATGACTTGAAATCCATCATCAAACCAAGCTTGTAGGATAATGGATTATAACTCGTATATTGTTCATGAATATTTATACTGCATCATATCATTCGCGTGTAAGGAATTGTTATCTTCTGTAAAAAAAATTCCATTTGTATCAAATCTTTACTTTAGGAATCAAATAATTTTATTCAGTATCAAATTTACTCAATTTTCGTCTTGAAAAGTACCAAATGGCAACTCAGAGTATCAAATAGTTACATGGTGGTTGAGAAGTCGATTGATACGTACCAAGCTAGATAGACTTTGATTTCAAACTTTGAACAGGTGTTGAATCACCGCTTGCAATTTGTACATGTGGCTTTGCTTTGTCGAACGACATCCATTTACACACTGTACTGTAAACACCTGCATGCGTGTATGTGCATCATCGACTGAAATGTTCGTTGTGCTCCAAACGGAGTCGTTGAAAAAGGAGTGGTATTTAGGAACGATGCTCTGAAAGGAACTACATAACTGTGGAGAGAAATACTAGTTTCATTCATGATATGAGAAATAGTGTATTTTCCTCTATTCTCAATGTGCCGTGTACTCCTATGACGCCAGGAAGGGGACGATCTGACAGCGCGCAATTGAAATGTAATTCTTCCAAAGTTCACTTAATATGATTTTCACTTTTACGAAAAAAGGCGAAAATAGGGTTCCGCGTTTGTTTCACGACGGCCGTGATAGAAGCAGCGAGCACCCTTTTCTCTTCTCTTCAACACTCTAGTCTCCTGTACCTTCCATCGCCCCAACCTCCGAGACCCAGCCCAATATATCATGGCTATTTTTGTGTCTGGAAGGCTCAAAAATTTTCTCATATAAAATAATGATCATTGCTTCTTCGTTTTATACCATTTCGGCTAACGAAAGTTTTCTTTTATAGGAATGCTCTAATTTCTGGTTGTGGGTTGACTTGTATTGTTTAAATCTAAACCCTTCTGTTACACGGCGAGGATATCATTAGCAAATTAAGCTTAGACTTTAGCGAATGAAGCTGGAACCGAGACTTCTCTCAAGTGCTGGTTGAATGAAGCCAATTTCAAAGCATTCACCTCAAGAAAGCATAAATATCATTGTTCCTCCCAGAAAATCGACAACAATGCCTTGATTTTCAATTCATTTCGTTAGTAACTAAATGGTCTTGATATCTAAATAATCTAAATTGAATAATATCACGAGTTGATAATGTTACTGATTTAGAGGGAGGAGAGAAAATTCAGAGGGCCTTTTAAAAAGAGCCATCTCTCTCAATGAAATCTGAACAACTGTAGCCACCAAAGGTGGTGGAGGGTTCTATCCCTTTTAATATGTTCGTGTGTTTGTATTGAAAATTGTTAACAGTATCCCGCTAACTCCATTCTCAAAACGTTTTTATTCAGATTTTTAAAAAAAGAAAAAAAGAAGTTTACTTGGCCTTTTGGGGCCTCATTATGAACACCTAAATTCTCCAGAATCTAGATGTTTCTAGATGTTTTTGCCTCTATTTTAGATGTTTTCTTGTGTGAATAATATGTAGATTCTCTAGGCATCTAGATGTTTTTGGATTTTTTTTACCCTGCTTCAAATGTTTTCCAGTGAGAAACGCAAGTAATGTCATGAATAGAATTTATTCTAACTACATTTAATCTTCAATGCAATCTTTATAGATGACTTCAAATTTTGACGACACGGTAGTTCAATTATTGTCCGTGATGGCGAGTCTACATGAAGATTAAACGATTAATTCAAACATAAGACAGTGAGTTCTCACCAACGGAACCTGGATCATCTTTGATATAATTCGAAGAATTTTGCTAACATAGACTACTCAGAAAAATTGAAGATATTATTAGGTTGTTACAGATGAATGTGGTTTTCTTTATAGTAAGATGAAGGATGATATAAATGATCAAAAAACGGTAAATATTCAAGAAAAACACATTTGAATCAGTAACCATTCCCCAACGATTCTTTGATTATAATATATACCATCTCAATAAAATTCTTAAGGTTTAGAGGTCACATATCCAATAAAAGAACGAATTATGGCTTCCATGTTGCTCAATCTTTTATAACGAACATAAAGTAGAAAATGGTTGAAAATATGATAATTTATGGGAGAAATATCAGGAGAATATGGAGGATGCTGCAAGACTACACATCCTAATTGTCTAAGGTTAGACAAAGTCAGACCCAGAAAGTGCTCAAACCGTTACACGCGAGTCGTTTGTCATTACTGTCGATATCATCAGAGACAGGTTTATGCCTTCCTTTGGGTTAATCACTGGTATCTATATTTCTAGACCAAAACATATTGAACCAACGCTCAATAGTTAATACTGTAAAAGTGTTGACGTCATCTGTAGCTTGGGTAACATTCTGTCCTAATTTGAAAACGTATTTGAAGAATAGACTAACTTCTTGGGATGACATCATTGGTATTTAGGACTTAAACCCATCACCAATAACGAAATATGTCTTAATTTGCCTTGAATTTCCAAAAGAAAATATAATTACACTAGTAAATCTTTCATATTTATCATTATTCTACGTGGTGAAGGAAAAAAACGACTTCTCATGTGTAACTACATAATAGAAAAAAATCGGCCATATTAATATCCTAGAATAGTTGAAAATTGTGGACATTTATATTCTTACGTAAACGCACTAATTCTGCAAAAAAAATCTTTTAAAAAATGATTACGAAGAGTATGACTCAAAGACAATAACTCCTAAATGTCCTGTGATTATTCCGATGGATCCAGACATCTTTAATGCCCAGCTGCTTCTCTGTGTAAATCACTGGCAGTAATTAATAAACAAAAAAAAGGAGGGTTTTCTTCTTTATTCATTTTCTTTTTAATGAAAACAATTGAGGTTTTATCACCCACACGTGCCTGTCTGAGTCAGATCGTACGGGTTTGGGTATAAAAATCGATGAATATTTTAGTGAGTCCCCAGCCAATTTATTATTCTCTGGAGAGTAGTTGTGTCACAATGTAACTATTCTTTGATGAACAACTTACCAATGCTTGATTAAACTATAAAGCATTTAAAGAGATCTAACCTCACTCAACGCCATACTGAAATTAAAACTGAATGAAAATCAGTTAATATACAGCTATGTAAGGAAAGGTAACCGCGTTTTGATTTCTATACTTTAGACACTCGTTTACCTTTTCGTGATAAACGAAAAATATCCTTCAGCCAAAAACAAATTCCTAGATCCACTCTGAAATTTGATAAATTCTCTCCCAGTCCATGACTCACTATCCCACAAAATTTCATTGGAATTTTGGAGATATAGTGTGGATAAACAGAAGTATTTGAGTGAATACTGGTAAATATGTGGGAAAAAATAGAAAATATCTCCATGGATCCGCCCCAAATCCAAGTAATTCTCCCGTTAGCCTATGGCCCAACCTTCCACAAACTGTCACTGGAATCCATTCTGAACTTCTGGAGATATTGTGCAAACAGCTAGACAAATATGAGTGAATGCATATACCTCTTCCAACTTCATTGGCGGAGGTAAATAAAAAAAATGAAGACAGCTATATCAGTGGTTCAATCTATACAGTTGGGCCAATGAAATTTTTTTAAGATAATCCAAAAGCTGAGAGGTGTCTATTTTACTGTCTTGTCTGAACTCACTATATTTTCTCGTATATTTGTTTCATACAGAGTGTTGAACATGCATTTATAGCCTTGTGTAAATACTATACTATCTTGAATAGCAGTTATTACCCTGTATATTTGTTACATTGCCTCCTGCACTTATGATATCATCTTGTGTGTACATCTATTACATCATATCGTGTATGCATTTATTATGATGCCATTTGTACGCATTTATTATGCATTATATGTATTTTTCCCTTTTCAAGTTTATTCTGTTTTTTCTCTATTAATAAACCAGTTTTCAATATGATAAGTGGGAGTAAAATAGTTTATTCTGTCCTTAAAATTTTACGCACGGATAAAGGACTGCAGAGAACTATCCTAATATTCTCTAGCGCTTTTTTTTTTGGTCAAAATGGCACCCTTTTCATCATGCTCTAAAGAGTTATTTGGCGACGCTCATGACTTCGTCAGTCTACCAATATGAATCACATTGAACACGTATCGGCCATTTTGAATCACGAAATTACTAACTCTAGTTGGCCTTGTGGTATTGTATATATTTATTTTAACCCCCACCCCAGATCCATTGAGTATACATGCCATATTTGGTTAGGCAAATCAAACTTTTAGTACCATTCAGAAAGTAATGTAGATCAGATAATTATCATGGGGTGACAGCGAACGCAGATCCCCTCATCTTTTGCGAAAGGGAAACCATACGTCAATTTTGCACGTATATACAACCTGTTCAGGGCCTGTATCAACTGTTTTAGGCACTGGGTGAAGTCAAAAGTTAAAAACATGATTCGACCGAAAATCAACTGTTGTAAAATGATATGATACATGTTAGGAAAACATCCTGCAAAATATTTGCCTCGTGTTTTCGATGCACCTTGGCAGGATATTCCATTAAAGAAGATACCAGATCTGATAAATTCAATGTGTAGTTAAAGTAGAAATTTTAAAATATCCGAATGGCGAAGTGACCAAATTTGAATTTGTATGATAAAAAAATCTTGAATTGTTTACATCGTTGAATAAAATCCTTTGTTTGAAAATAAAAGTGTCTAAATACTTTTGTTTTGACTCTCTACATCCGTGATCTTCAAACTTTAACTATACGAAGAACCCTTTTCAATTACTAAATTTTTTAGGGAACCCCATTCTTTCTCATCAATATATATATGTGTGTGCGTGAGAGAGAGAGTGTGTGACTATTGGATTTATTGAATTATCCGAATGTATATAAACACGTAATAGTAAAAGTCGCGAAGGAATAGTTTATGCGATGAAGAATTAGTAAGTATAATGCAGAAATTTCACTTTGTTTCTTGAGACCCCTGGGAAGGTTGTGCGGACCGTGGAGTTTGGATACCACTGCTCCATATCCATCACCTATTTGTAAAATATCCAGCCATTTTGATTATCTTGAGAACTGGTCGAGAAACCTTGATATAATTTGGCGACCAATAAGAGAGGACCTTACTGCGCATGTTTAAGCAGAAAATCTGGGTCACTCAGTTGCCAGTGAGACGCCGCTGAGTGATCTTGTGTACAGTGTGATTGTTGCATTCAAAACGAGCGTGCAAGTCATTCTTCATATCTCATGCAGGTTTTCTTCTCTTGCAAAATACTGCATCTTCCAGGTCGGTTGCCCCCTCCCCTGCGATTCCAAGCTTTTCGGTGGCTTAAAAGTAGGAGATCCCACACCGTGGTCGAGATTAAAGAGAACGAGTCGAATCAGCTGAAGTGATCAGATCCCGAAAGACGACTTCGTAAATTGTTTTGAAAAGTGGAAGCGAAGCGCTGGTACGAGTGTGTGAGGTCCCAATGGTGTACTTTAAAATGGACTTTGGCGCCGATCTCGTAGGTAGGCTTTTTTTTTTTTTTAGTTTATGTCAAATAGCTGGATACTCTCCGGGCAGACCTCGCGCGCACACGTGCCGGTACGTGCGCGTGCATGCGCATGTGTGTTCAGCGGAGAGTAAAAACAGCTTGAAACCGAATTTACCAATATTTAATAAAGGTTACGAAGTGAATTAGAATAAACCTGTTTTGCCTCCAAATATTTTCCCACAATAATTCAACAAAGTGAAGAATAAAAAAGAAAAGAAAGAAAGAGACTACAAACGAGAAGCGGAGCCAATCAGAGAATCTCGCGCCTCGTTGTGATTTGTCCGAAGTACAGGCAGAAAAGTCGAAAAGTAAACAGGATTATATATTTACCCGAGAATCTTTTTAATATATGGATGTTCGGGCGTAACATTTGTCGTACGTTTGTATATATTCAGTGGCTATTCTGAATAGATGACCCGAATACATAGATGATGATATTGGGGGGGGTTCATGTTTTTTTTTTAATTTGGGAAAAAAAATAGAACAGAGTCCGTTCCAAAGGTGCATGTTTAGAAAGGCCTGGACTTTATGTTGTGTAGTAGCCTAAAATGATTGTCATGTAAGAAACATTTTCGTCCAGCTTCGAAGTATTTCGGTTACTTCTCTCCAGTGTTGCCAATTTAAATATCATATAGCTAAATTTATACTAAATAAATTGCCAATTTAGATATTTCGTATCTAAATTCAGATAATTCAGTGTTGCCTATATAGGTCTTTTTTCTAAATTTACATAATCCAGTGTTGCCAATTTGGATAATTCATATCTAAATCTATGTCTAGAATTTCAAATAAAAGATAAAAATCGGTGGGGTTTTTTTTTTTTTTTTGAGATTCATTTTTATTAGAGTTATTAGAGCTCTCGAAAACCGCTGGTCTGAAAAACTTCGAACTCGACACTGCATTGCTTTGTGTGTTGACAAATATATCTGGCAACTTCGTATAATACGATGGTTAACAAGATTTTCCAATTTTTAAAGATTCAATCACTCACAATACCATTTTTTCTTAGAGTAAAGAACAACAAGCCTGAATGTGTCAGGGTCAAACTCCACTCTAAACGAAATTATTGCGGCCACTGTGCCGAATTTAAAAAATAATTTTTCCCCCTACTTATTGGAGGGAGTGCGTGTGTGTGTGCTAGGTTTGCAGTTCCTACTATGTACGGTTTGGGTTGAGAAGAGTTGAGAAGGGAGAAAAAAAAAGAAAAAGTGAAGAGAAAAAAAGAGAGAGAGAGTAAACGCGAGTTGACACGACATGACGTCACAGAATCACTCTGTCATTCCCCCCTCACTCTCTTTTCCATGTTTGTCTATTTGCGATAATGAAGTCAACTCTCTAAGAGTTTGACAACGTGTGCAGATAAAAACATTTAGAACCAAAACTCTACTCCCACATCTATCCTGACTGAAGATATCTACAGCAACCTTTTGTATTGTCATCATTCATCATAATCAGTCTTTCATCGTCCGTCGTTGGACATAGACCTTTCCCAGGAATTGCCACACCTCTTTATCGAGGGCGTCGCAGAGCCAATATTTTCTGAATCTGCCCAGTTCGCCTAGCCATCTCGTATTCTGCCGGCCTCAGTTCCGTACTTGATTTCCAGAGATCCATCTTGTGAGTCTTGATATCCATCGATTGTGAGCCATTCTTGCATGACCAGCCCGTCGCAATTTGAGTTTCCTAATGGTTTTTTAATGATGTCTCGCACGCCTGTTTTCTCCCCAATATACTGTGTTGTCTTACAGTCTCTCCATGTACTGATTCACTCATGTGCTCGTTACATGGTTCTCAGTTTGTGGGTCAGTCTCTTGGTCAGGTTCCATGTTTCAGCTCCGTATGTGACGATCGGGAAGATGCATTGGTTCTTTAAAGGACAAATAGGAGTTTCTTGTTCTTGAAAGTTGAGCTTGCTCTACCGAAAGCTTGCTCTCCTAGAGTAATTCGTCGCTTGTTTTCTTCCTCTTTTAAGGATTTCATCGAGAATCAATGTCACAGGCAGATGTAGTGGTCTACTTTCTCCAGATTTGCGTTTTCGAATTTGATCGTTGTGCATTCCTTTCCGATATGTTTGTGTATATATAATAGATAAATAAAGATATTAAACTATTTTTCTGAAAATGGAAATTCATTCTTTAATCAGAATGAAATAAGCCCTTGCGTACTTGTTACGTAAATTTCCGTAGGTATGTTAAGTTGTCAGTTTGGCTCAGTCGAGAGAGAGAGAGAGAGAGAGAGAGAGAGAGAGAGAGAGAGAGAGAGAGAGAGAGAACCGCCTGCTGATCAATAGATCGCGGTATTAAATCACCGTAAGGAAATGTTCATTTTATATATCGGTTCGAATTAATAAGACGAGACCGTCAGAAGAGTTCACTCCCCTTAAGTAAGTGAGAATCATTATTATCATCATTGTTGTTGCTGTAGAAGAAGAAGAAGAAGAAGAAGAAGAAGAAGAAGAAGAAGAAGAAGAAGAAGAAGAAGAAGAAGAAGAAGTTCAAGTTCAAGTTCTCGTCAGATCACCGAAGTTAAGCGACGTCGACCCTAGTCATTACCAAAATGGGTGACCGACTAGGAATACCAGGTGCTGTATGATATGGGGAATGTTGTTTGGATAATTCGTGGCGCATTATCAACCATTTATCTGTCATCAGCTCGTCCAAAAAGTGTGGCTGGTTCCACACCGGCCCACCCCACTATAAAGAAATCATCTGTGTGGGTAGTCTGGCAATCCAGTTTCAATTAAACTGAACCGTTTGTTGGGCCCTTGTACGTCGAAAATCAACGGGTAAGTCCACTACTCAAAACTATCAACTAAGTTTTCTTCAGTTCTTAATTGATTCTAACTGGTTGGCTATGTATGTACGTATGTATGTATGTATCATGTTTGCAGACCGCACCAATGGAACTAAAGGACAGGAATTTCTAACATTTACTCCTCATTATGCCTTTAAATGGGCTTTTTACAATGAAGGTTTATGCTAAAATGGTCTCTCAGTTTGCGTCCGACAGCGTTCTCGCTTGTTTATTTGTTGTTTTTTTTTTTAAATTTTTATCGGATTTATTGATCCAACAAAAGGCAACTTATGCATTTATCAACTCTTTTTCCAATTTTTTAATTGATCATCCCCAAAACGATATGCCACCAAAAGAAGTTGTTCTCACGTTGCCTTTTTTTTTTTTTTGTTTTTTTGTTTAAATATTTTTGTTTGTTTATTTTTTATGAGTCGAGATAAGCTGGTGCACATCAAGTCCAGAAAAAAGATTAAGTAATTCCATATCGAATCATCCGATTTCAGGAACTTTCCTCGAGTTCTTCCAGATTCCGCTGAGAGAAAAAAAATCGTAAGTGCTCCTATACCAAACTTGGGGAGAAATCCAAAATATTAGATTTGTATCACTAAAAGTTTTGAAATCAAAATTCATTGAATAGTTAACTGTCCACATGCTTAAATGAGAAAATGACTATAGTCAATTTTGAGGACTTCTGGATATGGAGCACAATTCAATCAATCATTCTGAGCCTCCTATAACAGTAATAAATCAGGTTACAGCATACCTGTGACCTTATATGTTATATATGACAGGAAAGAAAACTACGAGTACTCAATCTTGCATATCATTTGAGTGGGAAGCTATCAAAGTGGGCATCATCTTTTTACGTTTGGGATTTTTGGCTGTTTCCAGAGCTTGGAAGGAAAAGTACATAAGAATAGAGTTTCTAATCGCTGAGAAAAGGAAAATGCAACAATTTGTTTTTCTTTCTTTTTCTGGCTTCCATACTTCAAAATTATGGACGTAAACTTTTTGAGAGGACCAACCAAGAGCCCCATCAGCCCAGAATTCTTCGCCCCCTAACCCAACAGTTGAACTTTCTTTTCTCCCTTTACTCGACTCTCTGCGTATTCTCTCTTGATTCTACTAACCCCAGGGCAAATTGACGGAGGCGTGCAAAGGGATTCGCCATTTCCTAGCCCCAGGGATCACTAACGAACAGGGCATAAATCAACATTTGGACAGCAGCCTCCATAATTGCCCTACTTCTGAGAAATAGCGGCTAAACTACCTGACTTTTTTCCTACTGGGTGGTTTTACCGGTTATGACAATCATTCCCAAAGTGTGTACCGCGGTTCCCGGGGGCACCTCAGTTAGCTCCCAGGGGCGCCGTGGGATATTCGAAATTTTTTATTGTTCAAGTGATCATAATTAAATGCACTGATCGGAAGCGACATCTAACTCGTACACCGCGGATCTAGTATTGAAGTTCATCGCTTCAACACTAGATATTCGGTCGATGAACTATGTTTGCATTCTGAATTATTCTAGAACTGTTGTGAACATTCTCGATACAGTCATCATTGTCAGCAGCAGCCTATAAGCGTACGTCGTTGGACATAAACCTCCCCGAAGATTCGCTAGACTTCTCTATCATGCGTCGCAGAGCCAATACTTCCTTGAAATGTTTAGTTCGCCTTGACATCTAATATTCCACTGACCTCGGTTTCGCATGTGATCTCTGGGGACCCATGTTGTGCGTCGTGATATCCATCGGTTGTCTGCCATTCTTGCAACATGACTAACCCATTGGCATTTGAGTTTTCTAATAGATTCTATTACATCTCAGACTCCTATTTTCTTTCAAATATATTCAGCTGGCTTGCCACCCCAGGGTGATTCAGAGAATCTCATAGAGATTCGATGTCCTTGGTAGATATAGTGTTCTACTCTTTTCATATCTGCGTTTTCGATTTTGATCGTTATGTTTTAGTCTTCAACATGTTGTACATGACATTTGCTTGACTGAAGTTCATGTGGCGATCAACTTTATTGCTCTCTTCATTCAATCTGTCTAGCATTCTCTGAAGGAAATGAATGTTCACAGCAAAAAAGACGTCAGCAAATCTGTGGTTGCTCAGGTATCCGCCGTCTATTCTGATTCCTTTATTTTCCCAGTCTAGATTTTAAAAGATCATCCTAAATTAGGCTGTGAAGAGTTTGTGTGAGTTAATATCACCTTGTCTTATTTCTTTCTTGAGCTGAAAAGGTCCATAGCCTTTATGTAGCCTGATTAAAGTACTTTTATGACAGTATATGTGTTGCAATACTCTTACTCAATGACCTTAGGGATTCTCACAGTGTTGAAGGCCTCTCTGAAGTCGACGATAGTGAGTCATTCATTGCATATAAGATTCTCCGCAGCCTCATTGGAAATTCAATATTAGATTGATTTAAGTTAAGCTTAGGAAATGTCTCCTTGGATGCTAGCCATAGAGCGCTGAAGTTGTTACATTTTCAAACTATTACAAATTTAATGTTTTCTCCTCACTGGGTGCTCCATAACTGTGCCAGACCAAGTTAAACAAATAAAATGTACGTATATAAATATACACAGCAATTGCACACATATATCAGTTATTGTATACACAAAAAATCCACTCCAAACATACCTTGCATTGATCGATAAGACTCCTATCAAGGTTGACTTTAGGAGAAGCAGCTTTTTTTGCTGCCACTACCTGAACAGGTATAATTGTTGTAGGAGAATGGTTTGCAAAAGTGCCCACTCTTTAACTCTGTTCTATCATGGGCGTCGTGGAGCCAATACTTTCTGTCTGTCACACCATTTAATATTTTGCCGACTACAGTTTCGTATATGACCTCCGGAGATCCATGTGGTGAGTCCATCGGTTTTCTGAAATTCATGCAATATGACCAACGCATTGCCATTGAAGTTTTCTAATGGATCCTATGATATCATCAACTCTTGTTTTTCTCTAATATACTGAGATGGATTCATGAATACATTGCATGGTTCTCAGCTTGAGGGTGAATCATGCTCAACATTGCATGGAAATATCACAAAACCGTCTAATATACCAGAGAGAAAATAAATGTCATAGATATTCTAAAGGTCATCAGAAAACGTGAATGGAAATGGGCTGGTCAGGTTGCAAGAATATCAGACAACTGTTGGACATTGCTACTTGCAACAATGGATCCATCGATCCAATGAAGAAATTGTGAGGTTCTAGGAAAATTTGAGACGCTCAAAAGCGGGAAAAAAACCGGCAGACCATGAGGAAGGCCTCCGACCAACAATGGACTTAAAAAGCTGCTGTTGTTGTTGATGGTGTCGATGATGATGATGATGATGATGGTGGTGATGATGATGATGATGATGATGATGATGATGATGATGATGATAGCAAAACAACCCATGCCTTGTATCGTCTGCAACGCTTCATTGGTCCAACACTGAAATTGCCGAGTGAACGAAGAAGATAAGTGCTAACTTCCCGCCGAAGAGCCAATATCACTGGATAAGAAGTGAACAGCAAAGCGAAATGATAGATCAAATCCGATATTCTGGTCAGTAGCAGACAACAACGCGGTCAACAGGTACCAGGGATAAGTCTAGTCCTGGCGTTCATGGTGCATAAACACAGATCGAACAAGCCAACGTTCTACATCGCTTCTTTGGTTGGATTCATAAAATATTGCTGTAGAAGTCTCCATAGTGACCGGTGCAGTTTCAATTCCTTCCCTTCTTTTTTCTGTCGTTCTTTTCCATTTCCTTCTCTGTCTAATTCTCTTTCCCGTTTTTCTCTCTTTCTTTTTTTCCTCTCAGCTCTTCTCATTCTCTTTTCGAGTATTTTTCTTTTCTTTCTATCTCTAGATTCATCTCCAGTTTTCCTCTCTTTCTTTACTTTTCTCTCTGATTCTTTTTTTCCGATTTTTCAAAAATTTCTTCCCTCCTTTCTTTCTTTCTTTCTTTTCCCTAATTCCCTCTGCTGTTTCTTTTCTTTCTTTGTTTTTTTCCTTCTCTTTCTAATTCTCTATTTTTGTTTTTTCCTTTCACTATCTCTTTTTTGTCTTTCAATTTTGTTTTCTTCGATTTCTTTCTCTTTCTATTCTCTCTATATTCCCTTTTTCTTCTTTCTCTCTTTATCTCCAGTCTTTTTCTCTTTCTTTAGTTCTTTTTTTCATATTTACTTTTATTCTCTTCGTCATTACTTTTCAATTTTTTCTTCTTCTATTTTTCTCTTCCTTCCTTTTCACTTTCTCTTTTTCTTCTTCTCTGCTCATATGTTAAGCTCCCCGCTTTGCTCTTCTTTTCTCTTTCCTTCTTCACCTTATCCCTACCCTCTATCTTTCTTCCATCTTTCTTTCTCTCTCAATCTTTCTTTCATTTTCAACCTTGCTATCTTTCTTCCTTTCTTTCTTCCTTTCTTTCTTTATTATTCCACCATTTCTCCTTCCTTACAGATCTTATAGCATTGATTACAATCAACTCTTCTCTTGTCGATATGACCACTGGTCATAATATAGTCTCTGCAATCATTCATCTTTGCATGTCAGGCGTAATTATTTATATTGAATTGGCCAGTGGCGCCCACTATAGAACAACAGTGAACGAACAATTCTTGCAATTCACTAGTGCAGCGAGTTCGACCCCCACCGGACGCCCCAGTGAAATGGCCTTGTGCCAGACTTCAGTAAACTTAATAAATGACTGAACTGATTTCGCAAGATAGATAATGATACTTTAAACCTTAGGTTTACTTGGCATAAAGCCAATAGGTGGAAAGTGGATAGGAAGATTATGCCCCAACAATCTTCCTAGTTGGCAGGGTTTGTCAGCGTGCCTAAAATGAATAGCATTTAGAATATTGAATTTTACCTTGGCTTGAACAGATCTTTGGTATCAGTGGGATGTACGAAACTATCCTAACCAGGTGGGAGACCCCTGATTAACCCGGAAATTAAATAAAGAACTAGGTCACAAATGCGGTGCGTTCATTGAGGCTCGAACTCACGACAGGAGTAATAGCCGGAGAGACGCTGCTCTACGATGAATAGATATGGCAAGGTGATTATTGGAAAGGTATTTGTTCTACGAGAACACTTTTCTCGGGCAATCTCAGTTATGCTTGCTTTACATCTGTATTTTCCAGGATGTCCTTCATTTAGTTCTCGAAATCTTTACCTCATCCGGAAGGAATTTTCAACAAAAAAAAATGTCTGGAATTTGAAGGTATGTCTGCACGAGGTCAACAAATAAACAGCTCAAGGATTAGCATGTAGTGTCATATACTGCCTTTTCTTGTTCTTCAACTACACATATTCATTGTTCTTGTTACGAATATAGTCATGAATAAAATGTGAAAAGTATACCATTTTCATCCCCGGCTTTTAGTGCACTGTAGCATTTTTCTTGCTCTTCTATTAAGGCATTTCAGCAATTTTCAACCGTTATTTAGCCACTTTCGCTACATTATTCACGCGTGTTGACAATTATGACGATGACTGGGAACGTCCTCTTTTTAGTGTTCGTACACGGCAAGCCCTTTCCCCATCGCTCGCGAAACTGAGCGCGAAAAATACTGTACTACATCGAGTGCTCTCTCAGGTATTTTTTTTTTACTAGGCGTAGTTATGAACAAGGCCCCAATTCTAGAGCACTCGGTGAAGATCAACCTTACTTTCGGTGGCTTGCGACAAAATCACATGATCTTCCAGTTGTTTCCAAGCCACACTTGAGCTGTGGCCACATATACACATAGAAAATTGATAGACGTCTAGAGTAATAAAGTTGAAATTCCATGGCAGATTTAGTTTTGTGCTTGACCACACTCACATACATTGGCCTTGGAATTTTGTGACGCATTCCATTTATAGAAAATAAAAGAAATAGAAAGTAATGTGTTCCTAAAAGAACCTTTCATAGGACAAAATGGCGTAAAGCAAAGAATCAATTACTAGTAATTTATGTAGTAGTTGTTTTGAGTGTTACCAGCCCCCAAAATTGAGATGATGGTACTTTAGGCTGAGTCGTCGGAAGTTGGAATTGTGGGATGTACATGAAATCGGGGTGTTGGGAGAAAGAGGACGAGAATATGCTCCAAAACAAACGCTTTTTTTGCTTTTTGCTTCTTTTTTTTTTTTTTTTGTTCGTCAAAGTGGAAATTTCAAGTAAATTCAAAAAGCAAAGGATACATGTAAAAAAATTCATATAATATAACTTTAAGCTATGATTGTTTCCATGCCTGGCGGACGTTTTTCTTGCATTACAATTCCTGCCACGTTGGCTTTGAAATCTCGTAGCACACTCTCTTCATAGAGAACAAGAGGCTGACTTTCTCTCATGAATCACTACAAGAACGTTAGAACGAGATTCTGTAACTGATTCCAGTGTTAGTATTCTCTAAATTTAGATTAATCAGGCACCTGGTGAAATGAATAAAATGATGGTAAAAGGATTGTGCTGCACTAATCTTCGAAATGGAAATAGCCGAATCTTAAATTCAGGGTTCGAAACTCCGGGATTTCAACAAGGTTCAAACACTATCCTCTAGGACAAAACTCACCAGGACAATCCCATAGGACAGAATCCCCTGAGAAAATCTACAGAATTTTTCAAACACATTCTTTTATCATTATTTGGAGTTTATGAACAATTTTCTGAGATGTAAAATATCACATTCATTATGTAATATAAGACTACAATGAGGGAGATGTTATAAGTATTATGCTATGGCATATATTAACACTTATAACGCTAACATCGTCCGTTCGGATGGTGTAATGGTTAGTGCGTTTGCCTCACACGCAGGAGGTCCCGGTACGAGTGACGCATATAGAAAACTCCTCATACGATAAAATTCGCCAATTCATGAGTAAATTAAGTGGACAGCGTGGACTATCTAGTCTAGGCAACCAGTCTAGGAAGAGGACAGCACTAATCATTCCAGAACCTTAGGGCATCTTTCCGACAGCTCCTCAGCCAGACGAATCACTTCCTGCTTTCTTCGGCGAGGCCGAGAGAGGGTTTTGACGACTGGGCATCTCCACACGCTTCTCAAAGGCATGTGGCCTGGGGGAAACTCCAGCATCGTTCCATTGTCTGTAAAGACAGAACGGAGACAGGCCATTCATTCATTTCTTTTCATTACATTAACATTATAAATTCATAGCTCGCTGTTTTACAACAGAAGAAAATGATTAGCACAATCACAAAAATGAGCATGGTTATATCATATTTCTTTTTCTGACTTTACGAAAGATTCGTTGCAGTGGTACTATTCTTTAATTTTGGGATGTCGCTAAAAATGTCACGCTGAAAGAGGAAAGATATGAGGCCAGGTAAATACTTTTCATTGAGAAAGAAAAATCAGGAAAGTAAAAAATCTGTCAAGAAAGAACAATGTGCTTTGTGTGACGTAATATTTCAGATAGAGGGTCGTCGGACTGGCGATCATGACAGACGAGATTTATGCACTCACAAGTATCTGTTACATCCTGTCATGACAATGTTATTTACTGAGGTAATACCTAGTAAGGTACAAGGCCACGGTAGTAGGACATTCAGTGAGGGTCGAAGATATTGGTCAACTAGTGGGAAGAATGGGAGAAAATGCCAACACAGCCACGCCCACTCTACGGTAGACTCCTAAAAAACACGTGCTGACCTGATCTCTCTCTCTCTCTCTCTCTCTCTCTCTCTCTCTCTCTCTCTCTCTCTCTCTGGCTACAGACTGATTTCTCTTACCTCGAACAGTTTCTAACTCGGCAAAGGTTTATCTTCGCCGTCGCTGCAACCCTTTCTGCTACCAAAAAACACTAGAATTATACTTTGACCCCTCCCATCAATATCCATTTTCATTCGGATGGTACGCCTGAAGAAGGTCGTAGAATGGATCGTCCAATTCGCTGCGTTAACAACGCGAACAACAAGGAGTTGAAACGTCCGAAAAACTCTTATAATATTTTTTCATATTTTAAGACAATAGTCCGGGATATGGAAAATCAAAACCCTGTCATTTCCCCTGTCACCTCCCCTGTCACATAGCTATATTACAGGAGTGCTCCGTCCATAAGACAAAATTTCGCAATTATGTTGGACTTAAAATGTCTCAGAACGCGCTCCAAACTTAAAATATCACCAAAGGCACAAATTTCAAGTCTCGCATGAAACCATTCCATTGGCCATGGCTGAATATGAACTGATGTTCATTCAGTTTTTTTATAGAGTATGGCGATGGCAAAGATATGCGATCTTTGAGTGCTTCCTGGCTATGGCTCCGTGGCGAAGTTCCCTTCTTCTGGAAATTCTTATAAAATACCAGGGATGCAAGATGAGCACTATTCACTACTAATACCATTCACGTGAGAAAGATAATTTATTTATAAGTCATGGGGTTGAGCCATGTATTTTCGTATCTTGTCTCAGCAGCTTTGATCGGCAACCCTGAAGGGTCGGGCAGCGACGGTGTCATACCCTACCTGTCGAGGGTTGTCCTAGACAACATTCGTCTAAACCGGTCACCTTAACAACTGGGGCTAGCATTATCGACTTGGGGCGTCCGCTTGGGGACAGGCGTCGGCTTGGATTACTCGACCGGGGTCGGCCAATTACGTCGATGTCTCCGTGAAGGGCTTTTCGGTCGCCCAGTTGTCGGACGCCTTCAACTAAAAAAAACCTGACTTCAGCTTTATGGATGGAGAGAAGAAACGAGGGAAGAGGATAAAAAAGGGACTCATCTACCTAAATTTCGGATTATTTACGTGACCCCCATGTGCCTGGTTCATCAAATAGGTGGTTTCATATTCTTTTTTTCTTCATGATATTCAACACCTTTTAGTCTGTTCATGTCCAAGACGACATCTATATTAGAATAAGTATTTGCAGTATTACACTAATATATATATTTATGTATTTACATACGCACACACACATATATGCGTATGTGTATGTAAATATTTGAATAATGCTCACGATTATATTCGTCATAACTATGCGCGCACACACACACATACACACACGAGTAGTGTTGTCCCTAAAAAGGAGAGCAGTCCCTCCCAGAGAGCTAGTTGTTCGTATTGCTTTACTTTTGCATCCTAAACTCCAATGACTGAGGTCCCGAATTACAAGCAGTAACTTAGTTTTAGTTTATTTAAAATCAATTTAAGGCGTTACAATAAAAATGAATTCTAAAATGAGCCGCAAACAGTGATTATTCATTTATCTTAATTCAATTCAAGGCAAAATATACTATTGGAAAATGTGCAACAACCATCATCATCATCAGCCTTTTAACCTCTGTCGTTGGACATAGACCTTTCCCAGGATTCACCAGACCTCTCAATCATGGTCGTCGTGGTACCAATATCTCCAGAGCCTGTCTAAGTCAAGTCATCTTATTTTCTACCGGCCACAATTTCGCATATGATTTCGTAGGATCCACGCTGTAAGTCCTGATGTCCGGCGCTTGTCTAACGTTTTTGCAATGTGACCAGCCCATTGCCATTTGAGTTTAACTGATCGATTATCTCAGACTTTTTTTTCTCAATTATACTATAGAGTTGGGTACAAGGGCATGAGTAGGTAATTCAGGACCATACACTTAGGTGTATTAGATGCCTCCAAAAGCAATATTACCAGCCCTGTAGGAAACACTGGACCCCTTTTTAGGGACTACACAACTTGTAGCAGCAATTGTTTTAGTGGCTGCACACACCCTCTTCCACTCTATCCTAAACTCCAGTTCCTTCCGATTTCGGGGGTAACCGCTTGTAAATGAATGGATAGATAAGAAAAAAAAACTCAATAGGAACAGTCACGTGACCAATATCTTTTGGCAGCATACTGTGTTCAGGATGATTCATTGGAAAATTGGAATCAATGATGATCAATAAATACATTATTCCTCTCGCCTTTTGCTGGACAGTGATCGCTTGACAAAACGAGCATGGGTGCTGCCGGACAATTTAGCATATACTTACATTGCAAATTGTCTCCCCTTAAAACCTAAGTAGGGGGTGAGGATTTGAAAAAAAACAAAAAACAAAATAAGCTTTTTCTAAACATAATAAGGAGTAAATGTTCAAATTTTCAGCCCTTTAGCTCTATTGTTGCAGCCTGTTCGTGCGATACATACATAGCCAGCCAGCCAGCCAGCCAGCCAGCCAGCTTAAAAACTGTAGAAACTAAGGTTGACAGTTTTGGTGACAGATCTGATTGATGATTCCTCATAAAAGCAAGTCAAAGCAAATTGTGTACTTTGGCTCTTATCAGCAATGGACTACCTCCCTTCCCTTTTAGAACTTTCATGATATTTTTTTCTCTTCATAGTTCCTTTATAAGTAATCACATGTCATAATCGATGTGAATTCGTGATTAAAGATAAATGATTAATTTTATTTTTGTTTTTTTTGGTGCAATCAGGAAATAAAGAAAAAAATCAGAAAAAAACAAACAAACGTGGCAGAAGAAAAAGCGATTGGTCACGTGACCAGTGAGTCATGACGTTTTCCAGTCACGTGATCATTCGCACCGGGGACAGCGTTCAAAAAGCATCGTCTGGTTTTCAATGTGATAATCAATCGATTATAATTCGCGTGTTTAGTACAATCTTGATCACTTGGAAAGTTTTTGTATTGAAACTAAATAAAATCATTTGAAATCGGACGAGTGAGTAGTGGGTGAAAAATCAAGAGGCGAAGAATTGGTTGACGCTCTTTGACAATTTTTATTTTGCAATCGAATGACTTCCGTTCTGTCTCTACAGACAATGAAACCTCCTGGCACATGCCTGGGCGAAGTGTATGGAGATCGTTGGATGCCCGGTCGTGAGAATCTCCTTCCCGATCTAGCTGATGTAGTCTAGAAGAAACCAGAGGGTGATAATCTGATATCAGCTTGGCTGCAGAGGGGACGTCAAATTTGACTGCCCTAAGGGGGCTCCACTTCATGGCTTGGAATCAAAGTTGTCCTTCTCCAAGACTGGTTACTTTTCCAGGGCTATATAGCCAAATCTGCCGTACCAATTTATCAATGGGAAGGGGGAAGGATAGATGGGTTCATGACTTTCCCAAGAGCTTTAGTGCGAAGTGAATATCAAAAACATGAACTTTGGCCACCGATTCCATTGTCAAAGGCATTAACAACTGCGCTAATCAACTCCCTGTGAAATCAGTGTTGTGATCTAATGACTCTTCCCATCGTTCATACAGAGCACACTATTTTTTCGAAGAAATATCTGAAGAAATATTATGCATAAAGTTATCATAAATCAACCTTTTAAGGTTTTTACTGTTTTAATCTTGATATAATATCAATAAGATGTCTTCCATCTTACTCTTCATAATTTTTTCCTGTATACCTATTCTGTGATAAATTTCTAGGCTTAATTAATGTGCCATACACTTTTGACAATTCTAGTCTATAGAGCTATGACTCAAATGTAAGTGAAAAATGTCGGATCACATATTACTTTCTTGTTTTTGATGTTTGAGACGCATTTCCTTTTTCATGTATTTAAATAGATATAATTTTTCACATTTGGACTCCACCCACTGCTCAAAATCCTTGGTCCATCCTATTGAAGTGATAAAAACATAACTTTTCAGTAGCACTGTGATATATTCTGTCCTGTGGTGTCAAGAGACGGCGAGGACTTCAAGGGTCAAGTTGGAACTAAAATAGGGAACACCTTAATGTTATTTGTACAGTGCAAACATTCGTTACCTCCATCTCCACCTTCCCTTTCATTTTGTCAAACCTTTTTGTCATCGGTGACTCATGGCTTTATTTTTTGTTTTTTGTTGTTATTTTTTTTTTTTGTTTGTTTCGCGGAAAGATACTTGTCACGTGATTTACTCTTTTTTTTATAGTCTGTTCTCTTGAGTTGACGTGGCGTCCGTGGGAGAATTCTTTATATACCATTTTGACCATTTTATGGCTGAAGTTGACAAAGCTGGCCGTCTTTTTTTCCCCCCTTTTTTTTTCAAGTATTTAGCCACGAACTTTTGTGTATGGCCATATTTGAATATATGGTGATTTTGACTTCGCTGATTTTTTTTTATATAAATTCTTTTTTTTCTTTTGCTGTGTACAGCAGTATCGTGATGCTTTACAAATAACTAATATCATCATTTTTAATACTAATGTTTACTTTCATCCTAATTTTTATCAGTAGTTTTTCATAAATGCAACTTTAATACTCATGCCGTCACTGTTTAGTTGCACTAAAAAAAACAACTGAGAAATTAAGATGAAGGTAAATAGTAGTATAACATTTTTTTCAAATCAATAATAATGATTTGCAATATAAATTAATTTGAAAAAAATAATTTCATAAACTATTTTAGCATATTGCCACTTTTGGCAATTTTTACGTATTTTTAGCCAGAAATGTCTCCTATTATCTGGCAACGTGAAATGACATCATATCAAATATTAGGTTTCGCATCAAAAGGGCCGCATTTATCGATCTTTATCTGAAGTGGACGCTCACAGTTCACATGACTGACGAGTCCCCGCCAAGTCTCTGGAGCGATTCAAGGTCAAAGCGAACCTAGATTAATAAATCAGCGATTTGTTCTGCAAATTGCATTGTTAACGTGTACGATTTCCAAATTCAGGTTTTCGACTCTAGCACATGAGGTAAGATACACGTTGTCTTCTAAATTTCTGCGATGGAGAAATTATCATTATTATACACTGATCAACTTGGACTAGTTTCCTCATCTTGGTTGTTTGAGTCACTGCATTTCGGTCATTGTACTTTCTGGCCTTCTTGGAAATTTCCAGAAGGTTACCAATTACGGCAGACCGACGACCGGAAGGTACAATGGCCGGAACGTTGTGACTATAACAACCAAGACGAGGACGCTCGTCTGAGTAAATTATCATCATCATCATCAGTCTTTTAACGTTGGACGTAGACCTTCCTCAGGATTGTCTTTCATCGCTTGTCTTTCATTCTTGCATCATGGCCTACCCATTGCCATTTGAGTTTTTTAATAGTTTCTATGATGTCACCGACACCTGTTTTCTTGCTTATATACTGTGCTGTTCTGTGATCTCTCCATGTAAGGTTGAGCATGATTCTCTCATGTGCACGTTGCATACTTTTCATTTTGCAGGTCTGTCTCTTAGTTAGGTTCCATGTTTCAGCTCCATAAGTGACTATCTGGAGAATGCATTGGTTGTATACTCTTCTTCTTAGGATTATTGGGATCATCTAGTTCTTGAAAGTTGAGATTGCTCTGCCGATGGCTTGCCATCCCAAAGTGATTCTTCGCTTTATTTCCTCCTCTTTTGAGGGTCTTATGGAGATTCGTTGTTCTTGGTAGATGTAGTGGTCTACCTTGCCGAGTTTTGCATTTTCTATCTTGACAGTTATGTTCTTATTCTCAACATGATTATTGCACATGATTTTTGTTTTACTGAAGTTCATATGTAGGCCGACTTTTTTGCTTTCTTTGTTTTGATCATCTAGCATTAGTTGGAGGTCGTGTAGGTTCTCAGCGAAAAGGAAGATGTCGTCTGCAAATCTAAGGTTGCTCAAGTATTCGCCGTCTATTTTGATTCCTCTATCCTCTCAGTCCATGTTCTGGAAGATCATCTCAAGGCAGGCTGTGAAGAGTTTGGGTGAGCTGGTATCGCCTTTTCTTACTCCTTTTTGGAGCTGAAACGGTTCAGGATCCCTATGTAGCCTAATGAATGAGTTGCTGTGGTCGTATATGTGTTGCAGTACTTTAACGTATACAGGGTCTACACCTTGTAGGGTACCAGCCTTCATGACCATGGGAATTTTTACCGAGTCGAATGCCTTCTTGAAGTCTATAAATTGTACCGCGAGTGGCATTTTGTATTCTGCTGCCTTCTCTTTCAGCTGATTTATTGAATGAAGATGGTCCATGGTCGAGTAATTTCTTCTAAATCCAGCCTGTTCTTGTGGATGATTTTACCCGTGAAAAATTTCAAGAATTTATTTGAATTTCTATGAGAATATTTCATAAGAAAAGGAACTAGATTCGATTTCTTCATATTCCCATGTTTTTAGACTTAATAGTTCACTGTCCAAAGCTTTAAATAGTGTAAATAGATGTTAACGACTTATAAATTTCATCTGAGATTTTATTAGATACATGACTAGACTTGTTCCGAATTGTGGGTTGGAGCAGAACCGTATTATGAATTAGGCACAAAAAGTACAGTGCCGAGGGCCAACAGAAAAATCGGGGCATACGTAAAATTTAGGGCGTACGAAAAATTTGGGGCCCACAAAAAATTGGGTGGGGGGCTACTAAAAGTTATATTTCATAACATTCAAGAAATTTAAGCTTTATGAAATGTGTAAATTTTGAAACATTTATCATCATCATCATCATCATCATCAGTCTTTTAACGTTTGACGTGAACTTTCCCCAAGATTCGCCACACTTCTCTATCATGCGTCTCGGAGCCAATACTTTCTAGACTTGTTTAGTTCTTCTCTCCATCTTGTATTCTGTCGGCCTTGGTTTCGCATGTGATCTCTGGGGATCCATGTTGTGAGCCGTGATGTTTATCGTTTGTTAGCCATTCTTACAACATGATCATCCCGTCGACATTCGAGTTTTCTAATGGATTCTATGTTATCTCGTGTTATGGTGTCTTGCGATCTCTTCATGGGAGGCTGAGCATGATTCTTTCATGTGCACATTGCATTACTCTCAGTTTGAGGGTCAGTCTTTTGGTTAGGTTCCATGATTTAGCTCCATAGATGACTATCAGGCAGATGCATTGGTTGTATACTCCTCGAGATATATTTTTTATCAGCAAAATATAAATTTTATTTTACTATTACTGTTTCACGAGCAGAGAAACGAAGAGAAAGTGATACGCTGTCCGCTTTATTGATAAATGGCCTAACGTCTACATCGAAGTGCGACACGTGGTAGAATGACAGACGATAACCCTTCAGAGATAGTGGTAGGAATAAATTGGTCAGCACGGGTTTGGATGTGGGGACAGCCGATAAACAATGACGATTAAGGGGCTGTACAAAGCTGATAAGGTAAGTAGACAGAGTCCACAGGTAAGAGACAGGGTTCATAGGTAAGAGAAAAGTGACAATATTGGGTTAAGAGTTAAATAAACAGAACGTGGACGAGTAAACAAGCAAACTGACTTGAAGGAAATGGGTGAGACAACCTAGTGTCGATAAAGAGATGGGCGCCGACGAAGTGGCAGGCGGCCGAAGAATGAAAATTAGTTCATATTCTGTACACACACATGTATTACGGTGTAAAGAAGATAACTGGGTTTCATATTTCGGACTATTGTTCATATATTTATGTTTATAATATCTCTGATCCGAAAATATTCCTATATTCACTGCCAAATTTAACCAGCTAATCTAATCACTTGCCCTAATTGGCTATGTGAATTGCTGTTCAAAAAGAAAGAGTTAGATAGATTATTGGAAATCAGATGACGTGTAATCTACTTTGTTTTTAAAATTGATGTATTATCACTTTTAACACAGTTAGAGATGAAGGAGGGCTAATGTTGAAGAGGTTGGGTGTTGATGTAAAAAACGATGTTCGGCTAATGGGAAAAAAGGGCCGGGCTAATGTCAAAAGGGGTTGATATTAGAAAAGAGATCACGAGGGCAAAGTGAAAAAAATGCGTTGTTGCAAAGTAAGGCTAATATCCCAAAAGAAGGGGGCTGATGTCAAAAAAGGGGGGGGGGTGATGTTGAAAAATGAAAGAAAATTCAAAGGAAGCTAGGTTATGTTAAAAATTTGAGTGTAATGTTATGGAAAAGAAGTGAAGTTGAGGAAAAAAAAAGGAACTATTGTTGAAAGGGGGATAATATTCAAAAGTTGAACAAATACTAAAAAAGGGCATTGGGAGTTGATGCTATAGTGGGGGTAATGGTTAATGTTAAAAAAAGGCTAGGAATTCCCTCTCGATTTTGACCCCTAGTAATGAGAAAAGATTTCAGCCCGCTCTTTTAAATTTTCCTCTTGATTTTGATTTCTAAAAATGAAAATAAACGTTCCCTCTCATTTGTTACAATCCTTCACTTTTAAACCCAAGAGTAAATAAAAATGCTTCTTCAATTTTGAGTCTTAACACAGAGAGAAATTCCCTAGGATTCAGTCTCCAAAAAATAAAACAAAATCTTCCCTTCGATTTTGACACTTAAAAGTAAAAACAATCCCTTGCATTTTTACTTCTAAATGTAAAACCAAAAATACACATCGATTTTGAGCTGTAAGAGAGAACAAAAAATCTTCCCCTCGAAACGATTTCCTTCGATTTCGACCCCTAAGAGTTGAAGAAAAAAAATCCCTTCCATTTTTGACCTCTTAAGTTACTTCTCGTTTCGGACCCTTAAAAAACAATCCCCTTTGATTTTGACCCCTAAAAGAGAAAAAATTACCTCTCAATTTTGATCCCTAAAAGTGGGGAACAAAGGATCCCCTGACCGATTTTCACTCCTCCAAGTGAAAAGAAGGAATTCCCTCTTCGATTTTGAACATTAGAAGTGGAAAACATATTTACCCCTCGACTTTGACCGATACAATAACTGATTGTAAAAATTATTTGATAATCAATGAATTTTGAATGAAATAATCATTTCTCGTAATTGGTCAACTGAATTCACCATTGGATTAAACAATTGGTTCAAATTCGTCATTATTAGTGACACCTATTAAATTACTGATGACGTGAGAAAGATAATCAGTGCGTGATTGTCTGTCTGTCTGTCTGTCTCTCTCTCTCTCTCTCTCCTCCCTTCTCTCTTGGCTTTCTATTCTCTCTTTCTTTCTTTTGTTCTCTTTCTTTCTCTCTCGTCCTCTTTCTTTCGCTTTCTTTCTTCCCTTCGGAACAAGAGAAGAAAAAAGAGGAGAGAAGAGAAAGAGCAAAAATCTCCCTCTTCAATTTCGACCCCTAGAAAAAAAAGAAAAAAATCCCTTAGCTTTCGACCCCTAAAAGAGAAAAATAAAAGTTCCCTTCATGTGATCGACACAACCCCTGATCCCAAAAATTTGTGTCCGGAAAAAATGTATCTTAACCGTACTACATCAAAACATACACTAATTGAAACATTGTTATTCAAGGTATCCATGTACCACCAATAAACATCGCGGTATGAGATCTGTTAAGAAATGTTTTTGCTTTTTTCTTAACAACATTTGTGGTTGAAAGATTAAACGAAACGACTTACAGTCGATTCACCGACGGTAAATAGGTTGCTGGTCAGTTAATCACAGGTCATTATGTCGATAGGACAATTTGGCACCAACTCCAAGAAATGTTAAGAATTAAAAAGTCTAAAACTAAATCTTATATTAGATATTGAAATGATAAGAAATAAGATTATACACAACTGCTTCGATAGGTGCGATTCTTTAATGAATATTTTATTTTGGGATTAACTTCAAATATGCTAGATTGGTACAAGTTGATCGGGGACAAATTTGCCTGCGTCCAATTTACCGGTGACCAATAAACCGATGATGAATAATAGTCCTATCGACTAATTCATCTCATGACAAGTTAGCCAGTGATCAATTGCAGGCAATCAATCCACCAACAATGAATTGCCCTATCAATGAGATTACTTTACGACAAATTTACCGGCGATGAATTGCCATATCGATTAGATTACTTTACGACAAATTTACCGGCGATGAATTGCCGTATCGATTAGATTATTTTACGACAAATTTACTGGCGATGAATTGCCGTATCGATATGATTATTTTACGACAACTTGACTGGTGGATAATTTAACGACGAATTGTCCTCGTGCTGAAAGAAGCATCGAACATGCTAGGTGCAAATTTCCCAGTCAACAAACCGAGAATAGGTATTAGTACCATTTATAAGGAAAACATAGTCATGAGATTTGAAAGTCAATACTAACCATTGCCTCAGAGCTTTACGCCACAGACTTTCGTTCTAGCTGCTGAACAATCCTAACAGTTTTCGTTCGATCTTTTCTTACCTGACGGGAATGAAGTATTGTTTTATGGCATTGTCACTCCGAATGTCCTGCTGACTTCCTACTGTTAACGCAATGAACACATGAATGATATTTTGATTATCCCTGTTGTTCAGGATCTTCTTGTGGGTGTCTGCCATTTTGACCTTTACAGCCACGCAATATGCACAGCCGAGTCTTCGATGGCGTAAATCTAACGTCATCCATTCACGACCAAGTCGGGGTTCCCAACCTTCAAGTCTCTCTGTACGATTTGAGAATTCAAACAGGTTCCCATTTACCCTTGAAAATTTAGGATCGAATTTTTTTTTTTTAGATGAAGCATTGTCCTGCTTTTTTTTTTTGTTTTTACTTGTTTTCCTCTCGACATGTTTCTGTTGGTTTATTTCCGACAGCAGGAGTTCCCAACTTTTTTGTCCCTCTTTACGCCTTGGGCACTCTGACGGGTTACCAAGTACCCCTGGAAATAAAGGATCAAAAATTGCTAAAATTATATTGATTTAAATAAGAACTCCATTTAAGTGCTAATGAAAGATTTGGAAAATAACCTTTACGTTCCTCCTCCTCCTCCTCCTCTTTATGAGAGACTCAGCAACACTGAAACCCTCTGGTATGAACAGCAGAATAAGAACAGTCTACCCCGTGGGTTGAATAAAGGGTTCGGTCTGAAAATTCATAGAAAAGTATCCATTACGACAGACGCTTGGAGAAGATTAGATGATATAACATTCGGAACTAGTCCAGTAAATCTATGTATTTACCCGAATATCCGGAAGAAAAGGATGTGGAACCAAGTCAGTTTAATGTGGGGAACACCACACGTTTCCAGAAACTCTTCAAGCCTTCCAATTGTTGTTGCAAGGACCTAAGAACACTTGGCTTGGTTACAGGGAACGCCCTGGTCCCTCTGATCCATACTACACAGATCAAAGGGTACCGCCTCTATGTTCGTCAGGTCAAAAGGGATCATCCATAATGGGGGTGATCAGCAGCGTATAATAATGCTAATTCCTCATCACAGAAATTTAAATAAAAATCAAATATGGCTGTAGAAAGGCCCGTTTAAAGCAGGTAATGGGTTCAGGCCAGAAGGTAAATGTAGGCTACGTCAAATAGATCATGAAGTAATTTCGTAATCAATGTTAAATACACATGACTTGTTCATGGGTATATACATATACATATATTATACACGATGTACTTACAAGTAACAGAACAGAATTATAGAACCTGAACAATTCATAACAAGATCCGAAAGTTCAATGTGGCGTCCTCTGTAAAGCTTACACGCTATTGCTGCCAGATCACGTGACACTGAGTACAGGATAATTGAAGTAAGAAGCATCTTAACAAGAGACACCTTTCTAACAGGTTTCAATTAAATCTGACCCCAAACAGCAGAGAAAATCGATTCAGAAACATACAGTGTATCGTCAGATCACGTGGCCCTTTAGTGGGAGATCTCTATGGGCAAAAAAAAAATCTTATCAAAGGACACCTTTCTACTGTGTTCCAGTAAATCAGTAAAACAGCCGAGAAACGATACAGGGACAGACCAACTGACCTACCGACTGAGCAACCCACGGGCGAGCAGAGCGTCTTATAGAGAGGCGAGGACGCCTCTAAAAAGTCAATGGGAAACACTTTTCTTCAAAATGCGTGAGACAGTACAGTATTAAGAAATGGGAAATACAGAAGTACGTCCATGAGTCTTCTGTATTTCAACTGTATCAATCCTCTAGAAAATATCAGGGGAAGTGGGCCTCCTCAAAATGGTAAGCCCATACCCCCCCCCTTCAATCTGGCCGGTACCAATACGTCGGCTACGGCATCACATATTTTAAATCACGTTTCTCTATCTCGGATAATTCTCCGAGGTTTGCAACATGTGAAATTGTCTAGCACTAGAAGCGGTGTCACTCACTTCACCATACTGCGTCTGATCTAGTAGTAAAAAAAAACATTTTCTATCCATTGAGGAAAGCACTAATTTGAAAGGCGTGGAATAAATTTAAGATAAACCGGGCCCGCCTGTTGCAGGGTCAAAGTCCACTTCTATTTCCATTCCGACTGAAGTTGTTTTCTGAAACATTTTCATCATATATATGATGAATACGAAATTATATATATATATATATATATATATATATATATATATATATATATATATATATAGATAGATAGATAGATAGATAGATAGATAGATATAGATATATATAAATATATATAGAGAGATAGATAGATAGATAGATAGATTTGATATAAATGTATTCATTTATCAGAATGAAATAAGCAATACATATTTGTATGATACATTTTCGCTACTATCTAAGACTTGTCAATTTAGCTCAGTCAGCCAGACAGCTTTCTGGCAATTGGTTAATCTTGAGTTCAACGGTAGGAGAATGTAGATCTTACAAATCGGTTTACACCCCCCTCATTTTGGTGAGGGTTGATCTTGTTACGGTAGGATAACTAAGTCAACCCCAGACTTGGTTCAGGAGTTCGGCAATAACTGAAGCGAATCATGGAAGTAAGTCCGATAAGCCCGACATCAAATCAGTTTCCATAATAAAGCTTTGTGCATTGGTGTTATCACAATGACGCAGATTATTTCACTCCGATTACGGGTTTTCTTTATAAAGTTCAGTATCGCACTTCTAAAGAATGAATACATTGACTATTTTGTTAATTTGTGTCTTTTATCGCCGGTTCTTCCAATGGTGTCATGGGTGGAGCCAGCAACGAACAATGAGCTCTTTCACTTATACTTCTGCGGGGGACGAACTCTCAAACAAGAGTCTCTTCTTCATTACAGGGCCAAGTCGAATTGATAAGGTGTCCTCGGCCATCTTTAAATAAATAGGAAGCATATTATGCTTGGAACACAAACAGAATTTGGTTCATGAGTTTCTCTCTTTCTCTCTTTATTTGTTGAGACGGGAAGTGGGGTGGGCAGATATCCAGCGCGCTTCTCAGTTTAGAATATCTTCCGTTTTGGAAAATTGGAAAGAGCCGTACTTGTGTGTGAGTGTGTATGCGTGTGCGTGTGTGCATGTTCGAGTGTGTTCGTATGGGCCCGTGTCTTTTCTGTGTGGCATGTGTGTGTATGAGTATGTGAGTGTATTTTTGTGTGTATGTATTGTGTGCGTGTCTTCGTATTGGTCTGTGTGTGTTCGTACGTATCTGTGTCATTTTGTTTGAATATGTTTATGTGTATGAATGCTTTGTGTGTTCGTGTGTGTGTGTGTGTTTGGTGGGCCAGTTGTCTGGCCGAAAGCCGGACAGTCTAGCTTTATCTTCTGTCCGACGCCACCTTAAACCGGAGGTTAATTTGACCTCCTTTCTTTACAAAAAAAACTAACATAAATCATCTCAGATATATTTAATACAGTGAGAATTAAAAAGTATAATAACCGCTATCGTATGCTCATTATATGTAGTTGCAATTCTCAACACTGCTGATGTATGAGTCACGTTTTCAGCACGTCAGAGAGGTCAGTTGTTTCAAGTCGTACTTTTCAATGTGCAATGTCCATCTTTTGGGAAATTTGAGAATGACCACCGAGCGTTTGAGTATGTGTGTGAAGTCTTTGAGAATGAAAAGAGCAGTCATGCTGGAATATACACTCAAGGCAAAAATGGCTCACTTTCACTCTCTAGCGATCCATTGTTAATTCATGGCAGGTAATTACGTCTTAGTAAATACATCGCTTATTATTTCATGGCCAGGCGAATTCATCACAAGGTAATTACATTGCAGACCAATACATCGTTTAACAAATACTAATACTGCGTACTTTTCCCAGAACTTGACCCCAACCTTTATCCAAACCCTGTGGGGATTATAATGTATAAATAGTATATAAATATAATATGTATTAAGAAATGGATACATATGATCGGACATAATGATTAAAAACTGCAGTATATTATACAGAAACATTTATTTGAAATAGTCTCTCGTCGTTACACGGTTCATGTATCACTTGGCCTAGACAATGTGGATAGAATAAACAATTGAAGAAAATGGGGCTACTGCAGGAATCGAACCTGCAACCTATAGGGTAGCCGCTTCAACGTAGCAATGAAAGCAGTTATTTTCCCTTTTTTCCCGGCGGCTGTTTAGCTCAACGGTTGAAGCGACTACCCTATCGGTCGCAGATTCGATTCCTAATTGTTCATTCAATTTACATTGTCTAGGCCAAGTGATACATTAGCCTAGTGACGATGGGAGATCATTTTGAATAAATATGACTTATAAATAATATTCGGTGATGTATTCCACTGCGATTGAATTACGTTGCAATTTACCGAGCGATGAAATAACTGCGATGAATTTACCGCGAAAAATTTTCCTGACACGCACTTTTGTGACATATAGTGACACAGAATACACGTATTTTCATTTGTAAATACTTACACATCCACATAGGCAGAAGTGATGTGTATTTACAAATACTACTGATAAAATACGTCATTTCATCGTCTCTTTATGCAGGTAAAGCAAAGGGTGACGGTAGTATGTGGTAATGTTCTGTTCCCCTGCGCAGAAACCTTATTACAGCCGATCCTGTTTGGTGTCCAGCAGATCAAATGTTGGCAGAATGTGTTGGTCGTTGCTGTTTAACGACTCGAGAGAAGCAGACAGGCATAAAAAAACAGAAAAAAGTGAAGTGATTAACGAGAACTTAGAATGCAAATCGGAAAATGAAACGAAATCAGAAAAACGGGAAGGAAAAGATATAATTACCAAGGTTTCTCGTAACATGTCGTACGGATAAATGGCTAACTCACTTGTTCTTTTTTTTTTTTTTTTTTTTTTACACACACTCAACTAACATTCACTGTTTCTGTTTTTGTCAAGGGGGTGCGCGTGGCCTAATAGTAAGCATCACGGAAAATAGTATCAGTGAACTAAGTTTAGACTCCAGCTGACACAGTTTGCGTTCTTTTCGTACAAATGTCCTTTCGTACCGAAAGGCATGAACCCATCTCTTCTCGTCGCAGTTATAGGTAAATAGTAGGGCAACCAGACGAGAATCCTCTCATTTAGCGTTGTGAGAGGCTAACAACAGAAAGAGTAGGTGACAGGTTCCTAAAATGTACAGTTAGAGGAGATGTGAAGCATCGATGGGCCTAGCAAGCCGGAAGGGGATTATAGTAACATGCTCAAGTGAAATAAAGGAGAATAAAAATGTTAAAAAAACAACAACAGACGTACACAATAACGCGTCTGTTGCCCTCCCCCCCCCCCAAGACAGTTCAAGTACAAAATTTCAAAACGCCATTTATCAAATTTTGACAAATCAGATTAACCTTTCCACTTGAATAGTGAATTGAAATTTGGAGGTAATAAATACTTTAAGAGGACTTGAGAGTGCATCGTCCGAAACATTATATCTAAAACGAGAAAGATAAGAATATGAGAATGAATAATTCATGGAATAATGACAATTCGTCATTTCAGAAACTTGGACGAATCTAGGAAAGCCGGAGAATGCCTCGATCGAACGTGGTGATTAAACCATAAGAGTTGAAGCCTTTTTTCTTTTTCCTGTAAAATCTTTGTAGAGCATAGGACTACAATGCAGTTCCAGTGGCTTTCACAATATTGAGTTCCTAACCTAACGCACAAGATTGACTGTCTTACAAGGATAGACAGCTCCAACTGCCCTGCTATATGCCCATAGAAAAGCTTACTCATGCCTTTCCCAGGAGCATTTAACAAATTAGAAAAGAATATAAGCAAACTCAGTTCGACAATTCCGTTTTCTGTTCCAGAAACAAATTCGACATTCTACATCTACAAAAAGCTGAAGTTACTAAAAGGAATAAGTACTCGAATTAAGCTGGACTCAAGATATCGCTTCACTTCGATTCACCACGTAAAAATGCTCATCTTTTTATTTCTCAATTCAAAGGCGTTTAATAAGTACTGTGTGAATTTTTAGACAGAGTATCAATCATTCTGTCACACAATACCGATGTTTTATACACACTCACACACACACACACACACACGTATATATATATATATATATATATATATATATATATATATATATATATATATATATATAAATGTATGTATATATATTTACATGTATATACAAATATCTTTTCCTTACGATAGAGAAATGAACAGAGATTCCAATTGTTCGAAACCTTCAAATCTTTCTGGCTTCCTTCAACTTTTCTGGATTTCTTTCTATTTTTTTTTCCTCGAAACACCAGCGGCGGTCGATAAGATATTGATTTTTGTGTAGCGACATTTAAATACTTTTTGCCCAGAAGGACAAAACGACTTCCGGGCCGATGAAACCAAATTGACGACATGACAGGAGAAAAAAGCGAAAAAAAAATAGATAAGTACACATAAAGAAGTCTGGTTAGTCACTCAATGGAAACTTTCTCTTGACCTACGTCCTATCGTGTTGGGATGATCAATTAAAGATTCCGAAAAAATTGTGATCAATGAATAAGTTACTTCTCTCGCCTTTCAGTGGGCAGTGATTATTAAAAAAAGTCTGAATTTTCAAAAAAACAACCGTTGATGCTAGGAATCATTTTAGAATAAACTTACATTGTACACGGAACCCTCCACTAAAAATAATCCAGGTAAAAAAAAGACAACTGAAAAACGCTTGTTTTCGACATAATGAAGAATAGATGTTTAAATTTTCCGCCCCCTAGCTCCATCAGTGCAGCCTGCTCACGTGATACATGCACACATAGCCAGTCAGCCAAACCAACTTAAAGACTGAAGAAACCTATTTTGATGTTGACAGTTTTGGTTTACGTCTTCTAATAATAAAAATGAATGAAAAAAAAATCTTTGTTGATCGTCAAGTAAAATATAGTAGCTGTCGTGACCCACTTCTAAAATATTGTCATCCTGTTTATAGAATCTCGTAAGGCAATCAATTTTCGTTTCTTCTGCGTGCAAAATTATGAGAGTTATAACTCTACCTTTGCGAGAGAGGATAAAAGAGAAATTATCGGAAAGTTATTCAAAAGAGAAATTATCGGAAAGTTATTCAAAAGTGCGAGTGACGTAGCGGTTAACGATTCGGACAATGGAATCGGCACCAACTCCTAACTCCGGTCGAAGTTGTTCATGTTCACTTCGCACTAATAACCTTGTGAGATGCATGAATCCATCTTTTTCTGCTTTTAAGGGGTCAAAGTGATAGGGAACTTTTTTCCTATCCTAGGGATCAGAAGTGAAGCGAATCTTTTTCCTCTTTAATGAATCAAAAGTGGAGAGAAATCTTTTTAACGAGTTTGGAAGCTTTTGTCCTTTTGTACTCCTTAAATATTTTAGCCAGCAAAGACGGGTACTTCAACAAGTACTACGTATAATGTACTGTATTACTGATACTAGGCATAAACCTCAGGCTTCCTGGAATTCTTTTTGACAAAGTTCTACTCCTGAGCACGAGTTTATTGTACTGAGAATATATAAGTAATTTAGTGGAAAAGGGGAGAGGGAAGACCTAACTGAAAACCCACTTCCCAAAGTTTATATGAGTCAGCTTAGTGATCCTTGCAAGTTTCTTATTCTTACAAGTTTTTATGACGATTCAGTTGAAAGGAAGGACTGCCTTCACCCTAATCATACGGTGAAGTCATTCAGTTATTGAGTGAATATGGATATTTATACTGGGAATCGAACCCTTCAGCATTACACCATCCGAGTGGACAAGGCTAAGACCGACTCTTAGAGAAGAAACTCTGAGTGTCGACCAAAGGTACAAACTTGCATAGCCATAAATCCCATCCTAACCACAATGTAAAGATCAACTGGAAATATTGAATAGTCTATTGATCTGAATCCGACTGCAGGCTACTTTACTTCCGTGTGTTTGTTAACAATGTATTTTATTGTCCATCGTGTAAATATTACATTCTTCTAAAGAGTCTTCTATTTACTAGTCAACAAAGGGTCTCCGAGACCATGTAAATATTTTTGTTGAATGATTTGCTTTGAAAAAGTATTTTTATCGTTTTTCTGTACCATTGCGGAAGTGTAGGGTTACCAAACGGGTTACACGAAAGACATTGAGAAAGGTATGAATCCGTCACCTTTTCTCCTAGCTAAGGGTAAAATTGTGCAAGGTGATCGTCACCTCTGTCTAACTAATACATAGAACATGCCATGTAAATAGTAAGGTGATATGTGCAGCTCGAGCAGGGATAACTGGACCCATAGCCAGCGTAAGGGCTCTACTCATTTTTACCTCTACATCAGTGCGTCTAAATGGGGTCAATTCGCAAACGAATATGAACCTGTTAAATCAACGAGGGAGAGAATAATTTCTGTCCATTGCAGGCACTGTTACAAGAATGTCAAACAGACAGTGGACGACGGTGGATTTCCAGAGATCATATGCAAAATTGTGGCAGGCATATGATAAGATGGCGTGACAATTTATACGTGTTCAGAAAATATTGGCGCTGCGACCCAGTGATCGAGAGGTATCCCGAATCTTAGGGAAGGTCCATGTCCAACGATGGACGTTAAATATACTAATGATAATGAATGATGCTGGAAGATGCAGGTTGCCGAACGGTTAGCAGCACGGAGAAAAGTCGGCGAACCGAGTTCAAACCCCGGCTAAGACAGTAAATGTTCGCATCACTTGGAATTCCATGTTTCGATGTTGGTAATGATAACAGCGCAGACTCAGATCTTCTGCAACCATTGTTTCAAACCGGAAAAATCCAGCTCCTCACCTAGCGTCGCTAGGGACTGGCTCCAGGAACGTGTTAACAAGGCTCCGGTGAAATTTGAAAGGCTCAGCAACCCAGAAGTAGATTATAATGACCAAAAATTCTGGGTCTGATAGACTTCACCACGAAAATGAAAATCCTCACCCTTAACACCTAACCCTGAGGAAGACTAATGGAATAAAGTTGACATATCAATTTCCAGTTGTTACGAAAATGTTGGTCCGGTGAGAAAAAAAACAGAAAAAGCCCCAAATTACTGACCTCATATTTCTTTTTCCTCCTTATTCTAAATCTTTGACAGCATTTGCTTCTCTTTCGGGCAAAGTGGCAAAAAGCTGACGACCTGACAGATCTGGGACCCAACTAAAAGACGAATACAAAAATGACCGTTCGAAAGAAAGGCTGAAACATTTTGATTCTTCCATATGAAATTACTGTTAATTTTGACCCCGAACCAACAATTGAGTTTCAAGTCAATGGGAAAAAAATCCAACTTAATCTTCTGTACTTTAAAATTATGCACGTTAGCTTTTGTTGGGGATCAATGAAGAAGCCCTGACAGATACCATATAATGTGGGCGCTTCGCCGTAGAGTAATGGTCTGTAAGTTTGCCTAGCAGGCTACTATAGTGGGGTCAATCCCCACTATGTAACCGACATTTTTAGTCTTGTGACAGACCAAGCTAACCTTAATAAATATCGATACCGCTTTTGGAGACGGGCCAGGTTTAGGAATGTTTTCATGTTGTGTGGGCCAAAGCAGATAAACATGAAGAAATAATCGTATTGGATGAATCACTTTCGACATCACTTTAGCAAATATCAGTTTTGTCGAAATCATTTCACCATTTAGTCTTAAGGCACTTTAGTCTATATGCACTTTAGTCTAAAAACACTCGATAGGGGTTGCAAATCATAAAGAAGTGCTTTTAGATTTGAACGCCAGTAGACTAAAGTTGTTTTAGACCAAAGTTATTTAGACTGATATCTGCTAAAAGACGATAGTACCGTAATCGATATAAGGCCACGGAAACAGCTTGTTTTTTGTTGTTGTTTTTTTTTTTTTTTTTTAATTACTTTGATGTTTTTCATCATCGGAATATATACCTACATAAGCTTTCATATGATATCACCCAGAGAAAACTGTGAATTTGTTTCCCCGGGGACGAGTATTGACTGATCTATTTTCTTTCATCTTAATTTCTAATTGTTTTTTCTTTATCACAACTTGATTCAGATCTTCGATCTACAATAGAGAATAAACAGCGCGGATCGGAAATAAAGACCAGATTCCCAATGAGACTAAAATTCACGTCCCTCTTGCTGAGTGACGTCTGGTAAACGCCTGGTTGTTTATAACTGCCTAAGATACAATAACCGTATGGTTCAGCAGAAGATCAAATTTAACCCTTAAGCCTCTGCCTTCGTTCCGGTCTCTCCAGTCTCATGTTTGTTTTTGTTTATGTACTGGTAGCACCGGTAAAGTAATTAACTTTTATTATTATTATGTTTATTAGATGGAGAATTGTAAACTGCTGAAAAAATTTTAGACTACTATTTCATTTCATCTTGGATTAAAAAATCAAAATTAAGGAAAATAGTACTTGAAAATTATTAGCAAATATACAGATACGCGTTCGAAAAAAATTGTTATTTGTATCAAAGAATATCAGAGAGGAGTTACAGGAGTCGGTGCGAGGCCGTCCTCCTATACTCCCTCCACGAACACCTACGTTCTTTAGCCATCCTGTTTTCTATTTATAATAACCCTTTTAGCTCTCCATGCTATAGTCGTTTGCCGATAAACAATATAGTTATTCGATTTTACAGACTGATCCGCTAACTGAGAATCATGCAACGTGCACATGAGAGAACCATGCTTAACATCACACGGAGAGACCACAAGATAGCACAGTATTCAGGGAAAAACAGGAGCCTGAGACATCATAGAAACTATGAGAAAACTCAAATGGCAATAGGCAAGTCATTTTGTAAGAATGTCAGACAACCGATAGACATCACGACTTACAACATGGATCCCCAGAGATCAAATTCGGAACTGAGAATATGAGATGACGAGAGGACAGGTTAAAAAAATATTGGCCCTGCGATAGAGAGGTATGGCGAATCTTGCAGAAAATCTTTGTCCAACGGCGGACGACAAAAGACTGATGATGATGAATAGTGACTTCGAAGTTTCGATATACTGCACAGGCTGCACTCCACTCTTGGAGGTCCCGTTTCGTAAGTAAAAAAAACCCTGAAAGAGTTGGGAGAATCTGCATTTTCCCTAATCGTATTTTTTATTTTTGTTTTTTTTTTTTTGGTCCGAGTCCAAAACTCTCTTAATCGAGAAACAATGCAAATGTTTGATTGACTGAATGCAGTCGTGGATGCAGTTATTTTATTTTCCCTTCGTAACAACAAGAACAACCCTCACCAACGTTAAGGGTGTAAAATGATACGAAGAATTAATTCACCTACCGTGTTTTAAACTCACAACCAACTGATTGCCAAGAGGCTGCCTAGCTAATTCAGTTGAATTGACGATTCTTGGGTATTAACGAAAATATATCATACAGATACGTATTAGATCATTTCATTCTAATAAATAAATACATTTATTGAATATATATATATATATATATCTATATATATATATATATATATATAGATATGAATTGAAAAAATTATATATATATATATATAATTTTTTCAATTCATATCTATGTATCTATATATACTTTTTCTTTATATCTTTTCTTTAATTGTTTATTCTATTTACGTTGTTTAGACCAAATGATACATTCACCGTGTTATAACAGGGGTCATCTTAAATATAGCTTCAATGTAACACAATTTAGAATTATATATATAAAATGTGAGTGGATATATCGCTTAAATTCAACTTTATTGACTGTCCAGTTCTGCGTAGGACAGAGGTAAGATGCCAGCTTCTTGATCTGAAGCGAAAGTTTCGATCCTACCTCATGGTACTGGATGGGATAATGGATAGTCTATAGCCACTCTGAACAGTTGTAATACAACGAAACAGCTGTCTGTGGATGACGCAATTATTTAATTTTCATTTATTCATATATATATGTATATATATATATATATATATATATATATATATAAATAAAAGTTGAAGTAATCAGTCGAATTAGATGTAGAAGTTTGACCCTCCAGCAGGTAGAGTTGTTTCCTTTAGATTCTCGTCTGCTTTTTGCTTGTGTATGTTGAATAAAAGTCCGCCTTTCTTCACCGAGTAACAATGCAAATGTTTAATTGACTGATTGCAGCTGTGAATGATTGTTGCGTGGGTTGCCGTCGTGTGAATGTTGTTGATATGGCTGCCATTGTTGCAGCTGTTACTTGGTAGGTTTCGTCTTTTTGTTCATTTTTTCCTTACTGGGTTCTGATATAATTCGGATTGTTATTGAAACGAATCATACCAACCAGAGACGGGACTCCAAGCGCAAGATTGGCCAAAAATGAAAGAGATAAGAATGACTGATTCCAGTATTACTCAATCATTTGAGTCTCCTTTGTGATAATATACACACGTTCCAAAACAATCTCTTGAGAAAGCCCCGTTCCTTGTCTGCCGTGGCGTGATATCAATATAATCGAATGGAGTTGACATTCTCAAGATACATTATCCAGCACACAAGACGTTGCAGGGTTGAGTTAGAAGTTTCTCGGATGGGTGGTTTTAGAGAAATCTGACATTTTGAAAATTTTTTTAAAAAGACTACGGATTATTGATCTTTTATTTAAAATTAGAGGTCTCAATTCAGAAACAAAATATTTGAATTGGAAACACTAAAAAAAAGTAACCGAAATACTTCGAAGCCGTAGTTTTGTACGAAGGACAAGAAATTATTTTACATGATAAATGGCTGAAACATGGAACCTAACCAAGAGACAGACCCGTAAATTGAGAACCATGCAACGTGCACATGAAAAAATTATGCTGGGCCTCACAAGGAGAGACCACAAGACAACACAGTACATCTGGGGAGAGACAAGAGTCAGGGACAACATAGAATTCATTAAGAATCTCAAATGGCAGTGGGCTGGCCATGTTGCAAGAATAGCAGACAACCGATGGACATCGCGACTCACGACATGAAACCCCTGAAATCACATGCGGAACAGAGGCTGGCAGAATATTAGATGAGGAGACGAGCTAGACAAATTCAGAAAGTACGGGCTCTGCGATGCCCATGATAGAGAAGTGTGGCGAATCCTGGGGAAGGTCTATGCCAAACGACAGACGTTAAAAGACTGATGATGATGATGATGATGATGATGATGATGATGATGATTCCACACTCTACAATGTCTGGAACCTCTCAAACATTCACCTTTTGATCGGGCACTACCCCAGTCTATATAATTCAGGTGGTGTCTGACAGTTCGTCCTGTTTATCCCTCATGCAAGAGGAACCACCTAAACATGAGCGCAGCCCAACCAAATTTGGCATTCATACTCAGTAAACATAGAGGAAGGTTTTAAAGTGAACAGTTTTGAAAATTATTTTTGAAAAAATGTGGGTTTCGCGATCGCACTCACCCTCAAAATAATGATCTGATTTCCATCTGTCTAACTACATAATACCAAAGGTCTGATTCTGTTGATCTGCATGTGACCTCTATGTAGCCTAATAAGTGCATTGTAGCCAGTGGTATTGAATTAGGTACCCCTAAAATGTGCTAAGCTAAAGAATGCTAAAAATAGCCCGGGTGATTTGCAACTGAATAATAATAGTATGGGGTCTGCATTCGTTCTTATTCCGATGATAATCGTCTGATTTCTTCCTATCAAAAAGTATGATTCCGTTTATCATTATTTGACCTTTAAGTAGCTGAAACAATACATTATAGTCAGAGGTTTTGAATTATGGCATCCCTACAAACAGTTTTAATCTCTTGTTGGAGCCAAAAGTCCGTCCCATTTAAGGTTTTTGTAGGAATAAGCTGAAAAATCTTGTGCGTAGGACAGACTTTCAACAAGTTTAGCAAGTTTGTTTCACAGACCGATTCGTGAGTGTACTGAGCACACAATAAATTAGGCCTTCTACCAGACCAAGCTAAAAGAAAAAAATGAATTGCAATGCCTCTGTCTTATACGACATGTGAATAAATGATTTTGTCTCCATTTCGTGAACGATACATAGAAATCCAATCGTTGTTTCTGCAGCAATCATGAGTTGTACGGGACTAAGGTGCAAGCTTGACGCCAGAAGTGCACTGCCTTGTATGGCTTAAGGGTTTCATTTGTCCCAGCTATTTACCCATAGGAGGATTGAGTATTCATGCCTTTTCCCAAAGGCATTAGTGTGAAATGAGTTTGAACTTAGTTCATCGATTTCACTCTCCGTGTCATTGACCGTTAGGCTACTCACACCTCCTCAAACTAAGCTAAACTGAGTGAATTAGCAAAAGCTAACTCTCCTCGTCTGTAGAAATTTATCAGGCTTAGGTTAGTCTGGCACAAGGCCAAACGTAGCGAGAATAGGAGTAAAGAAGGTGGTGTTGTGTCATTCTTTCAAGTGAAGTATTAATGCCCAGAAAACCAGCATTCGAAATCTTGTCTTTTACATGTCCTCGAACTGCACGGATGAGAAATGCGCGACTATTTCAGCAAAGCAGGCGTTATGACCAAATTGCATTGGATACTCCGGTTCTTGTATGATGCACGAATTTAAGCAACATTGAGCTGGATCAGAACCTAGAAGGGTGACTAATTGGCTACACTAAGTATCGTAATACAGCTTCCCATGGCGGCCCTGTGAATCTTCCCGGGAGGATATTAATCTCTACACCAAGCTCAATAATGTAAACAAAAGATTGTCATCTCCCACCCCCTCCGCCAACCGTTTGACTGGCCTGGCTGCAAGCAACAATGTAACAAGGCTGGCTTTATGAAATGTCATCAGTAACAACCTTATAGTATCCGTCGTTAAGCATCAGGGGCCAATGACTTCTTAACTTTCTGATCTGTGGGGATCTACTTTATGAGTCGTGATGTCCAGCAGTTGTCTGACATTCTCGTAACATGACCAGCCCATTGCCATTCGAGTTTTCTGGTGGAATCTATGATACCTGTGACTCCTGTTTTTTTCTCTAATATACTGTGTTGCTTTTGTAATATCTCCATGTGATATTGAGCATGATTCTTTTTTGTGCATGTTGAAATAGTTCTCAGTTTGAGGGTCAATGTTTTGGTTAGGTTCCATGTTCCAGCTCCATAGGATGCGTTGGTTGTAGACGCTGATTTAAAGGTTTTTTAAGACTAATGGGATTTTCTTGTTATTAGAGGTTGAACTTGCTCTACCGAAAGTTTTCCATCCTATACTTATTTTTCGCTTAATTTCTTCTGAAGATTTCGGGTTTTGGTCCTGAATTGTGTTAAGATAAAGAATGCAACAACAAAAAAAAAAGTCCGGGTGATTTGCAACTGAATAATAATATTATGGGGTCTGCGTTCGTTTTTACTCCTGAGATAATGATCTGATTTCTTTCTATCTAAAAGTATGATTCCGTTCATCTGTTTGTGACTTTTATCCTCTACATGTTTGTTATTCATGACATTTGTTTTTCTGAAGTGCGTTTTCTTTGCAACTGTTTAAAATCTGCATGGACGCGCGGATGTGATTGAATCAAAGATAGATTGATCGATCTCGGGGTCAGCCAAAGCCTTTTGGGACCCTTAACTGGATTTGATCCCCCCCCCAATCGACTTTTTTGTTTCCTCAACCCATTGAATCTTGTCCACCTTGCTCTTGGAGGCCCTTTGGCCGCCACTGAGCCCTAAACTACCGCTTTGTTAGCTTATGTCTCGTGCCGGTTTTGACCAATCTGTCACCCCTTTGTTTGACAAGAGAATTTTTGTTAATTACCTCTTCTTTCCGGTGGCCAACCATTGCATGTGTAAGGTTGTCATTGGGAATGGGTGAAAGCAATGAAGATAAGGATCAAAGGTGTGCTGTGTTTCAAGAGAACAACTAGTTTTCCGTATCGGCCTAGTTGCAGCTTGTGGATCGTAGAGTTGGGATTCATTGAAATAAATAGTAGTGTTGTGTTTCATGAGAACTCGTTTCCCGGATCACTCTAGTGGCTGATTTGCACATAAGGGAATTAAAGAGTACAGGTATGCTATTTTTCGAGAGAACACATTTGGCAAATTATATCAATGGTGGCTAGTGGGATGGTAGGGATGGGACTTCAGCATTGAAAATAAGTAGTAGAGATGTGCATTGAATCAAAAGAACAACAAGCCTACCTATCTGCAGCAGTATCGACTACCGGACAGTGAGGATAGGAGAAAGCCTCAGCATGAGGGTGTGGTTATCCCAGGGCTGGATAAAGGTCAGAGGGCATATGGGGAATTCTATGTTTCAAGAAAGAGTAGAGATGTGCTCTGTTTCAAGATGATAATTCACTTGCCCGGTCGCCCCAGACGAACTCACGAAAGCACTGAACGAGGGGTGACTGGAGGGTTGCTAAGTTTCAAGAGAAGGATTCGCTTAGAAAGTCGCCTCAATGACGGTAGGGATAGTTTTTGGCATTTAGCAAGCTCGATTTTCAAGAACAAGAAAATCCCACAAGTCCTAAAAAGAAAGGTATATAACCAATGTATCCTACCAATGGTCACCTATGAAGATGGAAGATTGAACCCTACAACCCTACATGGAGAGATCATAAGACAGCACATTATATCAGAGAAAAGACAGGAGTCCGAGATATCATATAAACTGTTAGACAAATCAAATGGCAATGGCTTGGACATGTTGCAAGAACGTCAGATAATCGCTGGACATCACGACTCACAACGTGGATCCCCAGAGATCTTGTGCGAAATAGTGGCCGACAGAGAGTGAGATGGCGTGACGAGCTAGATAAATTCAGAAAGTACCATCTCTGCGACGCCCATAATAGAGAAGTCTGGCGAATCTTGGGGAGGGTATATGTCCAACAATGGACGCTCAGAGGCTGATGATGATGATGTCTCTAGAGACCACATCGCTTCCCGTATCGTCTCAGTAGGAGTAGCAGACAGTGGATGTAGGAAAAAGCGTTCTGGTAAGGGAATTGTTAGTTTGAAATAGTACCTTTTTACTCCTTACCTTCATTACGTTTTCCTATTCCCACCGCCCGTTATCCACCACTATGGAGATAAGGTCAGCAAATTGTTTGTTCCTTTTTCAAACAAAGCACACCTTTAGTTCTTCATTGTTTTCTCCCATACTCATCATCCACTACTGCCACTGAGGCGATGTTCGAAGCACACCCTTATTGTTTTCATTTTTCTCAACCCCAGCCCCCGCTAACCGCCACTGGAACGATACGGTACGCGAACTGTTCTCTTGATGAGCACATCTCTGGTTCTTATCTTACTTGCCTTTTCCCGTCCTCACTGTCGGCTAGCCGTCAATAGGCGACCAGCTAAGCAAGTTGTTCTCCTGAAATACAGCACGCCCTTGTCCACATTTTCAATGCTTCTTCCCATCCCCCTTGTTCGATGGCCACAATAAGGGTGATACGGTAGAAATTGTTTCGTTGATTCCCCAGTGTCTGTTATCTGTCATTAGGGTGATCTGCCAGGCAAGTTGTTCTCTTGAAAAATAGCACCCTATCTTCATTGCTTTCTTCCCTATCCCCACTGTTTGCCAGATGCCACTCTCTTCTTTTGAAACACTACGCACCTCTGCTATTCAGCTTTCAAGCCGAGTCCCGTCCCTACCGTTTTCTAGCCGCCCCTAGGGTGATATGATATATCTCTACTCCTTATTTTCATTGCTTTCTCAAATCACACAGTCTGCCAGCCGACACTGGCAGTGAAGTGAATTTTCAATGCTGAATACCATCCCTAGGTGGGGCGATCCAGTTTGTGAATTGCTCTTTTGTATCACAGCACACCTCTACTCCTCATTTTCATTTTTAGCGCCCCCACTATCCAAGTAGTACTCTTGTAACACAAGCACACACCTGATTAGATCCATTGCTTCCTCCCATCCCCACTGTCTATAAAAAGCCGCCACACTAAATAAGTTGTTCTTTTGGAACACTGCACACCTGTACTCCTTATTTCCAATTCTGAATCCCTAGCTGCTATTAGGGCAGCCTGGTGATCAAGTTATCTTCTCGAAAGCTCAAGAAAAATTTGGCCCTTCAGTGCTTTCCTCCGTCCATTCCATCTGCTGACCGCCACTGGGGCAACACAAAAGGTGAGTTGTTCTCTCGATACACAGCATGCCTTTACTCCTAGTTTTCAGAGCGTCTCCTATTCCCACTGTCTGTCTCAATACAGATACTAGCTGTTGATGGCGAGAAGTGAGCATTGTGTTTCTAGCACAACTTCTTGAACATCTCATTACAAAGGAACTGGAAAATTCATGAATTCTTTGGTGGATGTACGGCGCACACGTAGTACAACCAGAAGGTAGGCCCCTTGTATGCATACGTTTCGATACTGAATGTTCGTATTCCCTGCTTTCTTTCAGTCTTTCTTTTTCTTTGCATTTTCCTATTTCCTTTATTTCTTTCGTTTCTCCTTTCTTTTTTTCTTTCGTACCATATTTTTTCCACGTAAAATAGATTTAAATATTTTTTTTTTACTTTTTCGATCAAGAATGTACAGAGCACCTTTAAATTCTGATTCGAAACTTTCGAAATGAACAAACCTCTCTCTCCGTCTTTCTTCCACTCTGTCTATCTCTTACACATACTCATGAACGTAGACGAACACTCTCTCTCTCTCTCTCTCTCTCTCTATCACTCGAACACACTGATCTACACACAACTCATATACACAGATGGACACATACGATGAAGCTTAGTTTTATCCCAGAGATTTAAAGGGAGATGCACTTCTTGGGACTAATACCTCATATGGACACTGAGTCAATTTACAAAGGTAGAATCCAACCATTTTTTTTAATGTTTTGAAAATTATTTATGTATTTTATTGGGAGTTTTTCTTTTCAATTTTTTTTTCTTCTTTCGATTTTCATTTCTAATTTATTTGATCAAAATTTCCATTCCACGCAGCCATAGAAGGGTAAATCGATTAAATTCTCAAAATTGCAATTACGCTTGAGACAATCCAGAAATGTTTGGACTGAATCTACACATGCAAGCGATTTTTTAAGAATCTAACTGTTTATATCTCTTTGTTTATATCTATGTTCATATCTATCTCTGTTCATTTCTATCTATCTATCTCTCTATCTCTCAGTCTGTTCTTATCTATCTACTTTTCTTTTCATCTCAGCCTGTTCATTTCTATCTATCTCTGTCCATTCGTATCTCTATTCATTTCTATCTATTCATCATTCTCTGCCAGTTCATTTCTATCTACCTATCTATCTCAGCCTTTCTATCTATCTCAGTATTTTCTTATCTATCCATCTATTTATCCATCTATCTATGTTCATTTCTATCTATCTATCTATCTATCTATCTATCTCAGTCAGTTCCTTTCTATCTATCCCAGCCTGTTCATTTGTATCTGTCTCAGTATTTCAACATCTATCTATCTATCCATCTCGGTCTGTTCATTTCTATCTATCTCAGCCTATCTATCTATCTCAGTATTTTCTTATCTATCCATCTATGTTCATTTCTATCTATCTATCTATCTATCTATCTATCTATCTATCTATCTATCTATCTATCTATCTCAGTCAGTTCCTTTCTATCTATCCCAGCCTGTTCATTTGTATCTGTCTCAGTATTTCAACATCTATCTATCTATCCATCTCGGTCTGTTCATTTCTATCTATCTCAGCCTATCTATCTATCTCAGTATTTTCTTATCTATCCATCTATGTTCATTTCTATCTATCTATCTATCTATCTATCTATCTATCTATCTCAGTCAGTTCCTTTCTATCTATCCCAGCCTGTTCATTTGTATCTGTCTCAGTATTTCAACATCTATCTATCTATCCATCTCGGTCTGTTCATTTCTATCTATCTCAGCCTATCTATCTATCTCAGTATTTTCTTATCTATCCATCTATGTTCATTTCTATCTATCTATCTATCTATCTATCTATCTATCTATCTATCTATCTCAGTCAGTTCCTTTCTATCTATCCCAGCCTGTTCATTTGTATCTGTCTCAGTATTTCAACATCTATCTATCTATCCATCTCGGTCTGTTCATTTCTATCTATCTCAGCCTATCTATCTATCTCAGTATTTTCTTATCTATCCATCTATGTTCATTTCTATCTATCTATCTATCTATCTATCTATCTATCTATCTCAGTCAGTTCCTTTCTATCTATCCCAGCCTGTTCATTTGTATCTGTCTCAGTATTTCAACATCTATCTATCTATCCATCTCGGTCTGTTCATTTCTATCTATCTCAGCCTATCTATCTATCTCAGTATTTTCTTATCTATCCATCTATGTTCATTTCTATCTATCTATCTATCTATCTATCTATCTATCTATCTCAGTCAGTTCCTTTCTATCTATCCCAGCCTGTTCATTTGTATCTGTCTCAGTATTTCAACATCTATCTATCTATCCATCTCGGTCTGTTCATTTCTATCTATCTCAGCCTATCTATCATCTCAGTATTTTCTTATCTATCGATGTATCCATCTATGTATCCATGTTCATTTCTACCTATTTATCTATCTACCGATCTCAGTCTGTTCATTTCTATCTACCTCAGCCTGTTCATATCTATCTATCTATCTATCTATCTCAGCCTGTTCATTTCTATCTATCTATCTATCTACTGTTCATCAATTCATCTATTTTGTGAGACAATTTCTTCACAGTATCCTGTGGATTGAATGGACATTTCTCTTTTTCCATAATTAGTTATCCGTGTTCTGATTAATTTAATTTTTGATCAAATTGAAACAACGTATTTATTTATTTTTCGTAAAAGAATCTCTTGGTAAATACAGTGATCGCGAACCAATGACGCGTAGGCTCCAGGCGACACACGATGGAATTTGAAGGGAAAAAATGTTAGATTCTTTTATTGTCCCAGTTTTGTAAATATAATTTGAAATTTCTATTTATATCTTAAAATCTATTTCTTAAAAATATAATAGAAAAATAAAAACTTTTCCCCATCATTGGTTTAAGATTCGATGAAGATCTTTGATACCTCTGTAGATTGGTTTGTTTTGAGAATTGATTGAGAGCACAAGAAAATATTCATTTTCTTCAAAAAAATTAAATTTTGGTCTTCTGGCAGTAGGTAACTTTCAAAATTACCTTTTTCTTTTTTTTTTATTTGTCTAATAATCGACTTCTACGCAAGTGGATGGAAAGCACCAAAATCTACTTATTGTTTTTTTTTATTTTTAAATTTTGTTTTTGTTTTTCTGGTGGGCAGTCACCTTCGATACTTGACCAAAAAAAACTAAATTTAATTTTGTATTCGACTTTTCAGGACGAAGATTCAATTTTTTTGATAAAAAAATGATTCGTTTATCTGAGGATAAGTAACTTCTGTAATCACGTGTTATTTCTTTTAGGTTTTTTGACGTAGACGTTTAAATGACGTCACCCGGTGTCAAGTCAAATGTGTCCGTTTACAAAGCAATCAATCTCAGGGTGCGAAAAGTAAACTTCATCCCTTTCTAGATAGACCTCGTAAACGCACGTAGAGGCACATACATATATACATACATATTGGATTGGGAGTTTTTTTAATGACTTTGTACCAGACTTCGCTAAGCAAGTATGTATTTAGCAATTGACACTTGCTATGGACTGTCTGTTAGTAAATTTATCTTGCAGGCCATTGCTAGTAGGTTTAATCCTCACTAAATGTCTTGCTGGGATAAGTTTGTGAGGTCTCAAGAGTTGAATTTTGAAAAGGACTAGGGCGTCATTATCCCAAGTAGGTATCTGTTAATGCTGAATGGTTGGATACTTTCCAGAAATACGTATATGCGTTAGTGTACCACGCTTATGTGGTCGCTACCTTTACCTGTTGACAATGGCCAAAAAGTGATTCATCCTTTTCGGTGCATTTATCATTCCTTGTGTAAAGTGAGATTAAAATGAATTGGTAGTCTATGTCAGAATTGTCAAACCAATCTTTTTTCTTACCACCCCCTTTTACGAGATCTGAACAACATTGGTAAAAAGTTATTCTATTATTCTGACATCATCGACATTGTTATATTCAGGTGAGTATCCTCGCCATTGTTTTTTCCCAGTCAGTATATTCCAGCCAATTCGTTCTCCAGTCTTTCTAGATATGCTCTCTAGAAATATCATACTACATTTCTGCAAGTTTGTATATACAACCGTTATACTTCCATAATATTACTCATTCTCCTCATATATTTCATCCTGTCTCTTCGTCACTCTCTTGCAATGTAATAAAAGGTGGGAAGAAAGTAGTTATGCTTGAATGGGAGCAAAAGATACACAGCCTTCAGTATAAATACCTCCTTCCCTCTACTCTTGGGTAAGAATGGTAGACACAGCTTATGCTTGAATATGGTCAAAAAAGACTCATCATCCACTATAACTCTCTACCATCCCCAACCATTAGAAAGTAATGAACAAGTGTGAGAATGGAAGAAGGTGCTTATGTTTAAATGGGTTGTAAAAGAAACTTGACCTTTACTACAACTGTCGTCCGTTCATTACTCTTCCTTCGCGAATCTGAAGCCTAGGAATTAACTTACAAAAGTAGTATATCACATGAATAAAAACAGAGAGCCAATTAATCAACAATAATAAAAACAGATATATTATTTTCATTTGCCTTCGAATGTTATCATATATAATATAGATTCATTCCATAGATGATAAATTACTTCTACTAAATGATATACTTTAAATGTATATGTGAGAGTAATGATTATATCTCAGTTGTCTACTCCTGACATTTCTATGGGTCCAGCTTAATGTACAATAATAGCATGCGATTGATAGAAACAAAAAAAAAGGGGGGTTGTGTTTTTCTAGCAGATGAGGGTAGAACCTATGACTTAGAATATAAAAAACATTTTTCATCTTGAAAGAGAATTACCATTAAGTTAGTGCGTGAACATTTGGTATGCTTCGAATGACTATGACCTGATGATCAAGAGTAAGAATAGAAGAGGTTGCTTATGCTTGAATGGAACAAAAGGACGCAACCACTATTATAACTGTCATTCCTTCATTCCTCCTCATGTTTGAAGCCTAAAAAATCAAGTTATAGTTGTAGTAGACTACAGTAATATAAGATAGCGAAAGTAATCAATATTCATAACAGTTAGTTTCATTTGCCTTTACATGTTATCATAGTTGAAATAGATATATCCCGATGGTAATAAATTACTTTTACAAAATTATATTCTTTAACAGCAGAAATATATATGCTAGGGTATTGATGTCTTTCTTGTGAACAGCCGCGGAATTTCCACGAGTCTAGCTAGTTATTTTTACTGAACCTACTGCGTAAAAGTAATTCGGTGAAGAAGATCGTGAACGCAGGGTAATCAATACTTGTTCCACAAACTAGAATATGTACTTTATCTTTAAAAAAAAAATGTATATATTTCAAAGTTTATTCATAAAATTTCCATAAAGGTTTCTGCTATCATTTTTGGAGTTGGACGAGGGTGCAAAATGAATATTTTCAGAATCTATCTTGGTGGCAACCCATTACCTACGAATAATGATACAGTCGTTTTATATGGGAGCATTGGGTTGGGGTTACATAGAACAATTGTACTGCACCATAATCCATTTTTTAAAACCCCCGTCCCCTTCAGTAACAAGGTCTGGTTCAGGTGTGGGTTGGGAATCAAATGCCTCGTTTGCCACCTCTAGCGGACGCCCATGAAAGTGTACATGTTCATCTACGTTTTTTTAAAAGTAAGGACTGTAAAACATAGAGCTACTTTTATATTTTACATGAAAAAACTTTTCCCGATATTTAAAAACAGCTGTTCTGCGTGAAACTGAATATGAAAGGCCAGATGAAATGTTTTGAAAAAATTGTCTTTCACCTTATTGTATTGCTTTTTATCACGCCATAAAATGTTTCGATTACGTATCTGTGGCAAACAGAGGCGTACATGAAAGGGGGCAAGGGGTAGCCCACACCCCATTCGGGAAAAAACAGCGCAAAATTTCGGGCAAATCAAGCCCCTTGCCCGTACGCCAATGGCAGCAAAATACATTCAAACTTCGGGAATGGTGCAGACTATAAAAGCTGCTCTAGAAAATATTTTAACGGGTTATTAGAATTTCATCTTCATCAGCGTAGATAGAGAATTACGTCACAAAGTATACAAGACCAATGAATACAGAAAGAACTCAGGAAGCGGGTACCTTTACCAACGCCATACAAAAACCTTAAAACCGAGTGGAGAAGATTGATACATGGCTATGATACAGGGGGTAACTGTAAGTTTTGATTTGTTAAATTTTCGAACTATTGCCTTAATATATGAAAAAATGTACCTCGGTCCAAGAAATCCTTATATCCACTCCAAAATTTAATAAATCCCCGGTGAGTGCGTATGTGTGCGTGTACTCGTGTGTGTGTATGTGTGTGTGTGTGTCAGGGCGTGTATCTCAAGGAAGTTCAAATATCCATGATTTTTCTTCACAGAGAATAACGAACAAACTAATAATTTGTCTTCGTTATTCTTCTGTTTTTTTCACCAAAAAGAATCTTCCAGTTATTTTTTTCTCAAAAACTTTCAGGTAAACCTGGGCCGGTCCTAGGGTTCCTGGTGTCCCGGGTAGGCTGTATTTCAGCGCCCTTTATAGTATAGAATTATCTAATCTCATTTATCTATTTCATCATCAGTCTTTTAACGTCCGTCGTTGGACATAGACCCTCCCAAGGATTTGCCATACTTCTCTATCATGGGCGTCGCGGAGCCAGTACTTCCCGAACTTGTCTAGCTCGTCTCTCCATCTAATATTCTGCCGGCCTCGGTTGCGCATGTGATCTCGGGGGATCCATGTCGTGAGTCATGATGTCCATCGGTTGTCTGCCATTCTTGCAACATGGCCAGCCCACCGCTATTTGAGATTTTTAATGGATTCTGTGATGACCCTGACTCTTGTTTTTTCTCGGATGTACTGTGCTATCTTGTTGTCTCTCCATATGAGGCCCAGCATAATTCTTTCATGTGCACGTTGTATGGTTCTCAATTTACGGGTCTGTCTCTTGGTTAGGTTCCATGTTTCGGCCCCATAAGTGACAATTGGGAGGATGCATTGGTTATACACCCTTCTCTTTAGGATTAATGGGATCTTTTTTCTTCTTATTTTTGAAGGTTGAGCTACCTATTTATCTATTTACGAACCTGATATTCCAGAAAAATCTGACGTCGCATCAGATAATTCTCTTATTTTGTTATTCTGTTTAATTTATTCATTTCCCCATTTGTATTATGCAAGTCCTGCTGTCTCGGACATATGTCAGGCGCTCCTTAGCACTTGGCGCCCTTGACCGGACGTGAATATGTGGTACACCCTATCGATAGTGTTCTCATTTGTATGTACAAGTACAATAGTGTGAGTGTATTAAATGTGTATGCATAAGACTAATGGATGATGTCAGTGAGGTTGCGTGAGAATAGTTTCGTAATTCAAGTTTATGCAGGATATCCATTGCGCGTATGTATGTGTGTGCGTGTGCACGTATGTATGATTGCGTGCATGGATGTGTGTGCGTGTTGATTATGAGGATATGTATTTGTCTGAGTAACAGTTTATGAGCATGTTCGTTTGTAAGTGTATACATGAGCGTGTATATATACGTATGTTCATGATTGCGTGCATTAATGTGTATGTGTGCGTATACATTGTGGGGATATATATATGTGTGCCAGTGTATATTCGTGTGAATGTGTATATGTGTGAAATGAGCATAACTAACACGGGCGCTCTCGGTTCTTTTTCATGTACAAAAAGAAATAGAAGAGACATATGTAATAGTTCACATATCATCTCCCATCAGTGACTGGATATCGGTGTTCGTGTCTAGTAAAAAAAAGTTAAGAATATGAATGCTGATTTTCCGAGACAGAGAAGCTCTCCCCGTATTAAAAAAAATACCCTTCATACCATTTAGCCTTGTGTCGTACTAGGTTAAGCTCTAATTAGTGAGAGAGAGAGAGAGAGACTCTGTGTGTGTGTGTGTGTGTGTGTGTATGATGCCTGTGGAAACCCGACTCAGTATGCGAAGACTTTCTTCCCCCACGCATTTGCCCGTGACGTCACAGATCACATGACCTCTCTCCCCAAACACCGTATCTCTCACGGATTTACATTATACGGTGGTCCTTTCTCTCTCTCTCGACAACAAAAAAGGTCTGGAGTATCCGATGATAAACTGAAAATTGAACAGCAAGGAGTATTTCATTATTATTTTTTTTAATTGACGACCAGGAATCAGGTTATCTCGTTCGAAGATGAAAGAATGAACAAGTTCTATCAGCCCACCAGGATTTTTGTTTAACGGAAATTTGGAACGAACACAAGTAGAGAAAGAAATGAGAACTGATGTTGTTGTAGTCAATCCGAGTCGATAATACATAAAACACAAGAAACATAATCTCTCTCTCTTGACAAAAACATATTCGTACCGGATATAAGAATCCTCTAACGTCTACCGGTGATCTTGTGGTGAAACTGGATTTCAAAAAAGATGTTTTTTACAACTGAAAGACACAATTTTGATCTGTTTTCCTTACTGGTTTTGAGTCCCGTTGTTTTCCAGGAAGTGTTGTCTGGAGAAATCCCCTTCATAAGAGCAAATACGAACTTGAATTACATGAGTACCAGAGAGAGAAGAGATTGATTAACTGAACTGATAAATCAATCGTAATTAATAATTACTGCCCTGTGATTGTATATAAGCGGTTTTATTTTCTCAGGAACAATTATTTACATAATACTCTATCTTGTAAGAGAAAAATTGCAGAGTAATAATGAACTGATAAATTAATTAATTGTTATTAGTTGATAATAGCCTTGTGATTGTGGTCTAATTCTCAGGAAAACTAACAACAGTGATTTAATTTGATAACCTAATTTTTCTTGAAAATATTTTTATCAAAGAGCAGGTCGTGGATAGCCTCTCTAATAGTAACCGAAAAAAGACGGCTACAGGAGTCGCTATAGTTGTAGCAGTAATCGTGCTTTTGAAGAATAATACGAACGAAGGCAGGGAAGTCAGTATTCGTTGAACCCGCATCTTGAAATAAGACGAAGCTTTCTTGAGTGTTGACAAAGTGCCTAATGGAAATTTATTAAAAAAAAAGGGGGTGAGCGAAGAAAATAAGGCCAGGAGAGAAATATAAAAATACCCGACACAGGGTGGACACCCTCAATAAGGACACAAAAAAATGTATTAAACGTCAAGTCTTTCTTTTATTGCCGGCTTCAATGAAAGCACGCCACGTGACTACGAGGATAGTAATTTGGAAACGGACATCTCTTGTTATATACAAGTGCCAAGTGCGACGATAACAACGACAGCACCTCACTTGTGCTAACGGACGAAATACATAAATATCTAAAGGAAATTTTTATATTTTACCTTGCGCAAATAACGTAGAAATAATTGTAGAAAACTATATATAAATTTACTCACTCTTCTTAGTCACTAAAAAAAAAAAAAGGGGGTCCTCAAGTGTAAGTGTACTTCGATACTACTCGCTTGGATCGTACGAAAGATCCTGGTGGGTGTGTTGGAAATCGTTAACTTTCAACAACCAAAAACGAGCTGATATACACATGGACATGCTGAAAAGTGTTTACATGTTAATGTTTTGAAAAGGCGATTGTTATCTTTACAGAAAATTTTAATATCCTTACACACTCAATGGCAAATTGAAATTTGTGGATGAATTTAGTGCTGTTATTTCATTGAGAAAATAATTCTCATCTCGGGAAAAAGATCTGGCTTCTATAAAGATTAGCTTGTCTTCACGACTAAAACAAACAAAAATCAATTTCATCTGTGATATAAATCAATCTCAGAAAAATTAAATTCTTTTAAAGAAAATTATCTTGAAAAAGTTTTTCCTTTTTTTTTTTTGTTAAATGAAAAAGATAAAAACAGAGGTTTTATCGCTACAATCGGGGTTTTGAAAATTACAGTCCAAGTGTAAAATTGCCTCTTGAATGTTTCATTGTTTTAAATACTTTGAAAAAGAAAGAAGATAATTATTCATTTTTCACAAACACGACCTTTCTTGTTCCCAAAATCGGAAATGAACAACTCTGTTTTGGAATGTTAAACATTTACTATGGAAACATGTGGATCAAATTTTACCAAAAATAAGGTAGGTTTTTCTTGAATTTATTGTGAGTTTTCTTTCCCAAAATGTATTTTCAAAATGTTTGTTGATATTACTTGATTATGGTTATTGATTATCCATTTGATTTATACTGATGTTTTTATTATTGTTTCCATCGATCAAAATACGTAGTTAACCCTATCAAAAAGCAAAGGGTCAAGTTTATCAATATATTTACTTTGCAAATCCAAATACGGACACAGTAGGTCCAGTTTCGCGTTATACGTACATTGTAAATCCAACCCCCACTTTAGGGCCATTTCACTCGCTTTGGCTTGAAAACTCTATTTTTCTTAAAATCGAAAAGTTTTCCGTAAAAGTAAAGGTTAGATTCATTCAAAACACATCGGACTATATAATAGAAATACATTTTCCCACAAAAATTCACTGGTTTGCGAAACAGAAGTTTAACCGATATAATTCCTCTTCATGTTAAAAACATCTGGTTTTGCTCTTTCTTGTACTGTGTTCTCTAATCTTTTATTTTTAAACCAATGGTTTTAATTTTTTTAAGCTTGAAGAACATCTTCGAAAAATGAACGAGAATATTTTTCAAGGAAAACTCCAAAATGCTTTCCCTTGCAAGTGCTTGCTTTAAATTTCGGAAATTCTCAACAGCGAGAGAATTCTTCTAAAACTGTCGCCAAGCAAAGAATCCTCTTTCCCCCCATAAGAACGGTTATCCTAAGTGACACACATATTTAGGTTGGCATTCCCTGATTTCGAAATAGATTCAGTCAGAAATAGATCACAATTCTTTGGTGGAACAACCATTTTCTTATTGTATTAGAAATCAACTTGGCGTTTTTTTTGGGCAGATAATGCAATTACATGGAGAATCATTAACAAAAGCATTTATGGCACATATGTAGAAATAAATCGTCATTATAGTCCCAAATTGGCAGGATTTTAGAGAAAAAAAGATCTAGCCTCAGAGTAGATAATTTTTCAAGGAGAGCGAAGACTGATTTAAAATGAAATGAACTTCACCAATTGAAATAATCAGAAAAAGAGAGGTGGAAATAAAATTAAATCTTTTATCGTAGAGGCATGAACACTTAAATTTTATTTGATCTTAAAAATAGTGCTTAGGAAGTAGTAGTAGTAATCTAAGAAATTATTATTTATATACTACACGCGAATTATTACATAAAATAACTTCTATTGAGAGAAAAGCAATTCAACCAAAATGAAAAAATTGACCTTTTTTTTTTTTACAATTTATTGCAACTACAAAATAAACATTTAAGCAAACAAAGTAGAAATATCGTTATAACAGCTCTAAACTTTCTAAAATTTACCGAAAAATATCATACCATCGTATGTTTGATTTGATCCATGAACGTCTTTTCATTTGAATTTGTTTTGGTGATCTCGTAGTGTAGCGACCCAAATTATGGTTGTTGTGCGTAAAGGCACTTGGTCAGTTACAAGAATTTCAATATCTGTCAAATAATAATAAAATGAATCTTTTTTTCGACGATATTAAGTTTTTTCCCCACTACTATCTATCTATATTTTTCTTTTCCAATTTCGAAAAGAAAAAAAACCCAAAACGTACCAGCTTTCAAAATAGAAAAATTAAAATATTGGGTTCTCAACCCCCAAACTAAACGGTTAATTTCAAGTAAATTATCCTCCTATTGTTAAAACAGCTGATATGGAGTGTTTACTTTTTACTCTTTTTATTAGTTTCAATACCTGTTAGCTTAGTTATGTTTCTGTTATATAACTGACCGAGTGTGGCCCTCATAACACCGGGATAATTTGGGAACTACTAAGTGGGCGCACCATGCCATTTCAGCTAAGATTACTCGCAGGTCTCCCCTCTATTTATTTTCTCAAACTATTATACAATAGATAGTCAAGTGTTTTATTATTAATATTTTTTAGAGTTATAACTGCAGTATCGTTCAGAAGTTCGTTTAAACAGTTCCATGGATTCAAAATTCCCTCTTATGTTGATAAATGAATACTAGCATCTCATTTGAATTCGTGTATTGTGTTCGTTTTTTCAATAATTGAGAAAGCTAGACTTTTCCCTTTGTGCTTAAAATATTCACTGGGGACGAAAAAAAATGAAACAGATCAGATTTATCTATTTGGCAAAAAGATATTCAAAAAGTGTGTTTATTCTATGATGTTGAAAATCCTAGAATTATTCGTGGTACTGGGGCCACAACAAAAAAGTGAACATTTTTTTATTTGTTAATCGTAACAAAAACGGGTTTCTTCCTTCGTTGATGTTGATCACTTGAATTAACTTGCCTCATATTGCAAACATGTCTTGAAAGAAAAGAAAATCATAAATCCTGCAAGATATTTTAGTTATTAACGGTTTATAAATAAATTGAAGAAAAAAACTCTTTTAAACCTTGAGGAAAAGGGAGTGTTTGATGAAAGAAACAACATTACAACCATAACAAAAACCTTATCACAAAGAAAAATATGGCAAAGGAAAACAATCAAGAAAGAAACTATCAAATCGTTTTCTTCACGGCGAATTTTAAAGACGTTTCCGCATCTTAACTAAATATTTTTTTTCAAGTGTGAAGAAAATATGATAAATAAACCTTACGAATAGCCGAAAATAAAATTATTGAAAAAGAAAAAACAAAACAGTTTGAACAAACGAATATGAAGAAATTATTTTCTAACAGCAAACGAGTAAACACGCCTCCCCCTTTCTTGGTTCCTCTAACTCTACATATGCAAGTCCATAACAAACGAGGTGGGGATCTGGGGGTACCAGTCACCCCCTGTAAAAAAAACCTTTTTGCCCATTTTCATCTCAGATTGTTAAATAAATACCTTGCATGTTAACATGTCCCACAATGCTACAAAAATTCGAAATTTTCCGGTTCTTCACCTTAAACGCCATAAGGGGTGTATAGTAAACCCCCCCCCCCACTTCATTTGATTTTGTTAGGTTACCCATTTGGCTTAACTAAGTATCCCCCCCCCCCCTGGTACGGGCCTGATATGTCTCTTTCCATTAACAACAACATAAGTTTAACTTTTTTCCCGTGAATTTTTACACTCAAGCCACGATTGAATAGTTTAACCACTGCAGGAATAATAGGAAATGGGGTTTCACTTAGATTCCAGATTGATGAGGCTAATTACCACATTCCCACTATGGATTTTAACGAAAGCAAAAGTTTAAAGGAATATCATTTGCTTAATTATTTCGATTTACTCGGATTTGTATCCTTAGAATGGTGGTTGTTATAAATGGTCACAACGTTTCGGCCGTTGTACCCTCCAGCATTCTTCAGGTGTCTATTGTTATCAGTGAACCTTCTGGGAATTCCGAACCATAACTTATCCGATCCTTAAAAGTGGTATATTGTTCTCATTCTGCTGTCTGTGCCAGAGGATATCTTGTATCAATTGATTTTTTCTTGTTGGACTCGCCCTTGCTTGCGTTTTTGAACCAGAGTATATAACTTTTCTGCACTATCCAAACTTTTAAGGACCAAAAACTATATTGAATTTATGAAGAGCTCTTTTTAATTGTTGGTGAAAGGTTTGAAAAAATGTCCTAAAATTCCTTTTTCAACTTCATTACTTGGTAATTTAATCTTGTCCGTTAAATAGTTTGTTTTTTTTTTTGTTGCAACAAGTTCCTTGATATGAGAGGAAACTTAAGATCATGTACAGGCATTAATTGATGAAATTTACTTATCTTTATGAAAATGAAGTTTGATTTCACTTGGGTTTAAATAAACCTTTGAACAAAGTAAAACTATGGATTTATTAGTTTTTTTTTTCTTTTGTAGAAAAGATTGGAACTATATATTTTTTGCAAAATAGTTTGATTTCACAAACTTATGATAGTGAAAAAAAAAAGCTTTTTATCCTGTAGGTACATGTACACGAGGTTGGGAACCCCTAGTTTACAGTTAAGGTTAAGAATTTTCATGATTAACATCTACATTACAGGTTTTTGATATGATTCAATTGTCAGGTGTTACAATGGTTTTTGCTGTCAAATAAGGTTTTGTTATTCAAAACTTTATTTGAACTACTTAATTGATCCACACGAAAAAAAATTACAAATTTATTTGAATTTCTGATATGATTTTTCTCAAAAAGCAAACTAATATATATATATATATATATATATATATATATATATATATTGATAGATGGATACCCACAATTTTTGTTGTTACTGATCACTTTCATGCTGTCATTATGATCGACAGACAATTGTCACCATAGATGAAGCAATGCCTAATGATATATGTATATATTATATACACACACACACAGACTGGAGGCTGTAATGAATTCGGTGACAATATCAACCCATGTTTCTGCAGGGTCTGAGAATTATTTATTCTACTGACTTTAAGACTCAATTGTTTACTATTTCAAAGCTGTGAGTACAATAAATAAAGTCTTATCAATGTCATCTGAGGTTTTATTGAAAAGTGACTGGATTCATTCAAGCGGTACAGCCCGTTGTTCCCAGGGGTGGGTAGGGGATATTTTTATCAGCAAAATTGTTACTTTTACATGGACAGGTCCATTGTTACAGACGGAGAAATAGAAAAATATCTCGCTGTTAATTATATAAGTAGATTAACTCCTTCTTTGTGTTGTTGTTAACTCAACATAATGAGAAGGATTTCTGTTGTCAAAACAAAGCTTATTTGGAATGTGAATGATGCTCTATGCAAAGTTGTAGACAACAGAAGAATTTGCTAAGTTCACTTTCTCTAGTGATTATATAAACTAGTGGAGTAATAATACTAATTCTACTGACAGTTCTAATGATGGCTTGGCTCGGCTCTGAGAACGGAGGTCTGGGAGGGTTTTTCACGTTATCAGGTCTCGAAACTGCAGAGCCTGTACGTAGCTGACCCAAAGTCTTGGAGTTGAAATAAAGTGCAACATGCTCGCCTCTGACCCCACACTCTAAACCAAGGGTTTGTGGCTGTGGCTCAGTGGGGTGGTGCTGATAACAGCAAGGCCCCTAGGTCATAAGTTTGACTGTAGTTTCCTTCTCCTGGCATATGCCTGAGCAAGCTAAGAGGTTCTGCTGTCCTTTTTGCAGGAATGTTCAAATGTTATGTCTTATCTGGGTAAGAAAACTACTTCTAGTAATAATAATAACTTGTACTTATTGTGGAACATGAGGGTGCCATTAATACCAATCATGAGTGTTGATTTGGGGGGGAACTAGTAGGGCACCCTACCGATCAGGCCTTCTCACCGAGAGTGTGGGGTTTTGAAAGTTGAAATCTTATAAAGGGTAGTTATCAGTAGGTCATTATTAAACGGGTCACAGCTGAGACATTCCCTAGTCATTTATCTATCAGCCGACATCTACCTAGATAGATCTTTTGCCCCCTCCCCCTTTTGGAATATATCCTTTTGCCTTACCCTGGCAAAGAGGTTGTTAAAACTATAAATCTAGGAAAGATCTGTGACCATCCAGACAACAGCACTGCCGGAACCAGTGATGAAACTGGGTAGAATCCTGGAGTATTGAGAAGACTTGCTGTCATTTGATCTCCAGTGAAAGCCACCAGCCACTGCTGGTGTAAAAATTCAACAAGTACTCCAACAGATGATGATGATGAGTAGCTGAACCCGTGAAAATTCTTGACAACTGAGGAATCCTAATCCCTCTTTGCATAATATGCGTGTTGAATAGTTGTATCCATTAAAGATGGCACACAGCTCTTTTTTTTTTTTCTTTATATTCCATATGTGCATGTTATTTTTTGTGTGTTCCAGCACTCCTGGCCATACTGTTTTGTCTACAGACTTGGAAAGTGGCCTCAGGACTCCACTTGATACTTTCTAAAAATATTTCTTTTGTTCTTGGAGAAAAAGCTTCTTTTTTTTTTTTTCTTTTCTTTTTCTCTTTTTGGATCTTATTCTGATGGTTTGTCAACAACATTCTCCAGAAAAAGGAGTGATAGAACTCAAACTTGTTGGAACAAATGAATCGAAGTTTAGTGTGAGAAAACACCAGGAAAGAAATGGACGATAACCAGAAATTGTGCCAGTCATACATACAAATGAACAGAATAATAGTAGATAATGATAATAGTGATAAAGGGAATTGATGATGGTAATGAAGGGTAGGGCAAGTTTTCCTAATGTTTTGAAGTTACTTTATATCACAGTCTTCTCTCTTTATTTTTATTCTTTTTTATTCTTCTGGGAGAAAATTCTTTCAGTACCACTCTTCCAAATACAGTTCAGAAACAGAAAACATGCATCGACCACCATTAATACATTCATATTGCAATTGTATACATAGATCACTAGTAAATGCATTCATATCACTGATATACACATAGATCACATTCATTTTGCTATCACGAATACGTCCATATTGCTACCACGAACACGTCCATATTGCTACCACGAACACGTCCATATTGCTACCATGAACACGTCCATATTGCTACCACGAACACGTCCATATTGCTATCACGAACACGTCCATATTGCTATCACGAGCACGTCCATATTGCTATCACGAGTACGTCCATATTGCTACCACAAACACGTCCATATTGCTACCACGAACACGTCCATATTGCTACCACGAACACGTCCATATTGCTACCACGAGCACGTCCATATTGCTATCACGAGTACGTCCATATTGCTATCACGAGTACGTCCATATTGCTATCACGAACACGTCCATATTGCTACCACGAGCACGTCCATATTGCTACCACGAGCACGTCCATATTGCTATCACGAGCACGTCCATATTGCTATCACGAGTACGTCCGTATTGCTATCACGAACACGTCCGTATTGCCATCACAAATGCGTCCGTATTGCTATCACGAACACGTCCATATTGCCATCGTATACACATAGATTCTCCATGAATACATTCATATTGCTATCACATATACATAGATTTCCCATGAACACTAGTAACAAGGGAACCTATACATCAAATGAAAAGCTAGTGAAATTTCAATGAAGTAATATTCTGTACAGGCACGCAGCTTTGACCAATGAAGCTCACTTTCACTAAAATCACGTTCATAAATTAGTCCTAGTTCTTCCTGGAACACTTTTTTCTTCCTTTGCTAAACCTCCAAACAGTTAAACATCTTCACTTACATGATGCTTAAACCATTTTTCCAGTAATGTATTTAATTCACAACTTATTTCTTACATTGTTTTCTTTCATGCTGTAGGTTAGTGTATTACCCAGGGATATTTGAAATTACAGTGGTTGGGGAACTTTGAAATCAGTGCCGAATTAATGACAGAACCGGATTATAGGTAGCCAGATTAGTAGATATCTACTGTATCTTCAATCTCACTCAGAAAACGACTTTTATATCTCTGGAAATTCTGCTTGGAAATATATGTACAGCTGATAACACATCAGTGGTAAAAGATTTATATGTATTTATCTATATGCGTAAAACCACTGGCTCTGTCTATTCATCTGTGTTTCCGTCTTCTTGAACATTCGAGCAGCTCAGCCAAATTTGGTATGCATACTTGGTGGACCTAGGGGGGAGAACTTGGACTATTTGTTTTGTTTTTTTTTGTTTCTTTTAGTTTTTTTTCCAATTTCAGAGGATTCTATTTACAAAATAATTATGATGCTAAACTGAACCCTTACTTTCTGTTCAGTATACATGTATCCGTAAACATTGTAAACTGGAAATTGCCTGATTCATTAGGTTTTCAGCTACCCAACCACCTGAGTCTGGGGGTTCAGCAGAAACTACCTGAATACCTCCTGATTGGGCGATGTTTAGCTAGTTATAATCTAACAGTAATTATCAGTATTCTGCAATGTACAAGATGATGGTTATCTGTATATTTGTTTATTTTGGTGAATGGAGCTAAATTACTGAGAGAATTTTTTTTTGTTCAATATAAATGGTTGGTCTCATTTTATTTTTTGCTAAAGCTTTCTCTCATGAAGAATAAAGTGTGTCAAGAGATGTTGTGGTATTGCTCATGCCATTCATAATCTGTCCACCCATATTGACCGAAGGGTCATTCTTCTGGACTAACTCACTTCATGTTTGAATCTTACAATAGAATTACTGGGAAAATTTTTCCAGAAACTAAACAAATACAGAAATCATTAGTTTTGACAGGTATTTCTTCCATCTTGATCTGCTTTCTTTTTATCGCAGCTACTCTGGCTGTCAGTCTATGGCATCGGGTAAACAGTGCAGATTGGAAATGAAGAATGGAGAGGAAAATGAAGTATTTCATAACACCCATGCTGTCAAACCTATTTTCTTTTACATTGATTTCTTTTTAGATCAATATTTCTTTCATATTCAACCTGACAAATACTGCTGTTTTGAAAATCTTTTTGTGAGGAGGTAAAAAAAGAAAACCTTGAAAATATTGACTCAGTATATCAATACAAAGTGTCTCTGTTGTCATAACTTATTTTACCTCTGCCAAAGGAAGAGGTATATGTATCCACTCGTGTTCATCAGTTCATCCACTCAATATTTCCGAAGGTTCTCAATGAATTTCAATTTTCATTTTGTAGAGGGGTGGATGGTTTATGAACTAGACAAATTCAGAAAATACTCTCTCCGCAACACCCATGATAGAGAATTGTGGCGGATCCTGGGGAAGGTCTATGTCCAATGACGGACAATAAAATTGATGATTATGAGTGGGACCTGCTAATAGCAAGACATTTCTGTCAAGATATCAGTTGATGGGACACAAGGCAGGAAGGACTGAATTCATACCTTTCCCTATGGATTTAGTTCTAAGTGAAAATAAGTAGCCTCAACCAAAATTCAAACCGGGTCTGCTGATTCCATTTTTCATACTGCTAATTGTTACGCTACATTGAACCTTGGATGTATGCAAAGTACGGCAGGTCCCCCACTTTACATTATTGATACATACTCGGAAAGTGTGACTTATTAATTTATAACAGCAATGCACTGGGACGCATCATCAGTGATGTTCCTGAGGTCATTGAGTGTATCATTATGCATCTGTACTCAGGTGACCCTGCCAGGGTCGATTGGGCCTTGGCTTATGTCTGAATAGCATTGACCTATGGATTGCAGCTCTAGATCTGAAGCCATCTGGAGGCCCTCTTTGTACCATCCATGGTAAGTTTGATGACTCTCCTTTCTGAAGCCCCAATGATACTAAGTAGAGTGTACAGCCTGCCTGGTAATCAGCCAGCAAAGACCTTCTACCTTACTTCATTGAGCTTACAGTGAGCTTTCCAACCCCTTCTCTGGTACAGATCCTTCAACTCTTGGTATTTGGACCACTTCTGCTCACTTGCTTTTTTTTTTTTTTTTCTTGCAACCCTCCCAGGGAACTGTCAAAGCTTCAAAGAGTCAAATGATACCACCAAGTTTGGCCTCAGCAAAGTTGTTATGATGTGGTCTGGACATTTGAGCTGCCTCCCCTGGTTGACTCGCAGCTGCCAGTCCAACACATAGGTGAGCATATCATTTACTGATCTGGGCTGTGACTGTGGTTGCTCTCCAATCCTGACAAGGGTGATACTCTTCTGGCCATAGACACGATTATAGTTGGCAATGGTCAAACAATGAAATGAAACCAATTATGACTCTAGGCTCAATGATATAAATGAGTCAAGTTCCTATGGAATATTCCTAATCACAAAGACAACACAAACTACATCTTGGTCATCAAATAAACTTGGAGGTTGTATTTGCATTGAATGGCAATACCTCTGGCTTACATTATGAAGCATAGTGAAGAGATCAGTTTCCCACTTAGGAGGATTAACAGGATCGCCATTGGAGGCTCTCCCATGATCCCCAGCTGCTTACCACACCTGGTATACCCATGTAGGTACTGACCTGGCCTCATGTTGCTCAACTTGATTGTTCAAGAAGCAGTGTATCTAATATGATTTGGCTGTAAAATTTGATTCTATAAAAACTAGAAATAGCTAAAAAGAGTTGAATTTTTGTGCTGCCATAACTGGAAACGTGCTAAATCTAGCATGAAGAGTGCTAAATTGGCAACACTGCACAAGCCTTACCAATGTCATTAATAACTACATTTCCATTCGGATGATGTCACTGTGATGACTTCATTACTCTGTAGTTATATCTGAAAAATTGTGCTCTCTCAAAATGTTCACATAATAGAAAAATATTTCTTGTTATGTTCTGAAATTTAGTCAATGGTTCATTCAGAACTTTTGGAGATAGTGTGCATACAGACATAAATGAAATCATGACCTTCGTCCAACCTCCTTGGCGGAGGTTATTAGTCAGTCATTGGTAACCTGGGAATAGTTTGTATTCACTATCATGAAGAATCATGGTAAATTCTTAAATTAGAGTTGCAAACTAACACTGGCTTTATAGAAAAAGAAAAATTGTCCAGAAATTTTTACTTAGAAATTTCAAGTGGCTATGAAGAAGGCCAGGGCAATAAAAGAGGAATTACTATTACTACAAATATTGTTTTCTATGAATTCATGAATAAGTAAAATATCATTTTCAGTAGTTTTGTTCATTTGTTCTATTAATTTGATTTATTTTGTTGTATTGTACGTAACTATGTACTGTATATATCATTTACACACACACACACATATATATATATATATAAATAGATATAGATATATAGATATAGATATAGATAGATATGTGTATATATCTCTGGATAAAACATTAGAAATGTCAAATTGATCTTCGATCCTTGATTTTTTTATTTATTGATTTTTTGTAATTAACCCATGGAATTTCTCTTCTAAAATGTATAAATGTATATCAAACACAGTCAATAATTGAACAACCATAGCGTATAAATTTGAATCGTGGAAAATATAAGAAAAAAAAAAGGAAAGTAATTCTATCTGTGAGTAAATATGGTCAGAATAAATTCTATTTATGTCATCACTTGTATTTCTCCCAGGGAAACATCTTTGAGTAAAAAAATAAAAAAAAACGTCTAGATTTTCTAGAATCAAGATATTATTAAATCTATCAAAATAAGGCACCAAAAAAGTTGAAGATAATTTTTTTTTTTTTTTTTACAAAAATTGAGAAAAAAAATTTTTTTTTAGAAGGGTTATAATGGAGTGCTGATTTTCAAGTCTGTAGACAAAACAGTATGGTCAGAGGCACTGGAACACACCAACACAAAAAAGGATAGACAACTCTTGTCACCTTTTGTGGCCACAGTTCAACAGATACAATAAGCTAACCAACATTTTACATTGAAAGTCAACTGTCTTCTAATCATGTGTAAGAGACATTATGATGGAAAATGATTCCAATAAGATCCTTTATTCTTAAAAATATTCTTAAGCATTTGCTATAAGGAACCCTTGTTCTCCAATAATGTGATCTTTTTTTTAATGTTTATCTTTATTGGGAAGTTCTTTAGGCCTTAGTTTATCAAGGGTCACAGAGCAATGACATAATGGATAGATTTAAGTTTTCTCATTTTCTAAGAAACTCTAGGAAGTCCCACTTGATTTTGAGGGTTATTATTATTCAATTTTTATGGCAAATATAATGGTTATGTGACTTAATTATGTATTCAAAATGGTGTCCACATTCAAAGTGCATCTACCTACATTCTGGGCCTGAATGATTTAATTCTTAATTCTAAATTACTGCATTAAATGCCTCAGAATTTCTCCCATCCCTGGGATTAGATTTTCTGAAGTCAGCACAACATGTGTTAAAAATTTTCCTATCTGAGCAATTACTATTTCTCTAAGCGCTTACAATTGACCTCACAGTTTTGAAATGGCATTGATTTCTGGACAACCTTTCTTAAAATGCTTACAACTGACCTTTGATTTCTGGATAAGCTTACGTCTTTGATTCCAGAAAATGTATCCTGAAACAAACGGAAAGCTCTCAACAGGATCTCCCTGGAACACTTCTTTATCCTATTCTACCATTTGTTGTATGTGGAGTCATGTTGTGCAACAAAGAGTCGGCTTAGTTGCCATTATCTTTTGCCTTTGTAAGTAAATCAGTTGAGGAATTCTTCTCATGGATTCTTTGGTTTCCTTCTTTTTCCAACTGACAATGGCCCACATCCTGTATTCGTGGGATCAGGATTACTTTACACCAAAATGTCAAGGATGAGAGGGAAGAGGATGTAATTCTTAGAAACATACAGATCTTCAAGGCTTTTAAACTATGCCTCTTTTCAACTCTCTCTCTCTCTCTGTATACATATCTGTTTGCATACACGTCTCATCTCAAACCAACTTCCATGATATTGTACTGACACTTTTGAATATTTGTTGAATGAAACCTTGTCAACCATTATCAATTTTTGACAAGTATTTTTTTCATTCTTCTTGATTTCAGTTGCTTTTCATTGCAACTGCTTGTAGTAGTATTAGTAGTTATATCATCTTTATTTTTATTTGATGAGGCATATCTTGATTTTAGCCGCTTTTTATTCTGACTACTCATAGTGTCAATATATTGCCCTTAGTAAACAAAATGAGCTTTAATGACTGTAGAAGAATGATCTGATCAGTGGCAATGATAGGCAAATGAAAATAAACTCAGAATACCCAATGCAAATATTCATTTTTCAACTTAATCAATTTTCTTGTCAATGCACTTGAACCAACACTTCTCCATTATCACAATGATCGAACATTATACAGTGAAAATTTCAGATCAAAATCCAGCTAATAATTACTTGTCATATTTTCTTGTCAGTGCACTTGATCCTACACTTCTTCTTTATCACAATGATCGAACATTATGCAGTGAAAATTTCATATCAAAATCCGGCTAATAATTAATAGTCAGGCTACAAACTTCTAGAACCTCCCTTGCATGAACAAAGCATAAAATCACTCATTCAAATATCTTAATCAATCTTTCCCTCTTCCAATCGAATAAGTTGTTATATGTGTAAGCATGAAAAGACGTTATATATGAGTGTCATAAATTGAACAACAATGGGGAAAATTTTTTTCTGATAATTTTTTAATTGACTTGTCGTTATCAAAGTTTTGGAATTTGAATGAAATGTTTTCTTCTAACTCATTTTGTGTGAAAACATCATACAGTGTGAGATAGGATGCCAAAATATTCAGTCATTTAGACAATAGAATAAATTGTCATTTAATTTATATATATATATGTCAGATATCATATCCATATAGAGATATGACTGTCAATGAACAATATGCATATTTCTGAATATAAAGTAAAAAAACATCCAGAAACCTCCAGAAAGTTCAGAAGAGCTTGCATAAAAAAATTTTTTAAAGTGTTTTTAGGAGGGGTCTGGTATACACAGGTTTCCCTGCTATCATAATCAGGTGCTTTTCTTTGAAACCCTTTTGCAAGCTAAAATGACCTTAAGTGAAAACCAGGTTACCATTGGTTTATACAGGGAAATATTTTCAGCATTCCCAGACCCAAAATGATGAGGAGTTTGAGTTTGATCCACACATACAAACAGGATAGAATCCTTCACTACCTTTGGTAACTATGGTTGTCGAATATTCCCCAATATACACTTAGTATTATATATAAATCTGAAAATAAATTTGGCAACACTGTTAGCTGCATGAAAACAAGTTCAAATTTCAAGAAAGAAGAATCTTCTCAAATGAATGACTAAAAAGCACGAACACAAGGAGAATTACTAAAGAAAAAAAGCTGGGTTAGCCTCAAGGTCTGATCTAAAATCTTTGACGTTAGCAGAATAGAAAAAGGGGGCTTCTTAGCCCCATTAGGAAGGCACCTGGTAGCCTCATATTTCTCCCTTTGTAAGATTTTCATATGCTTTAAACTTGACCCCCCCTTTTTCTTGTTCTGTTTTGTTCCTCCTCCTTCTTGCTTTGAGGGTCAGGGAGGTTTGGCTGCTTAGGAGTTGGAGAGACTTCCCCTTGGCATAGGGAGCACTTCATGTCTCTTAACTCACCTGCATGTCAATCATACTTCATTGTTATAGAAACAATCTCTCTCTCTCTCTCCTTCCCTCTCTGTCGCTCCCTTCTCTCCCCCATCTCCACTCTCTCCCTACCTCTTTCACCTTTCCCTATCTCTTCTTCCCTATTTCTTGATCTCAGGCAGATTGTAACTTTCACTTTCTATCTGTTCGACCTATTTTTTTGGTGTGTGTGATTGCGATGGGGGGGGGGTCTCAGGAAGTAGAATTAAAAAGGAATTGATGCTTTTTTTTTTGTTCTTTGATAGGACTCCTATTTTGAATAAGCCCTTGAGAACTCCCAAAATTTTTATAAATTTGTTCTCTGCTAAACCTAGAAATATTATTAGTATTATTCTACTTTCATATTTTATTTTAAAAATTTGTGTTGTACTTGAATATTATCCAATGATAATTTCAGATCATAATTCAGCTAATAAATGTGTCAGACTAGGGGTTTATTGATCCAAACCCATGTGTTTATGTATATTTATATATGTATATGTTATGCTGAATCAGCAGAATTGCCTATTTGGCAAATTTTCAACTTTCTTTCGGGAAATTAAATACATTGTTTAAATTGGATCAAAAGTCTATTCAATCAAAACAAGGATAAAAACGACAATTTGTATTATTATCAAAAGTTTATGTAATCAAGTGAAATCAAACTCATTTTACAAAAAATAAGTGAATTTTACGCAATAGGCAATCTCTTTTAACACCACATTTTCATTTATTCCAATGCGATAGTTATATATTGAGAAATGGATATATATGATCTGACAGAACGATTATGAATTGTTATATTATATAGAAACTCTTATTTGAAATGATCCTGTTATTACATGGTTGATGTATCACTTGGTCTAGACAATGTAAATTGAATAAACACACACACACACACACATATATATGTGGTTGAGCACTTTTAAGTAGGGCACCTGTCTATTACTGCTATAATGCAAATGCTCTTCCAACTCTGGAATGGAGCACGTTGGTAGATGGGGGATTATGCCTGATATCATCCAGTTTTACATAGAGCTGGGGTAAAATGTCTGCCTCTGGATCTGAAGCAAAGGTTTCGATCCTATCTTGTGGTACTGGAAGGGATGTTGGATTGTTTGTAGCCACGATAATGGGTTGTAATGCAACTAAACAGCTGTCTGTGGATGACACAATTATTAATTATTATAATATATATATGTGTGTGTGTAAGTGTTTGTACCTGATCAAATTCAATATTTCTGTATAGTGAAGCCATGAAAAATTTTGAGAAATAAATGATGTATTTTAAGTGATCATTCCTCCTAATCACTTCCTGTTAGGTTTTGCCCTTTTCTCACAGGAATTTTCTATTCCCTGTCATTCTCGATCGATTACAGCCCTTGAACCTATTCAACTTCTCACTTGAAATATTATGAAGGTCAAAGCATTTATGTCAGCTTTGTTCTGAGGTTGAGACATCTAATGTGAAATTTTGGGTATAACTCAAGAAACTCTATGACTCCAAATCCAGAAGTGAATGAAAGAGACATTGCGTTTATTTTTGTCTATGTATACGTGTGACCTAAGCAACCTTTCCTGGAGAAAGGGGACAGGTTGAAAAAAAAAGTGGATTGGTGGTTTATTCAATATTTATCTTAGCAGCAGCCCTGTCACTAGTGGACACCAATACTATCTTTTTATATGGGTGCATCAAGTTTAGTTCACACAAAACAATTATTCAACAATATTATCCCTTATTGATTCCATAAGGATTGGACATTGAAACCCCTTCACACTAAGCGAGAAGGCCTGATCCAGGGGTGGGAATGTCCAGTCGCCCATGTCTTCATCAGTTAGTTATTACTTGCTGATAATCCTAAAAAGAAGAGTATACAACTAACGCATTTTCCTGATAGTCACTTATGGAGCTGAAACATGGAACCTAACCAAGAGACAAACCTACAAACTGAGAAGTATGCAACGTGCACATGAGAGAATCATGCTTAACCTTACATGGAGAGATCACAAGACAGCACAGTATATAAGGAAGAAAACGGGTGTCCATGACATCATAGAAACTATTAAATAACTTAAATGGCAATGGGCAAGCCATGTTGCGAGAATGAAAGACAACCGATGGACATCACATCTCACAACATGGATCCCCAGAGATCACATAAGAAAGCGAGGTCGACAGAACACAAGATGGAGAGATGAACTAGATAAATTCAGGAAATACTGGCTCTGCAACGCCCATGATAGAGAATTGTAGCGAATCCTGGGGAAGGTCTATGTCCAACGACGGACGTCAAAAGACTGATAATGATGATGATGATAACAGGTCCTGTCATGGGAACATGTCACATGCAACATATCATTCTTTCCCAATTTTTAATGGATATAATGGCGGCTTGACAACCAGCAGTGGTTCTATCTGTTCTTGAACAGTTTAGACATGAACACTTCTAGCCATCAACCATCGATAAATTTTGTTATACTCTCTTCATTTTATCATCCTTGAAATGTTGTACATATGAATCATTTTTTTCTCCCTTTGTCTCTGTGCACACACATATACAGTACATTTTCTTTCCTCTCTCTCTCCACAAGATATACACTCTACCCCCCCCCCCCACATTGTACATTTTTCTCCTCTCCAATCTTCATATGCTCACTTGTGGGGCAAGTCCCCCCACACACCCGTTGAAAAAAAAACACAGTAACCAAATATCTCATTGCATCCAGTGCTCTGGTATCATGGATTGGAGGCTAAGCCTTGAGAACTAAAACTGTACAATAGAAATGGAAGATTGGAGCCATGTTAGCATCTGATGGTGTCAAGTGAAACACCATTCGATGCATCCGTGTCAAACCTGACTCTTCAGACGAAAGAACATGGTTCCAGCCTTCTATATTCCAATCAGGCTTTTTGTGTTCAACACTACACAACCCTTTCACCCAGTCTCTTGTAGCCTTGCAGTGTGAGATGAAATTGCTCATTTCCTCTAGGACCTTGGAAACTGTTATAAAGTGTTCACACATTGGGATAGTTTTCATTCTCTGGTCGAAACATTCACTAGCCTTCTTTGGTCAACCACAACACTTCACATTCTGCATGGTACCAGTCTTACAACGCTTTTCAATAATTCTGCAGACAGTATAATCATCCAAATCCAGCTCATGAGTGCTATCTGCAGATGTTTAACCAGATTCAGCCGTTTAAAATCATCCTCCTTTGTTGCAGTACATTCCTCCTGTACATTTTCACCGAAACCTACAAAATATGGCTAATAGTATAGCTATCACTTGCCAAATAGTGATTCACACACTTGTAGCAATTATAGGCTTAGAAAAATGAGTGTACGTTTCATATGACAGTTTGGCCAAAAATGATGTCTGCATAACTTGACATGTTTTATTGCATCATGACACATACGACAGTTGAAATGCTGAGCTCTTACATTAGTTTTACGCTGCAGTTATGCAACATACATACAAAATCTTCAATTTTATGTTTGAGTAAAGGACAAAGCATCAATCTTTTCAAGGTGGACATCACGTTTGACCACCGCTGTATTTCATTCATATCACTTCGTGATCCTCTACTGCCTTTCATTTTGCAGCTCTGCCGCACATGTTCATCTACCACCCTTCGTGAAGCCCCGCCCACATGATCCTCTACCGCCCTTTGTGTTACCCTCTGCGTGGCCCTCTACTGTCCTTCGCGTTGCCCCCGCACCCGCGTGATCCTGTACGGCCCTTCGCGTTGCCCCCGCACCCGTGTGATCCTGTACAGCCCTTCGCGTTGCCCCCGCACCCGCGTGATCCTGTACGACCCTTCGCGTTGCCCCCGCACCCGCGTGATCCTGTACGGCCCTTCGCGTTGCCCCCGCACCCGTGTGATCCTGTACACCCCTTCACGTTGCCCCCCCACCAACCTTCAAATAGTCCACATGATCCTCTTTGCCACGTTTTGTTTTCATAAAAGCGATGAAGTTGTGTCAAGTGAACTTTTGAAATGTATGCAATACCTGCGAAAAGTGTGTGTGAATAAATGAACACCTATTTTGTAAATTTCTTCCACTGATAGGTGAGGCCATTTCAAGAACTCATGATGTTATATTGAGATAAATATATCTTACAAGAGAGAATGATTTCACGAAACACTGTAGTATTCATCGCACTAGCAGCATAAGTAGTTGTAGAGATAGTCAAAAGTAGTTGAAGTCATGGTAGTAGTTGCAGCAGTATCATAGTTATGGTAATAGTGCAGGGTACAAACTTAAAGAAGTAATGCTTGTGCAGTATTCTGATCTATGAACATTACCTACAGATGGATACCCCTATCTTAATCTTAGAGTGTACTCAATTAGTGGCTGAGTGCATACCAAGAATCGAACCCAGGACTTTCTGCGGATGATGCAGAAGTGCTAAACATTACACTATCCAAGCAGTGTAATAGACATAGCATCTCTGTTTTTCATTGAAGTAATGCGTCAGAATATTGAATGTGGTATGTCAGTCAAAATAATAAGGGTTGATTTCATCATAGTCTTGGAATTTTGCCTCTGGTCATTTCCCAGCTGGTGTTAACTACCAAACTTGTTACCTGATTAATTTATTAGTCGTGGGTTTTTGGTATCAAATTATAATAATGCCTGAAATTGCGTCTACGTGTCATTGTTACTAATCATAATGTTTAACTTCTAAGATTTTACTAGTTTTCACTGTATCAATAGAAAAGTTTCTGCAGTAAGTCAGGAGTCTGTATTGGAAATCAGGCCATTATTGTCTTGACGAAGTTAGATAGTTGGATGTGAACAATGCAAGAGTTCCGTAATCTGATGCAGGCTGGTGGCTTTCCCTCTTTTACAAAAAAGAAACAAAAAAAGAACTAAGCAACCGAAATGCAGAATGGTCAAATGGTCAACTGCTTAGAGAATGGAATTAGAAGGCCAACTTCAAACTCCAGCTGAGACGCTTTTTGTTCACTTCACACAAATGCCCTTGGGAAAGGCATGAATTTATCTGCCTCCCTTCCACCCTGAAGCTATTGGTTGATAGTAGGGCTCTCTAACAATGCTTGGCAACCAATCTAGGATTCTAAATCGACATGAAGCGGGATGGGCTGTTGTCAGGCCATCTCGCCCTGGACACTCCCATGATGAAATCAACTGTGAAGCTCCGACAATCCTTCTCAGGGGTTATGGGCCAAAAAAAAAAACCCTGAACAAGCAACTATCAGATTTTCTATGGAATTGGTTTTTGGCCTTCCTTCCTTCCTTCCTTGTTTCAAGCTTTCTTTTCTCTTTATTTTTTTGTCTCTTCCTCTCTCTTTCTGTCTCTTTTCGTAATGTGTGTAACAATAACTATACACATAAAAAGTCTTTTATTTCTTTTCTTTTTTTTACATCATAGACAATAATGCAATAAGTGTAAGATTTACTTATGTAATTATATTTTCTACAAATTGAATGCAAATATAGATATAATTTCTTATTGGTAGATTTTGAGTCCTCCTTAGCAATAGTGTCTACGCAAGAATTAGGAGTAATTTTTGAATAAGATTCCAAATTAGCACAGAACTCAATATGAAATAGAAATTAAATTTCAACTCATTCAGGAACAACCGATTTTCATAACAGTAACCATTTGATAAGATCATTCATGATAATTACTATAAACAGTTCCCTCTGTCTACAAGAAACTGTTCAAGGTGCCTTTAGTTTTTGCAGCCAAAAGTTGTGAATATTTCTTCAAAATTGTCTTCAGCACTGTTGAACTCTTTTAGAAATGGGTCATATAGTGTTGAATTTATCAGCATTGTCAAAAAACTTTGCCCCCAATTGTGACAGGAGGTGAAAAAAAAAAAAAAACTGAACTATGAAGCTGGTACCTCCCTTTAGCTGTCCCTGGGTGTCATGTATTGAGGGTAGGGTGGATGAAAGGAGGCAGTGTTTGTTCTGGTTGAGATCTTTAACAGAAGGCAACAGTCCTTGAAAATAGATATGTCTATATCTGTGAGAGAAATGGTTTTCAAGAATCTTGTACACCCAAAGTAAAAGGAGCAAACAGACTAATGTACGCAATTCTATGTGTAATATTGTTCATGATGCTAAGGTTCAGACAGTACTTTTATTTATAGCTGAATTTAATTTGCTAATTTTGTCTCAGTTTTAATGTAACTGTTAAAAAGAAGTATTTTGCATTTTGTTAAAAGTCATGTTCAGAACATTATAAACAGTTAATTATTTCACAGGATTTTGAAAATATGATGGTATATGTGTAAATATGTGAAAATGTCACAGGACCCTGGGGTTCTGTAAAACCAAGTTTGAGTACTGCTGCTCTTGACCACAGGACAATCAAGAGGAAATCTGGAGCCTTAAACACATTTGTCATAATACTAGCCATTAGGCACAAGTCTCCTGCTTTGGGAATAAAAGTCTTGAATTACACCCAATAAGGTACTGACATGCTCATTTGCAACAGAAATATATCCGTCTCATAAAAATGCACCTGCAAAGTGTGCATCAAGAAAAAAGAATATTTAGTCCCCAAAATATATCCTTTCTTTCAGGCAGTGTCGCCCTCCCCTCATTGTTTTGTGGCCCAAATCTTTCAATCATTCATCTTTGTGGGGAGAGGGTTACCAAATTAGCCATTTTTCAGCTAAATCTGGCTGATTTTCACCCCGATTTAGCTGATAAAAGAAGCAACATTGCTTTCACACCTGGAAAGAAAAGTGTCAAAAGTAACCGAACACCTGTGGACTCAAAAACTTTGTAGACTTGATTTAGGTACTTAATAAGATCAGGTCTCCAGAGGGGGGTCATAGCCACTCAGCTTGAGGACATGATTTATTCATAAACAAAAAAACAAAAACAAACATTTCAGGTGGCTTTGACCAGCGAACAGTAACCTAAGATCTGTACAGTGATTTGGCTAATATTTTATTTATGAAATGATCGTTGAATGAATGAGTGATGCCACTTATTTGACTTGTTACCTCTAAATCTATTTCACATATTGCAATCAGACTGAGTAATATGATGAGTAGAGCCTAAGCAGGGACTATTAAAACCATAGCCAGTGTAAGGGCACTACTTACTTTTCATGAAATCAATTCACTTTCTTCTCGTGCAAATATTTTTGTCTCACTATGGACGAAATACTTCTATTTTCGTCTGAGATAACAGGAAACAAAAATATCAGCACTGATCTTCCAGATGAGCTTGCTAAACCATTGCTCAATTAGTCAATTAGTCAAGTCTGGCTTCATGAAGATCAGACTCACTTCAGCAGGCGCCCAATATTTTGAATATGAAAGAGTAGGGGGCTGCTCCTGCCATTAGACGTCCCCTGGATCAAAATTTGGAGAATGGTTCCTGATGAATTCTTCATTGTAAATATATGAGGATGAGATCAGCACCAGTCCAGTATTCCTGAATTCTTCATCCATTTTTTTTTTTTTTTTTTTTTTTACTAGACACCCTTGTGACCTGTTGGATCACATTCTGAAAGAAAATTAGTGCTATATGATTGACCAGAATGAACCTGACTTGGTATGCATTTGCAAATAAATAAGCAAGGGAGATTATTCTATAATTAGCATTCAATGGTCACCTACCTTCACAAATCAATAATTTTGATATAGACAGAGATGAGCATGGATGCAGACCATATATTATTATCAAGTTTCAGATAACCTGAATTTTTTATTTTTTTGCATTCCTTAAGTCCGCACATTTCAGAGGAACTTTAATTCAATACCTGTGGCCATAATACAGTTTTGGCTACTCACTGGTCATAAACAGAATTGGACTTTTCGTATTATATAGATAGACAGATGTGGGTCAGGGCCAACAAAGCCAGGGTTTATTCAAACATCATGACTTATTCATGGCTACATTACTTCCTTCAGGAGAACAAAAAAAAAAGAAAAAAAAGTGAAGTCATTCTTTGCTGACCCTAACCCCTATTGTCCCTTTGAGATCAAGTTGCATGGCTAGGTTATAGCATCATAAATTAGGGGTCTGAATGAGTCAGTCTTTGTCTTTGTTGCCTAAACAAAGCCTTAGGAAAAAATCAGTGCTGGATTTTTAAATATTCACCAAGAAGATTAATGATATAGACAATCCCGGAAATGAGTGTGAGAGTAAATACATGCATATGGGAATGTGGATTCGTGTCTCTGAATAAGTGATATATCCTGGGTATTTCATGAAGGACTCTACCCTAAGAATAAAAGGGTAGAATTTATGCACATCTAAATTCATACCAGGATTAGTCACATGGCAACACTGTACTTGGAGGAAATGGTATTCAGCATTTGAAATGAATGCATCATGCTTTGGCGTCATTCAAGCATCTATTTACTCATGTTGTGTCAGCAATGTTGTTTTCTAATGTGATGAAATATTTGTTATGAAACAAGTACAAACTTGTATCTATGTTGAAAGGAATCATTTCCAATATCTATTGTAAAGTTGAAATGTATGTGATGTGGGATTTTTAAAAAAATCTATTTGTAATTTGTCTCTTTAGGAATTGATTTTTTTAGTTTCAGAATACTTGGAATACAAGTTGTCAGAAGGACAATTGAAACGCATGTCTACACACACACACACACACACATATATATATATATATATACTCATTTTTTTCCTTGATTAATGCAACTAATTAATCCTCAGATGTTACCTCCTATATCAAAACCACATTGATTAAGTACAACAATCAATAATAAAATTACGATTGATCCACGATTGATTATAAGCGAAAAACAATGTGATCTGAAACTCTTCCATGAGGTTACTCAGGCAGTAGTGAAATGCCATTGAGTGAGCTTGTGTACTTTATGACCCTCACATTCACAATGACCAAGCGCGTCTATTCTTTATGTGCAGGTTTTTTTTGGCAAAACATATCTTTCAAAATCCTGAAAGAGGACCTGGTGCACTCAGCAGCTAATTTAGTACACTTTGAGCTGTGACATTAGGTTGGAGTTACCCCTTTGGTAGACTTGCATCCTGCCAAGGAGGTTGTCATGAGAACTTGGCAGAATGAAATCCTGATCTCACCCAGACATGAAACTTGCAAGGAACACTAAGCTGATGCATGTAATGAGAAACAGGAGTTCGTCTGTCACTGGCTGTATACTCTGATTGCAGTTGTCTCTCAAGAGACTTACACTTCACATTTAACCCTTATTGCCTGACATGTTCAGTATAACAACCTGGGGTAGATCACTCTGGTTTGTCTCAGATGCTTTTTCTTCTTTTCTTTTCTTCTCTTTTCTTCTTTCTTTTCCTCCTTTCTCTTTTCTCCTTTCTCTTTTCTCCTTTCTCTTTTCTCCTTTCTCTTTTCTCCTTTCTCTTTTCTCCTTTCTCTTTTCTTCTTTCTCTTTTCCTCTTTCTTTTTTCTTCTTTCCTTTTCTCCCTTTCTCTTCTCTCCTCTCGTTTTTCTCCCTTTCTTTCTTATCCCCTTTGTTTTTTCCCCCTTTTTTTTTAACCCATATAAATTCTGTCTGTCTGAAACTGGAGTCAAATGCACTCTTCAACCTTCTTTCAATTTTTTTTATTCATTCTGCAGCTTCAGATCGTGTTCTGTATTGTCTCATACAGAACGTTATACAAATCTTTCGCACTTGCCCAAACAAATGTGCAGCAGGAGAGAACATGTTACATTGTCACTCAAGTTGCATAAACTGTCAGTGGTTCTCATATTTCAGAACTTCTTCCCCCGCTTACGATTGCGTCTGACTCAAAAGAGGTGCATTTTCTGCTAGCAGTGCCAGATGATCAATATTCTAATAATATTTGAATCTGCTTATCTATGGTCCAAATCCCCTCTCCAAATAAGTCCTAAACACCCCACTCCTTGGTTGAGAACCTTTGCTGTAATACTTTCCCATTTGAAAAATTAACCATTTTCTGCTTAACCTCTTAGACTATAAAATCTCGACTTTCAACGGTCTTCTGGGCCAATTCTGTGGTCCCACTCGAAATGCTACTTCTGTGCCTTTTGGCTTGGAGCAAAATGTATCTGTTCTTTTGAGCTTAATATCTGATGTGTCCCCAACATCAAATAACTTGAACCATAGTTGTTGTGCAAGGCAGAAACAATTATCCAAATCAAGGAAAAAAACAATGTAATGAAATTTGTTTCAAGGTTAAGAACCCTAAACTTCACTCAAATAATTACCAATTCATTTATATATTTCTAACATGAGATGAGGATAACAATCCAAAAACACTCAAACATACTTTTAATCCCTCATCTAAAAAATTCAGACCAAAATTGATTTGGTTGCTGTCTTCATTTCCTAGTGATCTATGATCATCAACATTCCATTGTTGGCCTGAGTTCATGTCCTACAGTCAACCAATTCTTTTCCTGAAGATAGGCTGCCATTTTGTTTTTTCTCCCTTTTTCCTCCTTCCTTTCTACCTGTCCTTTACTCATTCCTTCATTTTGCCCCTTCTACTCTCTTTTCCACCTTTCCTTTCCCTCTCTTTTTCCTTCTCATCTCGTAATCTTTCCTCCCTTTTGCTCTTCCTTCCCTTCATTCCTCTCTTATTTCTTCCCCTTCTTTCCTTCCTTCTTACTTTCCCCCTTGTCCTCCTTATCCCTTCTTTGCTTTCCTCCTGCCTCTCCCTCCCTCCTTCTTGTCTTCTGCTCTTTCCTTCCTTGTGTTCCTTCTCCTCCTTCTTTCTTTCCTCCCCTGTCCCTCCGTCTCTCTTTATAGATTCTTCTTCAAGTCACAGCTTGAAAGAAACTCCAGCCATAGTGGTATCAGAGAAATATCATGCATATTTGTCTGTCTCTCAATACCCAGTCCCCACCCATACTACTATGGATGCACCCTGGTGCTACATGCTGAGTAGATAAGAAATGACTTGCACTATGCAAAGAATCAAGGATTCTTGTTTATTCTGTTAACTAAAAATGAGGACCAAATCTTTTGTATAATAAAAAGGTAGATTTTTTTCTTCCATGATAGAAATATGACTTATTTTCAACTCATGATTGCATTTTTCAGTTGTGTGCTTATAATCACTGATACCATGAGTGTTTTTTCCCCTCGGATCTTAAATATTGGTTTGCCCTAGACTGGGGTTGTCTGACAGTACTGTTTGAACGATTATTTGAGTCTTGTGGGCTTCTTTGATCGAATTTCCTCTCAGACTAAGGAAAGGTTCATTTGAAAGAAAGAAAAAGATAAAACAAAACAATGCATTAGATTCATTTGGCTGCATATAAATATACCTTGATCAGTCTGGTTTTGATAAATGTTGGTTTTGATTTAGTATAGTCAAAGTATTGCTGTAAAAATTAACGTAACCGAGTATGAGCTGAAAAAAACAAACACATTAAATCATAGTAAGAACAGTGCAGTTTTGAATAGGTATAGAAAAAAAAATTACAAATGAATCAGCTGAACTAGTCAAGATATACCTGTATATTTGAATTTCTATGAGATTGACTTTTTTTGACTACAAACCTATATATATATATATATATATATATATATATATATATATATATATATACTTGAGGGCATAAAACATCTGGTGAAAATATCTATCCTGTTTCAGTTAAGAAGTGCTCTCACTTTCTGTGAAATTTTACTTGAAGTATCTCATGATACACCACTTGCTGTAAAATGTGCAGGAAACTGATTCATAGAAATATTTTTTGTTTCTAACAAAAAGCTTTACTTCATGTCTCTTTAGAAACTGTCTACCAAGACTGTCACCAAAGGTTTCTCCAGTTTTCTCAGTTGGTATTGCCAGCTATATATATATATATATATATATATATGCAATGCTCTCCCAACTTCGCAATGGGGCACTCCGGTGGATGGGGAATATATACGTGAATAAATATATCGTTTAGATTCAACCTTACTATCCATCCAGTTCTGCGTGGAGCAGAGGTAAGAAGCTAGCCTCTGGCTCTGAAGTGAAGGTTTCGATTCTACCTCATGGTATAATGGATAGTCTATAGCCACACTGAAGAGTTGTAATACAACGAAACTGCTGTCTGTGGATGACACACACACATATATATATATATATATTGGCTGAAAATTTGAGCATTAACTCCTTAGGTATAGGGAAAAAAGTTCTGTTCTTTCCTAATTTCTACCTAAAATAAGTTTTTATGGTGGATTTTGATTTACAGTGTGTTTTCAAGCAAAATTGGTCTCCTAATTTGTGTCTGGCAGCATTCACACACATTTTTTGAAAATTCAGACCTTTTCAGTGATCACTCTCCAACAAAAAGCGAGGAAAGTAATTATTTATTGATGACCCCTTTTTTTCAATTCTTTGATTGATCACCCTCCCAACACAGCATGCTGTTAAAAGATGTTGGTCATTTGACAGTTCTTATTGAGTAACTAACCAGACCTATTTCATATTTGTTTTTAATCATCTCAGAAAGACCATTAAATTCTCCACAAGTCTGAACTAGTATGTATTTGCAATTGATCCATGGTTCAAGACTTCCAACACATAACAACTATTCTCTTGAGCTCTCAGGAATTTTCTATAATATATCGACTTTTCATTAATATTCATAACATCCATTTGCAAGACTGGGTAATTGAGTTTTGCAATTGTTTAACTTCGACTTCTCATGCAGGGAAGTAACATTAATTCTGTAAGTAAGCATGGGTTGGATTAGAGGAGCTTTAGATGAGGTAAGTTTAGAGGAGAGCAGTAGGGTTTGATGCTATCCTTTGAGATAAATTTGGTTTTTGGTTTGTCTGCAAAACGAAAAATTGGTCAAAAAAAAAATACAATTAAGCAATTACTCCAAACCAAGAACTTTTCATGATTTTAGATGTTGATATAATTGGTTGATTGGCTTCTTCAAAGGCGAGTATTACAGAAAACCTTTTGGGTGAAAAAGTTGCTTAGATCTCTTTTACAGTAATTATGAAACACAGGGTCAGCTTCAGTCTCTCCCATGATATTTAATGTGACAAGTATATATACAAGTACAATTATCCCTTGCTATTCATGGGGCTATGGGGCACCAGGAGTTACAAATATGCCATATCTGCAAAATAATCTTCGCTGATCTATCCAAAACCCTTTCGGTCCCCCAAAACCATAAATTTATTTTATCTAATCTTTAGTTGATGATTTTCTACAATCTTTCTTCTACAATGAGAGAATATGATAAAATCAATAGCTTATCAACTTGGATCACTTTCATCAACACATGACACTTTTCGTCAAAAGATCGTTGTAAGTAATTGCTTTAATATAAACTAGCTGAGAGACCTGGTGTTGCCCGGGAGAAAAATCAGTAAACATGGCAACGCAGGGAAGCAAACGATATCTCATAGGGAATTGAAAATAAAAAAAAGATGCAAGTCAAACTTTCAAAGCCCCTTAATAAATCTAACCTCAATAGTTTTTCCTGAAAATCCTTGATGAAAAAACACTGAAAAAATATTTTATGACTGACTTGTTTTCTGAGAGATCCTATAAAAATCAATTTATTTTTTTTTTTTGCAAAATTCGACCCAAAGGTATGTATTATAAGCAATTATAGATCTGCTGATTCCAGATATGCCTTTGTTTCTGTTCGGTGGTGTGTAGTTCCTAACATCTTGGAGTATGAACACACATATATGCACATATAGTTATACTTTATAGTATAGATATATATGCATTTATGGTTTCCTGATCATTTTAGATTTTGTTTATGATGTGTTTTTTTGCAGTATGCTACAAAACTCCCCAACATATTCCTTTTATATCATTCATAACTGAACCGCAAATTATCGAAACCAAGAATGGAAAAGGCTAACTCTGTATAGATATTTGCTATATCTGGATTTGGAGGTGATTACCTACTTGGATATTCACAAAGCATTGCTTAATCCGGCACAAGTTTACAAATATGGAACACCCCGTGAGTATCAAAGTCACCAGAGTTGTAATAGTCTATAAGAGTTATGCTTACCATTGCTCCATTGGGGTATTCTTGTTTTAAGTATTAGCTAAGCTTATACTAAGGTGGGCATAAGGTTACAACGTGGGGCACCCAGTGAGGATTGAACTCTCTTCTAGACTTGTATGTTAATCATTGCTCTATCTACCTTGCGCATTCTGCTCTGCACAGCCTTTGAACCAGGGTTTTTTTCTTTTTTTTTCTTTTTTTTCTTTTCCTTTTGTTTTTTTTCATAGATACATTTCCTGGTAAATAAAATGTTACTGCTCTCTTTACTCCACCTCTCCTTCCTCTGCTTCTCTCTCCGCCCTGCCCTCTCCCTGCCTCTCCTTCATTCAGTTTTCATTATTAACTGAAAACCTCCACTCATTCTCTCTTTAGCATCCTCACCTGTTCATGTCCGACAACCAATTGAGAAGGTCAAACCACAAATCTCAAAATCAATATCATCAGCAACTGTAGGAGAGAATCTGGGCACTAAGGGTGGGGGGGAGTGTCAGGCTTAAACCTTGCTCTCCTTTTTTTAAAGGCCAGGGTTAGCCAGGTTGGTCTCTGTTGAGGAGGCTGAGTGATGAATTGGAGAGTAGGCCAATAAACAAAGCTGACCCACAGGACTAAAACTGTAACGCTGAATTGTGGGCAGCTCTCCAGCCAACCCTGAGGCACAAATAGTGTTGTGGTCACTGAGGTAATGGACTGCCCGAAGGTCAACAGTCCTGCTGCCAACACCGGTCTTCTCTCGTGTTGTCGTCATCTAACTTTCAATCGTCGGATTATTTATTTACTAATTAACGCAAGGTAAGTTGAACTATGAACATTAAACAATTAATTGCTTGTTATTAATACTTATAGCAATTATTTTAGATCAATTATGTAATTGATAGAGATCATCTTTTGGGGCATCGGACAAAAAATTATGGTTTTAATCTTATCATCGATGACGTTTGATATTTTGGTTTGTCTTGTGTTTTTAGTTGAATATTTAGTCTGATCGTGCATATGTTGATCTTCCATATACTTCTGTTTATTTATTCGTTATTTCACTCATTTTTTCTGTTGCCTCTCCTCCTACCGTTTCTGAATATCATTGCCATTCCAACATGTCTTGAAAACAGAAGAAATTTGTAATAGTTTTGGCTGGCATTTTTTTTATAAACTCAATTCATCCTCACTGCAGCTGATTTGTTTACTGAAAAACCATTTTGGAAGTTATAAACATTTTTGTCGAGCTTAACAAGTTGGTCTTGTTGATGTAAGCATATAATAACGTGCATGTATTCATAACATAACCTATTTGAAACATAAGTAATCGTTATTGATCTTCACTCAATGGGGTATAATCCCTTGTTAATCTATTATACAGAGTACGGGACGTGTCTATCTCACCCTGACCTTCATTCATGTTAGAAGTATGAATGAATCGGGATTATGTGTAGCGTATATCACTCACCAGTGGAGCTGTCAATGAAACGGTCTACTCTTCTCACTAGTTGCTCCAAAAATTAGACCTTATATCAGTTATACTCGGTAAATAGTAGAGTATTTTACCATGGAATCTATGGTTCAGAAGCTAGTCTTGTACTCTATTCCAAGTATACAAGTTAGATTCTTACTGGCACCCTGAACTTCAGGTCTTATGCTAGACTAAGATAAGCTTAGTAAATATCTGTGATGCTTCACCATTCAGTCAGTGGTTAACAAGTTGGTTTTACTGAACATTACAACTGCAGTGAGATTGATTATCACTGTGTGCTCTAGATATACTAACCACTTTTTTTGTTTATCAAATATTGATTATTCAGAGTTGATCTTTTGAGGAAAAATAATTTCATTACTCTAGCTTTGAGGATTGATTGTAACCCTAGTCCAGTTCTCTAACCATTAAGCTACATGTATCATGGGCTTCTGCTGCCACTTCTCCAGGGTGGGGGAAGGCTAAAGGGTATATTTGTAATATATCTTAGTGGTAACTCTGTTACCAGCCAATAATGATTCAGTTTTTTATATGGGAATATTAAATTCATCATCATCATTATCATCAGCCTTTTAGCGTCCATTGTTGGATATAGACTTTCGTAAAGATTTGCTAGACCTCTCAATCGTGGGCATTACGGAGCCAGCACTTTATGAACTTATCCAGTTCATCATGCCATCTCAATATTTGTTGGCCCCAGTTTTGCTAATGATCTCTGGGGATCCACATTGTGAGTCATGATGTCCTCTGGTTGTCTGCCATTCTTGCAACATGACCAGCCCATTGCCATTTCAGTTTTCTTATGGATTCTATGATGTATTTGACCCCTGTTTTCCCCCTGATATATTGCGCTGTCTTGTGATCTCTTCAGGTATTGTTGCGCATGATTCTCTCTCGTGCATGGTTCTCAGTTTGAGGGTTCAGTCTTTTGGTTAGGTTCCATGTTTTTGTGGGGTGTTTGGGCTCACATAAAACAATTGCACTGCCCCACTATCATTTATTGACAATAAGATTCCTATTTTCAAACCCACTCACCTTTGGAGTGAAGCCCTGATCCAGGGGGTGGGGTACAATTGTACCTCTCCCCACTCCTCCTATGAATGCCCATGTTTGGCATGTTCAAGTTTAGTTCTGTTCTCTGACCACTGCCATTTTTGGAGGGATATCTTCGAACAGAAAAGGCTGAGATTCTCCCTCATGCCAGTCTGTTTACAGTCTGCGCTAAGAACTCTGGCATCTTCATGTCCAGTGGCAGACCGAGCCTAAAATTTCTTCTGGGAAACCTTGTAAAAGGCCCCATCTAATTGTAAAATTTAGCTAAGGAATCGAATGACAGCAATGGTTTCAAGTTGGCAAATAAAATGCTGTGTTTTCAATATTGTATTTATTAACTAGATTATTCAAGTATTTAAGGACTAGCACTAAGGAGCCTTAAGCTAAGTTAAATAATTTATTCTTAATAATTCAAGTTTATTTTTGATAATTCAAGAATCTTTATTTCAATTTTTTTTCAAAGTCTGAACTCATCTCGAACTGTTTTAATACGTGATGATCAAACATGAAATCTTAGATGTTCTATGATATAATTTTTATTGTCATTTCATGATAGGAGGGTATATCAACCAATGAGATCATCCCATTTGAGTGCAAACGAATAAACTCATAAATAGATAGATAATCAGAAAAATTTATATATAAGCTCATTACATTGTTGGATTTTAAATAATAAAACACACATTAGTGAGCAAGAAAAATTGCTAAGTAAATCATTTTCTAAGCGAACATATCTATCAATGATTATTCTACCATTAAAGAAGGATCCAACTTGAAGGAGCCCGCTGGGAGATTCCCTTGTATCCTGGTAGGTCAGTTCGCCTCTGGTTATATCCATACATTTTTTCACATCATAGGACTAACCCTGATTGTCAATGCCCTCACCTGCATACTGTTGGTTTATCTTTTAAGGAAAAATATTTTCGTTACTCAAGCTTTGAGGATTGGTTGTAATCATGGGTGTCCATTGCCACCTGGGAGGAGGTGAAGGATATTAAGGAAGGGAAAGATATACCCGGATGTTGGTTATCAGATAAAGGACTAGAGAGTTCCTTAGCAGTGACTGTTCATAATGAACTTTTGAACTCCAGTCCATATAAGGTTTCAACTCTCAAAACCCCTTTGCGCTCAGTGAGAAAGCCTGATCCAGAGAAGAGCAAATGCTTTACCCTCTACGGACATCTATGATTGTAACTCTATTCCTGTTTTCTAACCATTAGGCTACACCTACTGGCCATTTGTAAATGTTTTAGTAGAAGAGGAAGGTGCAGTGTTCATAAATTCCATTCATGTTATTTGTGTCACATCCAAAATATGAATTATGCAATTTTTCATGTGACTTCAATGACAACAATAGTTTTATCTTCCAGTAAATTTTTCATTAATATTCATCGTTCAGATTGACTTTTGCTTGGATTGTTTTTGAAGAGATCAATGAATCCAGGTTTATAAAACAAAGAACAGCAGACCTACTAATTTTCCTACAACTTCAACTCCTGAATTCATATAGAAAATTTTCTGATGTTATTATCCCTGTTTGATGCAGGGTCAAATTCCATTCCAAGTTATATTTCCACTAAAGATGATTACTGCAACTTTTGTATTGTATATATATCAAATAAGAAATAGAAAAGAAATCTATATTTTCGTGTGTAAATCTATTTATCAAAATGAAATGAATCTGTGCGTATCTGTATGATAAATTTTCATTAATATCCAAGATTTGTCAATTTAGTTCAATCAGTGAGACAGCCTTCAGGTAATCAATTGGTTGTGAGTCAAAATCTCAGTAGGGGAATGTGGATTTAACTTATCAGTTTATATCCCTCGTTTTCGTATGGATTGTTCTTGTTAATGTACGAAAACTAAGTCAACTCCAGGCTTTGTAGTGGATTTTGACAATAGCTACTGATTTAACTTATTTTCCTCCCACCTTTTTAGCTAAATTTTTAAAAGAATTTTCTATTCTATTCACAGAAGAGTTCTATTATTTTTCTTTCTATTCACAAAAGTGTTCCATTATTTCTCATTCTATTCACAGTTCCATTATTTTCCGATTCTATTGACAGAAGAGTTCCAGTGCCAATTAAGAGCAGTATCAAGTGGTACATGAAATTAGAAGTTAATTTGCTTTCCGTCTATGAAAGCCTTTTCGACTTGACATTTGACAGTTATTTTTGCAAGTTCTTTGTGTCTCATCCAAAATATGAATTATGCAATTTTCCATGTGATTCTTGTGACAACAATAGATTTTATCATCCAGGAACTTTTTTTCATTTATATTCATCGTTCGGATTGACCTTTGTTCAGATTGTTTCCAAAGAGATCAATTGATTCAGGTTAATAAAACAAGAAGAAACTGAGGCACTAATTTTCCTACCACTCTATTATTCTTTGTAAGGAATAGGTGCGAATGGCCTAATGGTTAATGGCACAGAGAATGAAACTGGCAAACTGGGCTCGAACTTTCACTGGGGCAGTTTGCATCCACTGATCACAATTGCCCTTGGGAAAGGCATGAATCCATTTCTCTCTCAAGCTATGGATAGATAGCAGCTCAGTGTACTTAGCCTTTCTCTTCTCGGTAGCCTCCTCTATCCTGTCATTTTATTGGGTTACAAAAGAATGATTGCAAAATAATTATCATTTTTCTGTAAAGATGTACACATGGATATATACGTGCATGAAAGATCCTACATACATGCCAAAAACTTATTTCTCATTCAAATACCCTCTGACCCCATTTGATGTCCTCTACGTTCACAAATCTACATGCCCACACACACACACACACACACACAGAGATACCGTAACTTGACCATAGCTATACACCCTTAATTATGCACTATCACACACAACATACTAACAGAAACAAAAACCTGTAACATGACCCTCCAATAAACCAAGTTGATGAAACAGAATGATAACAGCCACAAAAGGGCCATCTCTCCCCCTCCCTTCCCAACTGTGAGGCTTGACTTGAGTAACAGCTTTTTAACCGACATCCGGGTTCCACCCAATGTCAGTCACCGCGTAACATTTCTTTTCCAATTGGAAATATTTTTTATTTCATTCTAATGAAAGCGTATATTTATAGAAATATAGATTTTTTTTTGTTTTTTTATTTGTAATATGTACAATACCTAAGTTGTAGTGATCATATTCAGTCAGGATATAACTAGTTTCTCAATCTTTTCATTTCCATATCATCAATTAGTATCACCATAAAATTTTGTTGAAAATTAGATCAATGAATCCAAGTGACTAAAACAAAAAGACAAAAGCGATTTACTAATTTTCCTATTTGATTCGCTTTATATCTACGAAAGCCGTTTTGACTCAATATTTGTCAGTTGCTTTCTCAAATTACTTAGATTGAGTTTTTTCATTATTCCATACACAATTTTTGCCCCCAAAGTATCCAGATAATTAATATTAACAAAAAAAAAAATAGCTTATCTTGGTCAATGGCAGTTAATTCCTTTCAAATTACTCCCCTTGGTATCTTACACACTTATCCCAATGTACCTTCCTTTTTTCAAAATATATTTTGCAAAGTCCTTTTCTAGGATTGCCATCAGCTGCATCATTGCATTCTCCTTAATCTTATCCATTGTCTGAAATCTGTCTGGGATGAGCCAGAAGTTGCAGGGAGTCAAATCCGAACTGTTAGGCATACTGATGGACCCGGCTCAAAAAGTCCTCCTCAAGAAATGAATGATATAATTACTCAGCTGTTATTATATTGGGTGCAATGGTCACACAACAAACAATCTCACTCTATGGCGTCTTGCTTTTGACTGAGTTAACCCACAGGAGAGTGTCTATTCGTGCATGTCTCCTCTGATTGGTTGCTAAGTTACATCAAAGCCGAGCAACCAGTTCGCAAGATATTCAAAATGGTTCTCCAAGGGGAATTACTTTGAAGGGCACTAAGATTCCATCACTCAAATAAGGTTATTTTTTATCAATATTAACTCTTAGATTTGTAAACTGCTTGAAACTGCTGTGGAACTCTTCAATGAATAGGATTCAAAAATCAAAAGATTAAAAATGTATCTCTTTAGTGGACTGAATTAAAGAATAATGAAAAAGAAAAATCAGTAAAGTATATAAGGGAAGTAACTCTAATCAGAAGTTACTCTTATTGAATTACTTTTTGAATACCCTAGCATGAATTTAAGAGGTAAATGGCTGGATACTTTCTGGTTGGACCTCATATTATAAGCATCTAAAACTATACCATCTGTCTATGCTTTCTGAATGAAACTTATTTCAACCAGAGTTTTGATATGTACTTAAAAACCTTTCCAGTGCCATTGGATTTAATTTCTAAAGATCTGATGGTGACACATTTGCTTAGACTGACTTACTTTTTCTGTAAGCTACATATTGTATTTTCGTTGGCAGAAGGAGGCATCATTTAGTAAGATTTCTCATGCAGTTATCTGCCCTTGGCAGTCATCCAGTAATGAGGAAAGAATAAGCATTGAATAAACCAAATGGGTAATTTTCACCTGTGATGCCCTGCTGAGTCAAATCTGTGCTTTTTGTTAGACTAGCAAGTGAAATAGGATAAAATAAAGAAAGAGTAGGAAAAAGAGCAAGGTTGTCTGTCAGTTCATGATACATGGGCTGATTCTTGTTTGATAGGAAACCAGCAATCTTCTTTTGAAATTGAATATGGCATTGAGAGAACAAAGACAGGTATTTCTTTCTTAATCTTCTACTTTTTTCTGCAAGCATTTATTCACAATGCAGGTATATCTTGAATAGTACGGTTAACTTATATGATACTTTCAAAATTGCACTATTGAATGATTTATGATGATCTAATGTGATTTCTTTTTTATAGCTTATACTTAGTTAAATTAATTAGTGCAGTCAAAGTATTACTATACAATCTCAAAAAACCTCGCTATTCAAGGTATTCCCGTATTTAAAATCAAATAGGCTTTAGCTCGCCTTCTTCCCTTGTTGTCAAACAACTGTGAGGTCATTTCTTTCTGCTGTGTAGCTCACTCGGGTCGTTCATGCAAAATTGTCAAAATTTCAAATCTACTGTTGCGGGCAGGTTGAAAAATTTTCCATGTTTTTTTAGAACCCCAGGTCACATTCCTCCCCCCTGTGATCTGAATCGCCATCAAGTAATTTTTCCCCCCACTATACTTTCTATCATTCTTTTCTCAAATTACCGCCCTAACTGGCTAAAATTTTATATAACTTACTTTCCTCTCTCCCCATGTTAACCCCCACCCCCACCTCTAGAAATTCCTCCCCTCATAGCCAGGTGGCTCTTCGCAGGGAATCACTGCATCATATGTTTCTGCTACACTCACAGCATTTGTTGATGAACAGTTATTACTTAATTTTTCTACATTCCAATTCCAGTAAAAAGCTGAATTGAGACCAACCAGTTGCAAACAGTTTAGAACTGATCCCATTAAATCATTAGGTCAAATATTTATCACCAGTACCCGAAACAGATTGGTTTAATCACTGTGGCTGGGTCTAGGTTAATCATGTGTTCTGACATTTATATCTATCTATCTATTTGGATCTCATCAAGCCCTAACTGTTCGTAATAGAAACTTGAAATTTTGCATATACACCACCCTCGATGAGTAGGGAAAATGTTTTTTTTTTTTTTTTTACTTTTTGAAAATTCCGCTTCATAGTAGGTTTTTATTGAAGGGTTCAAATTGGTCCCTTTGTTTGTGTCCAGCAACATTAGGCCTTGTTTTTTGAAAATTTGTACATTTTTAGAGATCACAGCACCTCCCCTGGCAAGAAAAGTAACTTATTCATTGATCTTCATTTTTTTCCAATTTTTAAATTGATCACCCCAACAAGCCAGACCAGACCACTTTTTTCTTTTTTTTTTTAAATTCTTAAATTTGAGACAAAATTTTCTTGTACCTTGTAAAATTTCTTCTCTGTGGGTTTAAAGGTTATAAGACAGGAAATCCTACTTCAAGTTCTGGTTGAAGTTGAGATGAACCTTGTGAATATGAAACCACAATAAATTTGAGATTTGATGTCATTTTCAAAAGAGTTATTGTGTAATGATTTTTATTTATCTTTTGAGGTACCGCTTTAAAAAATTTTTTTTTTCTAGGTATATATAAATCTTCCTACCTACTTAATAAACCACTTAACTCTCTTTCCTGCCCTCGCTTCCCACCTTCTTATTAAACTGCCTTTCTTCTCCTACCTGTTTTTTTTCCCTTACCCTTTCTTCTCCAACCCTCCCCTATCAAACCACCATATCCTTCCTTTGTTACTAAAAGCATAAAATTCTGATGCAGGTAGGATTGAAGAAGAGTAATAATGCTGATAATTGGGGCAATCTATAAGCATTGTTTAGAACCAAACTGTTACCTTAAAATAATTCCGGTACAGCTTCTATGGAACTTAAATTAGAATTTCAACATTCTATCTAATTTATAGTCAGCCAAGACGTCTTTTGGAGGATAAAATTGTTTACAATTCCTTCATCAGAAATCTGTCAGAGGAAGCGAGATTTCTTTTGGGGGATGAAATGCTTTAAACAAATGAAAATTTAAAAAATTTGGTGGAAAACGGAACAAATTTCAATTTTTATTATTCATTGGCTTGTTTTGAATTCTGAGTGCAGAACAAAGTAAAAAGAATATAGAGACAATGTCTCAATAAAAAAAAAAACATCCATCCCAAGGCAGCCTGGCCACTTGACGATAAGTCATGTGAATTTGCAATCTGCCGTAAGCGGAAATACCACCACTTAGTGATGATGATGATGATGATGATGATAGTGAATTGCCAGCAGTTGGGTAAAAATCTTCCCTGGGATTGTTTTGCAAGCGTAGGAGCTTTGTTTATATATGTTAGCTTTAGTTAATGAGAGGCATACCCAGCTGTTCAGTGCTGTAGGAATGCATTTCATTCCCTTACTTTAAGGGGGGAGCAGTATTCTCACATTACCTGTATACTGCTAAAATTTGCACTCATAAAAAAAATTAACCAGTATATGTCAGCATGGCCTCAAAATGTCCCTGGAATTGGTTAAATGACCCTCCTCCCATCCTATCTACCTTTTTTTTTTTTTTTTTTTTTTTTTAGAACTCTACTCCTGGGAATACCCCTATGTGCGATATTGGTTTTGAAATAAGATAAGTAGATATTGATAAATGATTTTTACAAGGTCACGAGATGCAATGAGAAAAACAAAGAAAAAAAGCAAACGGGATGATTTCTTCTCCTTTGTCTTAAAGTGCTTTCTCTTCTAGATATGGTTGGTTTGTTTTTAAGTTTTCTCAGACAATCTACGCAATTTCTGTACTATTTATCTAATTCATTATGTAGAAGTTGAAAGGAATAGTACAAAGGAAACGGAATTAAGAAATAGAAAAAAACATGGTACAAACATGAAATTAATGAAGTGGATGTAGCATGTCTTGCTGCTTTATCGGCTCTTGGTCTGTTTTGAGATGCATTTTCTGGGGAAATCATCATCTATTTTCTTTTAGTTAGGCGCATCAGATACAGAAGGATTTTCTCTTGGCTAGATGCACAAGCTGAATTATGACTCACTTGGGAAGTTCTGCAGATGTTACTCTTTGACTTATACTTCAAGGGTTTTGAATATAAGAAGAAAAAAAATCATTCTTGTGCCTTGGTAGTTAAAGCATTAGATTTCAGAATCTGATAGGTCTGTCTTTCCAGCCTTTATTTGAGAGGGTAGTAATTCAATAGCACCAAGTCACCATCTCGAATCAAAAAACAAAGATTTTCTGTAAAGGATTGCATGAACTCGAAACTGTATTTTGAGTTTTTCAGATTCTGGAGAGAGAAAAAAAAAAAAAAAAAAAGAGGTGCAGATGGCCTAACAGTTAACAGCATAGAAAATGGAGTCAGCAAACTTTCGCTGTGACAGTTAAAGTTCACTTCTCTCTAATGATTCTATCTCTTCTCTGCCTCCCCACCCCCACTAACAGATGGACGAAATAATATGACCACCATTTCTACCTCCCAACGACACCTCGAGTGTAAGTGGAAGATTTTTAAAAAATTTGACCCCCCCCCCCCAAAAAAAAACTTAAGGTATTGCTGAACTTTGTCTGACATAGGCCACAATTGTGGAGCACTCAGTGAGAATTGAACTCACTTCACCAGTAATGGCCTACAATTGCTCTGTAGAAGGCACACTTAGCATTTTCGTAATAAGTTCATTCATTTTGCTTCAGCACTTCCTGATTGGATCCTGTTATGGTTGACTCCTCAGTTGCTCCTGCCAGGGACAGTTAGATACTTAAGGTAGTAAGGCAGACGTCATTCGTGCAATGTTTGGTCTAATATTGTATTGCAACAGGTGAAATTTTTGTAATTGTTCACATTTTTCTGTGATTGCATCAGCTGTATTTGCAGTTGCCTGCAGTACACATCAGCAGCGGTGATCTTGTTCGGATCAAGCAGTTCCCAGTAAACAATACCTCATATATAACACACACTGCAAAGCCTAACTGAATTCTGATACAATTCTGTTTTGTTTTTTATAACTATGTTGGCAGGACCTTAGTCTGCCTGTTGTATTGAGGTACAAACACCATCTTTCATCACCTGTGAAGATGGTGTCCAATCACAAATGCATGTGCATTCAAATCAAAAGATGTTCATGTATCCATTTTTAGTTATTATTGATTGATTGCAATATCCAAATTCCTGAGTTTAGAGACTTTGCTGGGCGGTAGCATCCATCAGTCTGGCAAGACTATGGATCCATACCAGGTAAGTCTTGCAAGACTGTGGATCCATACCAGGCAAGTCTTGCAAGACTGTGGATCCATACCAGGCAAGTCTTGCAAGACTGTGGATCCATACCAGGCAAGTCTTGCAAGACTGTGGATCCATACCAGGCAAGTCTGGCAAGACTGTGGATCCATACCAGGCAAGTCTGGCAAGACTGTGGATCCATACCAGGCAAGTCTGGCAAGACTGTGGATCCATACCAGGCAAGTCTGGCAAGACTGTGGATCCATACTAGGCAAGTCTGGCAAGACTGTGGATCCATACCAGGAAAGTCTTGCTATCAGTCTCTCCAGGGCGCAGGACTGAGCAAGTTTATAGTTAATTGTCTATGCGGCATGTTTCCCCTCTCCCTGCTTGAATATAGCCCATGAAAAAAGGCAGTCTGACACAGCTTGTTACCAGCGCCATCACAGGAGTTGTCAGAACTTGGCTGCCCTAGGGACTCCAACATCTGGTTTTGAATTTTAGAATTCATCCTTCTAGACTAGTTGCCTCCCAAAGCTAGAGAGCACAGTCTGCACTGCTATATTTAGAGGAAGAAAAAATGGATTCATACCTTTCCCAAGTGTATTAGTATAGTGAACCATTGTCTGTTCTATTACCTGTTGCACCTCAACAGCCAAATCACCCAGGATGGTTAGGTGACTGCACTTGAATATTAGATTTCATTGGAAATATCACTCATTTTATTACTATGAATAAACAAACTAAAATATAACTTATTAAAAAATTACTTATCCTATCTGAGAAAATTTTCGTATGACTTTTTTTTCCCAGCATGCATTCTGACTTTTTTTTCTGTCACCATTTTTTTCATGCTGTATATATTATTCCATAATTATTTTCGAATAATTCTAATCCTGATTTTCCTTGTCTTTTCAGGTGAGCCATGTTTTTATTCTTGAAGTACACTCTTATTACATAAATGTAAGTATCTATTTGTAAAATCATTTCTGTATATAGCAACTTGACACTTTCAAGACTAACCTATTAAGGTGCTTAACATCTAAATTAAAATGTCTCAGCTGTCTTCTTGAAGAGATCTATGGGATACATAAATCCCAGCTGTCATAGAAACATGGGGATATATATGTCCCAAGAGTCTATTTGAAAAGTTCATTTTAAAAAATCAACAAATCTTAACATCCGATTCATGTCAACTTTGTCACGGACTCTCCTAAAAATGTTTCAACTAAATGGGAACTTGTTTTGAGTGCTTAGTTTTAATTACTTTGACTAATCATCTCATTAGATTTAATAGGTTGTATATGGCTGGTTTAGTGTTACTTTTAATGAAATAAAAACAAGCCGAGTAATAAGAAAAAAATTCTTGAAAAGGGAAATTAAAGATGAACACTTCATTCGTTAATAGATGGTTGTGGGGCTTCTCAGTTTTTTTCAGCTCATTAAAAGTATTATACCTATCTCTCTGTCTCATTTATATATAATTTAAACTTAGTACCATAATATCAAAGTTTGTGTAAAATATACAAAACACTGAAGAAAATTGCCTGAATTACATATTGGGGAAATGAGTGACTGAAGTGACGCAAAGAGATTTTTGAGAAGTGGTTTTTAATGCATCCAATGTTCAAAGCAATGAAGCTTTCTAGACAAACACACACACACACACACACACACACATATATATATTGGAGCATTCTAGTGGATGGGGAATTGTGCGTAAGTAAATATATTGCTTGAATTTGGTCCTACTGACCATCCAGTTCTGCGTAGGACAGGGGTAAAATGCCAGCCTCTGGGTCTAAAGTGAAGGTTTTGATTCTACCTCGTGATACTGGATGGGATAATAGATAGTCTATAGCCACACTGAAGAGTTGTAATGCAACAAAACAGCTGTCTGAGGATGATACAATAATTAATTATTATCATGAGATATATATATATATGACCACAGAGTAGAGAGATGGGTGGTTTGAGTACTCTGTTTTAAACTCCTGACTGCCTAGAGTGCTGTTAGCTCATTCAGTGGAGCAGAATCATGTGAAAACTGCTGCCTGTTGGATGCAGCTTCGAGTCCTGCTTGATCCGTAAATAGAATAAACAATTAAAGAAAATGGGGCTGCTGCAGGAAACGAACCTGCCACTGAAGCGATGCTCTTACCATTGATCTCAACAGCAGCTGGTTATGCAAAGGCCTAGATAACTGCTTTCAACTCCAAATTCTCATCTTGTTTACTCTCAGTCTATTCATGTTCTGCAATGCGATAGTTTCTTATTAAGAAAACAGACATATTAGATCTGACAGAATGAATTATAAATAGCATTATATTATATAGAAACTTATTTGTAATGATCTCACATAGTTTCATGGTAGTAATCTCATTTTCTTTAATTGATTATTCTATTTACGTTGTCTAGGGTGAGTGATATATTTACCATGTAATGATGGGAGATCATCTCGAATGAGTTTCCATTTGATATAATGCAATTAATGCCATTTCAATTTGCATCAAGTAGTTGTTCTATTTGATTTGTTATGTTGATGGGAAGTTATGTTATTGTTTTATGGGCATTTAAGGATGTTGGTGCCGATTTCATATGAAATTTTGTTTATTTGAGGTTATTTTGTTTATATATATATATATAACAATTTTAGAGACTTTTTTTTTTAACAAATTTTGTCCCCTGGAATTGAACAGAACCCACTTTGGGAAACACTGTATTACACTAATGATGGTCTGTGAGACTTGCTTGGTAGCCATTACCATATGGCGAAGCTCTCAAGTTACTGTGCACAATCAGGTTGAGAAAATCAGGTTTCTATTTGGTGTCAACAGACAATTAGAATATACACTACTGTGATTGCGATGTTCATAAATTCTGATCATTTAAAAAAAGTGTTATGTACAGATTGTATTTCCTTGTGTCAACTTCCATTGGCAGGTGGCGCCTCAGTTGGTTGGGGGTATGTCTTGAGGTGCCCCATAACAAGACCTGCAAATTAAGCTGTTAAATAGATGCCAACAGGTCAGAGAACGGGCCAAGATGTGGTGGAAAGGGACCCCCTACTGATTAACAGAAGTTGGGACACTAGCAGTCTGGTTGAGGACCATACATGTTCGAGCACCCTGACTGCCTCCTGTGTTGTGCAACACGGTAGCAACTGAGTCTCAGTTAAAGCATTGATTTTGATGGATCCATTTGGTTCTGTTTTGCTATTAATGAGAGAATGAGAGAAAGAGAAAGGAAAATGTTAAGAAGAAAAAAAAGCTGATATACTTTTTAGTCTCAATCCTAACCTTCAGATCTTAATCAATACTCCTTCATCGAACATCATCTTCTTCAATATCTTGTCTGAAGTTTTGAGCAGAAGTTTCTTTTATATTATTTCACAATGGTCGATTTCTGGTTGAGTCACTTCTTTTTTGAATTTTCTCTGTGCCTAAAACAGTTTCCATGTGCCTGAAGTAGGCTCTATATGTGAGAAAAATTCATATAGTTCTTTCTTTCACAAAAAAAAATAGAATGAAGCGTTTTGCTTTCACTTTCATCCTGATGAAATGATCTGATTTCCATCTCTTTCTGTATGATACCAAAAGTCTGATTCACTCAATCAAATTTAGTATGTGTACACAATAGATCTGGGGAAAGGTTTTACAATGAATTATATATAACACCACAAAGCCAACAGGTCATCTTCACTCCTTGCATCAGTCAGACTAGTGTCATCATAATTTCTGTCTGAGTTGCTAAGATGCGGAATAATCATTATCATACACTGATTCATTCAAACTATTGTCCACATCTTGGTTGTGATAGTTACAATGTTTCAGTTATTTGGCAGTCGGGCCTTCTTCAGGTGTCTTTTCTTGGGTTAACATTCTAGGAATCAGGGGTTCAGTTTAGGAGAAGGCTGGTTGGTACCATGGTTGGATGGTTGTTACTCTAACGATGAGAATGACAGTTCAAATCAATCGGTTTATAATAGTATCTTCATTGTTTGTTTTTTATCACAATTTTCTTTTGAATAGTGCAGTTATGTTTATCATATGCAATGTACACTTGGGAAAAGCCGAAGGACATATTGAACGAAAAGTGATGAAAATGATAAATATGAAGACAGGGCTATTCAGTCACTCAATAGAAACCATTAGTGACCAACATCTTTTGGCAGCATGTTTGGGATGATCAATTAAAAAATTAGGAAAAGGGTTGATCAATGAATAAGTTATTTTTCCCGGTAAATTGGCCTTCATTAACATTCGAAGAATTGATAAATTTTCTTTTCTTACTACAAAATCATTGTGATGTATAGATTTTTTAGACTGACTTCATCTTGATTCATCTTTTGATCACAACGTCTTGGCCTTTTTACTCTATGGCCTTCTTCTGGTGGATGTCATAAATGGGGAGAACTGGAGTGTTGTAAATATTTAATCAAGATAATGAGCCATATGAAGCAATAACCAATGATCCTATAATGATAATATACCATCTCTATAAAATTCTTCAAGTTTAGTGTTCACAAATTCAGTAAAGGCACAAATTATTACTTCCCTGTTATTGAACCATATAATACCAATGTGAAGTTCAAGATGGTCAAGATGATAATCTGTTGAAGAAATGTTAGGTGAATATAGATGCTGCTGCAAGACTTCATATCCTAAATCTCTAAACATGGACACAGTCAGCTGAGAGATGTGGGATTGAGCATTATCATAGAGCATTTCATTCAGGTTATGTGGGACTCATTTTTCCCTTTTTTCAACCTTTTCCTATTGCCTTGAGATGACGTGATATGGTTGGTGTTGATGTCCTAAAATCTGCAAGTGCTTGAACCATTGCCTATGGATCGTTGGCCATTGTTGTCAATAATTTTTCATCATTAAGAACAGGTTAGCGCCTCCCTGGGGGTTTATTATTGGTATCCATATTTATCGACCTAAACCTTTTGAACCAATGCTGAACAGTTTGCTCTGTAGCAGCATTCATTCCAAATGTTTTGTTGAAGTTATCAGCAGCTTGAACAGCATTATTTCCCGTTTTGTAATTGTACTTGAAAATTACTTTAACTTAGGTAGATGCCATTGCTGTTGAGGGTTCACAAACCTCCAGTAATATCAATTCATATGTCTACTATAATAGAATCAACAAAAAATGCTATTACATTAGTGATCTTTCATGTTCAGCATTATTCTCTGTGATGTGAAAAACGACATCTCATGAGTAAAAAGGTACTTCTTTGATGTTTATTAATTAATGATTCATATTTCCATTAAAATCCTTTTATTTTTTTTCTCTCCTGAGAAACTCTGTTCTTTCCCCACATTGGTGCCCTTCAGCAAATACTAATAATAGAACTGCATTTTAATAGCTCTAACATCTTCCCAAATCTCCGAAGGAAAAAAATGAATGATGAACAGGATAATTTTAAATTATTTTCAATCTGATTAACCTGAGGACTGATTCCTGTTTGTCCACTTAGATGAGAAACACACAATAATCATGAACAAAAACAAGACGGGTCTGGTTAGTCACTCATTAGAAACCATCACAAAACTAACATCTTTTGGCAGCATGCCATGATGGGGGTGATCAATTAAAAAATTGGAAAAAAGTATGATCAATGAATAGGTTACTTCTCGCACATTTTCAGGTCGGTTATCATTTACAAAAAAAGTCTGAATTTTCAAAAACTGAGCTTGAATGCTGGCAGACATAAATGAAGAGATCAATTTAGCATAAATTTACTCTGCTATGCATTTGAACCCCTCCCCTGCAAGATACTGTTTTTTTTTGTGGGGGGAAGGCATTTTCTAGACATAATTAGGAGTAAATGTTTGAATTTTCAACCTTCTAGCTCAGTTGGTGCAGCATGTACATGTGATATATGCATAGCCAGCCAGCCAAACTAACTTGAAAACTGAAGAAACTTATGCAGACAGTTTTTGTTGGCAGTTTCTGAAACATGGAAGATTCAATTAATTTTTATGCTGCAAATATTCATCCTGAGAATATTGTGTTTTTCTCATAAAAATATAATTGTCATGATGCAGTACTGAAGCTTTTGCTAGGCAATATATACTTGAATTATAAAATAAACATTAAAAAGTAAAGAATGAAGTTTTATTTAACAGATAAAAATGCACTTCTGAAGCAGGATCTGTTTGATCTTTTAATCTACTTGAAATTATTGGAATATTGAGTAAAGAATATATGCTGAAAAGTAAACAAAGAAAAGTAATTAACAAAATTGTCCATAACACATACAAATTCATCATCATCATCAGTCTTTTAATGTCCGTCGTTGGACGTAGACCTTCCCCAGGATTCGCCACATTTCTCTATTATGTGCGTCGCAGAGCCAGTATTTTCTGAATTTGTCTAGTTCACCTTTCCATTTTGTATTTTGTCAGCCTTGGGTTCTGCATGTGGTCTCTTGGGATCCATGTTGTGAGACGTGATGTCCATTGCTTGTCTTTCATTCTTGCAACATGGCCTGCCCATTGCCATTTGAGTTTTTTAATAGTTTCTATGATGTCACAGACCCCCGTTTTCTCTCTGATATACTGTGCTGTCTTGTGATCTCTACATGTAAGGCCGAGCATGATTCCCTCATGCACGCGTTGCCTGCTTCTCATTTTGCAGGTCGGTCTCTTGGTTAGGTTCCATGTTTCAGCTCCATAAGAGACTATCTGGAGAATGCATTGGTTGTATACTCTTCTTTTTAGGATTATTGGGATCGTCTGGTTTTACTAGATCTTTTTAATCAATAGTAATCCACAAATCTACATCTGAAGACAACACAAGCATGCCATGAAAATTAAAACAGAGTGGCTAAGTGACAAATTGCTATGAAGCCCGCCAGATTTAAAACTAGCCACTTTCCTGCTGATTCTTGTTTTTTTGAAGCCAGATAAATAGTACAGTAATGTATTAGCTAAGCTGAGCTGGGCTAAGCTTGCCACGGCACATGGCCAGAAATCTGGGTCGCCCTATGAAGGTCGATCACACTTTTATAATAATCTGCACAATGAGCTTACTAGTTGCTGCTCCACAGTGAACAACCAAAATGATAGTTGTAATTCTGGAAGACGTGTAGAGTGTTCTAAGAAGCAAAAATTGTCTTTTACATCAAGAATACAAAAACAAAATTTTTCTTATTCTGTAGACAAGTTGCCTTGTCTCAAACTCACTAGGTTAACTCATAACTCTATTTCAGGGGATTCAAAATATTATTCAAGAGGATGAATTAATAAATTAATAAGTCCCTTGCACTTTTTGGTAATTGAAAAAAAAAAAAATTATCTTTTATTCAATGCACAGAAGAGTTCCACTTTTCAAAAAACCATCTTTATTGAGAAGTTTCACTGTGATTGCAAGCAATCTATAGATCTAGGAATTGAATTCATGAACCACCTTACTCTGCTTGTTATGGACAGCAGAGCTCTTCTGTTGAAGGAACTGAATTTTGTTAAATTCAGTATAACTGAAGGAATGAAAAATAAATTTTAAAAATTCACCTAAAGCTTATGAAGTAGGTAACTTTGATCGGTAGTTATTCTCCTCGATATTAACATTTACATTTTCTTGCATTTCTTCTTGAATTTGAAAGTCAGTATCTTGGATTGTTTCCTTAAAATGATTTGAGGTGATCATCTCCACACTATCACTGAAAGAAAACTAATGTATTATTTTCTTTGATTTCACGTTGAAGACACTTTTTGAATGCCATGGATCACAAAACAAACAGGTCTGGTTAGTCGTCTAATAGAAAGTGTTACATGACCATGGTTTTTTGACTGCATGTCGTATTGAGGTGATCAATGAATAAGTTACTTCTCCCGCCTCTTGTTGGGCAGTGATCAATAAAAAGACTGAATTTTCAAGAAACAAGTGTAAACACTACTGGACACAAACTAAGGAACCAATTTAGCATGAAATTTTATTATAAATTGATGCTAAAAACTCATTTTGGGGGAGAATTTTCGTAAAATCAAAAAGAACGTCTTTTTTTAGGTATGGTAAGTAGTAAATGTTTGAATTTTCAGGGCAGCTTGTTTGCACAGCGCATGCATGAATAGCCATCCATCCAGAATTATTTAAAAACTGAAGATATCTATATTGACAGTTTTGATGAATATCTTTTTTTTTTTTAAATCACCTAAACTACAATGGGAGGTAGCTTGAATCAGTAGTTATTCTCCATTTGGATTTTCTTGTATAAATTTGAAAGTCAATATGATGGATCGTTTTCCCAGAATGATTTGAGGTAATCATCCCTACATGATCACTCTAAAGAAAACTGATGAATTATTTCTTGATGATTTCCTGTTGAAGACCCTTTTTTTTTCTTATACTCTTAGTGCAATGGATGAATAAAAACCAGTTTATTTGACCAATTTCAACCACCATTCAGGGTGTTAACAGCCTTTTGTAATGAACAGTGATGGATTATCTACAACCCAGGCCCAAGGCTGAGCTTTCCCACCTGACTTTTCCCCTCTGCTCCACCCTTTGTTGAATAGAATACAGTGATGTTAATCCATGTCAAATAACTTATATCAGTGTACTATGTATAATGTATTACATGCGTAATGTCATGACATTTACATCAGTTGACCCTTTTTGTACAGTCAGTTGAACCATATTTTCACTTGCAGAGTTCCCTCTATTCAAAGCCCCTAGGCTTGAGCCTACTTGGCCAAATGGTTAATGTGCCATTGTTTTGGAGGGCATGCGTACTCTCTGTACTCTCTGTTGTTGTTGCTTAGGACATATGTACCCGTTGTTGTTGCCGTTAAGGACATATGTACCCATTGTTGCTGCTGTTGAGGATATATGTACCCATTGCTACGGTCGCATGCACTAATTGTTGTTGCGAGTACATGTACTGTTGAGAACATACTTTTAAGAAATGAAGATTTTAAACAGGATTCATAATGTATTTTTTATGCAGCGCTCACTATTTCAGTATCTTTCATAGCATCTGTCAGTCAGCCTCATTAGAAATCTTAGTGCTACATTCTTATTTGTCTTCGCACAGACAGGAATGACTAACTCTTCTGCTTTCTGTGAAAATCAGAACCTTGTCTTGTGGTTTGTTGCATCTTCTGTGACAGCCTAAGATTCTCCTTTCTATCTTCATCAATTCTGTTCTTTAACCCTTTAAATTCGATGTTAACAGTTCCGCTGTGAATTGTTGTCCTTACTATAAAGTGAGAAATTTTTGTCTGTTTATGCACTGAAATGACTCAATAACTGGCCATTTTACAAAATTGATTTTACTTAGCACCCTGGACATTTCTGTGTCAACTCTGAAGTTGTTTGGCTCAACGGTTCTCAATACGTGGGATGAGTGCTCAGTTGAGAATAAAAAATCGATCTGGAAATGGATATTTTGCCTGACTATTCCGTGTCATCAGCATTCACGAGCTTTGTTGTATTTTTTATTTCTGTACTTGAAGATTAAATTACTGTCAGGAAAAAAATTCTGTTGCTATTGACTACATCATCATAAACAAAGAGCTGCGTCTCTTTATTTCTAATTAGAAACTCTGTACAATTCAATTTTTTTCTGAGGTGTATACTTCAAATAAGTACAGTTTTCAATCTTTATTAATATTTTTTTTTCTACATTTTACTCAACCTGTTGTCCAAAATCGATATTCGCCAGATATATTAGTCTGTACACTTTTATCTAAAATTATCTAGACTTATAAATCTTGATTTGGAAATAAAACATCTAAATTGGCAATTCATTCAGTATAAATTTAGCTGTGAAATATTTAGATTTGCCACACTGAAGAGGAATAACCAAAATACTTTGTAGCTGTAGTTTTGTATGATGGACAGAAATATTTTTCACATGACAATTATGGCACTTTTTGATCGGGCATGCTCTAGTTAAATTTAATTCTTAATTCTATACTTACAAGCTCTGTCTGGAAAATATCCAGCTATTTGATATTTATGAAAAAATTGCCATCCTTGGGCAAAGGCACTGTAGTTTGCTTTAGAGCCCACACATTTATTCCTGAGTTGCTTCTTTTGAAGAGAGTCCACAAAGTCCTCTTTTGGGATCGCTATCAGTTGCCTCATTGCATTGTCATCCATGGTCTGAAATCTTTCTTTCAACAGTGAAAAGTCACATCTAGAGTGTAGTGGGGACTGAGGATCCTGGTTGAAGTGATTTATATTTCTGCATTAGAAGTGAAGACTGGCTTGCTCAGTTGGTCGTGAATACAAAAGTCATACAGCACACACGATCAATCAATGATGTCTCACTGCCTACTGAGCTATCCCACAGGGAAGTACGCATTCAAGTCTGTGCAACAAGGCCCCCCTCTGAGTGGTTGCCTATTTACATGAAGGTTGCACGACTGGTTCTTGAGATACTGAAAATGACTCAGTACTTTCAAAACTGACCTCATCATTCTGGTTACTGTCATCTTAGCTGTTCTTTGCTCATTGTTTTCAGCTGGTCTATTTTCCGACCTTCCTCGGATTGAATTTTCTCCTGTTGTCTGTTGCTCAGTCATAAATTGTTAACCACAACCACAACTGTCTCCAAAACTCTAAAAGCATAGGTTTCTTCAGTTTTCAAATCGGTCTGGCTGACTGGCTGGCCATGTATTTATCAATGGAACTAGAGAACTGAAAATTTGAGCATTTACACCTTATCATGTCTAGAAAGAAGCTTTTTTCTTTCTCTCAGGTTTTCAGTAGGGCGGGTGGCTTCATGTTAGATTGTTCCCCTAGTTTTGCTCGGAAATGTTCATGCTTGTATTTTGGAAGTTAGTACTTTTTTAGTGATCCAACAAAAAGTGAGAGAAGTAACTTAATCATTGGTAACCCATCCCTCAAGTTTTTGATTGATCATCCCCAACTCAGCACGCTGCCAAAATGTATTGGTCATGTGACAGTTTCTATTGAGTGACAACCAAGACCTGTTTTTCTAATAATCTTAAAAAATGAAAGAAATCATTGTTTTTTTTTGTTTTTGTTTTTTTTTTAACAATTCTGTCACAACTCAAAAGCCATTGAATTTTTAGGGCATACAGTAATGAACAAAATCTATGAATGCTGCTTTATTATACTGGTATACTAATTATTGAACTATGAGTAGTCATTCTATAAGAACGTTTATCTTCCAACTGATGTTTGTCTTGTAGCTCCAGCTGTATTATGTACTTGGAAGAGGGTGGCATACACCCTTACTTGTTTCAATCATGCTCTCACCTGTTAATTAAATTCTCTCCTGGTTCTAAGTAATCTTATGAGTATTGAAAAATAATTTTTTAAAATGTTCTTTGTATGTCTTAAATAGCTAGCTAGTACGGGAATATTTATGATGCAATCCTACCTGAAATTTAACCAGTACAAAATTGTATTGAGTATAGTTATTTCAAGATGTATACCGGCAACTGTAGGCCTGCAGCCAATCTAGACATTTATTTTGAATCTTTTAATTTTTCTCTGAAAGGTAATTTTATGATTTGTACTGTAAAATTACTAATGTTTTGGCTTCACAATTGAACAATATGATAATTGTAATTATGTTTGTTCAAAATAGAAATTGAGTAAGTTTTCTGTTGTCGGATCAGAATTTTTTAAGTAAGTGTGTGGCCCAAATACACTTGTAAAATGTCTGATTTGGCTCACTAGATCGAAATGGTTGCCCATGCCTGGTTTAAGATATGAAAAATTTGCGCTTGGTTCAAATTGCTTGCCATTAGTTTGACATGATATAAATTATTTCTACAAGCAATAATGAACCTGTGTTTCTTTGAAGCCTATATAAGTATTTTTTTGGCATTTATGTTTAAGCAGCAAACTGAGTTCAAAATAATCTTGACTGATTCAGGCTAAGAAGGGCCAAGAATCAAGCAGATACCTCACTCAGATTATAGACAGAAAAGAGTAATGGTTGTACATTCTAATCTGATTAGTCAAGTGGTGCAACTAATCTTAGACTCAAATATGGGTATTGTTGTTCTATCAGATTTATTGTGGTATGTTTCCTCTCTTAAGGTATTATATTCTTATTTAAATGTATTTCTTAATGTTAGGGTTCCCTTTTATATTGGGTTTGGTCTGCTTCTTCATGTCTAAGATAATAATGTTGATTGGGTTGTTCTTTAAGGTGGCTATGTGAATAAGATATCTATGTTGGTTATATGATATTCATCATATTATCATATATTGCATCCATGATTAGTATTGTGTGATTTATATATATATATATATATATATATATATATATATATATATATATATATAACCTCAAAATATGATATTTTCCAAGAGTTTTTATTCTCTTTCTCTACTTATTTTTAATAGAAGCAATGCCGCCATTTCTTCACTATTGAAACTATATGTAGTTGATCAATTCAAAATTGTCATCCTCTTTTGTTGACTTTTCTGATGTTGATCACCAAGTTTTTTTGTGTTTGTCCCACAAGCTATTGTCTCTTGAGTGACATCTATGTCCTAATTTGCCTCAATGAGGAAATATACTTATAAATCTACGTGTGAACTTGATGCCACTGCTCAACTCCTTGATACGTCACTATAACTTTCATTTGAAAATATGTTGTTTGACTTCACTTCTGATGATGTCTGTAGCTGTGTTTTCATCGATGGACCTGAATGTGGTTGACATGTCCAATTCTTGAAGTATACACACAGAGGGGGGGAGAGGGGGGGCACTGGTGAGCTGTGGGCATAGATGATGAGTCCTTTCTCAAGGTCGTTCACTGCATGGTTCAGGATATATGAAAAGAACAGGTTGAACTGGGTTGGAGCAAGAACAGAGCCCTGCTTGACTTGAAGATAAAACAAAGACATGTTGGCTAATCATTTTGAAACTCCTACCATTGAGTTTTAGCTTTATTTTTGTATTTGATCACAACGACTGATGATAATGATCAGACCAAAAACCAGTGAGATTGCACATGAATAACAGTGGCAGTGATATATGGAAAACCTGATGACGAATTCACACCCTCTTTTAAACCCAAACTCAAGTCAACTTGTTTTGCTAAAGTTTGTAAATCCGATTTTCAGAAATTACTAATGAAAAAGTTGAAATGTGACATGAAGTTTTGGAATGATATTGTATTAAAAAATGAACTCCATTTTGTATATCTTTCAGATTTTAATGAAGCAAGGGAGTTTGGACTTGGTGCAGACAAACCTGTTTCATTACTTATTTTTTAATTTTAATATTAAGTATTATAACTCATTTACTACTATTCACTTTCATCCAAATTTTTAGTCGTCTTTATCACAACGTAACTCAGAACGTCACTCTATTGCAGCAAGCAGTGTTAATCAGAAATAAAGAATAAGCTCCAGGTGAGATTCAAACTCGCATCCCCTTTGTCCAAAGAAAGCGTTGTTCTCTCCCAACTATTTTGTCCACCAAGTCACAGGAACTAACTGGCTGGCTGAAGTTCAAATCTAACCTTTAAGCCTACTCTTTACTCCGAATATTGGTGCTGTGTTTGTTGTTAGATTAGTACTGAGATTAAGATGAAGGTAATGGCAGACGTACGATATCCATTAGAAAACTTGAATGGCAATGGGCTGGTCATGTTACGAGAATGTCAGACAACCACTGGACATCACGACTCACAATGTGGATCTGCAGAGATCACATGCGAAATTGGGCTCGACAAAATATAAGATGGCATAATGAACTAGATAAATTCAGAAAGTACCGGCTCCTTGACGTTCACGATAGAGATCTTGCCAATCTTACGGTAGGGCTATGACCAACGATGGACACTAAAAAGCTGATGACAATGAATGGTAGACAGGCAAGCATGTGGGAATGGATAAGATCGGCTGTCCATGATAAGTGCCCAAGGCACCATTTTTAAAATGGTGATATTTTTAGTGCTTCAATGTTCAGTTTTCTTCCATTTTGAAGCTTGAATTCTCTATGAATCATTATGCCGAGTGTCCAAGTATCAAAATAAATTGAAAAAAGAAACAGGAATTGTAGCTCTATAAATAACAAAAATATCAACTTTTGAAAAATTGTGCATTGAGCACTTGATCATGCATGACCACTCCTATACCTCTCCCAACTTTGTTATGAGGTAAAAATAGAAGATGAATGGAAAAATCTCCCCCTCCAATGCCGTCTCTCTTCCTGCCTGATTTGGTCTTTTAGGTTGTCAATCAATGAATGAGTTAATGACTTTCCTCTCTTATTTCTACCTGCCTATAGGCCTTGTGCAAAAAGGACATTCATCATGTTGCCTGTTTCCTGACAACTCCCGGGCGGGACACTGGCCTTTTTCAGACAAAAATACTAACAAGTTCCGGCTTTTGAGGGGCACTAATTGAGTAACCTTTTCTGTTTTTACCACTATATCGAGATTTAGGGGTCTTCACTGATATTTTCCTTCTTTTTTTTTTTCTTGAACAAGGAGGATGATTTTTGTCTCCACTTGAACCTTCTCTTTTTTCTATTTTTGCTTTTCTTAAACTTGTTTTTTGTCCTATCTCTCTCTCCCTCTTATGCCTTCTGCTTTCTCCTCTTCTTTCTCCCTCGTCCTTCATTCTCCTCTTCCTTCTCTCACATCTCCCTTCGTCTTTTTTCCTTTTCTTGCATCCCCCTTTGTCTTTCTTCCTTCTCTTGCGTCCCCCTTTGTCTTTCTTCCTTCTCTCGCGTCCCCCTTTGTCTTTCTTCCTTCTCTCGGGTCCCCCTTTGTCTTTCTTCCTTCTCTTGCATCCCCCTTCGTCTTTCTTCCTTCTTCATTCATGGTTGTTTTTCTGAAATTGAGACTTTTTTTTCGTGATCAGTGCCCAACAAAAGGTGAGATAAGTAACTTATTTATTGATCATTCCTTTTTTCCGATACAAACTTCTTCATTCTTCTTTGCCAAGAAAAAAAACACTCAGAATTCAGCCTTACATCTTTTTTCCACAACATCATTTAATGTGTCCCTTAACTGAGGATGATCAATTACAGGTGCCATTCAAGTTCACCAGTAAAAGATGTTTTCATCATGAAATCAAAGAAATTTGTGCAAAACACCATATAATTACATGTAAATTGATTGTGAAGTGAATAAGTTTAATATTCTATTTATATCAAATGAACTTTTTGGGGGGTTGAAATTCTGCTTTTATTCAGTTTTCTAGATGCATGTGCAATAACATGTAAAAATGTTGGTCCCCTACCAACTTTCTTATATTGTTAACAACACTATACCGAGAGACTCCAGTAATAAAGAAAATACAAATGTAGACAATCTACTCAATTTTTTTCTGCCAAGAAAAAAAACATTCAGAATTTAGCTTTGCATCTTTTTTTTTCTGTTTGTTGCCAAACATCACTTAATCTGTAACTAACCACAATCTCTCACTCTCTCTCTCGTTTCTTGGGTCAATATTTCTAAGACCTTTTCTTGTTTTTTGTTTTACAAATTAGTTCAACTAATTTTAGCTCAGCTTCGATCTACTGGTATTAACTGCACTTGGAAACCATTTCCACTTGGTGCTGGAATTTTTCTGTTGACTAGCACAACAGTTATGAGAGGAAAATAACTCTTGATGCACTTAATGTCAGAGTCTGTTTGAGTTTCAAGAAAGATCACTTCAGATAAGAAAGTATGGATGGTCGAATGGTTAAAAGGCATAGAGAATAGGATTGGTAAGCCAGATCAAACTCTGTTTGAGTGATTTTGCACTTGCCTTGCACTAGTGCCTTTGGGAGAGGCATGTATCCGTTTCTTCCCACCTGGTATTACATTATGGGCCACCAAGACAGATTAAGGCCAATTACCACTCCTGAGTCATCTTACTCGGGGAAGGATGGTATATGTCCCTTCAATAGGCCTAGCAAGCTGAAAGTGGATTGTGGTATATTGTTCATGTTGAATAAAGATGTGTCGATAAGGATGGACAAACTCTCTCTACCTCCCCCATGACACCTTAGAGTATATGTGGAAGATTTGGAAAGAAGCAAAACTACAAATAAGTCATCTAGGTTTGTTGTTCATTGTGAGACTAAATAGTGTCCATCTTCTCTCCAGAACTTTTAAACAATACTCAAATGTAAAAAAAATCAGAACAGTTATATACTCTCCAATGTCTCAGGTTCATCTCCTAAGAATAGTTTCCTTGACTCACTGAGGGACTCTCGAAGAGTTCCCCAAAATCTTGGGTACTCGTCGGATTGATCATTTCAGTTTGCTATTAACTACGGTTATACAAGTCTATGAAATGCAATATATATATATATATATATATATATATATATATATATATTGAGAGATATGGATTTTGGTCTGTAATACTTTCTCATGAGTGCACAGATACTAAACTCCAATGGTAGGCTGACTGAAGAGACTCAATTAGTGTCAGTTTAGGATCAAAATTAATTAGCAATTCTATCTTGGAAAATCAGGACATCTCAACATTTATCTGGAATGGTTTGTCTTTCAATTAGGTTCCGACTTTTATACAAAAAGCAAACTATCTAAATGTTAACAAGTAGATGTGATAGAGATTTTAATGGCAATGGTTAGTATCCAAGTGCAGATACATTTATTCTCTATCTGACCTCGATGACATCTGAACAGTGGCCCTCCATAGCCTTTTAAATGCCTGCCCCCAAAAGCCCTTCAAGACTAGCCCTTCATTGATCCTTTGAAAGGTTGGCCCTCATAAAACTTGTGCAAATCACTTTGGATGCAGAATTTGATGACCTGTTTCATTTCAAACTCTGGCTGACAGTTTTATATCTTCTCATTTTTTTTTGTTCTTCTGAGACTGATTTCTTCATCAGGTAACAACTACCTGCTACAGTTGAATCTGAAGCAGGAAAGGAACATAAAAAACAGTCAAGTGGCTTTCTGTGACTTTCTGTCTGACAAGGTCATAACAGTTACAGGTGATTTCTCCCTACTCTCCAAGTTCTTACAACTTTGACATAAGTGGTTATTAAATTTATGGACATCGCTTTTCTTTTCTTCTGAGTCTGCTAACCTTTACAGCTTTACAAATAACACTTAACTATTTCCTGAAGAAGGGAATGCAGTAAAATTCAAAGTGAATTATATATGCACACACATTGTGTGTGCTTGTATTTTGGCAGCAAACCTTCATTAATGCATGTTTTGTCAAAGACCATTGACAAGAAATGCTCAATTTTCAACTTCCCTTGTTCAGATATTGTTTTTTCTCTGATCCTAGATATAATCGAAAAATCTTGGTTAAATCTCGATTGTTTTGGGTAATATTAACACCTATTGAATCTAGACATGCTTTTGCTTTTATGTAAACAAGAAAAATTTTTTCTTTGAATTCCATGTGTACGATCTTTGAAAACACACACATTTGTATCAAGGTTGAAAATGGGGGTAACAGCTGATTACTCACAACTTGAAATCAAGGCGACATAACTTGTTTCTTTATCTCTCATTCCTTATTCTCTAGATTCTTACCCAATTAGTACTCAAAACCATTTCACAATGCAACACATTTTACAGGACGAGCAACAGGCTTGAACAGCAGACAACTATTCCATATCAGAATAGAGCCACTGTATGACTTAGTTTACATCCTGTCAAATGTTGTTTGAACCATTACTTTTTTGCAATTAATAATAATAGTGTACCTATGCCTACGTCATACGCTAACTAAAAACTGAATGAAAATCAGTTTATGTATAACTATAAAGGAGGGTATCTGTGAAACATTCCTGGATCTAGCCGAAAATTTGATCAGTTCTCCTTCAGCTCTATGGCCCAACCTTCCTTTAAATGATATTCAAATTCATTGAGAACTTTTGGCGATATTGTGAGGACAAGTATGCGTGAATACATGAATGTATGGGAAGCGGGGAAATGAGAAAAAAATATATCTCTCAATCTAAAACAGAAAATTCCTGGATCTGCCCCCCAAATCAATCGATTCTCCCTCAGCCCATGGTTCACACTTCCACAAAATAGGATTGTAATCCGTTGGGAACTTTTTGAGATATTGTATGGACAAACGAACAAACCTGAGTGAATACATAGACCTCTCCTGACTTCATCGGTAGAGGTAATTATTCAGCCATTATTTTTCTAATGGCCTTTTGTTCTTGCTTAATCTCTTGGATCAAAGCTGCAGGGATAAAGGAATTAAGAAAAAAAGAAAATAAATAATCCAGAGTTTGTAGAGCGATCAACATTTGCTCAGGAAACAGACATTGTTTGATGCTATTCAATGCAGGTCTGGTTAGTCACTCAATAGAAACCGTCACGTGATCAACATCTTTCGGCAGTGATCTTATCTCGCCTTTCATTGGACAATGATCTCTAAAAATATCTGAATTTTCAAAAAAAAAAACAAGCATGGGTGTTGCCAGACATAAATGAAGGGACCAATTCAGCCTATACTTGAATTGCAAGATGAAAGGAAAAATTTATTCTGAAGTTTTATTTCTAGACATAATAAGGAGTAAATTTTCAAATTGTCAGCCCTCTAGCTCTGTTGGTGCGGCCTGTATACATGGTATATACGTACGTACATAGCCAGTCAGCTAGCCGGACCAATTTGAAAACTGAAGAAACGTATGTTGACAGTTATGGTTGATGGTTTCTAGTACAGCCACAATGAAACCAACTAGATTTCTTTTTAAGCCAAAGAACTTTCAGGTAATGGAAGAACAATATAAAAGACCCACCATAATAGTGGGAGGTGGGGTATAAATATTATAATTAAAACAAAATTCCTGTTAACCTTTACTACAAGAACACAAACACCTCTTCAGCTCTATCAGAAGTGGAAGTGGAGTGATGTTTTTTTGTGCTGTTTTGTCTATTGACTTCTTGTGGAGCATAGGGTTACAAGTTTTACAGGGTTGAGTTACTACCCATACACCCAAGTTGGACAGCCTTACAGGGCTAAAAGGTTCCAATTACCTTGGTATTTACCTATAGCTGGGGAGAAAGTGGATTCATGCCTTTCCCGAAGGAATTAGCCTGAAGTGAATGTGAGCAGCCTCAGCTTGAACTTGAACTCCATATGTCAATTTGCACCTCTTGGAAGTGCATTCGGTAAATTAGGGATATTGTTCTTGTTATTCCATAGGACCACTGTACAGAGATGTTTCTTTGTTAATAAAAGTAACCAATTTTTTTAATATATTGCACTTGTATATAATTTGACTTTCCTCCAATTTTGGTTTTTAATTTTGATCTGGAATATCCCATGTTGCTGCTGACAATTATGATAACCAAATGTGTCATTCCTTATAGACAGGGTAAAGAGTCAAACCATCTAAGCAACAATCTAATCCAACTTTTGAAAGCTGAAATAAGGACTTCGGGCCATGAGAATCAATTTAAGATCAGACAAGAAGTGCCTGTCTGCATTGAAAATCTGCATTCAAGACCTTATGGAGAGAAATGGGAGTAGAAAGATTATGCTGTGCCAATCTCTAAAGTGGTGTTACTCTCTTACTTGCCTCGAAAATCAGCATCTGGAATTCAAATTTTTGCTAGGATTTGAACACTAACCTTTGGTGTTCATGGGAAGAATGCAACTGTCTCAGTCATCGTGCAACCTCTTCTTTTAATCTAATCAACTATATTTCGCTATTTCATAGCCACGTATGCCAAGTCCAGCACCCAAACCGTTTGCTCTGCAAGAAAATTCGTGCTGGGGAAAGTATTTTTATACCATTTGGTCTCGATGTCGTATATGATTTCATTGTGGTTTTAGAAAGAATTTAAATTTCAAGTCAAGATTCGGTTCAGCAAACGAGCCATTTTTTTTTTTTTTCTGTTTTGACTAATCTGACCTCCATTTCTTCCTGTAATGTTTAACTTTTGGAGAAGAAATAACCTTTATTGTGGAAGTGAGTAAATTGACTCTAAATTGGGTTCAATTTACATTATGCATATGATGCAAAACTGGACCTTTACTCTGTTCAACCCTATGTCAAATTTAAAGATTGAAAAGCAAAATTTGATATCGTAGTAATGAAAACAAAACAAATAGTTCCGTTTTTATTACATAAGTTTTAATACTTTTTTGACCCGAGATTTTTCTGTTGTGGGTAATGCAGCAACTTATCTTGATGTTTATAAAAAAAGTAATATCTAATCTTATCGATCTGGGAGTAGCGAAATTTTCATGTGCGTCGAAAAAATCTTATTTCTATTATAAAGAAAATATCCCTCACAAAAAATGCACCTGTTTTGGGGAGGGGTAACCCGCACATAATCAAAAATAATTTTAATGATAATTAATTTATCTATCTAGAAAATAAAATATATTTATGAATAATTTTGAAACAATTAAAAAGAAAAGGTGTTTTAATTTTTTTTCTAAATTGTATAACTATATTGAATATTACGAACTTTTCTTTTAACATTAAACTTCCCGCGGGAAAACAGTTTAAAAGTTTTGTTTTACTTTTAAATTCAAAAAGCCGTAAGTTGAAATTTTGTTTTCTTGAGTTCTGTGTTCGATTTATGGAATTTTAATATTTACAGAATTTATTAGATATTCTAGAAAGGTGAGAATAATGCAAATATTTTTCTAAAGATGTTTTCTTAGTCTTTAAATAAATGTATTTGAAAAAAATTGACTATTTGGCTAAGGCTATCATTCAGCCATTCTATTTTTGTGGGGTTTATTTATTTTACTTGAATATTGCAGTCTTTATCAATGTCTTGAGTTTTACTTGATAATTCAATTCATTTCGTTTTTAAATTATAATTTTTAAAGTTTTACCTTCACCGTGAGGAAAATAAATACTGTCGGTAGACTATCGAGAGTTTGAAATATGTTCAATTGATTACAAGAACAGAATCCACCTTCAGAACGTTCAACTTGGACAGAATAACATATCTGAATTCAAAGGTTTGTTGATGAATTCAAGAAAAAAAATATATGAAAGAACGTTTGATAGGAGCGGAGGGGTTTCTGTTTCAGCTATAACCCCCAGACTTCGAAATCAATTACCCATGGCATTAGTAATATTAAGATGTTAACAAGTTTTCAACCAAAAATAACAACTTTTTTATTTCGTGATTTTCATAAGTATATGATTATGAATTCAGTAAATAGATACTCTCATCCTGTGTAATTTAAATAGCCTTATTGATATGTTACATTTTCGTTTAATATCGACCTTTCTTTCAACAAGCCTTATATCTTTCTGCAATGATAACACAGGTTTTCAAGCACGTTTTATCCAGTGGGGGTTTAAGTTTTGAGGTTTCCTTGAAATGGCACTTCGTATAAATGTATTTATCTATCATTATTATGATGATATTTTTTTCTTTATTAGAACTTGGTTTTTGCTAACCAGAGTAATTTTTAACGAAAATATATTTTGGCGAACAGTTGTCAATTTTTCGTTCATTTTAGAGTAGGCATTATATGAGCTCTCTGAGTGCTTCACAGCTTTTCTAGATTTCTTATGCGTATATTCACTCTTTTGAAATTACCAGCTAAATCTGGTTATTTTAAGGATGAGACACTACACCAGCAGAAAATAATTACCGAAAATTAACCTGTACACATCCTGAAAAGAACTTGGACATTATTGGGTTAATGGCTCAGTTGAAAGAAATAAAAACAATGGATTTTCAGAAATTCCAGTCATTGTCTTTCGTTTCATTCCACAAGACTTAATTAACTGCTAATCTTCGTTTTTTTGTCTATTTTAAAATCACATGTTGGTCAAAATGCTTTTGTTCTTTTCAACTTGTGCTTACGCAATGAAAATCATAAGTGTGATGATTAATTATACGTATAAATGTCTATTGTGCATTTCACATCAGAGCATCAGCTTGAAGAAAAGAGAAGAAAATAATTTAGGCATATTGCTTACTTATTTGAATAAAGGTATTGTCCACCCGTTTTTGTTACAGTTGTAATTACTGTATTTCCTTGCGTTGAGGACACTCTGACCTCGACTAGTAAAATTTTTTGGGAAAAAAATTGCATTGAAATTTGGATCTCAACACTTTTACCCACCTTACTTAAATGATTTGTTGGTGGCTGAGCAGTTCTACTTCTTTTGTCACTTAACGTTGTCTTAAAGTCGAGGTTATTCAAAGAGAGTGAAAATACCGGTAACATCGATATACATTGTACAACTTCTTGATTACTGCTAGTCCGTTGGCTCGTCTACCATGGTATGGGAATAAAATTTTGTGATATAGTATGATTTTTTTGTATTAGTATGAGATGAAAGTATCATAAATAAGTATGATTTATACCTTTCATTCAGAGGTCATGTACAGGCAACAGGAGTTCATATTACTGTTCTACTCCTCTGAGGGTAGGACAGGGCCAAAGAAAAGTTGTCTGTTGGGACGCATGGTAATTTTCAAGATCTATTTGTGGGGAAAAAAGTGTATCTTTGACGCCGAAAAATAGGGTACTCTTTTTTGTTCTGGATTTTTGATGTCAAGACTCTTTTATATATATACACACACACATATAGATATGACTATATGACAAATGTTTCCTTGTTTCTAACTTGGTTTCTGACTATTTTTACGTTTCATACACTCCTGGATGGTTGCACTTTATGGGTTAAAAATTTGCATTCAAGGGTAATTTGACCCAAGATGAACATAGGATAGATTGCCCTGAGATTGCCCTCACATCTTGTGATTCCTTGAACATTTTATTTCTTTTTTGTAAAAGAATATGACAGTTTTCTATTGAATGACTAACAATATATATATATATATATATATATATATATATAATTGTGTGTTTTTTTGTTTTGTTTTTTCGCTTAGCACTCTATTATATTCTAATTTCTATTTTTTCTTTTAGGTGAGTGTCCAACTAAATGATTGGAAGATTTTACAAGTTGATTGACTTCTGACGACAACTGTGAGTGCCTAAATGGTTTTTGAATCTCCTTACAGTCCCTCCTCTTCTCATGTGGAAGAACTTCATTTCAGTTTCATGATACCTTGCTATTAAATAGGATCAGTATCATCTTCATCATAATCTTCCATTTTAAAGACAAGTTTTTTGACATAGGTCTTCCCCATGAACTGCCAGTTTTTATCTTTTAAGTATCTCAGTGACTAAACATGATAATCTTGTCCAGATCATCACACTATCTTATTTTTTGCCAGTCACAATTCAGGCCATGATCTTGAAGGATCCATGTTGTGCACAATGTCCAGCAGTTGTCTGATATTCTTGTAACATGGTTTGCTCATTCGTATTCAAGTTTGCTAATCGCCTTTAAGGTATCTTCCATGCTTGTTTTTTCTCTGATTTATTGGGTTGTTTTCTTATCTTTCCATGTGATGTTTAGTTTGATTTTTTTTATTTCTGTGCATGTTGCATGGTTCTCAGTTTATGAGTCATTTTCTTGGTTAAATTCCATGATTCATGTAGACCCTTTTTTTGAAAATCTATGGGATGTTCTTTTTCTTGAAGATCAATCAAACTTACTCTGCCAAAAGAATCGTTGTCCTAGGTATAAGTATTGATCTACTGTATTTGCTTTTGTATAATGCGAGAAATTCGATCTTGAAATCCAGGGGCTAATTTGGGGGCTAGCATTGTACTCAAATGTAAAAAAAAAGGATGAATGTATCTTTGCAGTATTATGGTAACAAACTGACAAACATGCAGATTCTGAATTCTTATTGATTAGATAATTGACTGAATTTTGCTCAACAGGACGGACAACACTTTTAGCAAATTACTCGCTAGGTCACAGTTCCTACTTCTCAATAGAACATTTACAAACTGACTGTGAATTCTACTCCATATCCAATACACACCCTCCCTGTTTTTAACATGTATTCTCATCATGTAGACAAAAATGGCCAACAATGTAGTTCCTTCAGTGTCTACATGAAATACAAGTGGGGCAACTTGCATCCAGCAAGGTTAACATTAGGTTAACTCCAAGCAAATTTTGACTTATAACATCAAATTAATTCAAATTCATTTTAATTTGAATTTTACATTCGATCCATGATGCATTTTTCAAAAACTAGGGGACAGAAGAACAACCTATCTGCCTTCTGACCTTCTCCATCTGATAACCTACTCTCTGTTCTATTATATCTCGCCTTCAACTTTACTCCTCCACAGCCTCTACACAAAATATTTGGACAGTTCCTATAGAGATTTTAAAAGAAATAAAAGGCACAAATCCATTTCTCTTGTGAAAATACGAATAACCATGGTTGTACGCCGGAATCACACAAAAGGGATAGAATATATTACTGATTATTTAGAACTAAAAATTGAGGTCCTATTATATTTGAGTAAAAGCGGTAATAAGGGCTCTCATTGTACTTGAGGAAATACAGTACTTCAACTCTATGTTTTTGTAAGGTAAAATCAGTTTCACTTATTCAGTATTTCATATGTTCTCCTTCCTTCCATTCGTGTTCCTTTAATGCACTGATTTTCCACCTTTTCCATCTCACTGCACACCATCAATATTTGAGGATAAATTTGATCATTTAAAAAAAAAAATGAATGATGATACTGATATGTTCATAAGTTAAAGCAACTAATAATTTATTAATTTCATTGCCAAAAATGTTTTGTTGATCATGGTTTTCGAAGAATATTTTGAAAGTTTTGTGCATATTTATAAAAGTCTCTCAGCACACCGGCGGAAACTTCGTGGCGCGCTGGTTGGGAATCACCGCTTTAGTGAATAAATATATTATGTTGGTGAAGCAGTTTATTTACATTGAGATGACTTGTTGCCTAATGAGGTTGAAGATTATTATTTTAGCTGCTGATAGTGGTCAGAAATAGTTACATCAATATTTGCTCAAATATTTCTTTGAGTTATTATGTATTTTTATGGTGAAGGATTCCAACCTTAATAATAAAATCATAACTTATTGTGTTGCTCCTGTGAGAAAGCAACTGGCCCTCCCCTTTTTTCCTGCCTTTCATGTTGATGCAAGACTATGAACAATAAGAAAAGTTGTTGGCCTTCCACGAGAAACCTGTTTTATGAGAAATAAAAACGTGAGGTCGCAATACTTCATGTTTTAGAATTATATTTCATGTATTTCTCAACAGAAAGTCATGGGCCTTCTATTTTATGGCTTAGAATTTTCACTAGGCAATTTATTTTGATTAAAATAAAAATACTTCTAATAATATATTTGTAATTAGAAAATGTCAACCAAAACTGTCAACATAGTTTCTTCAGTTTTCAAATTGGCCTGGCTGACTATGTATGTATCATTCATACAGGTCTCACTAATGGAGCCAGTAGGCTGAAAATTTGAACATTTACCTATATTAGTTACTATGTCTATAAATTTGTTTTTTTGTTTGTTTTTTTTCAATTACTCCCTCCCCCTTACAAGTTTTTTTTTTTAGTGGTAGGTCAATTTGCAATGTAAGTTATTGTTAAAATGATCCCTTATTTTGTGTCTGGCAGTGTCACTTTTTATTTGAAAGTCGCCTTTTTTAGTAACCACTGCCTATTAGAAAGTGAGTGAAGTAACTTAATCATTGATCACCCCTTTTTCCAGTTTTTTAATTGACCACTGCCAAAAGACATTGGTCATGTGATGTTTTTTAAAAATTTTTATTTTCACTCAATTTTTCAATGAACAAATTTTTATTATACTCTGATTTACTTCGACAAAGGAACACTTGTCCTCACAACAGACAGCTCAAAACAAACTGTCAAAACATTATGACTATAACAATATGAATAATTAGTTGAAACCGATGGTCGTTCAATTCTTTAGTCCAAGGGACAATTCACCATCCCTAAACACTTGGACCAGTTTTGGAGAGTACAGTCAGATATTGTTTCTTTCTTCCAGAATTCTGCTGGCAGCTTCAGTATCTTTGGGGCCCAGTTTAAAATAATGTCTCCCAATTGCCAGAATCCCTGTAGTATAACATCTAAAAGGCACATTGGAATGTAATGATATATATATATAATGTATCCATACCTCGCATAAATGAATTCCTGTAACTTGTGCATGTACCAGAACTAAATATATTTTTTTAAAAATGTCTAAAATTATCTAATAATAAATTGATCTTTCATCTAAAATTATCTGAATAAAAAATACCTGCACAAGATGTGAGCATTGTTGATCCAAAATGACCTTCAAGACCCCAAAAAGAATCTTTAGGGAAAAAATAACAAAATGATTTTAGATGATGACTAGTGGTGTACCCATGCAAATTTTCAAGGTTGTAGCACCCAAAAGGTGAAAAAATACTTCTGATAAACTGTAATAATACAGGGTGTAATACAGCATACCCATTTGGCCTCTCTGTCAGTGTTGACATACCCTTTATGAAGAAAATAGTGATAGATGTATGGATACCTTAAAAAAGACAATAGACATTCAGTATTTGTTTATAATTTCATTTATTTTTATGTTACAATCCTAATAAAGATGGATGGACTTGACTCTTCCCTATAGATAACTCAATTCTAGGCATAGTTTCAGAAAGACACATTTGCATATCATTCTCAATTGACAGTCTTGCACTTGATTTCTTATCGGTTTTACACATCACCATAAACTTTGTTTTACGCCCAAAACAGGTTGCATTCAGGTGGTTGTGATTACTTCAAAATTTTATTGTTTTTACAAACCTTATGTATACCCATAATTTCTATAATGTACCCCTAAGGTTTTAGAACCCCTGCGCTGATAAATCCAAATTTCCATTCTTGGTATGGTCACGTAATTAAGATTGTGAAAATAGGGATTTTGTGAAATCCATGAACATTTCAGTTATTTCATGGAATCCCCAGTTTCACATCAGTGTTAATAGGGGGTAACAAACTATTATTACTGTAATGAGTATGATCCTTACTGGATTCCCCACTACTCTGGCCTTATACCAGGCTGAACTAAACTTTGTAAATTAATGCCCTTATGCAGGCCACAGCTACAGTCGTCCCTGTCCAAGCTTCCTTGTCTCAGAGTTTTTCAATGTTTTGCAACTTGTGAAATAAACTTGGAGGCAACAAGCGCCCGAAGTGGTCTCACACACTTTATTATATGCTAAATTATGTAAGAATGGAATATGTTCTGCTTCAGTATTTACAATGTATAGACAGCTTGGTCTCACACAGTCACAGTAGTGGAGCACCCAGTAAGGATCGAACTCATAACAGTGGTAATGGTCACATCGTGAGCTTATCAACTATAACTATACTGACTGTGAAACTAGGCATTCAAGGAAATTACTGGAATATTCAAGGATTTTACAAAATCCCACTGAAACTATTACACCTGCGGGTCTCCGTAGAAAAGTTCCTGAATGTTTGAATATATGACTATCAATTCATGAAACCAGTCTGAGTGCTGCACCTGTCATCATGATTAATGTTGCTATATCTTGTGAGGGGCCCTTGTTGTTGCTGACTGCCTGTCTATCTGTTGAGCCCGGTAGTTTGAGCTGAAGAGGTGTTAGAACTTGCAATAAATATGTACAGGTAGAGACAGTTTCTGTATCTGGTTTGTAGAATCGTGTGTGATTGTGGCTCACAAGGAGAGCAAAAATCATCGGGCAATAGCAGTCATCATTTGTAGGACTGAAAATTCATTTCTTCCTCTGAATGCTTCTTTCTCTCTCCATCTGTCTCTGTACCTCTCTGTCCATTTCTTTGGCCTCTGCCTTTCTGTGTGCCTTTGCCCCTGCACCTACCTCTCTCTCGCTTCCTCTCTCTCTCTCTGATCGCCCTCCTCTCTCTCTCTCTCTGATCGCCCTCCTCTCTCTCTCTCTCTCTCTGATCGCCCTCCTCTCTCTCTCTCTCTCTGATCGCCCTCCTCTCTCTCTCTCTCTCTGATCGCCCTCCTCTCTCTCTCTCTCTCTGATCGCCCTCCTCTCTCTCTCTCTCTCTGATCGCCCTCCTCTCTCTCTCTCTCTCTGATCGCCCTCCTCTCTCTCTCTCTCTCTGATCGCCCTCCTCTCTCTCTCTCTGATCGCCCTCCTCTCTCTCTCTCTCTCTGATCGCCCTCCTCTCTCTCTCTCTCTCTCTCTGATCGCCCTCCTCTCTCTCTCTCTCTCTGATCGCCCTCTTGTCTCTCTCTCTCTGATCGCCCTCCTCTCTCTCTCTGATCGCCCTCCTCTCTCTCTCTCTCTCTGATCGCCCTCCTCTCTCTCTCTCTCTCTGATCGCCCTCCTCTCTCTCTCTCTCTCTGATCGCCCTCCTCTCTCTCTCTGCCCGCCTCTCTCTCCCTCTCTCTCTCTCTCTCTGATCGCCCTCCTCTCTCTCTCTCTCTCTCTCTCTGACCGCCCGCCTCTCTCTCCCTCTCTCTCTCTCTCTCTGATCGCCCTCCTCTTTCTCAGATTAATAGCTATTTCCTCTCTTACACTTTTTTAGTAATGTCACTTTTGTTACAATACCATTATCAATACTGTTTGTCTGGTTATTGTTGCTTTTCTAATACAGATCCTGGCTTGAATATTAAAAAAAACAAGAAAAAAAGTCCCAAAGGCAAGAATAATTACTTCCTGGAAAGACATAACTACTTGATATTGCAATAATGTCCACGCTCTGTTGGATCACAGCATTTTGCTGATACTGCAGGCCCCCAATTGTTGTTGTCAAATAGGATTCTATTCTCTGGACAGAAAATAACATGCAATAAATGAAATAAGAGGCTATGGTAGTATTATCTGTTGGTATAGGTAGGTGCTGCTTCAATGTCCACTGTAGTGTAAATCAGTTGAGGATGTTAAGAATAATAGATATAGTTTTACTCATAGCACTAACATCTACTATTGACAATTGAGTATTTATCTATTTGCTAAAGAACTGTATTATATAGAGGTGAAAAATACTTCTGATAAATTGTAATACAGGGTGTAATACAGCATACCCATTTGGCCTCTCTGTCAGTGTTGACATACCCTTTATGAAGAAAATAGTGATAGATGTATGGATACCTTAAAAAAGACAATAGACATTCAGTATTTGTTTATAATTTCATTTATTTTTATGTTACAATCCTAATAAAGATGGATGGACTTGACTCTTCCCTATAGATAACTCAATTCTAGGCAAAATTTCAGAAGGACACATTTGCATATCATTCTCAATTGACAGTCTTGCACTTAATTTCTTATCGGTTTTACACATCAACGTAAACCTTGTTTACAATTGAGTATTTATTTATTTGCTAAAGTACTGTATTGTGTATAATGTGTACTGTGTATAATGCGAGAAATTCAATATAGACAAACCTACAGTTGTACGGTAGTTTACTAGTTAACTCAGCCAACGAAGATAGAGAGATGTATGTATTGGGCTGTGTCTATCTGTCTGTCTGTCTGTTCACAAGATATTTCAAAAATAGCCAATGAAATTTTGTGGAAGGGGTTGAAGGGAGGGTTGGTTAAATTTGGTAGTGGATGCAAGAATTTTTTTTTTTTTTCAATTGAGAGATATTTTTTTGTCTTGTTTTTTTATCTTGTTTTTTTCTTAATACTCTTATGTGTATGCTCGTGGCTGTAAAAGTGACCTCTTCAAAAGTTCTTGATGGGCTTCAATGAAACTTAGTGGAAGGTTGGACAATAGTCATTTTTTTTCATCTTGACTTCAAACTCAATTTGTGGTATTAGTTGGGGGTCAAATCTCAACAGCAATTTGATCTTGGGAAATCAAAACATTTCATCTTTTTTTCCAGATCAGTCAGTCGTGTTCGCCTCTTTAGTTCAGTTGCTGATCAATCAAGCTGTCAAATTTATGCAGTTTTGCTCGAAGAAGAGGCTAATGCTGTCAAAAGTTTCAAATGAAAAAAAAAAGTATTTTGGTGCTTTTTTGATATCCCTAATCAGATCAACGTTTGCATAACTGGTGGGAATCGATACGTGAAGTTTATTTTGTAAGGCCCCACTCGGGGTTAAAGTTTTTGTGGTGGGGATTAGTGCAAAAAAACAAGATAAAACAGCCTTCTGAGTTTTGTTAGGCAAGAAAAAAAAAGGTAACTCTATCTTTCTTTCCCTTTCTTTTGACACCTGTCCTGTTTTACATTAATAACTTAATTGACAAGTTGTACTCTCTTACTCCTCTGTAATGGGCCTTATTTTTTATATTTTTACTATAATAATTACACAGGTTTACAAGGGCTTTTATCCAGTGGGTACTTGAGAATTGAGGTTCCTGAGAAAAGGCGCTTTCTATATATATATATATATATATATATATATATATATATATATATATATATATATATATATATACGTAGATTCATATATTTATCATCATTATCACTGTTACTACTATGAATGAGGAATAATCGATAACACCTTGCTAATAAGAAGTAATGTTTTAAAAGAGAAGAAAAACAGGACTTTGATTTTCAAAATGTTATATAATACAATCAAACTGAAATCTTTCGATATATTATATATCTTCGTATAATATACCAAAAATTTTCAATTTTGTTGTATTATATCCTATTTTAAAGATTTAAAGTCTTTTTTTTTCTTTTATTACTAATACTATTATTATTATTATTATTACTACTACTACTACTATTATTATTATTATTATTATTATTATTATTATTATCATTACTACTACTACTACCACTACTACTACTTCTACTACAAGAATGATGGCTCTGTTTATGTATTGATTGGCACTAAGGAGCCTGAAGATATTTTTTAAGATAATTCATTTTTAATTATTCATGTATCCTAATCATGATTTTTAAAAAATTTCTTATCTCATCTCAAGCTGTTTCAATGTGTGATGATTAAACATAAAGTCTGAAGAATTTCTATGATGTAATTTTCATTGTGTCATATAAGATGTTAAATCAACCAATGAGATCATCCCATTGTTTGCAAACAAATAAATAAACAGAAAAATTTGTATATAAACTCATTATATGGTTAGATTACTACTATCATCATTATTATTGCTACTATCATTACTGGTATACTTTAGAATTGTGCCTGATCACTTTTGGTGTTTAGGTTTCATTATTTGCTATTTTTATATCATCCAAGGTTTCACATCTTCGTCTATTATTCGAATCTTTTGCAATAATTTTCTTTGAAATCTTTTCTTCTTTGTAAATTTATTATATGGAAATCTGTTAATTCCAAGCGTTTCTGATTCATGGTCGTATTCCCTTGACTCGTTCTAACCCAAGCCCACATCGGGGGGAAAAGGGCAGGTACGGAAATTAAGCAATACTACTGGCTCTGTAGGAGGGACCGCACTCCTTTTTAGGGATTGCTATTCTTTACTTGGACTTGACAATTTGAATGCGTTTTAAGTTGCTACTTTTGTATGTTGGACCAATAACCTATTTAGTCACACACACACTTTTATGTCAATTGTAATATTTTCCCCCTCTCTAACCCCCCACCCCTTTTTTTCTCCATCTCTCTGAATGTATGTAAATATTATTTTTTCATCCCAAGAACTACCGTGAAATGAATGTCACGTAGCCGTTTATCTACTTTTGAATGGGGAATTATTTGCTCTCCGACTATTTAAATAAAACTGAAGTCGATCATCTGGATTTTTTCTGACTATATCAACAGCTTTTTACTTTCTTATGTGGCCTTGTGCCAAAGTTGTCTTTATCCAACAAATATCAACACTTGAGTAATAAGTTGGAAAGAAGAAGAGAATATCAGAAAATGTGTCTTTAACTCATTCAGGCCGAGAACACACATGGGTAATCTTAGAATTTTGTGACCATTATGAACATGTAATGAGATTACATAACGATTATCATTGTATGATTTTGCTATAAATGAAATCCATATCTTATAACTTTCAAAATGATGTATGACTTCCCAGGAATGAGAACTTGAATCAACCCATTATCGCCCTTGCTTTGTAACCTTAAGGTTTGAATGAGTGAAGATAATTTTTTTTTGGGGGGGGGGATCTTCAATTATTTATAAGATATGCTTTCCACATTGATACAAATACAGATGGAGCTGCTTATTGTGATCACTTAAGGTCTTCTAGATAACAATAACACCAAGCAGAAGATATAAGAATTGGAATAATTTACGTAGATTGTTATAAATTAACATTATAAACGATTTTTATATTCTGAAAAACTATAGAGTTGAAGGAAATTAAAGTAAAATTTATATGAAATTTTGGAATCATTTTGAAGGGAGTGTTTGGATCCAACTGATTACCCTTTGATCACATCATCCATTAACAACTTCCTCTATGATATAAAAGTCATGAAAGCTGTTGCTTGACAACGTTTTTCTATGCTGGTCTTTTATATAGGACAAACTGTATTTTACAGTTGTTGAGCATTGCAGTGTCAAGCTTGTGTATGAATTATGGGATCTTCGGTTGAAGGCTTCAAAGAAGAACAAGCCTGAAAGTTTGACCATAGATGCACTGGATCAATCTTCAGTGCCTTTAAAAGCTCCATTCCTTCCAAAGCTCCCACTTTTAAAAGCCCTTTCTTCTCCTGGGAGAACCTTCATTTAATGCTAATATCATAGTAAGATAGACTTTTATTCATGCAATGGATGTACGATTGTATTCTGATGTAGTTAAGTAGGATTCCATATTCTGATGACATTGTGATAAAATGTCACTTGACTGACTTAGTAGAGGAAGTGGGAGGGAATGTTTTGTAAAGATCGTGTGAGAAGTTTGCTATGTCAAATTGTCTGTCAGTGACAGTGATTGCTGCTATAGATGCTGGCGCCTCTAAAAACGGAAATACTCCATTTTCATTTGTCACAGTACAAAGGAAAAACTCAATTCACAGTTTGTTAATGGCAATTAGATGTTAAAAAAAAACATTAGGAATTGGATAGTTACTTCTAACTCCTATCAGATAATTTTGTTGTCTTAGCAATGTTTTTAAAGCTGAGAAGATAGTGTTGCTGCCCCAAATATTCTGACTGGAATACAATTACAAGGAAAGGCATTTATCATTATCAAGGATAATGTTATCAGAAGGTTATCGTTATAAAAAAATCAGTTAGTCCTAAAAATTTTATTTAGATCAGATTAAAAATTTATATCAATTTCATAACAATTTCTTATTAATTTTCATATTCTTTCATATAAGTACACCCTTGAAATTTCATGAGGCTATATGGTGTGGTTTCTGTGGTATGAATTTAAATTGTTAAAATTTTTACATCCTTTGCTTAAAGTCATCAGCTGGTTATTGCTGTCTAAAAGACCCTGTCCTAAAGTGATCGCAAAGCCTCTTCCTCTATGCTTAATATGTGAAACAATGTTAAAAGCGATTGTGCATTTCTTTCTCAGATATTTAGGCTGTTTTCTTCCAAATTTTGTGTATAATCCTTGCCACGCCCAGTTGAGTTTTATTGTAAGAATTTCAGGTTTAAAAATATATATCCCAGCAGTCATGAGAATCTCGTATGTCCCAAGCATCTCAAAAGAGTCGATTTGAGAAAACTGGACAATTAAAGAGAAGAGAAAAATAAAAATGAATCAACTGAGATATTAAGAAACTTCAACATTCAGGTATACACTCTAACACCCAATGGATATTCTGTCTAGTTGGATATAAATATCTATCTAAAAATGAAAAGACTAATCTATGATTTGCACTTCACTCATGGTTATTACGAGTGTACAAATGAAAATTTATGTATTAGGCAAAACTGATATATTGCATGAGATGGTAATTTAAGAAGAGTTCAACTCTAATCCATCAACTCTTTAATGACCTCTTGTTACTTCAAAGATCATTGTATGTTTGTATTATGCTATTTACTTGTATGCACTTTAACCAATTATTTCTTTGTCGATTACAGATCTTGTTACTTTTCTCTCCCTCTCTCTCTTCCTCATTATGACGTCTCCACATTCGTTTCGTGCAGGTTATATATTTTGAAATAGAGGCCTCTCAAGTTGAGAAAATTAATGCAATCCAATGTGACCATAATCTACCCAATTTTTTTCCATGCATTTGCAAATAAATAAATGAGGGAGACTACTCTCTTAAATTTCAATATCTCCCTTGATGAAGACTTTTATTCTTAAAGGGTGACAGACAGATGAACACACTGCGCATTATAAGATAGAAGATTGAACAATCCTTTTTGTTTGACTTCATTTTTTTAAATTGTGATTTTGTCTTTGTAAACCTTTTCTATAAAATCTGAATCCGTTTCTTTTCCCATTTGGAGATGCCAAATATCCTCTTGAAGACCTTGAAGAGCTGATGCTGTTACCAAGTTGACCCCAGAGATTTAGCCAAAGCCTCGACTGACCTCTGACCTCCCCCTTCTTTTCGAGTCTCCAATAATCATTCAGGTGTGTCGTCATCTTTGGATGAAGGCCCCTTTTGTATCCGACAAGCAACGATTCGGACGTGCAGAAGATGGGCCAAGCTCAAACGCATGCTTATGCTAACATAATTGATATGGATGTCGTGAGGGTAGGTGCCCCTAACCGTACTTGTATTTCGGTGTCCAGTTGCTGGTCAGTCAGTCTGCATGCGATTGACCCTCCTCCTCCACTCATCAGATGTTGTCCGTAGTCACTGTCTAGAGTTGCATCCCCTTGTGATTCTCTACTTTTGAAAACACTTTTATTCCTGTTGTTCTTTTGATGTTGTTTTTGTTGTGAACTGTATTCTAGGCAAAGGCAGTAAGTAAACACTCGCAAAACACATCCTTTTGTCAGCATAGCATCTATGAACACTACAGGCAGGTTTGGATTCACATACGAGCTGATCGTGCTGCAGCCCAGAGTTTTATAATCTAAGAGTGGCCTCAACTTCCAGCAGACAAAATCAAAATTTTTAAATTCACCACTCATTTCATTTTATTAGTAATGAAAATCAAGGGTATATATCAAGTTTTTCAGTGAATACTAGTACAATCCTTTTGTTCCAAATTCTTGGAACAAGTCTTTCTTCAGAATTTTTCAGATTTCAGAATTGCATTGATTCTTTGAATTGATAATGACAGATGCTTCCTTTTTTGCTCATTACCATTTTCCATTGGGAAATCAGAGGTTCTTTTTTTAGCATTTTCACAGTCTTCAAATTATAAAAAAATCATCCAAGTGTAAACAAATACCTGTGAGCAGCAGAGACATGTGTCTGTATTTGGAACACTGAGACACAACTATGTGGCATTGGTTGAGCCAAAGAAAGCCCTCTTGAAAGAATAACTTCAGCTGAGCTCTACAAGACCTGGTAGAGAACAGTGAAATTGAATAAGACAACTGTAATTGAGCGTAGGTCATGTCGGGCCCAGCCAGTATCATTGATAAAAAAATGTTTAGTTTTAAGAGTTAAGGGTGCCTACTGTAGCTTGATAATTAACATCATCATCATCATCATCAATCTTTCAACGTCTGTCGTTGGACATAGACCTTCCCCAGGATTCATAACAATTCTCTATGATGGGCGTCACAGAGCCAGTACTTTCTGGATTTGTCGAGCTCGTCCCTCCATCTAATATTCTGCCGGCTTCGGTTGCGCATGTGATCTCGGGGGGGATCCATGTCATGAGTCGCGATGTCCATTGGTTGTCCGCCATTCTTGCAACATGGCCAGCCCATTGCCATTTGAGTTTTTTTAATAGATTCTATGATGTCTCTGACTCTTGTCTTTTCCTGGATGTACTGTGCTGTCTTGTGGTCTCCCCAAGCAGGTCTCAAATATCATTGCTTGTTAAAAACAGCCAGAATCACTTGAAAACTGAAGAGACCTATTTTGACAGTTTTGGTTGACTGTTTCTAATTAGTCATATTAGCAGCAGTAGTGGAAGAATTAAGACATTTCAAAGCAGCTATATCATTCTTTGATCCACTGCTTTGACCACTAAGCCAACCCTGCAAGTTTTGACCCGTTGTCTTGTAGATAAGTAAACTGGGTCTTTCAGGACTCGGGGTGGGGATTTTTCTGTTTTATTAGATTTTGTTGTCTGATTCTGTGGTCTATTGATTAATTTATTTTCTTCTCTTTTACCTCTCTGAAAGAAATGCCATGTGTACAAGTAATTCAATATGTTCGGAATGGGGTACATGACATGCTGACCATCCCACCTGGGTTATCGTGTTTGCTACTCCCACCCCGTCCAGTCTCTATGAAATGTCGAATTCACTTATTCCAGTCATGCATGATGTCCTTGGACAATGGAAACATTGAATGATGAATTACATCTGGTTCTTGCCAATACATTATTTGTTGGACATCGGTCAATGGGATCCTGTTAGAGAATGGGTTTTTACAATGGTAATAGATATATCAAATATTTATTAGAAACCGTCAACACAGGTTTCTTTAGTTTTCAAGTTAATCTGACTGGATAGCTGGCTATGTATGTATAATGCATACAGGCCATGCCAATAGAGCTATTGGGCAGAAAATTTGAACATTTACTCCAAAGTACGACTAAAGAGAACGTTTTTTTTATTGTTTTTTATATTGATTTTTAACCCCCCCTCATTAGATTTTTAATGGGGTGGTTCATTCTGCAATGTGAGTTTATGCTGAATTGGTCTCTTAGTTTGTTTTCAGCAGTATTCACACTGTTTTTTTTTAATTCAGACGTTTTTTTAATGATCACTGCGCAATAAAAGGCAAGAGAAGTAACTTATTTATTGATCACCACCAACATGGCATTCTGCCAAAAGATGTTGCTCATGTGACAGTTCCTTATGAATTACTAACCAGACCTGTTATACTGACACTGATGAGCCGATATATTATAACCACCTGCTCAATAATGTATTGATCCTGAAAACAGTTTTAACCCAATCAGACATGGGCTCTACAAGACTTGTAATGGTTTCCTCTGGGATTCTGGTGCCAGGATGTTAACAGCAGGTCTTTTAACTGCTACAAGTCGTGTAATAGAGGTGCTATAGAATATGTTGATCCAACTCTTTGCATATGTTCAATGGAATTGAGACCTGGGGAACTCAATGGCCAGAGCAATGAAATGAAGACTTCATCATATCCCTGAAACCATTACCACACACAGTGCGGCAGAGTACACTGTCCTGCTGAAAGCTGCCACAGCCATCGCTCATCCTATCTACATTGTCTTGGCCAAATGATACATTCACCTTGTAATAATGGAGGATCATTTCAAGTAAGAGTCTCAATATAATATAACGCAATTTATAATCATCCTGTCAGATCATATATCCATTTCTTAATAACATAATTGTCATGTTGAAAGAAACAAATAGAGGAGATAGAGACCTAGAATAAACAAAAATGAGAATTTGGAGTTGAAACAGTTATTTAGGCCTTTGCTTTACCGGCAGTTGTTCAGATCAATGGTAAGAGCAACGCTACATTGAAGAGGTTACCATATATATATATATATATATATATATATATATATATATATATATATATGTTATGAGTTGTATTTGAAATTATTTATTTATTTGAAATCATTTCCTGTCATTAGACAGTTGATGTATCAGTCACCCTAGACAACGTCAATAGAATAAACAATTAAAGAAAACGGGGCTGCTTGCATTACTGATAGCTGTTTAGCTCAATAGTAAGAGCATCGCTATGTTGAAGCGACCACCTTATCAGGGGTAGGTTTGATTCCTGCAGCAGCCCTAGTGATTTATTAACCGTCTAACGATGGAAGATCATTTCAAATAAATTTCTGTATAATATAACGCAGTTTATAATTCATGTGTCCATTTACACATGTGTGTGTGTATATATATATATATATATATATATATATATATATATATATATATATATTAAAAGATTTTACTAGGCTTAATTTAACCTTTCTCAAGGTGATGATAGAGAAAAAAAGAATCTTTTTCACTCTCCCACTTTGATGTTATCTGAGAAAAGTAAGCTTTGTAAATAATCTCATTTCACCTCCCTCACTTTGCCTTCTCTCTACTACTCTAGCTTTCTTTCCCTCTCTTTCTCTAGATATCTATATATGGTGGTAATTTGACGATTGGAAGGTGAAATTCAAGAGAAACAAATGTTACATTCCAAAATCTTTTATCACCTGGATAGGCTTTGAGATGTAACCCTTGTTTTCTTTGTGAACTGCTGCAAATATTTTCTCTGAAAAAGATGACTGGCATCCGTCAAAATGCATTGAAACGTACCTACAGAATACTAGAATAAAATTTAAATGAATTTTGATGTAACACCCACGTCTTGAATTTTCTCCTTTGCCTTCCAATCCTCATTTTCATCAGCATTCTGACATTCTTCACATCCACCACACACACACACACACACACACACACACACACACACACACACACATATATCTATGTATCTATAAATATATACATATATATATAGTACATTGTACAGCATACTATCAACATGCCTATGGTACAATATTCTTACCATTGTTGTAAATCCTGCTTGCATATGTAATCTGTAAGGGAGAAATGTTTTACACAACACTTACTCCATCAATACATCAGGTATTTATCCCTAGGTGTTTCCTGTGATTCTGGTTCTTTAGTAAAGCACTTTGCCTTTATCTGAGTTTTCTCTCAGCTTTCGAAATACCATTGTATTATTCTTTTGGAAATATCTTATGTTTTCAGGTTTTATTTCCTTTAGATGAAGCTATTCTATTCATTTGTTTTATATTTCCATCAAGGAGGCCATGTTTTGTTGCTGTTTCTATAAAAAATTGTTATATGGAATTCTCTATGCCAAATATCCTACATTGATTTCGAATTCTTCCTTTCTTGAATGCAGCAAAGTTTGTGAATACACAAACAGGGCTTGGATATAAAGGTAACAATTAAGTGTTTGCAGCAAAAATGTATTGCTGCTTTCAACTTCCAAAGAGATGAGCACCTTCCCTTTGCACTTCCCATATATATATATATATATAATATATATATATATATACATATAAAAAAGTTGAAACTAGAAATATCTAGATTCTGGAGAATATACATTTGTGAATATACTAATTGGGCTTGAATAAGAAGGTAACAATAAAGAAGTGCTTTAGTAGACTGCTGATGCCAATTTTTAAGTCTGTAAACTAAAAAGTATGGCCAAATGTGTTGAAACACATGCAAATATTAAAAAAGATAGAAGAGCTCTTTGCCATCTTCAATGGCTATGATTGTTCAACTGTTAATCCCTTGAAAAAAGTGGTATAACTTTTGGTTCTATAAAATGTATTGTAATGTAACTTTCAGATGCAAATGTTTCTTGATATACATCAACTTTTTTTTATCTAAAGATATGTGGGATAGAGATCAGTTTTGTTTTTGTTTTTTAAAAATCTCAGTGCCAAAACTCTGTCCATTAGCAAATGGGCTCTAAATGTGCTCCTCTCAATAAGGTGCACTTCGTTGATATCGGCTATGTTGATGATAAAATTGTTCGAAAAATATTATTTGGTGTACATTTATTATTGTTCGTTGTTCATTAAGGAACAACTTTCTTGACTTTGATGTAAATATGAGCCATAATTGCCAGAAATGTATAACTTTGTGTGTGTGAAGGCAGCTCATTGTTGGAATACTTCTCTTGTAAGTAAGAGTAAATGGAAACCTTGATTAGCAAACAGCTGTTACCTTTTCCTGTTACTTGTATTTGGATATTTATTTGTGCAGCAATGGAAATGAAAATACGCACCCACACACACCCTCACATATGTTTGGTCTTTTTCCTTTTTTTACTAAAAAATAAGTCAAATGTAAAAGATTCTATTTTGACAAAAAGTTACAAGACATTTAATGAAAGTATTGTCACGCCAAGAAGTTACTCATTATTTATTTATGGATTCAGGGTTGGAAATGGAATTTTATCTACCAATACACCTGATTATGCATATACTCAGGCATGCATATGTAGACACACAGAATCATAAACACAGTCTATGTTTGAAATGACCTCTCTTTATTACATGGAGGAAATGTTATCTGGTCTAGACAGCATAAATCAAATCAACAATTGAAGAAAATGGGGCTGCTGCAGGAATCAAACCAGCAACCAAGAGGTAGCCACTTTGACGTTGTGCCACTCTAAGCAGCCCCATTTTCTTGAATTGTTTAATCTATTTGCGATGTCTAGGTCAAATGACACATTCTCCATGTAATAAGGGGGGGGGGAACCAAATGTAATGCATTCATTGTTCTGTTCGACTATCAGTCCATTTTTTGATAATGTAATTGTCCATATTGAGAACCAATACTGCAGACATGGGCAGTGAATGAATAAGATGAGAACATGGGGATAAAGCAGTTATATGGGCTTTTGCCATTTCACCGGGCTGTTTAGGTCAATGTCAAGAGGGATATATATTAAAGCAGGTTTGATTCCTGCAGCAGTCCCATTTTCTCTGATTGTTTATTCTATGAGCGGTATCCAGGCCAAGCAAAACCTTCTCTGTGTAATAAGGGGTGGTCATTTCAGGTTGAGTTTGAAATAATATAATGCATTCATAGTTGTTCTGTCGGATTATACATCCATTTCTTAATAATACATATATAATTTGGACAGGGGTTATAACTGGCTAAGGTGAAATTTTTCCTATGGGTCTGGGTGACTTTGAAGCTTCCATTCTTGAATGTGTCTTAGATGTGGGTGTGAGGATATTAATGGTAGGAGTTTTGTGTATTAGGGTTGTGTGTGATGAGGGTTGTTCAGTTTAGTGTTTAATCCATTAGGATATAGGGTTTTAAGTTTGTTGATCCACATATCTTCGTGTTTCTCTAGAACTTTAGTTATGTCAATTGGAGTAGTTTTTTCTATTTTTTCTATGATAGTAAAGCTAGCGTCAGTGGCAAAATTGTGGTCAGGTGTGCGAAAGTGTAGTTCTACGGGGAGTGTACTACTATTGTTTTTTGACTTAATCCTATGTCTATAATTGTTGAGTCTAATATTAAATTGCCACTTGGACTTGCCTATGTACTGTACACTTACATCTATTGCACTCTAGAAGGTATATAATGTATATATAATATATATATATATATATATATATATATATATATATATATATATTTCAATAGATTGGACAGAGAATGTCTGACAGCGTGTTGAGAATTATAGAGACATTTTATCAGGAAACGTATTTTGTCCGCCACTGGTGTTGACTAAGTAGCTAATCAAGCATCCAGCCACACAATTGAATAAAGAAACAAATGTCATATGAGACTAGAACCCATGTCCACCAGGAAGAAGTCTTAACGCAACTAATCTCTACTGACTGAGCTAACAACACTCCTTGTAAGCAGGGGTCCGAAATAGTGCACTTAAGGAAACAAAAAGATTGGGGCTAGTTTATTGTGCATCTCAAAATTTCTATCAAACATTCTTATGCATTTCATCTATCTTGAAGACATCATCAGGAAAGATAGACAATAAAGACAAAATGCATTGGATCATGGACCAAAATTTTGAGATGCACTCAAACTAGTCTCAATCTTTTCATTTCCATATTGTCAATCATCATTAACATCCAGTCAAATTTTCTACGTACACAATAGGCATGTACATAGTCTTTCATTTGAAAAGAAAAATTAGTTTGATATTTAATTTTTTAAAAATGCCATTTGTTTGAGCACTGTCTCTCCAAGCAGTTACATTTTAAATATTTATGGATGTAAGATTAGACGCTCCCCAACATACAAGTGGTTTTCCATTTCTTAAAATCAAGATTTCAATTCGATTTAAAGGATTCATTTTTCAAATTCCCAGCCAGTTTTTTTTTTTTTTTTTTTTTTTCTCAAAGAATGTTAATAGAAAATCAGTGGGAATTAGAAAATCCTTGGTGCCAGCTGTGATTTTCATACTAAATATCACCTACTCCACCTCTGATCTCTGAGTTCTTTTTAATATCCACACAGGGAAAGCTATCTTCCTCATATCAATGAAACTCTTAAATAATGTTTATTAGAGAACACAGACAACAATAACCCCCACTCATGCACACACACACACCTCATACTTTTCTTACTGCTATCTCTTTATCTTATCTTTAACCCTTTCAAGACTAGTCCGTTAAGGTGTGAAATGTCTGAAATGCCACTGTTGTCTTCGAAAAGAAATTTTTCAGGACATCCGGCAGTCATAAAAACTATTATATATAAGTATCAGGAGTCTCGAAAGGATTAAATCTCAGTGGAGCCTTGAGAATAGTGAGAAATGGAATTGTTACTCTCCAAGTTGATTCCTTTGTTTGCTTCAGTTCATTCACTTGAAAAGTGAGTTATGAAATCTGTGGACATGGGCAGGGCCTCATGGAGGAGTGTTCATCGGGGGGGGGGGGGCGAGAAGGGCCAAGAAAGGGACCCTGAGAATTTCTTGAGTTGCACTGAGTATCAATATTATTTGTCCAATAATAAAATAGATTGACTATCATTTACCGGTGAGTTGATATAATACGGTGTGCTAAAAGGGTTATAGCTGATGAAATTAGGATGGCTAAAGGACAAGGGTGTTCGTGCATTGTATATGAGGGAGGGAAGGAAAGAGGCTCCCTACGATCTTATTAAATTCCTTTTGGAAGCCTTGTACGTGGATATTAACAGAACTTAACTTAATCTGGCATAAAGCCAATGTCCATCTTGGTCATTTCTTCCTAGTTAATTTGTCTTTGTGGTATTGCTTGTCTGCCTCTTCCACTGAACCAGAGTGCCTAACATTTCTTTGCACTACCTGACCGATGAATAGAACTCGGGACCGGCAGGTTACTAGGTATGCTAAATCATCACTTTTATCCTGCAGGTCATGTGTACTTTTGGAAAAACTTGGGAGCTTTTATGTACTGTGGACCAAACTTCAAACGATATATTCTGGACCAGCAGTCTTCAAACTCTTACTATACTGGAAACCCTTTTCATTAATAAGATTTTGTAGGGAACTCCCTCAAAAAAAAAGCTCTCCCTTCTACCAGTTTATACATTTTTAAATACATATGAAACTATTGGATTTTGGAATTATCTGATTGTGTATAAACCCAAATGAAAAAGACATGAAGGAATAGTTGATGAAAAAAATTTTAGATATATTGCAAAAATGTCACTTAGTTTCACAGAACTCCTGGAAAGTTTGCGTGGAACCCTGGGGTTCTATGGAACACAGTTTGAATACCGCTGCATGAGATCATTTGTTCTGGTGGAAACTTTGAGCCTTGAATCTAATGTGGCTCATATACTCTGGACTAACAACCAAAATGATGACACTTCTCTTAGTAAATCAGTGTTTGATAAAAGGGTTAATGAGTATGTCAAGTAGTTACAACAAAGAAACCTGAATGCAATCCTGAGGTCCCTAACCTCTTGTCCCATAGATAAAATAGGTTTGGGAGGGATTAAGGTCCCTGAGGGTTAGGAAAGGAATGGTTAATGACGTTGTGGAAAGAGGTGTTGGAGGCCAGCCCCATTGTTCTAAATCCTTTACTCACAAATTGATTTGACTTATGAACCCAGAAATAAGGGTACCTCTTGTTACAGATATACTTTCAGGTTTAGATGTCACTGGGTACAGCTCTTTGAAAAGCAGGTGAAAAATGAGGTTAGAATGAAGAAATCTAAAAAGAGTGTGGGGAATCAGAGAAATATAGGCTTTTTTTCTATTTTTCTGAAAATCTTTCTATCACCCATGTCATCCGAATAAATTAACTTAGTTTGTGAGCCTTGTTACCTGTTTAGTGATAACTACTGCTGCTATTTGTACTCTTTGAATTGTCTCTCCCCACCATTTGTAACTGGTGACTTTCACATGAGATCACGTGACAGCTAACCTCCTCTAGTCTTATTCTGAAGTCTCCAACAAAAGCTAGTAATGTCTTTGATTTTAAAGTACAGAATCCTAAAAAAAAGGTCAAGTTCCATTTTCTTTTTCTCTCCCCATCTCTCTCTCCCTCTACCTATCCCCCCTCCCCTATCTCTCTCTCTACCTATCCCCCCTCCCCTATCTCTCTGTATATCATATCCATCTATACCTCTTGTATGTCTCTCTCTCTCTCTCGCATACATATACATATATATATATATATATATATATATATATATATATATATATATATATATATATATAGATATATATAAGGTATTGAGATTATATTATATCTCAATACCTTGAATAGTGCTGTTTTGATGTAGTACATTTAAGGAATTGCTATCTAAATTGCTGTAACTACCAAGAATAAGCTGGGGAAAACATTAAATTATAAGATTGTATGGTACAGAAAATCTTGAAATAATTTAATTGCATTAAACGAGATAGATTTAGGGCTGTTTATCATGTCTATTGTAGGCACCTAGGTGACCCCCCCAGACCTATGCCAGAGGTGCAAATCTTTCAGCAGGAGAAAGTATGGCTGTTGAGGGGGCTCCCACCTTGGCACTGCCTTCTTTCCTCTGCATTTGTTCTGGGCTTGGTTTCTGCACATGAGGTCACTTAGTTTACCCTTTGTTTCTTTCAGCTGTCTCTTTTTCTACTGGTAGGGGTTGATGTTACTGGAGATGAGGGTCCTTTCCAATGAATCCCTGTATCTCTTCAGTAGGGCCCACTTCTCTGCAGACTATGGGTTAGTTCTCTGAAAAAAGAGTTAATTTGGCAGCCAATGGTCCTCCCTCCTTGTCACATGGCCTGCCCACAGCTGCTGGTTCTTTTACAGCATGTCCTCGATTCATGTGGCCCTAGCTGTCCTGAGGATCAGGTTTATAATGAAGTTGCTCCAACACACTTTGAGGATGGTGTGAAGGCAGCACTAATGAAATGGATCGATAAGGCGTGACCCAGAATTTGGCATCATATAGGTGGGTGGGCAATACCGTGACTTCGTAGATTTTCATTTTTATTTATATTTCTGGGTTTTTTTTCTACTCCAGACATATTTATGCTGTCAACTAAAGCTTTGGTTTGCTTCAGCCTGTTTTCTATTTCCCTATCCAGTCTGACATTGCTGGATTTGATAGAACCGAGGTAAGGGAGTCATGGACAACAACTTTGAGCATGGTCAGGCTGAGAGAAATGGAAGGCTGTTGGTGCTTGATTTGGTGCAGGTTGATGTCGGATGACTGTCTTATAAATATATGTTAATATGATTGCCTATTCATACAAATTCACATCATATGATGCATATTGATTAGTTCCCAACTTGGATATTATTAAAATTCATTGGACCTTATCAGCAGAAAAAAAAAGATCAAATTATTAAACCTGTTAAAACATTAATGTCAGCCATTTTATTTTTTGGCAGAAAACCAAATTTACACCTGAATAGCCAACTAATTGTCCAGGCGAAACTTCGATTAAATGAACATGAAAATGTAATAACTTCTGACAACAAGGTTGAGTTGGATGAGATATGTCTAAGTATTACCCATGTACACCTGTCCCACTGTTTGTCCACACAATATCTCCAAAAGTCCTTGCTGAATTTCAGCGATGAGCCATAGGCTATGGAAGAAGTGAGTAAATTTTGTAGCAGATCCATACTCAGTCATCTCCCCATCATCGTAGCAATGACCACAGAGTATCTCAAGAATTTTTCAATGAATTTTAATGAAATTTTCTTGTAGGGTAGGCTATTGGTAAGAAAGAACTGGTTAAATTTTGAGTGGAATCTAGGAAATCTCTACAGTTACCTCCCCTACACTGTAGACATGTATCAACTGATTTTCATCCAATTCTTAGTGACAATGGCATTAATTTATTAGATGCAGTTGAAATAATAACTGTAATTATATCAAATCAATGCTAACAGACAAACTGAAATATACCCTAATGGCATGTTTCAGCTACATATCCTTACGTTAGGATCATTATTGATAGGATTATTTATTTCAATTAGATGAAGCATTGTCAACTATTAAGAATCATCAACCATAACTGTCAACATTTGACGTAGGTTTCTTCAGTTTTTAAGTGGGTTTGGCTGGCTACTCATGTATGTGACACACACACAGGCTTTACCAGCCAGAGGGCTATTAATTTACACTTACACTATAATATGTCTTGAAGAAAAAATTTTTTTTTCCTTGTCCCCCCCCACCCCCCCCAGTAGGTTTTTTTTTGGGGGGGGGGGCAATTTGCAATGTAAGTTTGTGCTAAATTTATCCTGTAGTTTGTTTGCACTTTCTTTTTTCTTTTTTTTGTTTAATCCAATTCGGACTCTTAGTGATCATAGCTCAACAAAAGGGAAAAGAAGTAACTTATCCTTCGATCATCCCCTTTCCCCAATTTTTTAATTGATCACCCCTTTCTCCTGTTGATTGATCTCCCCCAACACGGTATGCTACCGAAAGACGTTAATCCCTTGAAGGTTTCTACTGAGTGATTAACAAGTCCTGTTATTATTAGTTTTCGACTACTATTTCTTTCCGTCTTGAATCTGTCGTAACTTTTTATCACAACTCAATTCAGGTTATCACTGCACAGCAATAAGTAAACAATAAGAAAATCTTCTAATTTAGCAATTTTATTTTTCTGCTCCAGGCAAGAATAGACTTGTATAAAAAATAAAGTAATTTTTTTTCAAATTTTTTCAGTCTCCAGTGAATTTTGTTAACTCGTTTATGAAAATGAAAAAAAAAAAAGCTGTTTGATGAGAACCAGGACATACAAAATACTTGGTTTGCTATTCTCTACAAGAGATAGATTTGTTGACTAACAAGATAGTTAACTTATCTCACCTTCATAACTTTGATTACATCATCAAGGTTGTTGACGTCATCTACCTGCCGCCTTTAAAGTTAATAGATGTGTTTTCTGCCATAAGTATGGATTATTTACCAACTGGATTTATTGTTTACGATGGATTTTGTAAATTCGCTGAGAATATTCAGGTAAAATATTTTATGTTTCCATTACATAGTTAGAAATTGTAAACCAAAGCTTTCAACATAGGTTTCTTCAGTTTTTAAGTAGGTCTGGTTGGCTATGTATATGTTATGCATACAGGCTGCACCTAAGGAGCTAAAGGGCTGAAAATTTCAATACTTACTACATATGTCTAAAAATACATTTTGCTTTTTAAATTCTCCCTCAAAAAAAGTTGGGGGTGTGTGGAGGGGGGGGAATCGACAATGTAATTTTATGCTAAATTAGTTCCTTAGTTTGTGCCCAGCAACATTTATGCTTGTTTGTTTTTTTTTTATACTCAGACATTTTAGTGATGTGACAAATGACTAGAGAAGTAACATCCATTGTTTACTCCTTAACCAATTTTTTAATTTATCACCCTCAACACGACATGCTGCCAAACAAAATAGGTCGCATGACAGTTTCTATTGAATGACTGAGCAGACCTGTTGTTGTTTATTCCTGTGAATTTCTCCAGGGGCACAAGGCCGCTTTTATGGTTTCAACAGCACGGAGGTGTTATGGGATGTAGTAGCAAGCACCACACCCAAGCTGTCAGCTTTTTTTTCTTTCTGATTAACCTTCTCATAAATTGTCTGCCTACAGGGCTAAAGGGCTTGAACTACCCTGATTTTTACCCAGAGTCAAGGGAATAAATTGATCCATGCCTCTCTCTAGGGCATCAGTGTGAAGCGAAAATAAGCAGTCGAGTCCGAAACTTGAACTCAGTTTGATATTCGTTGATTCTATTTTCCATTATGGTGACCATTGGGACACTCAACACCTCCCATTTATCGAATTTTGATAAGTTTATGTTCCTGAATATAGATGTTTAGCTGTCTGAAATTTATTCAATTCAATACACAGTTGTACGAGGTGTAAAAGAGAAAAAAAAAATATCATCTGAGTAAGGTGAACAAACAAAAATAAAGTGAATGTTAATGAATTTACGCATTCCAGAAAAGTTACCCTGTAAAAATGAACTTATTTCTCTGTGATAGAATGCCAAGTCTCTCCATTCTAAGAATTATCTAAATAGATCTCAATCGTTAACTGTTTATTCTGTCTCTTGTGAGTTGGTATTATGTTGTATTTGTATTGTTAATATTGTTTTGTTCTTTTTGTTTTTTTAAGAAACTAATTAAAAGATGTAATATATTGAGAGACATAAATAGGTACTCAGTACTTTGGACGAATGAATTGAGTTTTCGGTTAGATTATTTACAAGATATATACATGTAAAATGCTGACATTCTCCCGTTGGAGCCTGCAAACAAAATTTAACATTTAGGTTGTGCTTGTTATGAGGTTGTCATACATGAAATGTCGTTTTGGGTTGTTTTTTTTTTTTATATCATGAAGAATAATTATGCAGAAAATGATTTGAGTAATTTCATTTGTTTGCAGATTCAATGTCAATTGAGTTATAATTTGTGATTATTGACGGTTTTTGAGCTCCTAATGACGTATGCTGTCTACTCAAAAAGTTGGAATAATTTTTAAGCATGACATAGGACATAATGCTGTTGAGGCTGCTAAATAACATCAACAAAATATTTGAAATAAACACTTCTACAGTGCAAACTGTCAAGTGTTGGTTCAATAGGTTCAGGTCTGGGAATATGTGTACCAATAAAATTTTGGGGAAGCCGGAAATTATGACGAAGAATTCTCAAAAGCAGTAGCCAACAAGCCAGGAACAATGGTTCAAGTTGTTTTGTTTTGTTTTGTTTTTTTGTTTGTTTGTTTTGTTTTTTTTGTTGAGATTTTAGGATTTCAACTGTGACCATATTATGTCATCTCAAGGCAGTCATCATCATCATAACTATCGGTCTTTTATCGCCCATCGTTGGACATTGGCCTTCACCAGGACTTGCCACACCCCTATATCATGGGCGTGACAGAGCCAATACTTTCTGAAATTGTCTAGTTCGTCTCTCCATCTTGTATTCTGTCAGCCTTGATTACTAATGTTATCTCTAGGGATCCATGTTGTGAGCCGTGATGTCCATTGGTTGTCTGCAATTCTTGTGACATGAACAGCCTATAGTCATTTGAGTTTTCTTGTAGATTCTATGATGTCTCAGACTCCTGTTCATCCCCTAACATATTGTGCTGTCTTGTGATCTCTCAATGGAAAAATAGGTCCCTTGTGAACTGAATGGAATGATCCATGAGAGTTCCTGACCCCCACACTTCTCACTATATCCAAGCTTACAGAATCAGGATATCAAATCTTGCAGCTTTTTCCATGTTCACCTGACATTTCTTCTATCAGTTCTTCAAGCGTTGAGAACTTCATATCCGTAATAGAATGTTCAATGATAGGGAAGCCATAATTTGTGCTTTTTATTAAATCCGTGACCATTAAACCTGAAAAATCAAATAGAGACCGCACATTATCATTAGATGATGATAAGAAAAAGAGTTATCCTTTCAAATGGGTCAGATTTTGGTTAAGAAGTTATTGTTTTTTGTTGTTTATATCATTCTTCATCGGATAGTATTCAGAAAACATTTTTCATGTATTAACCTAATACATGTTTGTGTTTATTACTGATTTATGATTTTGATAACAATAACCGTTTGATTACATTGCCCATGATTTAACAGTTCCCAGTGTATTCTCTTGGCAGAATTGATTTCAGGAGTACCCCGATATAATGCAGTTCACGATATAAAGTGTTTGATTGGTGGACCCGAACATTTTCCCCTAAATGTATTCAGAGTAACTGCAAGGAATTTTGTTTTCCCATTATTTTTTCAGAATTGGAAAATTTTCCGATGTTCATATCTTTGTATTTATATTGTTATGCTTTTTTTAGCTAGAAATGCCCCCCAAAATGACCAGAAAGCCCTAGCAAAACAGCTAAAAATACACTCAGCTTAATTGGGAAATTAGAATTAGGTTTCTATTTGGAACTAGCCATTAAATGACTAGAGAAAATTCTGTTTGACACCCTGGCATTATCGTCTGTGTGTCCAGAAAACCGTGAAGAAAAAAACAGAATTTCATCAAAAGACTTATCTCTAGATTAAAATATTAAATTTCTACAATTCGCAACCAATTCACTTGAAAACATGGTGTTTCGTTGATTTTGTAATGAAAACAAACCCTTCTTTACCAGTGAACTTGTAATTGATTTTGGTTATCCGCAGTTCAGTTATAATGCAGTTGTCTTTCTTGGATCCCAACACTCACGTTATTAAGAGGGACTACTGTACTCATTTGAGACTTTTTAGCAGCAACCTGGACAAAATCTAATATTTGCATAGTTTTTATTCATTCAAATTAAATGTCCGTCATATACCAGCATATACAATATACTGTACAGGTTTTAAACGGGTTTCTTATTACGTTATTTTCTAATCTAACAATTATGTCTCACTTTTTGTTTGTTTTTAAACAGAGTGAACTGTCTGCCCGTGTTTGAAAAAAAAAAAGAAAAAAAGTTAGCTACACATTCAAGTGAACAGTGTTTAAACATTTGTTGAAAAAAGAAAGCAAAACAAAAGCCTATTTTTGGCTGTGAGACAAGTGTATCACCCTAACCCCAACCTGAATTTATCGCCTCTTCACCTCGCCTTATCTCAGGATAAAAGCAGTTTTTTGTTTTGTTTTTTAAGAGTCTCGTGTTTTAAAGCGAAGATGTTTATTGTCTACCGATTCTGTTAATTTAGTATACTGATCAAAGGTTGATTTTTACAAATTAGTATTTGCTTTGAAAAACCACAGCAGGTTTTAACAATGTCCCTCCTCTACCATTTTTTAAGCTGTTGAAACTTTTAAACAAAAAATAGAAATGAATGAAGGAAATAATAACTTTCTCTGTTTTCCTGATTGTTTTAATGATAGTTTCAGAACAGCAGAATTGTTATGGGGTTTTCTTTTTTGTTACCAGGGACATCTTTAGGTGTATGTTGCAGTTATGGAATCTTCTACAATGAAAGGATTTCCTGCAACTTGTCTGCAAATTATTCCAAAGTATGATATAGACTAGATTTCTCAGTCTTCTCAGAAAAAAAAAAAACGGGTGCTTAATGAAATGATTTTGTATGAATTTTTAACCAATATCGAGTAAATTGCTAACATTTTTGCTTCAAGATGGTGTATCACGAAGTTGCATCCAGTAGACTTCCAATTACTTAGAACTTCTTTGGAACCGTCAATCAAAACTCTCAACAAAGGTTTCTTCATTTATTAAGTTAGTCTGGCTGGCTATGTATATATCGACATATCAATGGACCCAGAGGGCTGAAAATTCAGAAATTTACCCGCTTACATCTCCTTTTTTTTTTTTTTTTTTCAATATTCCCCACCCCCTGAATAGGATTTTAGGCCGGGGGGGGGGGGGTAAATTCGCAATGTAAGTTTATGCTCAGTTGGTCCCTTAGTTCATATCCGGTACCATTCACGCTTGTTTATTTAAAATCCGAACCTTTTTTTACTGATCATGCTCCAACAAAAGACTAGAGAAGTAATGTATTCATTTATCCAATTTTTCAATTGATCACCCCAAACAGCATACAGACATAGGTCACATGCCAGTTTCAATTGAGTGATTAACAGACCTGTTATTTTCTTCTTTTTCATCAATATATGATATATGAAGAACTTGTAATGATTTACTGATCACTACAATGAAAAACAAGAAATTAGCAGATCACTTAGCTCACTGATCTTTTCTGTTCAGTCAAGTAATGCAAACATTACTGCTTGGGTTTCATACGATAATAGCATTATTATCTGCCATTGCAATAGCCCAGAAAATCTCATTTATTCATATACCCCAGCATTCATAGAAACCTTGGGATATATATGTCCCAAGAGTCTTGAAAGGGCTGAACAGATGAATAATAATATCTTTGATAACATATCTTGTCTATACTTTACACCCAATTGGCACTAATCATTTTGATAGGTATAAACAGTTTTAGCTTATTAAAGTTAGCCTGAAGAGGTCAATCATCTGAATTTATAGATAAGGTGACTTTTAATAATTTTACTTCAACAGTTGTCATTAGGTATTCATAGTTGACCTTGAAACCACAGAGCAAATGTACCAAAAACTCTGGCCGAAATGAACTAAATCAACCATAAAAAGTTCCAAAGGAAGAAAAATGTTAAATACTATTGAGTTTAGAGATATTGATCGAATTTGATTCTAATACTATAACAGGAGGAAATGAAATATGTTTTGATATTTGACTCTGCGACTATATAATATGAATTTTGAAGAAAACTGTCATAATGTTCGAAATTTTCTGAACATAGTCCCAAAAATATGTAACCATATCAATTTAGAATATACTGAAAATGGTAGCCCTGATGAGAACAACAATTTATTGGCTTCAGTACCTATGGTTTGGTTGCTTTGATTTCTTCACTTGTATACCAATAATGGCATCCGGTTTATTCATTATGGGTCGATTGGTCCCCAGGACAACTCACCACCAACTTCAAGAAAAGTTTAAAATTTTTTGAAATGTTTAATACATCAGATGATAAAATGTCAAAATTAAAAATTATGTGCAACTGCTTTTAAGAACTTGAAAAGTAAAATAAAACTGAAATAAAAACAAGGGCTGAAGTTTGATATATTAGATATTGAAATATCAAAATTTTAGATAATGTGTAACTGCTTTCAAGAAATTATCTTTTGTTCAGAATCATAATTTCATACCACTGGGATATATATTTATATTGTTCAAACCAAAAAACCTTGAACATGTGATGAAACAATTCATCTCCAGTGTCAACTATCAACCAATTTACCTCATAACAAATTGACCGGTAACCAATTGCCTTGTGACCATTTTACTATTAACAAATTGTCTTAGCTCCAACAACATAATATATTTAGCCAATCAGATTCAACATTTTCACTTTCTCCCATCCTTTGGAAATTTTCAGATAGCCATAAGAAGGCTGGGGATCCCATTGGAAGATAAGATGAGGATATTACTCAGAACAGCTCGCTGAATCATAATATTACTGACATTTATTCTAATAATTTTCATCTGGATATTTTTTGATTGCTCTTATGTTAAGCTGTTAATTACATTTTATTAACCTTTCATATTTGGCCAAAAGATTAAAAATACAAATCCATTAGAGAGGGAGGGATGTGTACCCAGTATATAATCTGATCTGAGTGACAAAAAAAAAGATCCATAAACCTTAAGCTCATAGCTTATATATTGATAATATTTGTTTACACACATGTGAAATTATTCATTTTGCTGTCTACTTTTCATTTCGTAACAAAATATCTCCAGGTAAGTGTTATTAATATTTTAGAATGTTTGAAGAAGAGATTGCTTTTTGATATAGTATAAAACTGATTGATAGTCAGGTTTTTTGTCTGTATGTGAATACAGGATGTCAAAATAGGATGAAGAGGTTTAAAACAATCATAACTTTTTCTATTTTGATATTTTTTGTTTTCTCTCTCCTCAGAAAGGCACGATTGAGAATTTGTTGTGGAAAAGTACACAACTGAGTTTTAAACTAAGATAATAGAATTTTTCTATGAATACCTTCAACGATAATCCATGAGTATATTTTCGTTATTTGAACATGCAGACACTGCCATCTGAGTCCATAATACATTGTGTCTTTTGAGTTTTTGAAAATTGGGCTCCGTTAGTGATCACCTACAAACTGAGAGACAGCGTTCAGTCCTAAATGCTGAAAATCAAATGTGTGCAGAAGAGCAGATATACTCCAAAGAAATGTTATGCAGAATGTTATAGAAAGAGAGAGAATTGGTGAAATTGAAAATGGAGGACATTTGAGAGAAACAATATCTGTACATAGGTTAATTAAATTCTCCTTATTTATATATTTCATTAGTTAAATGCATAGGTTAATTAAATTCCCCTTGTTTATATATTTCATTTGTTGAAAACAATTTTTGAAAATCATTTAAAACTAAAAAGTTATGAATGTTTAAAACCCCTTCACTATTTTTGGGCCCCCCTGATTATGAATGTGTGTGCATGCTTTTAATGTATCAAAGTTATCATCTGGAGATACATCAAACATGTGCAATTAGGGTCAGCATTTAAAGTGTGAGTATTTTTAGAAATCTTTATATTTGTGCAGTAAGCTGGTTTGTTTTGATAGGTTCTCTTTAAACCTGTTGATTGAAGTGGACTTGGACTTCACTGTGTTTGCATGCCTTGCAGTGATCATAATATATAATGATATATACAGTTCTAATCTCCATTATTGACACTCCTGAATTGTTTGTATAATTTTTACTATATCTTCAGAAATAAATGGAGATGTACCAAAATTGTATCATCAGAATAATTCAACAGGAAGACTGAAGTAATTTTTTTAAAAAAACATTTTTTTTTCAACTTACATGTTGTAATTTCAAAGAAGAAATAGAAAATATAACATGAACAGTAGTAAAGGCACTCTTCATTAATATGTTTGGCATCAATGACTGCCACTAAACATTCTCTTTGTAGCCATCTATAAGCCTCTCTCACCTGACAGCTGGTAGTTTTTTTTCTACTCCAGCCTTTGAATGTTTACAACCCCCCCTCCATGGGAGATTTCAGCACTCTGCAAAGATTTTTTATTGGGAGTGAGATCATGGCTGATTACCAGCCTTATCAGAACAGTCTATTTTTTTTCTTTCCAGCCATTCTTGTATGCATTGGGCGTTTATCACGTTAGAGAACCTATTATTATTAAACCAAACCCAGATTTATTATACTGGGTAGTAGATTCCACTCTAAAAACCTTTTGGTGGTCAAGGCTACCGGTACTCAAAGCAGCTAAGCAACCCCACGACATCATCGGATAGTGGAATGGTCAGTGTGTCTGCTTCACTTGCAGAATGTCCTGGGTTCAATTCCTGATATGAGCAAAGATTATAAAAACTCTTCATTTAAACAAATCTCCCTGTTCATTCAGCAGTTAATTTCACTCAAAGCTGTGTGATTAGGGTGGAGGTAACCACTCCGTGAACTTGCATCCAGCCAAGGGAGTGGTCATATAAATATGTTGGTAAGTCCTGGTATATACAGAATAGATCTTAGCAATTCTGCTACGAGCAATTAATTACGCTATCTTTTTATATGGGAACATTGTTGGGCTTACATAAAACAATTGTACTGCACCATTATCACGGGGGTAGTAGAAATCACCCATTTGCGCCCACCTGCAGTTGCCCATACTTCTTAGTTTAGTGTACGGTAGAACGCATAAATTTTCTGATCCTAGGCAGAAGTACTGATCCATAAGTAAATAATCCTGTCATTTTTGACAGGTACTATGCTAGTTCAATAATAATAATCAATAAAGAATTGATTTCTTTGCGTCAAAAGAGAAAAAAAAAACTAATAGCCTTGTAATGGAAAGTATTATTTGAGAACTAAGTGCTATAAATGACGGCCTTCTCCTATCTCAGTAAATAGACAATGGAACCACACGAAAGTGACATCTACTAGACTCAAGCCTAGCCAAAGCTTACGGAGATGGGGGGGGTGCTCTCAGTCAACAGAATCCCTATTTCGGCTTCGCTGATGCTGTCCAAAGAAAAGCAGTGTTATGTTTGGCATTAGCTTGACTGTAGAAGCTGCCGGAAAGATTTCAAAGTTAGTATCCAATCATCTAAAGGGGTCGCCACTCCTTGTGAATTTTGCTGGGGTCCCCCTTAAGAAGTCAAGCTACCCCAGGCCTCCAAATCTCTAGCTATGTCATAGACAGTATTTCATTGTCACAGATGATCATAATGAAGCAGTTGTTCTTTATCACTCCCTCAAGTTATAACCAAATTGCGTTGGATACACCAGTTCTTGTACAATCACTAGTTAAGCAATGTCCTAGATGGGTGACCAACTGGGTATATCAGTTGCTGGGAGCCTTTTGTAACAATCCTGTTCATCCTCCTGAGGTAGACTGATCTCTAGACTCTGTTCAATAATGCAAACCAAAGGCTCCTCTCTCCTGCATCATGCTGGGTCACCTATTCGGATATTTTTTCCATTGTTATTGATCAAATTAGCTGATCCAGTGTTGCTAATTTTTTAATTTTTTATTTATCTAATTTTTTTTTAAATTTGAGAGCGATATCCATATTCAACTATTGGGAGGCTGCATTGGTTATAGAACCTTCTTTTCAGGACTTGTAGCTCTCAAACTGAGAACCATTCCACATACACTGCAGAGGATCTTGCATAGCATTACAATGGATTGATCACAAGAGTGCACAGTATATCAGAGAAAATCTCATTGAATCCATCAGAAAAGTCAAATGGCAACGGGCAGGTTATGTTGCAAGAATGTCAGACAACTGTTGAGCAACAGGATTCATAACATAGATCCCCAGAGATCATATATGAAACTGTGGATGACAGGAGAACAGGTGGCATGACGATTTAGACAGGTTTAAGAGATATTGGTACTGTGATTATCTTTGACAAAAGATCTGGCGAATCTTGGAAGGTCTATATCCAAGAATGGATATTAAGAGGCTGATGATGATATCAGAATAGGCAAGCCTAGACCCTACCCCATCAGGCCCTCTCATTGGTCTAGTTGCAAGCGGCAAGAAACGAATCAATGAATGAATCCCCCAAGTGAAACATTTCTGGTTTCATTATTTGCTATCATTTCTCTTTACTGTTCGTTGTGCACACACAACTTGCAATTTTCTTTTCTCTTTTATTATTTAACAGCAATTGAATAATTGTCCCTACTCTGAATGTATATTATGTCTGGAGGTCGAGGACTTCTTTTTCAGTCCAGCTCTGTATAAAGCTATTCATTAGGGTTGATAGTTTATGACTGCCCTTAATGGTGTAATTACCCACTGGAGCACTTGAAGACATCTCTACACTCTGAACAAAATCTGCATGGTGGCCTTCCTTCCATTTAGCATGTCATGAAAGAAAAAAAGGTCACCAAATTTGCTTGTCTTTTCTCTCATGGTTTTCTTTCTCATTAAGCATTTCTCTCTCTCTCTCTCCATCTCTCTCTTCTTTTCTACTAACTTTCTCCCTTCTCTTTTTTCAACCCCTTTCCTCTTCTCTTTACTTCTCACTTTCTCCCTTTAATGTTCTCACATTATCTATTCACTCCTCTCTCTGTCCCTTCTCTCTTCTCTCCTCTCTCTGTCCGTTCTCTCTTCTCTCCTCTCTCTGTCCGTTCTCTCTTCTCTCTGTCCGTTCTCTCTTCTCTCTTCTCTCTGTCCGTTCTCTCTTCTCTCCTCTCTCTGTCCGTTCTCTCTTCTCTCCTCTCTCTGTCCGTTCTCTCTTCTCTCCTCTCTCTGTCCGTTCTCTCTTCTCTCCTCTCTCTGTCCGTTCTCTCTTCTCTCCTCTCTCTGTCCGTTCTCTCTTCTCTCCTCTCTCTGTCCGTTCTCTCTTCTCTCCTCTCTCTGTCCGTTCTCTCTTCTCTCCTCTCTCTGTCCGTTCTCTCTTCTCTCCTCTCTCTGTCCGTTCTCTCTTCTCTCCTCTCTCTGTCCGTTCTCTCTTCTCTCCTCTCTCTGTCCGTTCTCTCTTCTCTCCTCTCTCTGTCCGTTCTCTCTTCTCTCCTCTCTCTGTCCGTTCTCTCTTCTCTCCTCTCTCAGTCCGTTCTCTCTTCTCTCCTCTCCTCATCCGTTCTCTCTTCCCCCCCTCTCCTCTATTTTTTCTCTCTCCCCCCCTCTCCTCTATTTTTCTCTCTTCCCCCCCTCTCCTCTATTTTTTCTCTCTTCCCCCCCTCTCCTCTATTTTTTCTCTCTTCCCCCCCTCTCCTCTATTTTTTCTCTCATTCCTTTATATCACTCTTCTCTCCTCCCTACAAAATATTAGTCCAGCCCTGAGTAGTCCTACTTTCTTCCAGTGAGATTCTTGGAATCCAAAAACCATTTTTCCAAGAGAGAAGCCTAACTCTTTTTGCCAAGAAGTTATCGTTTATCTCTCTTTGAGCAACAGTTAACTCATGGAGTACTTGAAAGCATAGTGAAACTCTTCAATTAGAAGTTACTCCCCTTGATTTAACTTTAAAATTCTTTGAAATGAATTTCGGAGTCAAAAATCTCTTGTAAGTTGTGGAACTTGATCTGGTGACTCAGCCGCTCCCAGCTTGATGATTTAACCACCAGGCTATCGCCTAAGACTAGATGTATCACATTCCAAAATGTTGTATGACTCACCTCTTTAATAATACAATCAGAGGAAAATGCATTATAGGTAATCAGTTACTTGGGGTGTGGCTGCTTATTTGCAGGTTGTTATCTTTTGCTTTCACCCCCCCCCCCCTACCATATCCTTTTCTGCTGTCACTGACAAATGCTCCCCAAAATGTTTAACCTCTTAATCTTTTTTCTTTCTCTATTGGCTCAAACCACTCTTTCGGTTAGTATCAATGTAAGCGTGTTTTTACTATCAGCTACAAAACAACATAGATAAACCATTCTCTCTAGAAATTTCTTTATGGCTCTCAGAAGTTTTATATGGCCATTAGCTGAATGAGATTTATGTCTCTTTATCAAACTTCGGAGGCTGGAGTTGGCTCTCTTCATCTGCCATAAAAACGAGACTGAGAACAATCCCCCAATTGATTTAGGGGAGGCAACTCTTCACTGCTTGCCTTACCAATATTGGAAATGCAATCATTGAAGAGTTGCCTCCCCTTTAATTTTTTGTGTCCAAAAGTAAGATTGTGGTTTGACCCTGCCGCAGCCAGCTTATGGTTAACTTGGACTTGTGTTGAATCAGAATTCAGCAAACTCTTTTGGAGGTTGACCGTTTTTTTGTAATATTTTCATGCCTTGTGGACTTGCAGAATCAAATTCATATCTCTTCATCAAACTTTAGAGGCTGGGGTTGACTTTCTTTTCCTGCCATGAAAACGAGAAAGAGAACAATCCCCAATTGATTTGAGAGAGTCAACTCTTCACTGCTTGCCTTACCAATTTCGGAAATACAATCAGTGAAGAGTTGCCTCCCCTAAATGTTTTGTGTCCGAAAGTAAGATTGTGGTTTGACCCCTGCAGCAGCCAGCTTATGGTTAACTTGGACTTGTGTTGAATCAGAATTCAGCAAACTCTTTTGGAGGTTGACCGTATTAGAAGTGTTTTCATACCTTGTGGGCCAAGGCAGATAGAGAAAAAAAAAATGAAGATTGTACAAGGCTACGAAAACAACTTTTTAAAAATACCGTTTTTCATTATAGGAGTATATACCTACATAAACTTCCTTGTAATATCAATCAATGTGAACTATGAGTTTTTTGGGTTTTTTTTTTTCATTTTTCGGTATGGTGGCAAAATTTGATCAAATTGTGGTTCAGATTTTCCCAATATCAATTCGGCCGCAGGAATGTACAATGTTAAAACATTTTTAGCTATAAAACATTGGTTTGTTCTTCTCCACTGCAAAAATTGAATTTTTTTTTCCCTCTATTTTTTGATACTGGATTTTACTGTTCACCAACAAAAGATGGATAAGGAAAATACATAATGGATGTACCATATTTGGACAATGTGAGTCCCCAGACTGTAAAACATGGTGGCAGGAAGCCCCATCCTGCCATGCTGATTCATGACATCTTTACTGAGGGAAGGAGATCTCTAAATGATCTCCAGTTTATGGCAGGTATTCCTAGACAGTCATCCATCCAGGTACTAACCAAGTTCGATGTTGCTCAACTTTGGTGATCTTTTGAGAACCTGTCTGTCCAACATAGTTTGATGGTACAATTAGAATTAAACCTATTTGGGTTTTGCTTATACAGAAATACCTTGAATAGTGTGGGTTTTGATGTAGTATAGTTAAGATATTGTTGTACCATTGATATAACTTTGTATTAGTTGGAAAAGAGACATCAAATTATAGTAAGACCTTCAGCGATGTGGTTTTGAACAATAGGGAAAATTTATGAGTGAATTAACTGTACTAATTGAGGTATATCTGTACATCCTTAGGCATGAATTTGAACACAGTAAACATGCTTGAGAATAAAAGTATAAATACACATTAGCTTATAAGGGTGTGACCTCCTTGCTAGACAATGCTCAACAAGCTGGTCTCTCAAACCATTACTACTGTAGTGAGTATTGTTCTACACTGGATGTCCCAATATTTCCAATTGCCTGTAGGAAAAGAAAAAGAAAAGGTATCTAATTTTGACATAGTTTTTGTTATGAAAATGTTTTAATAAGCAAGAATGTTCAGATCATGTGGAAATGATCAGCAATGAATATGTTTCTGTTGAAAGAATCAAAAAGGTCGCTGTTTTGTCTCAATGAGTCGGTACTTCTTAAAAATAAAACATGAATTCCTTAAATGGGATGATATTTCATATTTTTGTTAAACTCCTGGACAAAGTCTGGAGGTCACTTAGTTTTCCTTCCTTTACAATAAGAACAGTCCTCACCAAAATGGAGGTTGTAAACTGAAATGTAAAATTCACTACTATGATTTCATCTAACAACTGAAGCGGTCTTATTGATTCAGCTAAATTGGCTAATCTTGGATATTAACTAAAATTTTTCATACGCATATGCACAGGCTTATTTCATCCTTACGAGTAAATACATTTTTACAAAAAAATATATTTTTCAATTATTATATATACAGTACAAAAGTTGCAGTAATCATGTTCAGTTGGAATAATAATAGGAGTGAAGTTTGACCCTGCTGCAACCAGTCTTGTTTTCTCTTAAAGTTGTATCAGTCTACCTTTATTGTTGATTCTTTGAATAATATTTTATTTCATCTTAATTTTTAGTTGCTTTTTATTAAAACTTACTCAAGCTATCAGTCTACGGCAGTGAGTAAACAAATCAATGATAGTCTCTTGGTGAGACTCATAAAAATCTATTTGTGAAGTTGCCAAGAACTTTTCTTAACTGAATTTTTTCATAAAATTGTTTATTCTGATACTTTTTCAAAATCTATGTGTTGCCAAGTATACTTATCAGCTGTTTATCTCCTGTGCTGAGTTTCTCTCATAAATGATCAATGAAAACTGAAAGTCTTCAATGCATGTTTGGAACAGTTTGATTTTCATACATATCAACTAATATGTTCAGTAGAATATCCAATAAATGTAATACATATATTGTGTTATTTTTTACCTATATACATCTATCTATCACAAGAGTTATCTCATCCATTGCACTGGACTGACGACTTGCCAAGACAAGTTATCTTGCCTGTGACACTGGATTGATGGCTTGCCAAGATGCATATCTTGCCCATGACCCTGGACTGACAACTTACTAAGACGATTCATTATTAAACTAGAGACACTGTCTTTGATAAATTCATCATTAATGAACAAAATCAAACCTCATTTTAAAATCATGAACTTTCGAAAATATTTTTTCCTTCAAATTAATTTGAAAACAAAAAAATTTATTGAATTAATTTTTCAAGACCCTGTCATAATGGGGACCATTTCAACTTTAAGCAAGATGCATTCTTTTTCAAGGACGCTGAGATTTTGTACACTTGGCAACTTTGAAGCCCTGTAACTTGCGTGTCTGTACATGTATGACTGAATTTGACTTGATAACAAAACTGGGGAATTCGAACATAATCTTTGGTGATTGGAGTCGCCTGCTTTGGCAGGAAAAGTATTTTGCTCTTCAAATGAAATTGAATTTCTCCACAGAGTTGTTGAAAGGGTAAATGAAAAAAAATTTTCCAGAAATAATTTTTATTCAATCCCCTGTCATAATGGGGGCCATTTTTCACAAGCATTGTTGATATATTCTCTTCAATTGTCTTTTTTGTTTTAGTTCTGGGATCTTGATCATCCTTTTGGAAGCTAAGGGATTTCATTGGTGTATTGTTTCAGTTGTTGTTGAAGAGCAAACACACACACACAACCAATTCCACAGAACAATGGACTTGAGAAACATGGTAGAACTTTTGGAAAGCTGCAAGAACACACTGGTAGGATCTATTGAAAGAAACCAGCTTGATAAACAAGAATCTATCAACCCTCCCCCTTCATACCCAACTCTAAAATGAAGTCAATATTCAAGTACTGCCATATTGAGAAGACCTCTTTTAAATTTTTCATAACAATTTTTTTTTTTCATTTGAATTTCAGAGAGGCGGAATCATTATTGTATACCAATTTTCTTTGACTAGTATCTGCATCTTAGTCGTTATAAACACAACGTTGTACCCTCCAACTTCTTCAGGTGTCTGTTGTGATTGGGAATTTGCAACTGAACTCTTTATTCGATCCACAGGGGTAGATTTTTCTCATTCCACTGTCCGTAACAAAGGATATCATGAATCCATTGAATTTTTTTTTTCTTTTTTTTTTTTCTAGTTACTTCATTTTTGCAGTGTCGGTTCCCTGTTTCTTGTACTGAGCCAGAGTATGACTTTTTGCTCTACCCATAGTGAACACTAAGAGAGCCTTTAATTGCAATAGAAGGGGTGTCAAGCTTACAACTCTAAAATTTCATCTCCTGATTGAAAATTCATAGAATGTTTCCCAACCACAGCAAACACCTGAAGAAGGCCTGAGAATCCAACAGTCAAAATATTGTGACTATAACAACCAAGATGAGGATGCTAGTTTGTTTTTGTTTTTTGTTTGTTTTTTCATTCAGAAAACATTAAAGAAAAAACAAACAAATAGACCAATATTGTTTACCTAAAATGGCAGCTTTTATATATACAATAAGTCCCCCGGGTTTTATTTGTCTATTCTTACAAAAGTTGGCACGTTTGTTTGCCAAAGATTTCTTGAAATTGATTTTGTTCTGCAAAAATGTTATGGAAAATAAGCTAAAAAGCATTTCTGCAATATGGTTAGTTTGAATATTGTTCCCCTTGAAAATTCATAATATTCAGCATGTTTTTAAATTCAAACATTACTATGTCCTCAACTTTTTACATTCTCCCTTTTCTTCCTACAGTTCAAAACCTAAAAACATTAATTCACATTTTAGTAATAAGAAGGATACTCAAGCAAGTTGAGATGTTTCTTTCCTTTCAATTATTGGTATCCATATTTCCCAAACTAAAGAACCAATGCTTAACAGTTTGCAATGTAGTAATGTTCCAAATGCTTTGTTCATGTTATCAGCAGCTTGAGCAGTATTATGTCCTCATTTGAAATCATATTTGAAAATTAATCAAACTTCTTGGGTAGACTCCATTGCTGTTAGAGAGTCAAAAATCTTTAGTGATGAAAGAAAAAAAATTATATTTACTCACATCGAATCTACAAAAATGCTATTACATTAGTAAATCTTTTACTTAGAGCATTATTCTCCATGATGTAAAAAAATTGATAAAACAATTTATAAGTAACTACCTAATAAATATAGTCAAATAATCTCTATGGATTGGAAATAGTCAAATTTTTCTTAAATTTAATGAAACCTTACCAGAGGACTGGTGATATGAAATACTGCATCGTAATCAGTGGTATCCATCTGTTGGTCGTGATCATGGAGAGAAGGTTGTTGCTGCTGAGTTGTCGCAAGCTTACTGAAAGGACATGAGGAGAAGGATACAAAGCATATCTTGGAGCACGTCTTAGATAGATCAGAACAGAAAAGGATTTCAGCTTCTACTCTAAGGACCCCCCTTGATGACAGCAGCCACCAAGCGATTAATCGAACTGATTTATATAAAAGATTCTATAAAATACATGTAAAAAGAATCTTTTCTATTCTAAAAGTGTGGAATGAGCCTCAATACAGTAGCACCCCAAGCCTCAGTTTTACTGCTGAATTCCATGTGAGAGTCATAAGATGAAAATCAATCAGTTCAATTTGATATTTACACCACTTCAGATATCAGCCACACATGGCAAGAAGTATCGAATCTTGTGACCTAGATGCCTGCTTCTAAGTCGTCCTTTCCCTCTCCACCTCGGAAAAGTTGATGGAGAAAAAACACTCTATCAGATGAATGACAGCACTTATTCAAGATGTTCGATATCATCAATACTTAGTCTTTTCTTTCATTTTCCTTGTTTTCCATATGAGCTTCCCAAGTAGCAATAAATCCGAGAGGACCACATGAATGTGATATGAGTCCTGATAATATAAAGACACGATTTCAAATAACAAAGAAGAATATCGATGCCAGATCGATCTGTTTACGTCTGCGGCTGAGAGCGCAACCAGCGCAAAGCGATACTTGTTGCTCAAGATTATTCTGTTTCTATAGACATGGTTCTAGCTGGCATTCTCTCTCTCTATTGTGAAGATGATGAAACTAGACTTGAAACAAACACAGAGACTTGATGGATGGATAGATACATACCTCAGAAAGGGAGTCAGTACCATTCATACTATCTAGGAGCTATCTATCGCTCTCAGATGGTATCCATCTACACTTCCTGATTCAGAAGTATCTATCCTATTTGCCGGGGAAGTAAATTAAGTAAGTGGTATGGATCAGAATATAAAAGTTTATTCTTTTTTTTCGGGTCCATGCCATGGTCATTGAATAGATGTAAAAACAACTTGAGAGTTGCAATAAAAAAACGACGCAATAAGATGAAAGAAAGACTAGTAAAAAAAAAAGCAATAACTGTTTAAGTGCTTCGACATGATTTCAATTTGTGATAAAAGCAGTGATGATCAAATTTTCAGGTTTATATCAAAATCTTTCAATGAAAAATCTTGTAAGAAATGGTTATTGCAAAAAATAGATGACTTCAATAGATATAAACCATAAAAAAACAAAGTAGACTGGATAATTAGCTGAATTATACGTGTTAGTTGAAGTACAAATGTTTCTCTTGCAATTATGGTTGTAAGTAATTTTTGATGAACAAACAAGAATTTTGGTTGATTCTCTTTCTATTTCAGTATTCATTTATATCTACCTTAGAACATTAATCATATGAATAAATATTCAAATATAGAGAAAAATCAACCAAAACTCTTTAACTCTTCAAGGCTAATCTATCAAAGTGCTAAATGCCTGAATTAAAATGCTTCAGTAGACGAAGAAGAGATCCGTAGAACATATCCCAGCATTCATAGAAACTTTGGTATATGTATGTCCCAAAAGTTCTGAGGTGATTTATTCAAAACAAAAAATGCTCCCACACAAAACGCCAGTTTATCAAAATGAAGGAATCTATTTTACAAATTCTCTTCTATCCTTATACACATCTTTCATGAAGGATTTCTCAGACAAATTCTGTCAGTATAGCTGAACATATCTCCTATCATTGTCATGGCTATCCCTTGAGGTTGAGGATGCTGTTGTACATTACAAAGAACAGACATCTGCGCGTGTTTGCGTAATGTGTACTTGTTGCACTTGCAAGAAGCATATGATACTTGGAGATGAAAATCAAGATAGCTGATGGGTCTGTTGTATTGAATTTCAAAAAGCCACTAGTTATTTTTTTGATTACATCTGCTGAAAAAAATGTTTTCTTAGAGCTTTGACAATGCTTTTCTTCAATTGTCAGAACATGTCTACTGACTCCAAATGAAGAAATAATCACATTTTGATTACATCCGATAAAAAACTGTTTCTTTACTACTTCAAAAATGATATCCGTTTTCTTTGGTTCCCTGACTCCAAATAAAGAATAGATGAATAAAAAACATTTAATCATATTTTTGTTGCATCAGTTAAAAATTTCTTGAGAGCTTTGAAAATAATGGCTGTGTTTTTTGATGTCAAATTTTTAAAAAAAATGATTAAATAAATAAATTACACCCCCCCCCCAGCTTAGCGGTATTAGTGCTTCTATCCAAACCTGTGGCAAATGGCTTTTATATAGATTTCTGAAGGCTGTGAATAATTGTTTGGTTTCTTATTTTTTGTTTAATTTTGCTTGTTGTGCTTAGCATAAGAATTGGCTTGCTGTTTTCTGTAGCTTCTAGGATAGAACATCAGTTCTTTAAAGTTATTTGATATTTCTTATTTAGTGCTTCACTTGAATTTTAGTGCTTGGTACTCAATTCGTAAGTTGAAATAACAGTAAAAGTAGCCAATTGTCTTGGCTATAATTTTGAGATGAGTTATTACCATTCAAAGAATTTTTCAGACAATTGAACTTTTAGTTGTTTCCACAAAGTTTTGGCTGATCCATTCTATGGCCTTCTTCAAATTTAATATCTGTATGTGAAGGCAGTACCAAGTAAAAAAACAGCAGCAAACGGATTTTTTTTTTGTCTTGGTTAGCAGCAACAATTGTAGCAGGTATTTTCAATTCTTTTGACACATTATGAAATTCTTTGTTTAAGTCAAAGACTATTGCTACGACTGTTGGCGGCGACTTTTCCAATTCAGTACGATCCTTTCAAATAGGGTAGGACGCAATTCCTTTCCCAATTTTTTTCACCTTAATCACACAGCGTAAGGTTTATTCAGTTGCTCAATACTCTCACAAATATTTGTACAAATAAAGTATATAACTTTATTCACTTTATTATTTATGGATGATAGCATATCTGCCATCCTGGACACAAGGATGCTAATTCTTGCACTTTTTAAATCATTACATCCTGTTCGGCATTTGAGCAAAAAGTCCACCACCTCGGTTGTTCGCTATCCAGAATTACAGCAAAATCTTCAGAGACATCCCTCATGAGGTTCAAAAAAAAGTTTCTCAAGTGCTTAAAGATTTTGAGATACATTTTCTCTTTTTGCTGCTACTGTATCAACAGAACAATTCCAAATTTGTTTTATCTTTGTTGTCTTGGAATTACAGTGCCTTCAGCTAAGGTATTATTTGCAACAACAAAAGAAGTCTTCTCACTTTGATGATTTTAATTCATCCATTTACAGGAACTTAGAACTTACTGTGTTTCCCAGCATCAAAGACGCTATTTTTGTCTAAAAATAAGTCTTGAAAAATTTACTCTGCATTCTACAGGCCGTAGGTTTTTTTTTTTTTTCATTGGCTATTTTGATTTAAGTCAAGTTTGAGGTGCGTCCTCGTGCCTGGGAAATATGGTAATTTGTTTGCTTGAGTTGTGTGCTGTGATAGGGAAAAAAAACAAACAACAGAATTGAACCTCTGTTTGTTTGTTTTAATTCCTTCTGTTTTTTTTTTCTTTTTCTACCCTCTCTTTGTAATTCTCTTATTTTCAATTGTTTACCGCATGGGGCTTTGAATTGATCTTTTTCTTTGATTTACTAACAGATTTTGATTTGTTTCTCAAGCCTGCTTTTATTCTATTTCAGAGAACTGTTAAAATCTGATGTTGTTACCTAATTGATCAAAGTTACCATTGTCGATAGGGTTGTTATATAAGAAGCAATAAGAAGCAGTTACTCTAATGACTGAATATGCTGACACTACTCCTAGATCCTAAATTATTTTGATAATCTCCTCAAACTTCTGTCTTATAGCTTTTTACAATTTGATTCCCTTAACTTCTTGCTGGTTTGAGTTGCTTCTTGTATTTCACAGGGATGTCATTGTTAATCATCATAATGATCCATGAATTCTTTTCCAGACAGCAAAGTCAACATTTACCTGTGCTCTTCACATTATCTACAATATCAAAATGAACATTGGGTCCCTGGCCATAGAGCAATTCTAGTCTTATAGATCAAATTCTATTGTGTAGTTAGTTTGATCTTCATTGTATGTATCAAAACTGTAGCTTTGTGTTTTGCTAAGCGAAATTTAGTAAATAACATTTGCTTGCCCTTTACTGTTATCTTACTGGTCCAGTATTGTGGCCTTTTGACAGTCTCAAGCTAAGATTGGTGAGTAACCACGTCAGAATGAACATATATGTTCATCTTCATTCTTGTAAAATCTTTCACTTACCATGACTGTATCAGTTGGAAGTTATCCTGGTACCAAGAATTGAACTTTCCACTAACCCGGCACTCTGGGACAGTGATTTTCAACTGATGTGCTACGAAGCATCCACAGATGCACTTCAAAGTGCTGCTGGAGTTATGAGGACACTTGCTCTTCCCATAAAACAAAGGCTGTGGGACAGTGTTCCCAATATGCCTGAAGGTGTTACAGCATTTACCAGGTTGTTTTTATATTCGATGACTAGCAAGTAAGCGGCATAGATCAAGAAATAAGAGAAAATTTCTGACAAGATTTGAACTCACATCCCATATTCTTAGTAGCCCATCTGACATAGACAATGCCACAGATTTGGCCACAGATACCTGTCAGCAGATGAAACTCAAATTTAGATTTATTACTGTATTCTTCCTTTTCAGATCTATTCCATGCCATTTCTTTTTTGTTTATACAGAGTAGTGGTAGAAGTAGTAGACATTATAGTTTTAAGTTGCTTGATAGAAAAAAATCAAGAAAATTAGATAGAAGAAAGACAAAAAAAAATTTTTAATTATCAAAGCTTCTCCATCTGCAAAAGGTCAAGTAAACAAACTTATTTGGGTGCTCGATACCTAAATTGAAATATCCAAATAGATTTCTATAAGAGATCTATGGAATATGTATATCCCAGTAATGATACGTATTATAGGACAAATATGTCCCAGGAGTTTCAAAAGTGTTGGTGGATTTTCTTCCCATTCTGCAGATACAAATCAGACTCATTTTTATATCAGATTTTATGATGGGGATTTCAATACTTTTTTTTAATTTTTTCCTTTTTTTTTTTTTCGATTCAAGTTTGCCAACAAGGTTAGGGGAGGCATGTGTACTCACTCAAGTTTTTAGATTCAAAAAAGTTCTCAATAAATTTTGATGACATTTTATGGAAGGGTGGGCCATGGCAGAGGAACAATTTATTTAATTTAGGGGCTAATCCACAGATTCGTTTTCGATTAATATGCATAAGGCAAATTGAAACTTATACAGTTAGCTCCCCTTCATCTCAACTATTAGCTTCCCTGCATCGTATCTATGAAGTGATTATCGAACAGTTTTTGTGACAATTATTACTTACATGATCCTTTTTGCAGTGACATGGATTCTTGGTTAACTTTCTTTATTCTCTCTCTCTCTCTCTCTCTCTCTAAATATATATATATATATATGTACATCTGTGTTTGTATGTCTCCTTCTCTGTGTATCTCTCTCTCTCTCTCTATCTGTGTGTGTGTCTCTCTCTCTCTCTCTGTCTCTCTCTATCTATGTGTGTGTGTGTCTCCCTTCTCTATATATATATCTGTTTCTCTCCCCTCTCTCTCTCTGTATATCTGTCTCTCTCCCCTCTCTCTCTCTCTCTCTGTCCCTCTCTGGTGATGTTCTGCATGTTTGTTTTTCTCTTTATAATATTACAGTTTATTGTCGTTCTGTGAAATTCTTAAGCATTTATGATCAAAGCCTACATCTATTTATGACTTATTGTTAATATTCCACATAAATTGCTGTCATTTTTGCTGCTGCTTCAACCACTTAATTACTTGAGAAAAAATGCATTATCTTTTCTAAATAACATTTTTAACTGCAGTCACCTTGAACCACATAGTTAGAAAAAAAAAAGATTGAATCAGTTATGAGCTCGTTTTTTCCGCCCAGTTTTATAATTTCTGTATTTTTGTTTCTCCATTGTGAGTCAAGTGTTGCTAATTCATTGTTAATACACATTAAAATGTATGTACCTCATGATGGTTAGTCACTTAGATCAAACCTTTGCTTGTTTTTATATATATATATATATATATATTACACTGACTCCGCAAAATTTTTCTTTTTTTTGACAAAAAATGAATGAATACAAAGTTTTAAGTTGATGAGAAATTCATTTAATAAAATCAAGGATACAAAACAACTATTTTTTTACAATCAAAAGTTTGTAAGATAGTAGTCAAGTAAATACATTGTTTTAACTTTCTTTACAAAGAATAAATAAGAACACAATTTTAATTAAATCAAAAGTTTTTTCAATCAGAATATAAAACCACTATCTTTTACGATCCGAGGTTTACGTTATCAAAGTGAAATCAAACTTTTTTTATAAAAAATAGATAAATCTCTCCAATTTCGCCGATTTGGCATAAGAGATACATACAATGCTGCCCGAGCATTTGAACAAACAGAAATTTTGCAAACATGGCTTGGTTTTGTGAATTTGGAAGCTAAAATTTATTGCAATTAGCACAACAAGGTATGCATTTAGGCATGTTTTCGTGACTTTGAATGTTCAATTTCAGGAAAAAATCAACTTGAATTGTCAAATAGATTAATCCAAGTACTTTCCTATCCTGCTAAAATCTTGCTCAGTATTAATCAACAAAGGGATTGGAAATGTTTACGTTGTTTTTTGGAAGAGTTGTAAAACTAGTTAGTTAACTAGCCTTGTGTTAGATTTTGTTTAAGAATCCTACTTTACTGCAAGTTGAAGTTGGCCGTTGGAATCAAGTATTTAACCAAACCACGCCCAGAAATATAATGGAAGTGTGTTCAGATGTTATAACAAAGGTCGAGAAATGTCTGGGAGGCTTACAGACCAATATATATATATGTGGAAAGGATACAAGTATAGTCAAGAAACACAGGGTTTGTGCTTGTTCAAGTATTTACAAACAGTACTTCATACTTACATGCGGGGTTGATCCAGCCATTTTAAATTATGAGTACTGGTTGTGCGGTTTTGATATAATTTGGCAACCTTTCAGAGGGGACCTTACTGGGCAAGTCTGAACAGACACTCCCTGTGGTGTTACTCAGCAGTAAGACTCTATTGAGTGAGCTTGTGTACTGTGTTGCCATTACATTCATGGACAATCAAGCCCGCCCATTCTCCACGTCTCATGCTGGGTTTTTTTGACAAAGCATCACGATCCCGCAGTCCAGATTTGAGTCACTGCAATTTCTGACTGGAGAGATTTCAGACTGTGGACGCAATTAAGGTGAATGCAATAAGGATACTGATGGCTATCCCAGAAAACTTTAAGACTGTTCTGTAAAGTGGAAAGGAACTGGGATAAGTGTAGGTTCCCAAGGGGTTTAATTAGTAAGAGACTAAAGTACAATTGCCTTGAGTTGGTTATTTTTCATTAGTATCAAATGGCTGGTTACTTTCTTTGCAAACCTCATACGACACGTTAAAAGTACCCAATTAGAAACGCTCTCCCATGGAGTTACTCAGTCAACAGAGTGATGCTGTTGTGTGAGACTAAGGTACCATTTCTCTCGTTGAGATATTTTTTTTTATCAGTATTGAATGGCTGGATACTTTCCAGAGAAACCCCGTGACTAATACTATCGAAAGGATAACTTATTTTCAGCTGTTTAGTTAGTCACTCAGTAGAAACTGTCACATGACCAACATCTTTTGCTTCGTTGGGGGATGATCAATTAAAAAATTGAGAAAAGAGGTGATTCATGAATAAGTTACTTCTCATGCCTTTTGTTGGGCAATGATCACTAAAAAGTGCAAATTTTCAAAAAATCAAACAAACGTGAATCCTGCTAGACAGAAACTAAGAGACCAATTTAATATGAACTTACAATGTAAACCGACCCCTCCCCCCAATAAAAAAATTATCATAGAGGGGAATTTGAAGAAAAAAACTTTTTCTCTTGACATGAGTAATCGTACAGATTTTCAGCTCTCTAGCTTCGTCGATCCATCTTGAGGGTGTCACCCTTGGGAAGTCAGCTAGAATAATTTGAAAACTGAAGAAAATTACTACAGACTAAGCAATCAGTCTTGGTTGATATTTTCTGATAACAGCTGTAAAATACTTGATCTGCTTGACTTGGCTGGGTAGACCAGTTTCTTCGGGTTTCATTTACAATTGCGCGTTTATCTTGTCACAAAAGAAGGAAGTCGTAAATCTTTGTGTTGTCGAGAAATTAGCATCAGTCAAAACCTCGAGACTTGTGCACAACCTTTTATTGATTACATCTTCCAACAAAGTTGGAAGAGGTACATGTATTCACTCGTGCCTGTCGGTCCATACAATATCTCCGAAATTTCTCAATGAATTTCTGTGACATTTTGTGGAACAATGCTTGAACCAAGGTACAATCAATTGAATTTTTGGACCCAGGATTTTTTGTGATAGGACAATTTTGTCTGACCTTAGAATGGAGAATAATGGAGAATGGAAGTCATCAGATATAATTCTGATAAAAATAAATTTTTGGAAATTGTCAGCAACAACAAAGGTTTCCTCAGTTTTTAAGCGGGTCAGGTTATTTATGTATTGTGCGTACAGGCTGCACAGATGGAGCTAGAGGGCATTTTTCGTTTTTGAAAATCACCCCCCCCCCCAGGTTTTTGATGGGGGTTTAATTTATGATGTAATTTTATACTAAATTGTGTTCTTAGCTTCTGTCTGGCTGTGTTCACACTTGTTTTTTTTGTTTTTGTTTTGAAAATTCAGACTTTTTTAATGATCACCTCCCAACAAAAAGCAAGAGAAATAACTTATTTATTGATTACCCTTTTATGCAATTTTTCAATTAATCACCCCCCCCCCCTCTTGGCATGCTGCCAAAAGACAGTTATGTGACAGCTTCTATTGAGTGACTAACAAAGCCTGTAGTTTTGAGCAATTGATATTTTTCTAATGAATTATTAATTCAAGCTTTTGTTTTGCTTAGTCTTAAATTGGTAACTTGATTTTTCATTTTTTTTGGGGGGGGACGATGGCATTGGTTGATGCATGTGCTCTCCGGGTGCTTTTTAGTTTTATTTTTGTCACAACTGGATGTGTTTCAATGCTCAAGTTCACATTATTCATTCATTTATTCTTATTCAAACAAATCGTTTTGTAGGTGTTATAAATTCGCAACAGGTTCAAGATGTGTGGGATTATTTTGCGTTTTTATTCAAGCTTGCTTGTTATTGCTTTGTCGTTTATTGCCTTTATTTTATTTTTTTTTCACCTGAACAAATTTCTTGTATTAATTTTTGCTCACTAAGAGCCTGAGATAAAATCTCTGACATGTTCACTGACTTTGCTTTAGCATACAAGGTGTGGCTGTTAAATAACGAGTCTGGACTCAAAACCTCAACACGAATGAACGAATCACGTGGTATACATTGACCAATGGACAAGCATGAACATTTCCTGAAAGTTTCAATCCACTTGCTGTCATGCAACGCTTGTTCTGTTTTTCTGGCGTGTTGTGAAAATCATGAGTTCGGAAACCAAGCAACACACCAATCGCTTGTGCCACTCAAATATGCACGACATGCATTCTTCCCCATGAACTTCAGTCAGCATACTAAAAGCTTCATTAGCCTGTTTTGTTCTATCTGACCGAAAGTTTCTTATCGATGCCTTGCTTGATTTTCAAACTGATCATTTCTACGACCTGCCTGAAAAACGTGTCTACTTGAGGTGATGCATAACTGTAAACTGAAGACGCGAATAAATTGAAACTTTCTACCTTTGTCTACGCTTGCCAATTGTTTAATGTGCTCCACCAAGTTCATACAAGTGTGTTGAGGTTTGACTTACCTGAGCGGAGTCTCGTTATTTAATTGTCACTCCTTGTACATTCATACAGTTTGTTTAATCGGTGATTCTACACTCCTAGAAATATATTGTTAGCACTCTAACACTAAGAGGAAGAATGATTTTAATAGTTTTTCAACTCTTGGAAATATATTAAAAAAAATTAAAGTCATTTTAAACGGGATAATTTATGATCAAAGTAGGTTCCCTCGACTTTTTAGATAATTTATGAAGAAATTTTCATTCTAGTCTCAAAAGTGGTCCATTGTTTCTAATTCTATTTACAGAAGAGTTCCGCTGTCATTTAGAGCGTTATCAAGCAGTTTATGAAATTAAGAGTTGAAAAAGCTAACATTTTTTTTATCAGTTTGCATATGTCTGAAGTTTAATCGTTAGAAAATCTCCTCTCCGGAAACTGTTCGGACTGCTCATTCCATTTTGTGCTAATACATCTGAGGAAGCCATATTTGTCACTGCCAGTCTTTCTGGCTTTGAATCGTCTTGGGTATCACCTGCAGTGTTACACAGTCTTCCTTACTGTATCCTAAACAAACCAAAGATTCAACCCCCAAAGAAAATTATTAACTCGCATAGAAACAAAAAAAGACTGAAAACCATTTTGGATGTCTGGATAGTCAAATTTATACGAATGATCACAAGTGGCTTATAGATTCAAAATGTATTTCAATCCAAAAGATCCTCTCTACATAATGGTCTGCAAAATCCTCAAAATTTGTTATGCAATTCATTCATAATGTATTTGATTACTCTTCATATTTTATGTTATTTATCTCTTCCCTAAAATCTAATCCCGTATCGGTTGGAGAAAAATGATTTATTTGTCTAGTAAAAGATGATGAATTAGGTTTGATTCAAATATTCTACTCGGCAGCATCTTAGTGACAAGGAGTTCATGATACAACAAAAACTAATGCAGATCATTAAAAATGTCTGGGACCAGAAGTGTTTTGGATTTTGGAATATTTGCAGAATGAGATATCACATTTGAACCTCTGTCCAGTTTGCCAATCTCTTCAGGTGGGTGAGAGAGAGGCAGAGGCAGAGGCATAGATAGAAAAACAGGGAGAGATCTTTACCATGAAATTTAGAGTTAAATTTTAGCAAAATATAATTCAAAAATAGAGTTCAAATAGTACTCGACTGCCTCAGATAGCAATAATTTGACTTTCTATCTCATAGATAAACACAGACACTTTCTCTTATCACTGTTGCTCATAGGGGTATTACAGTCTTTTTCTGATATTTTCAACAATATATTTATATAGATGAGAGAATAAGCAAAAAATACGGTGATAGGTGCATGTAGGTCTGGCAGTGTCAATAATTTATGATTTACTTGTTTCGTCTTCCACTGTTTGTAATGTGAATATAGTTTTACATCTCTAAAGGGTTTAACAAAGATAACAAAGCTTATACTGCAGTCAGAATGAAGTAAATGCTTTGGAAATCAGGCCCCATCTCTGGTCTTTGAATCATATTACGGTGAGACCAGATGAGGAATTTTCCACTTGTGTAGTCATGTTGGCTTTTATTAGTAATGAATAAAATATCATTTGTCATGCAAAGAGTAGTTGTGGTGGCTTTTCTTAAGATGATCCTTAAATAAACTGTACTGCTTTTTAGCATAAATATAGGCTCTGGTATTAAATGAAAAAAGTCTTTTAGATTGTGCTAAGTGCAAGTCTAAATAGGAATATATCCTTGAAGCCAGAGCATCCCCAAAACCAGGAAATATGCTATCCTTTTCCTGAAATCTAATCTCATCGAATTCCTCCTCTGACTAGGTTTTTAGTAAGGAGTTCAATTTGCAATGCAAGTTTATGCAAAACTGGTACCGTTGGTCCTATCATGCTTGTTTAATTGAAAATTCAGATTTTTTGATGATCACTAACCAACAAAAGGCAAGAGCAGTAATTTATCCATTGATCACTCCTTTTTCAATTTTTTGATTGATCATCCCCAACATGGCATGTTGACAAAAAGATGCTGATCTGTGAGGGCTTTCTTCTGAGCGACTAACCAGACTTGTATTCATTAATTTATTTATTTCTTTAAAAACCCACCAAAAAAGGAAAAGCAGAAATCTGTCGAAATACTCAGAATCCTAATCAGTGGTGACAGGTAGCCGGTGAGGTTAAATATCCACATTCACTTATTTCATGTTTTTGTTTATTACCGTAATTCTTTGTGGAACACTCCACACTTTTGGGTAATGTGATTCCGGTAACAAGTAGATCTTTGCAGGGTTGAGTTGCTCGCCCCATTCCCAACCCTACTCCTTTACATGGACATAGGACTGGCAAGCAGTTTGAATTGAGCAGTCTTTGAGACTGGGCCTTTGTTGGCGACCAGTTTGTCCTGCAATTTACCCGTATGCAACATGCGCATGAGAGAATCATGCTCAACCTTACATGGAGAGATCACAAGAAAACGGGAGTCCTAGACATCATAGAATCTATTAAAAAACTTAAATGGCAATGGGCAGGTCATGTTGCAAGAATGGCAGGCAACTGATGGACATCACAACTCAAAACATGGATCCTCAGAGATCACATGAGAAACAGTGGCCGACAGAATACAAGATGGAGAGACTAACTCGTCAAATTCAGAAAATACTGGCTCCGCGACACCCTCGATAGAGAAGTGTGGCAAATCCTGGGGTAGGTCTATGTCTAACGATGAACGATAAAAGACTGATGATAATGAGTGTGTGGATTCATGCTTTTCCCTTGTTCATTGGTGTGAAGTGAATACAAGTTAGTTTGCAATTCCATCTTCTGTGCAGCTAACCATCAAACCAGCTATACTTTGTCACTTATTTGATACCGGGCATGGATTGACATGTCCCTACCCCCAACATGATTAATTAATCAATTTATTCTCTTTGGTGAAGACCTTGCGAAAACAACATTGCTTTCCGATGTTGTATGACACACGACACATTTCTCAAATGATCCGTGGAGATACAAGTCATTTTTTCTGATGCAATACTGGGTTTCTATGGCCCCAAGAGGTGCTAGCATGATGTCCAAGTTGTACTGCTTCATATGGCGGAAGGACTCCAACTGCCCTGCTATTTACCAATAGCTGGGACAATGAATTCATGCCCTTACCAAAGGCGTTAACACGAAGTGAATGCAAACTTGGTCTGCAGATTCCATGCCACTAACCGTTAAGCTACCCACACGTTAGACACTTATCTATTTACTTTCCTTGAATTTTCTATTCATATTTTACTATCTCAGAATCGTACCCTCTCACTTATCATCTACTTATCACCCCATAAATCCAAATATAAATATCAACATTCTTTGATCTGAGGCAATATTATCTTGAGAACCCAGATTTTATCTGTCATGACAAGGCCTTTAGGAGATAGCTGTTAATTTGCCACAATTTCCTCAGAGATAAAAAAAATGAAAAATCCTCGCAAGGTGTCAGATATTCTTTGATAGACCTAGTAGATAAGTGTTCTGGCTAGTTAGAGTATTCTTCACATCCATTACGTGTGATCAGGAAAGATTATCTTCTGTAGTTCTTTACGCAATACGGTGTCAAATTGGAACGTGAGTCTTTTCTGACTTGTTTTAATATAAAATATTGTTTTGTTTTTTTTCTCTATCATCAAAATGACAACATTAAACCTTTTGAGTGTCACTAGGGTTAATATTAGGCTATTAGACAGTTGAATGAATTTAAGTGGATATTATATATATATATTGAATAAATTTATTGAAAAAATACCTTTTTTACTTTGAATATTAAATGTAAGTAAATTTATCACTTCAATATATATGGTATACTGAGTCTGCACAATTGTCAAAATTCAATCATTTTTTATAGAATATAAAGTTTGATTTCACTTAGATTGCATAAATTTTGATCATAAAAAATAGTTTTTCTATATCTTTGTCTTGATTGAATAAACTTCTAATCAAATAAAAATTATGTATTCATTTATTTTTTGTAAAAAACTGGATGTAGACTTTTAATGTTCAAATTCACATTCTTTCATTCAATTGAATCATTTTGATGGTTTTATAAACACAAGATAAATTCAAGGTGTGTGGGATTATTTTGCATTTATATAAGCTTACTTGTTGCTACTGCTTTGTTTACTTACCTTCGCTCACCTGAACAAATTTCTTGTATTAATTTTTGCTAATTCAGAACCTGAGATAAAATCTTCCACGTGTTCATTTACTGTGCTTTATCTTACAAGGTGTGGCTATCAACACTTCAAATTCATTAAAAACTTGTAACTTGCTACTAAATACAATGGACCCCCTCGATGAATAGAACTTTTTAATAATGGGATCCTTTTGTGAATTGAATAGAAGAAATCTTGTCGATTTAGGATTTGATATTTTTTAAAACATGAATTTAAGAGTACACTCAAGTTGAACCACACCATGCATACGCAAACTGCATGGCGAACATTGCCCAAGGAACACTCCCTGAAAGTTTCAATCTGCTCATATATTCCGTTTGCTCTCCTGCATTGCTCGGGATGTTTTTTTTATGTTTTTTTTGGTGAGTTGAAAAGAATCATCACTTCAAAAAGATTTAATCACTGTTTCATTCGATCTATCTGAAAAATTTGAGTCAATGTGCCACTTGATTTTTAAACCGATCGTTTTTCTGACACGTTAGAGGAACATCTACTTCACCTGGTGCATAATAGTGAACTGAGGACATAAACGAATTGAAATTTTCTACTGTTGTTCATGCTTGCCCATTGATTAGTACATACTACATAGTTCATGCAAGCATGCTGTGGTTTTACCTATTGAAACCCAGTCTTGTTATTCAATAGCCACACCTTGTATTTTGATACCTTTTTTTTCTCATTGTTCCTATGCTCCTACGAATATATTGACTGCACTTCAACATGTTACCTTACTGTACTATATTAGTACTTACTGTATTATATCAGATAAAGCCTAACACCATACTTTCAATGAAATTTTAATATGCTTGCCACAACCAGTATCTAGCCACTTACAACTATTTTATACGACTCAAACATCACAAAATGTTAGCTGTTAGATAAGCCAGGTAGAAAAGGAGGTTTAATTTTTGTAAAAAAAAGTTTGATTTCGCTTTGATTACATAAACTTTTGATTATAATATATAGTTGTTTTATATCATTGTTTTAAGTATATAAACTATTGTTCGAATTGAAACTACTCATTTATTAATTTTTTGTAGGAAAAAGTTTGATTTCCCTAACTTTTGATTGTCAAAAAATAGTTAAAACTTTGCCGATTATGCAATTTCACTGATTCAGCGAAACTTATATAAGAAAACTTATTTTGAAATATCATCATCATCGTCAGTCTTTTAACGTCCATCATCGGACCTAGACTTTCCCCAGTATTTGCCACACCTCTCTATCGTGGGTGTCGTGGAGCCAATACTTCTTGAATTTATCTCTCCATCTTGTATTTCTGGGGATCCATGTTTTCAGTTGTGATGTCTATCGGTTATCTCTCATTCTTGCAACATGACCAGTCCATTGCCATTTGAGTTTTCTAATGGATTCTATGATGTCTTGGACCCCTGTTTTCTCCCTGGTATATTGTTCTGTCCATGCAAAATTGAGCATGATTCTTTCATGTGCACTTTGCATGGTTCTCTGGTTGAGGGTCTGTCTTTTGATTAGGTTCCATGTTTCAGCTCCATCAGTGACTATCAGGAAGATGGATTGGTTGATTACCTTTCTTTTTAATAGGATATTCTTGTTTTTTGAAGGTTGAGCTTAACAAAGAATATGGAGGAGCAAGTGGCATAATAGTTAACACATTTGAATCAGCTTGCTTAATTCAAATTCTAATTGCGGCTGTTTATTTTCACTTCCCACTAACGCGCCTAGGTAAAGCGTTATTCCATCTCTTCTCAATTAACCCAACTACGGATAAGATATCAGAGCAGACAGTGTTCTGTAGTCTTGGCAGGCAACCAATCTAGGGGAGGGCAACTCTGAATTTGAAACCAAATGGGAGTGGATTGTGACTGTCCACTTAGCTTTAATGCTGTGTTAAGTGCATCCATGCACAACCAAACCAAACAACTTTTTGTGAAGTTAGTGTTAGTTTTGGTTGGGCATGCAAAGGCCGTATAGCTGGAAAGTATACATGACAACAACAACAATAACATAACAAAGAAAATCCCGAAGAACCTCACTGCTGAAATGTTTTAGAGTCAAATGTAGGATAGTAAAGGTATTTCATTTTTGTATGCTATATGATAATTCCTTTTAATCTTTACCATTTAATTTGACCAAATTATTTTCCATAAAAATTTTCAGCTTGAATTCTTTGATTTTAAAATCTTGTGTCTATTGATTTTAACTGTTTTTTTTTTTCTTTTTTTTTTCCAGGTAAGTTCCAAAGTGTCTATTACCAATTTCATGGTCATCAGGTAAAAGCTCTTACTTTTTTTTTTTTCCTTTTTGATGTCAATATTTTTCATTAACTGAATTTATGCACTAATTTTTTACTGGATTCCTATTTTGTGGTTGGATTGAATTAATTAAATTGATTATTTATGCTTTCCTCTTGACAAAACATTGACTAAAGATGGAACTCTTGATTAACAATCAACCAGTCTGGCTCCTAGACATTTAGCTAAGTGAACATTTAGCCTGATGGAAAAAAAGTTTTTGTTCTTTCCATTACATGTACAGAAATAACATAACAATTAGTATCTTTTATGGAAGTACTGAATTATTTATCATGAAATTATTATCTTTTTATAATTCTTATTGTTAGTCTTATGAAACAGTTACATTGCAAAAAAAGGAAATTACTCATCACAACAGTCAATGATTGAACAACTGAATTTTGAAGTTGTGTAAAAAAAAAAAAAATAATCTCAAAAAATAGATACCAGAAAAAATTTTCATAGATTCATTTGCGTTTTCCACACAAAAACATCTAGATTCTGCAGAATGTAGATGTTATTAATAAACCTGTTAAATAAGACCCCCCAAAAGTAAAAAAGCTCCTTTTTAAAAAATAATAATTAAAAAATTGAAGACACTCCCCTGAAGTCAAAAAAGCTTCATTTTTGAAAAATGAAAGATAGAAATTGGAAGTTATTTTTTTTTTCAAATTCCTTGAAAGAATAAATATGGTCAGAATAAATTCAATGACATCACTTGCTTTTGCACTGGGGAAAACATCTAAAATAGAGAAGAAAAGAAACATTCACCAGAATCTAGACATTATTAATTAACCCATGAAAATAAGAATTTGAAAAAATATTATGAAATAGTTAATAAACACAAGTATCATAGATAATTAAAAGCAGTGTACATAATCATCAAAATGAACTCCCCATAGTAATTTATTTGTTGTATATCAATATTACCAGTATTTTGACTCTCCTTACACCAACTAAGTAATCAAGAGGAGAGGATTTACATCTAACCCACCCACAAAACACCTTAGTCTTGAATATTTTTTTTTTCTTTTTTTGTTTTCCAAAATTTTGCAAGTCACACTTGGATTGTATTTTTGAGGCTCACCGAAAAATACAGTAATTACACTTTTTAGATGAAAAAAATGGTGAAATATCAGTCTCTACAGGAATCTAGAAACTTCTCTCCATTATTTAAAAGCTCCGATTTTCTTTAATGTAGTATTAGATAGTTTCTTGGATGAACAAGCTTAGTCTGGGAGTTACAATAAAAATCAACTGAAAGAAATTAAGATGAAATTTATACTAATCAAAAATTGTTAATGATTATTGTATTTGAAACAACATCGCAACCCTAATTTACCATATATGCTCATATATAGTATGGAAATATAATTTGAAAAAAAACGAAGGAAATATTACACTGCATCCTTTAAGCTGTTGTCATGACTAGAGAACTGTCCATTCTTAGTTTGATATGAGCAGTTGTGAGGTTTGGATGAGTTACTGTGAGTGGTAGTTTTCTAAATATCTTTGTAAGTGATTTGTCTTATTGTCCGGTGTATACTGTATTTCTTTTGGAAATTTGTTAACATTGCCTCATATTTTTCAATAAAGAAAATATGTACAGTCTTATTGGGTCATCTTGAAGATAAAATATCTATATTTTTTGTTTATCATTGCTTTTATCTCTCAACGATTTCAATGTGAATTTTAGTTGTTGTGAATGAGTGTCATCTATGTTCTACTGCCCTTGATCAAATTTCTGAAAAGGACAAAGCATATATTTTATCTTGAATTTAACGAGAAAGGAATTACCTGTGATGCTTTTGGTGAACACTGGTCTATTACATCGTTAAAGGTAAGAAGACATTTATTATAGCCTGTATCAGTGCCAGATTAACTCTGTAGCAAAGTGAGCTCATGCTACGGATCCCATATTTTTAAGGGTCCCTTTGCTAAATGCTTGCCATCAATTCTGATTCAGTGATTCTATTATCATAGTACTTGGTATTTTGCCTTCCACTTTTATGAATGACTGAGTGTTCGAGGTTAGCGATTTTAATAAATTAGGACTTTTATCAGAGTTCTTATTCTAACACATGGAAGTGTGGTATTTATATGATACATATACAATACATAAATATGAGAGTATACAAAGCTAAAATCATAGGCACTGCATGAAAATCAAAATGAAAACAAGGTAATACTATTACTGAAATGTTAGAAATATACGTATGACGAACAGGAAAAAAATCTACTGAGCAAGTAGAAAAATTTACTTATTTTAATATTTGTGTATTTAAAAAAATCTAGGATTTCTTAAAAGCAAATGCTACTGGCCCCACACTAGCTTAATCCTGCCTCGGCCTAAATAAGAAAGGAATGATTTTGTTTGTTATAGTCACATGAGCCATGTGGATGAAAGTGTTGGTTAGGCCTATCTAGTAACCTGCCTGGTATCACGAGTTGAATCCCTGTGTGAGGTAGTGCAGAAAAGTCGTGTACTCTTGTTCAGTAGACGCAAACTAACATCGCAAGGAAAAACTTATCTCATATGAATTAACTCTTCCTAGTTTTCCTCTGGCATGGACAGTGGACTGATACCGAATAAAGGTTCGGTCCAAAATCCCCTGAAGGTTACCAACCATGAAAAACGCCTGAAAATAGTCAGAAGGTACAACAGCCGGAACCTAGTGATTATAACAACCAAGATAAGGACACTTGTTCAGTGTATAAGGAAGAATCACTTGCTTCTATTTATTTATTTTTTTTTAATTTCCACTCATTTATTGTACTTTCAACATCATTTCTCTATCAAATCTAAAACCGAAAAAAATTCATATAAAATTCTTGACCAGTGATTTCTTTTCATCCTGAGTTTTTAGTCACTTTTTAACGCAACTTACTCCATTGGAAGATATTTTTTCTACATCAGTGTTTTTTAATTGGAGCTCCATGGAACCGTCGGACTCAGCAAAAAGTTATAAGATATTCCATGAAAACTTTATACGTGCATGAAAAAAAGTACCTAACTTAGCTTCATTTGAGTTTTTATTCATATAACTAGTTTACCTTTGCTGTCAAAAACTGGCCACAATGATTAAGTAATTTTGCTATTGTATATCAATATCAAAAAAGTTATATTGCATTGTATTTTCTTGATCATGCTTAGTACTTCCTGGATATCAAACTAAGTTTGAGATAAAATTGAGTAGAGATATAGTTTATCAAGTTTAACGTAACATGAAATTCTATTTCTTCTCGGTAACGTCACCAGACATCACTGATGACGTAAGTGGGACGGAGTACAAAAACACATTGTTGATTATGTGTGGATGGACAAGTGGAAGTCCCTGCCTTAGTGATTATTGTATCACCAGAATTTTACCCTCACAAAAGATACCCATACTTTTCTTTAATTCTAATTTTTTTAGTTGCTTTCTATTGCCACTTACTCATACTCCATGGTGGTAAGTAAATACTGCTGATAGGTAAAATGGAATAAGTTCCAGGTGAGACTCAAACATACATACCTTTTAACTCCAGAAGCTGCCTATGTATGATCTATGCTCTTTATTCACTACAATAGATTGATGGACTTAGTAAATTGTGATAAAAAGCAATGAAAAAATTCAGGATGAAGGAAAATACTAGTCAAAAATGAAAAATGGATGACAATCTATTACCTAATAAAAAATAAATTGGAATAAAAAATAAATCAAAATAAGATTTTTATTTTATGGCCGAGACTCAGTGATCTTGAAATGTAATCTCACATTTTTTCTAACTTTTGATTTTATCACAGTTCTCTGCAGAAATTTCATGCTTTTACAAACGCAATTAAAATCAGAAAATAGATTCTCAAATATTTTTGTTTTCTGATATTTGGTTTCTTCCCACCAGAAGTATTACAACTTTTTCATTATTAAATTTTTTTTTTCTCTTTATACCAACCTTTCTTTGCAAAAGGTTGTTAAGGAGTCCGTGGACATTTTATGTGTGTATGAAAAAAGGACATGATTTTTGCCCCATTTGGGCTTTTATTTATATGACAAGTAGCAGTCACATTTTGATATTTGAAACTAGAGACACCAGAATTTTTAACAACTCAAATAGATCTATTGTTATAGATTTCATTTTATTGAGAAAAAATTTGTGAAAAACTGCAATCTCAGGTAATATAATAAAATACTTATAATTAGGATCCAGATTTTTAATGTCAGTTTTAATCAACTTATATTGTTAGAGATACAAAAGATTTACTGATTTTTGAAATTAATTTTTTCTTTCAACTTATATTTTTAGTTGTTTTATATTGCATTATGCATATAATAGCTCCTTTCTGTTAGTAGCACTTGCATCAATTCCTGATCCATGACAATCCCTTTCTCTCTGATTTTTAATGCATTTCTTGATTAAAATCAGTCGTTCTGATGGTCCCACCCTATCCGATTTTCCATTATGCAACGTACAGCTTCATTCATTTTTTTCCCCTTCTACTAAAAGTTGTAATCACATGCATAAATGAGTTTTCATGTATTTGTTCAATAGATCCTACCTGTGATAGCATGGACAGCTAGCACGTGTGTGGGTGTGGATGCAATGCAAGTTTTTCATTCTTGTCTACCTGCGAGTGTGGCTTTTGTTTATTTATCACCTCTAAACTTTTTCTTTGGCTACCACTCCTTGCCCAACTCTTTCCACCAAAAAATCTTAGTTTTTTTTCTTCCCTCTCCCCTCTCGACCATTATATCTTTTTAATTGTTAGACACATAAAAGAAACAAATACAAAGATCACACTGCCCTTCCTTCTGTGATGCAATTCTTTGTTGTCTCTCATCAAAATTAGAAAGTGGTCATTTATGTCAGAATAACCCACAAAAAAGTTCTTTCACTATCTCTGGATGGACAAGGAGGACGTTTTCTTAGCTAAGAAATTCTAATCTAAATATATATATATATATATATATATATATATATAGGAACTCCTCAAATAACATTTCATTCAATGTGGTTTTGTTATGTCATTGGGGAAAAAATATATTGATATACAATGATTCATAATATTGTTGGTGGAATTGCCAATTGAGTGATTTTCCTGACTAGACCTGTATTAGTCGCAAAATTCCTACACCGCATTAAATTAAATATCCCTTACTCATATAATTGTGTCAATGATAAAATTGTTTTCTCTCGATGCTGTTTCAGTTGAAGTCATTAATTGGAGAGTTCCTGTATATTGTCCTGTTAGACTGGTATACCTACTTATGTTATGCTCTTAACGATTATACGCAAATAAACATGCTAAATTGAATAACTAACTCCTGTTAATCCTTATCCGAGCATTTAAGCACTGGCATTCAAACCTAGAGATACCACTCCCCCACACCTCTGCAGCCAACTGTTTTTGTAGATGTTGCATTTAAATATCGGTTTTCTTTTTTGAAGCTAAGAAAAAGGAAAAACATTTCGAAAGGAAAAGCAGATAACGCTTATCTCCCTTTGAGACTAACATGCTGCCAGTCTTGGTTCTTGTAACCCCCTACCCACGTACCCTGCTTCTTCTGCTGGCGTCTCCACCCACATGAATCAAAACTTACCCTTTCAGTAAAAGAGCAGACAGTAAGAAAAAAGAAATAGTCCAAATGTAAAAGTGTTGGTAGGTAAACTTAATCTATATAAGTGAGTCAGTCACTAGTGAGTACTTCCGTACTATGATAATTTGCTATATATATATATATATATATATATATATATATATAATTTTATTTACTTACTACTTATCAAGCTGGAGAGCTGTCATTGAAAGCACAACCTCCTAATAGTATCAGAACGTTTGTTTGTATATAAAACTTTCTCTCTCACTCTCAGCTCCACCCCTGAGATTTCCTCTCTTTTACTTGACTGCCAGAAAGAGAAAGTTTCCAGACATACATCTTGCTTACATATTACATAATTGCTGCTCATGTATCTTTACTAAATACTTGTGTAATTGAGAATCACTCAACAAAACATAAGCTGCCATGGGCGTCTGCTAGAGGGTGCAAACAGGGAAATTTACCCTCCCCTGAATCGGGAGGCCTTCTTACAGATAAGGGTGTTTTAGAGTTGGAATCCTACAGAGAAGCTATTGGTCAATGAGTCACTATAAATAGTGACAGCTTGGGCATCCTCTAGTTCCTTACTTGACAACCAACATCCGGATACATCTTGACTTTCAAGTTATCGAAGCCACTTAATATGATCTTAAAATCCATCATAAGATCAAATTTGTAGGTCTGGAGATCTTTTGGTACTGATGTTGCTTAATTTGGTCTCAAAACCATATCAGTTCAACCTGATGATGGATTTTAAGTTATTTGATTATTCTGCTACTGGAGCCCCTTGATTCGAACTCAAGACCGTACAAATTGAACCTGATGATGGATTTTAAGTTATTTGATTATTCTGCTACTGAAGCCACTAGATTCAGACTCAAGACCGTACAAATTCAATCTGATGATGGATTTTGAGTTCTTTTGGTACTGAAGTCGCTTAATTTGGTTTTGTGCAACAAAAGACAACCTGGTAACCCAGAACAGTGGGGACCCTAACTTTTTGACCTATATTATTGTCTACTTATCCAGAGAATTCCAAATAAAAACAGAATTTCATCAACAGGCTTCCTTAATATCACTCAAATATCAAATTTCTTCAATAGCAGTCAAATTATATATAATTACATGTTATTTATCACATAATTCCTTTGATTTTGTTATTAAATCAACGTTGTCACCTGTGGACTTGTTTTTTGCTCTCATAATTGACTTTTGATAATCTGCTATAATACAATCGTCTTTCTTGGACCCCAACACCTGCATTTTGGTGAGTGACTGCTGTAGTTACAATTTTTCAACTGTCTGAAGTCCGTAGTAGTTGATAACTTTCTGGGAATTTCAAACCTTACCCTTTATTTGAGCCAAGGGATAGATTGTTCATATCTTGCTCTCCATGCTAAAGGATGTCTTTTCTCTACCACATTTAAAAAAAAAAAAGTTTATTTTCTTCTGAACCAATCATTGCTGGATTTATTTCTAGTTGAACATTTCAAAATCAAAATGGATATTATCAGGTATTATTTATGATTAGACTCTAAAGCATTGTGACTCTGATACCAAAAATATTTTTTTGTAATCAATTTCGGACAGTAACTCATTCATATTTTTGGTGGAAGATATTCAATGCTACAGAGTTTGGTCATAAATGATATATGATTATATCCACTTATCACTAGAAATGATAAAATCCTCCTATATTTTGTTTAGAAGGAATTAACTTAATAAGTGATAAAGGTGTACTCATTTATGGGTGATACTGTTTATCTTCCAAGAGTCTTGAAAGAGTTGAGGCTAGAGAAGAACAAAGATAAATCTAAGGAACGGAATGAAATTATCTTCGATTTGAAATCCAGGGTAATTAAAATGCTTGAATATCTATTTATCTCCCAGTATACCCAATTATGCTCATAGAGTTTGACCTTTGATTTGGGGGCCAAGAAATCATGATATGTTAAAATATAAAGGTCAACTCTAGTCGTTGGATGTAATCAAATGTTATTGTCCTAGTCGTCATGCCTACCCCTTGTGTTCAAGGATGGTGATCTATGCTCCATTGAGTGCTGACCCACTAAATGAAGACCCTGTGCGTGTATTTGTTGAATGTGTACTTGTTGCACTCGAAGAAACACTGGATACTTGACACCTGAACCAACCACTTCTGATGGCAAAGAAACCAAGATGATTGAAGCTGATGTATCAGTTAAAATGACTTAGAAAAATTGCTAGTGATTTTCATGGCATCTGATAAAAAAGTTGTTTTCATTTTGAAAAATGATTTCCATTTTCTTTGATATTCTGAAGACATTTGAATCAAACAACAAATTTGGTCAACAAGGCATCAAAATTCATGGCATATGAAACAAATTTCAGGATACTCTCTGACATTGTCTTTTGTTATCATATTATAACTTGGCATACAATTGGCTATTTCAGGCTTGCTTTGATGAATGTTTCGTGATGTTTTTGATTCTGGCGATTATCGGTACACAAAAATTCTTGTATGATTTTTTGACTCATCAAAAAATGGATCTTTTTTATATAACATTCAAAAATTCCAAATCACTGTCTGAAAAAAACAAGATAAATTTTCATAAATTACACCATTGTACCAACTGTTTTGAAATTTCATTTACAATTTTACAACTAGCAAACACGTGTTGACATTTTAAAAAATTTCACTGTAGTCAGTAGAATCTTCTATCAGTGCAGAACTGGTGGTAAGGGAAAGGGTGTAATGTTGCCTTTTATATATTTTATAGATCAACTTTTTTTCTTTTTTTTTTTTTTTTTTTTTGACATCTATACATTTTTTACCTGAGATCATATTCTGATAACACTTTTCAGGGAGGTTTATTTTTTCTTCAGACCTCATATTTTGATGATTTGTTTTTTTATTCTTTCGTTTGGAAGTTGTTTTTTTTTTTTACCTGAGCTCATCTCGTATCGGAATACATATTGTATCATGAGTTAAATGTTGTGATATGTATGATATCCTGGAAAAATGAATTGTTGCAGCCCTATTGATGGGGCAGGAGGTTTGCCCAGACAACACTACCAACTGAGTCAACATCTTCCTTATTCACCTGGCATTTCTCCTACAGATTATCATCTTTCCAAGCATTTTGGAACGTAATAAATAAAGACTCCAATAATGAGAAAGCCATAATTCATGCTATAATTGCTTCAAATGGGTTGTATCTTGATTAAATGTTTACCTTTTTTTTCCTGTTTATACCATCTTTTATCTGACTTTCAAGACAAAACATTTCATAATTTACTACCTAATACTTGAGCATGTATAATATGAGTAGCTGTGAGATTTCACTTGCAAATATACAAGAGCTATTGAAAGATGTTCATTTATAAATAGAGGGTGTGTTTTTGTTGAAATTGAAAAATGTTGACTTGGTGGTGGTGAAAGGGTTGGTTTCCAGCTCTGAAATTTGTTTGACTTCTTGTACATGCTGGGGGATGGGAATAAGTCTATAAACTTTTTCTTCTTACATATATTCCGCTGTCAATTCAAACATTTTTCCCCACTTTTTAGTTTCTTAGTAATCTTCATTCATTACAGGTCGCTATTTATCAAGGCATATTTTATTTCATTTTATTTCAAAGACTGCCATATTTGTGTATGCATATCATATTATAAATCTGGCTCTAATTTCTCCTCTCCGCTATTCAAAACCTCTTGGACATGGACAAAAAAGAGGCTTGTCAGTGGATCTTTCACTCCATACTGAACAGAAAGGCTAATACTCTACCCCAACCATTGTGAACCTGTTTTTTGGATTCTTCAACCTCAGTACTTTAGTTATATTGCTAAATGTTTATGTAGCCTGTGATATCACTGGTAGGAATTATGAAGCAAAATACATCAAAACTTGCATTGACTCTGATTATATGTATTGTCACATGGCAAATTCTTACAGTTGAGGGAAAATAGAACTTTCTCAGCACTATACCATTAAAATGCTCCAACTTGGAGAATAAAGCAATAATAATAGTGTAGGGTTTGCGTTGGAACTTATCTCAATATTTTGCAGTGTTCCAATCTTTCAAGGGTGATAACTCATGGCATATTAATTACTACGCATAGCATGAATTTGCATTGCAAATTGATCTCACCCCCTCCATTCACTCTAAAAACTGATTGGGAGGGATTTCTAACAACAACAACAACAACAACAAACAAAAACCAACTGTTTTTCTTATGATAATAAAGAGTAAATGTTAAAATTTTTAACCATCTAGCTCCATTGGTGCAACCTGTGCATATGACACATGCATAGATAGATAGCCAGCCTGCCAGCTAGAATCACTTGAAAACTGATGAGAGCTATAAGAAGTGTATGGCTTTTTAGAAAACTGATGAGAGCTATAAGAAGTGTATGGCTTTTTAGATCTGTTATTTAATTTTTCTGAGAAGCAAATAAAAGAATGTTTAGTACAGATAACAACCATGATTTAATCAGTGAATGAAGTAAATTGTCATTCTATTTCACAGTGTTACACCAACTGAAATTTTAATGTTTCTAGCCATTGGCAAAACACCTGCTGCAGAAGGGAGGTCCTCCTACGCTTAACCTCAGAATCAAGACAACATACTCGTTAATACTGAATGTAAGTAATTAATATGATGACACTGATATGAGAATGACACCTTAGAGCATAGGTTGACAAACAATAGCACATAGACCAAATCCTACACTATATGGAATATATTATTTTTTAATAATAATAATCATTATTATATTATTGTTCCTTTGAAATCATTATGTATGAAATGTCTTGTTTTTATTCATATCTAATATATATATATATATATATATATATATATATATATATATATATATGGTAGCCATATCAACGTAGTGATGCTCCTACCATTTAGCTAAACAGTTGCCAGTAATGCTCGGCCCAAATAACAGGTTTTCATTCCAAATTCTGATCTTGTCTATTCTTCGTCTAAATCTGCTCTATTCATTTCTTTCAGTGCAACAGTTATGTATCAAGAAATGGATATATGATCAGACAGAATGATTATAAATAGCATTATATTATATAAAATCTCTTATTTGGAATGATCTCCAGTCATTACACAGTTAATGTATCTCTCGGCCTGAACAACAGAAATAGAATAAATACAAAAAAAGGGAAGATTAGAGCCACAAACTTGAAAAAGACAGAAACAAATCCATTTTCAAACTTTTACTTGTATTCGAGGTATGTTTGTGTGTATGTGTTTGTATATACATACCTATATGTATAATGTATTAAGAAATGGCATATTTGGTCCGATGGAATGAATTATAAATTGTGTTATCTTATCTAGAAACTTTTTTGAAATGATCTCCAATAAGTTTTTAAATAACAACGCGATTTATAATTAACTCTGTCAGATCATTCCTTGATACATAACTGTGGTGTTGGAAGAGATGAATTGCCCAAGAATAAACGTGATAAGAATTTTGGTTAAAAGCTGTTGTTTGTGCCTTTACATTACTAGTGGCTGTTTAATTCAATTGTAAGAGCAACTACCCCATTGGCGGCAGATTTGATTCCTGCAGCCCCATCTTCTTAAATTGTTAATTCTTCTTATGTTGTCTTAATTGAGTGATATATTAACTGCGTAATGATGGGAGACCATTTCATATAAGTTTCTATATGATATAACGCAATTTATAATTCATATATATATATAATATATATATATATATATATATATATATATATATATATATATATATATATATATATATATAATAAGTAAAAGATATGTGATGTTTTCCCAAAAATGCATATATATGCTCACCATCTGAGTGAATTATTGAACAACTGGAGTACCAAAATTTGAAGTTATTTTTTTTTTTAAATTCCATGGAAGAATAAATATGGTCAGACAATAAAGCCAAAAGGCAGAACATTTTGGTAAAATAAATTTAATCTAAATACAACTATTTTACCTTGATGTCAACTTCATATATATATATATATATATATAGTCTCACTTCACTGCATGTCACTAAGGGCTGAAGTTCATTTTAGTGATTCTTCAAGCAATTTTCTGTGGCTACTTTCTTCTTGACAAGAACTTTGTTTCTACTTCTACCAAGGAGGAAAAAAACGTTTCCAGTGGTAATTAAAATTGGGTGAGGAGAATCTAAAATGAAGTCAGAAAACTAGGCAGAAAAACAAGAACAGATTAATTGCTGTCAGGAGAATTACATTTAAATGGTGACCTCGAGAAGAGTGCATTACCAAGCACTGGGCTGGAACTCTTAACTTTAAAAATAGTGTCTTTTTTTTTTTTTTTTTTTTTTTTTTTCATCCTCCCAATGGAGATGTTAACCAAAATTTCTTGAGAGTCAATAAAGAAAACAATTTTATGAAGGCAATAGTAATGATTAGTTTGGAATCTCTATTCGGAATATTTTCTCTCTGATTGAAAAGTTTATAAATTGTTTGCATTCCAAGAGTTGTGTTCAGACTATTGAACACACTCATTCTGTTGCTGTTATTGTTACTGCAATGTTTTGGTTAATCTATTCTATTGCAGCCTTTACACGTACAGTTCATGAAGGGAAGAGAGGGTTCTTCTTCTGTATCATACAGTGTAGACACGGGCCAACGGGATAGATAAATATAAGGGTAGGTGTCGACAGACTGAGATAGATATGGAAGGGTTAATCGAAATGACCCAATTGAGACAGATTAACCTGGATCAAGTGTAGTTGATAGATTTGGACTGACTGCAGTAGATTGACACGGACCGACAGAGATTGGTAGTTGAACTATAATTTCTATTTGTTTTTGTGTCTATCACTTACTGGGAAGTTTTGTTTCTCTTGGGACATGAACCAAAGTGGACTGTGATTTGCCAACTGATTCCAAAAGTGCCCAAAGTATGTAAGTAAAGAAAGTAACTATAAGTAAAGCAAGTGCTTATTAACCCACTTGTAATCTGGCCTGTCTGTTGTTGACTGACTTGTCTAGACGGTCACTAATGATTGCTGTGTTAATGATGTTGATCAAATCATTTTCAAGTGACCCATAAAGAAGTGGTGGCATTTGACTCACACCAGTTGATGACCAAATAGCCACTTAGGTTCAGATTAGGCAGCCTCACACCCTCTTTTATAAAATACTAACTGAAACCTGCTGTATTGCAGTTTCCAGCTAGTATGTATATTGATCTGAAAGTAAAGGTTCAGTTTAGTATTGTAGTTACATCAGACATCACATAAAAGAACTTCTCCATCTAAAACTATTTTGAAAAAATTTCTCAAAATTATTGATTTTGATACATTCCCCTAGATTCTTTGAGTATGCATGCCGAGTTAGTGCCAACTTTGGTTCTGCTGTGCCAATGTTTAAAGGAAAGAAGCAGTGACAAACAAAGTCAGTTGTTTTATATGATTAAAGGTTATACCTTCTGAGAGTTTTCTTCTTTTTAGAAAAGAATCATTTTCCTTTGACAACATTATTTTTCTTGATCAATGGTTCGAACTAGCTATTTATATCAATACTTGGTCTGCTGATTGAATTACCTTAGCATAGTGGGTGGGCAGATTCCTTCAGTCATCTTATTTGCTACTCCAAGTATCTAATTTAGTTATTTGGTTGGGGTGCCTTTTGTTATGTGATTTTTTTTTTCTTCTTTCCATACAGTTTAGATATTAGATGTCTTCCTTTTTCAACAAAGAGATGATGTGCTGAAATAGAATTATGAACTTTTTGTGTGTGATGTGAAACTTTTAAAAAGTGCATTCTGAAACAAAATATCCTCTCTTTCACTGATACATGACTAGGTTAGTTCAGTGGCACAGTTGAGAGATACTGTAGTCTAATAGTTGAAAATTCCTGAAATTTCTTCTTTCTTTCTTCTTCTTTCCTCTTTCCTTTTCTTCTTCTTCTTTCCTCTTCTTTCTTATTTCCTCTTCTTCTTTCTTATTTCCTCTTCTTCTTTCTTCTCCCCTCTTCTTCTTTCTTCTCCCCTCTTCTTCTTTCTTCTCCCCTCTTCTTCTTTCTTCTCCCCTCTTCTTCTTTCTTCTTCTTCTCTCCTCCTCTTCTTTTTTCTTTTTTCTTTTTCCACTTCTTTCTTCTTTTTATTATATTCATTTTTTATATTTTACCATGAAAAATCAGTCTTTTCCTTAACTCGAGGTAACCCCACATTCGAGATGTCCCACCATTGTCCCCTATCATTTACGTGGGCTAGGGGCGCCAGGGGACCATGAATGCACAAAATCAATGAGTAATTCTTGCTGATCATCCTTTTAGTCCCTAATACCCATTAATCTTTTGATGAACAAATACTTTACCTTCCGCAAATTGTAAAGGTGCAATAAATTGATTCAGTAAAGCATTCAGTAGAAATTTTAGACTTTGAAACTCTATTTCTTTTTGTGACTGATCATTCAATTATGGTGGTATCAATATTTTTTTGTTGTCTAACATGTAAACACGGCTTTAATCTGCTCAGAAATCTTCTGTGAGAACACAGTGTTTTTTTTCTTTTTCTTATGGCTAACTTGATGCTATTTTCTTGTAGAATTAAACTTTCAAAGAAGATATTTGATTATTGCAATCATCATCATCATCATCAGTCTTTTAGCATCCGTCATTGGACATAGACCTTCCCCAGGATTTGCCGCAATTCTCTATCATGGACATTGCGTAGCCAGTATTTCCTGAATCTGTCTAGTTCATCCCTCCAGTTCACCTCTCCATCTTGTATTCTATCAGCCTCGGTTTCTCATGTGATCTCTGGGGATCCATGTGGTGAGACGTGATGTCCATCAGTTGTCTTTCATTCTTGCAACATGGCCTGCCCATTGCCATTTGAGTTTTTTAATAGTTTCTATGATGTCACGGACACCCGTTTTCTTCCTTATATACTGTGCTGTTTTGTGATCTGTCCATTTGAGGTTGAGCCTGATTCTCTCATGCGCACGTTGCATAGTTCTCAGTTTGAGAGTCAATCTCCTGGTTAAGTTCCATGTTTCAGCTTCATAAGTGACTATTGGGAGACTGCATTGGTTGTATACTCTTCTTTTTAGGATTATTGGGATCATATGGTTCTTGAAAGTTGAGCTTGCTCTGCTGAGGTGCATAGTAAAAGCTAGTGAAACAAAAATATATAGTTAAGGAACAAAAACCATGAATTTGCAAAAAAAAAACTACCGTACATTGATTATTAATAATTTTTTGCTACTATTCACCTTCATGATATTTTTGTAGTTCTTTCAAAAAATTTCATCCAGTGAGGGAAAAGTTACAATAAAAAGCAACAAGAATATTAAGATTGCAGGTAAATAGTAGCATAAAAATGAAAAAAGGGTGTTAATTATTTACAATATTACGGAAAAAAATGAATAGATAAATTTGTTTGCAGTACACTGAATTGGAAAAAAAGTTCAAATCTCTAAAATACTGTCCAGCTAACCAGTTTGCATAGGTAAACAAGTTTTCAAACAGGTTTATATTGTTTACATAAATAATTTTTAGTTGATAATTTTCTATAATCTTTCTTATTAATGATAGAAGGATCAATAGAATGCATTTTGTTTATATTGTAAAGTGTATTTTTTATGGGGCATTTTCTTTGTGGTATACTGCAAAACTCCCCAAAACATTCCCTTTAAATAATATGAGGGTAAACAGCAAATGGAAAACCTACAAATGGCAACAGATAAATGTTTTCTACTGAGAAAGAAAGTATGGACTTCATCTTTTTATCTTGTTGAAGTAAGGGGTTGCATTTCAATTTTCAGAGATAGTAAGGATATTAAACACAGAGGGAAAGTGTTTTTGTTTGACATTGAGGGTGCCAACAAAGTTGAATTTTGTTGATAAGTTCCACACCCTTCTGATTATATTTCGGTTTCCATTCTTCCATTTCACTATTTAGCTGAACTTGTTGATATTTCACAGCTTAAAGCAATGGTTTCCAAACACATGGTTTTGACATTGTTTGGAAAATTAAAGAAGAAAATGAAAAATATTTTTTTAAAATGAAAAATCTATAAATAAAAAAAACATGGCTAAGATATTTACATCACATTTTTAGAATATAAAGTGTCATTGTGGCATGGAAATCATCATCATCAGTCTTTTAACGTCCGTCGTTGGACATAGACCGTCCCCAGGATTAGCCACACTTCTCTATCATGGGCATCGTGGAGCCAGTACTTCCTCAACTTGTCTAGCTCGTCTCTCCATCTAATGTTCTGTCGGCCTCGATTGTGCATGTGATCACGGGGGATCCATGTCGTGAGTCGTGATGTTCATCGGTAGTCCGCCATTCTTGCAACATGGCCAGCCCACTGCCATTTGAGATTTTCAATGGATTCTATGATGTCCTTGACTCTTGTCTTTTCTCAGATGTACTGTGCTGTCTTGTGGTCTCTCCATGTGACGCCCAGCATAATTCTTTCATGTGCACGTTGCCTGGTTCTCAATTTGAGGATCTGTCTCTTGGTTAGGTTCCTTGTTTCAGCTCCATAAGTGACTATTGGGAGGATGCATTGGTTATACACCCTTCTCTTTAGGATTAATGGGATCTTCTTATTTATGAAGGTTGAGCTTGCTCTGCCAAAAAAATCTCTGAAAATGCACCAATTTCATATATGATATTTCAATGAACCCCCAAATCGACCCCCAAAAAATGAACCCTCCCCCCATTGCCTCGATTGGGGCTTGACTGGCCATAAAAACAAACAAATCAAATGTGAGATTAGATTGAAGACCAGAATGGAAATAGTTGTGAATAATAAAGCATCTTCAAGTCTGTTTTATGTCTATTCACGTCTGATACTTGTTCTCGATTATTAAAATAAAATTCTGTATAATTCATTGGATAAAACTAAATGTAGAAACACTGAAATTATGTTTCTGCCCTGAGGGTTGCAACCTGTAGCATATCTAATGATTTTATCAGGTGTGTGCGGGCATCTGATTTGCCGACAAAGCGGGTGTGCTGGCCGAATGAGGAAAGAGTTCAGTGTTAAGTATGGTTTGTTATTTACTAAAAGTATCTTCCCACATTGCTAAAATTGTCTGAATTTTATATTTCAAGTGTTTTTTTATACTTGTTTATAACTTATTCATCAAATAAAGTGACTATATACTTGTTGAGATTTCACAGCTTAAAGCAATGGTTTCCAAACACATGGTTTTGGCATTGTTTGGAAAATTAAAGAAGAAAATGAAAAATATTTTTTTTTAATGAAAAATCCTTAAATGAAAAACATTGCAAAGACCTTGAATAGATTATTAATAAAAATTGAACACTAACTTTTATTAAACTCGTCAGATTTAATCAACTACTGGAGATTTTTATCGGCTAAATTGGTAAAAAAAAAAAAAAAAAAAAATCTGCCAGAACTAGCTAAGAAATATTTATTTTTGCCACCCTGGGAGAAATTTTCCAATAGAAAGAGCATAAGTTAGAGGAGGAGGCACCCACCATTCAGTACACCTCTGGTTGGATCACAGAAAGTATGGGAGACTCTACGTTAAAGAATCAGAAGAACATATAAACTAACGCAAGACTGTTGAATTTGATAAACTTTCGGGTGAGCAACGGCATCATCAGTACTGTTTTACTAAGTTCGAAGTAGGTGTGTCTATCTTGAGGTCAGTGATTTTGCTATTTCATTATTAATTGAATTTTTCCCACGAACCTCTCGACTCTCCTATGACGCCATCAGTAGTGAGTCGACTGATGACACAATTAGATAAGTTGCCACCCATATGAAGTCTTACTGCCAAAATTAAACTGTTTGAACTTGGTTTTCATGCTCAGTGCATTAAGATGTTTAAATTACAGAAACTTGGTTCACAGTTCATAAGCAGCAGGTGTTTTAAATGGTGTTGAATTAATGGATGTATCTGAATTTCTATGAGATTACACTTTTCAGAAAAAAAAATCTCACTGGTTTAAAAACACATAAAAAGCAGATTTGGATAGAGAATGAACAAGACAAGATTTCTGTATAAAACAAGTATTCTTGCCTCCGACTTACATTAAGGCAGAGTCCAGCAGACACGTGTTCGATTCCTGCGGGAGCACATTTCCTTCGTCGTTTTTTTTCTATTTACGCTGTCTTGGCCAACTGGCATATTCACCATTGGGCTTGTGGTATCGTATTTACTTTGGTTTAAAACTTTCCCCTAGGTCCATTTAGTATACATGCCAAATTTGGTTGGTTGAATCAGACTTTTAGTATTATATGGAAATAGATGGAAATTGATACTATTGGAATGAGACTGAATGCAGACCCCTTGATCTTTTTTTTTCTTCTTTGTAAAATGGTGAAACCATTTGCGAATTCTGCATAAAAAGTGAAAAGTTGAAAAAAGAAGTGGTCCAGTCGTAAAATACTGAATGCTGCAATGCGTTTTGTGAAATATCTATTCCTGTTTCTATGGAGTTGAAGCAGTTTCTTCACATTCTCTTACTTACTTTAAGATTCAATCCTTTACTACTTCAAAGCTGTCAATAGAGTAAATACATGTTTATGTCTAATCAATTTCATCTGTGTTCTGTTGAATTTTAGTGTTCCACAAGGAGTTTTTTGAGCTTCTTCAAGAGTTTTATGCATGTGATAAAAAAGCATTAATGAAGACTCTTTCTTTTAGAAAACTGGGTTTTTCTTCATACTAAGCCAGTTAGTTGATAATCCTGTTATGTTTACCTTCTGAATTCTAATATTTTTTACATAAGTGTATAAAGTTTATGAAAGGCAGGCTATGCTTATCGATCTTTTCTCAAGGAAACTGACTTCCATTTTTATATTTTTACATTGAATATCCAGAATGATATTAAATGATTGAAAAAAAAAAGAGTATATTAGAATGTACTACAAAATGAACAAATATGTCGAAAACTATCTTCCTGTACATAGCAGAATACTGATAATTACTTTTTAGATTATAGTACATGTAAATTTTGAAATATTGATATGCAGTTAGGTGTTCATTTAATATTCTTGTACATGAGCTTCTTGTGATATTGAAATTGTTTCAATGTTTCTTCTGGTCTGAAAATGTTTAGAAAGGCGGTGATAGACTAAAATCTGTGCAAGCCAAGTGAGATCTGTTTCTCCCCGGCTCTACACAATTCCACAAAGTTCTAGTGATGTCATTTACACCTAGTTATGATGTATACAAAAGTGGATATCATAACGACCAAAAAGAATAGAGAGAAAAATTCAAAGAGAAGTTTTTTATTCTTCTTCAGCCACAAAGGCCATGAGTAATTACAGATTTTTCATTGCAAACTCTCAAATTTCCAACTTGGCAGCTGAATGATGAGTAATACCACCAATTGTACGCCCACTGACTTGCGTATCCTTTTGGTTATAATACAAGTTTAGTGACTTACAGATAGTGTGGGGATTTTATCTAGAAAAAATATAATTCTGATTCCTCGAGTAGCTACTGTGAACCGCAGAAGTTGTTTATAAATCTCAATCAGGGTTGCCAAATGAGTCATTTCATATCAATTCATCCGATTTTTGGAACTTTCACAGTTGCTCCTGAGCTAAACTTATGTAGAAATCCAAAGTATTAGGCTTGTATATCTAATAGTTTTAAGATTAAAAATCTTTGAAATTTTACTCAATTTTGTACATTTTGCCAATTGAGCATTTCCATCCGACCTCCTTAGCTCCTTTGACAGTGGGATGAGAAAAAATCTATTGATTAATGGAGTTATGAATTTATATCATTGTAAAATCCATACTTCAGCGTTTGATGTGTTTCTCATACTAGTGTCCTTATCTTGGTTGATACAGTCACATTTTAGCTGTTGTAGCCACTGGCTTTCTTCAGGTATCTGTCTTAGTTGGTAGACCAAGAATTTTGAACCAAACCTATTTCTCAAGCCCCAGGGGTGGATTGTTCTCATCTTGCTGTTCATGCCAGAGAATGTGTCTTATCAGTGAACAAACACATGAAGGAAAACGTGTTGGAAATGGTGACTGTAAAAACCAAGATGAGGTCACTAGTCCGAGTTTATCAGAGTATAGTAATGGAGATAATTTGTGGAATTATGAATTCATATCCTTGTAAAATCCCAAATACCCAAAGTTATAAATAACTACTTCAGCATTAGTTGTATTTCTCATAGACATATCAGGAGATTTGGTTTCTTCCCTCGAATATATCTCGCCCTGCAGGTGTGGCCTGTGAAATCTGTCCCTTGTGGTAGCTATAAATATTCTCTTATTTTTAAGTTCTTCATCTGCATAATGAAATAATTCATGCAATAATTACTGTTTTAAACCATCAACTAGAACTGTCAACATCGGTTTCTTCAGTTTTCAAGTTGGTCTTGCTAGCTATGTATATATCATGTGTACGAATGGAGCAGCTGATAATGTAAACTTTTACTTTTGATTCTTATGAACCCCACCATTAAAAAGGGTTATAGTTGTGGGCTTAATTTGCTATGAAGGTTTATGCTGAATTGGCCACATAGTTTCTGCTTTGCAGCATTCATGCTTGTTTCTATTAAATTTGGACATTTTTAGTGATCACTGGCCAACGAAAGGTGAGAAAAGTAACTTATTTATTAACCACCTTCTTCCAATTGTTTAATTGATCATCTCCAACATAGCATGCTGCCAAAACACAGTCATTGAGTGACTAAGCACACCTGTTCTCTTTGTTTCTCCTGTAAATATTGTTGGTTCTTGATAGGGCCATTACTTGAATTCAAATCCTCATTTACTGTCAAACTACTACTCTGGAGTTGACTTCTATTTTCCTCTAACAACAATGACATTAACAATGACCCTTACCAAATGAAGCCTTTCAAGGCCACTGAAGAGGCAGTAATTAAGCATGCAACCTTACTTCGACCTCACTAGAAATTCAAAGATCTTTTTCACTCTAAGGAAAACTGTTTTTACAAAAGTTTACATATCTTCAAAACTTTTGAACCAAGTCTTGTGAGCTTCTTTCAGAGTGGATTCTGACCCTGAAACAGCCAGACTTTTCTGATAAAACAGGCATTTTTCCTTAATAACTTTCTGTAGAGGTGTAGCCAGAGATTTTATAGGATTTGCTGGCCTAGAGGACTTGACTCCTTGAGGGGGCCCCTCCAAGAATTAGTGAGATTTGTCAGTAGAAATGCAGTTGGTGAACTACTATTTATAAAGCTTTTGGCAGCCCCCTCCATTCAAGACCCAGGGAGACATTTTCAACATTCTATGGGTTTAGTCATTACATATACATTAAAAGCACAAATTATAGCTTCCCTATTATTGAAACTTTTATAATGGAAATTCAAAACGTGATAAGGAGTTTTCCGAATACTCCAACTCATTTTTTTTTTTGTTATTTTTGTTGTTCCCACTTTTCAGTTATTCCATTCTATGGCCTTCTTCAGATGTACGCAAAGGGTGTCTCTCTTTCTGGTAGTGCCAAGCAAATACAAATAGTACATCTGAAGAAAGCCATAGAATGGATAGGCCAAGATGTGGAAGCTACAAAAATAATAGAGAGAAAGAGCTTAATTGTCCTCAAAACTCTTACAACCTTTTATTTCTACCAGTTTTATGCTCAACATAAAACCCTTACAAGCTCCCTTAGGCTATTCTGATACTTGAGGAAGCATCTTTTTAACATATACTAAATGAATCAAGGTAAAGCACAGATGCTTGCAGACAGTTGAAAGCTATGGCAGCTTGATGTCTTTAGTAAAAGCAAAGTGTTTCAAAGTGGGAGATCCTTATATCAATAAATTTTGAATATCCAGTTGATTCAATCTAACCCAAATTTTATGTGACATTTAATAGTATTACACTTTTAGTATGGTGTAGATTCCACTTAGTCAGCTTTTGTCATTTATTAATACAAATGACTTTCAAAGCTGACATATATCAAAAGTAAACATGGAAAATTTCACAAAATATATTTGTGTTTTGCTTCTGTTGAAATCGGAAAGACAAAAGAATAAATATTTGAATCCTCAAACTTTTCTGATTCCAACCTCCTTGGGTCATTTGAAAAATGGATGGGCGTTCTCTCCCTTAGACCTTTTCTAACACCATTTCATTTCAATCATCATCAGCCTTTTAGCGTCTGTCATTAGACATAGACCTTCTCTGAAGTTCGCTAGACATCTCTATCGTAGGCGTCATGGGGCCAGTACTTTCTTGACTTATCCAGTTTGTTGTACCATCTTATGTTTTGTCAGTCCTGGTTCCACGTGTGATCTGTAGGGATCCACATGACCCGTTCATGGCCATAAAATTTTTTATGGATTCTATGATGTCTTGGACTCTCTATTTTTTTTTTTTTTCCCTCAAATATTCTGCGCTGCCTTGTGATCTCTCCATGTGATGTTGAGCATGATTCTCTCCTGTACAGGTTGCATGGTTCTTAGTTTAAAGGGCAGTCTTTTGGTTAGCTTCTGTGTTTCAGCTCCATAGGTGACTATCAGGAGGATGTATCAGTGGTATACCCTTCCTTTTAGCACGGGTGGAATTTTCTATTTTTTGATGGTTGGGCTTGCCCCTGATGAAAGCTTGCCAATCTAGGGTGATTCTCTGCTCGAATTCTTTTGAGGATTCCAGAGAGATTTGTCATCCTAGGTACATGTCGTGGTCTACTTTCTTCAGTTATGAAAATCAATGAAGATTGTTATGCTTTTATAGAACTGGACTATTAATCTGGCTTTCAGAAAAACAGTTTCCAGAAAACTTTTTTTTTTTAAATTGGTTTGTTTGTATTTGGCGGGCATTATAGTGCTTTGAAGGCTTCATAATTGTTCTACACTCAGCAACTTTTTGTTTCTTTTTTTTTTTTTGCATGTTTGAATCTCATTCATATGAAGATTAGTGGATTAATATTAATTAAGCAGGTCTTGTTTTTGTAGTGGATTAATTTGTATATGTTACAAACAATTTTGTTCTTCACTTTTCTTTGTTCACATTTCATTGTATATCTCGTATTCTATATTTTGAGAATTTAATTGGATTAATGAAGATCAGGCAGATTCTGATCTAGAAATGCATTAATTTGTATCTGTTAAATATAATTTGCTTCTTTGCTTTTCATTGTTTATTCTATATTTTGAGTATATATTTTATATCTTGAATATATATTGAACCTTGGTCCAGAAATTCTAGACACCTGGGTGATCTCCGGTCCCAAGCTTGGATGAATGGTCTGGTACTGCAGTTATTCTGCTCAATTCTTAATATAGAGAGCAATTAACAACGTGAAGAAGATTTATTTGAAATCTCTGATTGATTGTGTTATGAGAAATTGATCTTATTTACCCCATTTCCGAGAACATAATTGTCGAGTGTGTGCACTTTGAAAGTTTTGTCCCATTTGATTTCATCTTGAGGAATTGGCAGGACACTAGTTGACACATTTTTACTCTGATTTCTCAAAACCTCTTCATGTGTGCCTCTTTAAAGGGTGAGCTGTGTTACAAGAATCAACTAAATATGACTAAGTCTCATATGTTTCCTGCTCACTTTGGTAAAGTAGCAATAATTTAGGTCACAATCCTTAGAGGGGCAATCCTGTGTAATTTTGCTCCAGAAAACTGTGGCTGTTAGTTTGCTAGACCCTTATTAAACATTATTTGAGAGAACTATCATAATTGGATAACTTCCCATGACAGGATATTAGCCTTTTGAAAGAGTAGAAAGTGGAATAAGATATAGGTCTCTCCAGCTATCCGAAAAGAGGGGGGAATTTGAAAGCCTTTGGTAACCTGAAATTGGATATAGCCAAAAAAGCAATTACAATTAACTAAGCTGAGAATGACTATGGCACTTTGAGATTCTCAATTATCTGATCTGAAATGATTATAAGAAACCACCAATTCATGCATGTTCAATTAACACATTTTCAATTAACCCACTAATAGTTTTTCATCCCAAAAATTGAATAACCCTTTTATCTATTAAAATTGTCTTGAAAATCATTTTTGATTTTGTTATAGATTTGAAGTTCAGGATTAATGACATTAGTTCCCGGAGGTTTTGATTATTTTCCAAAGTTTGATCAACATGGCACTTTAACAAGAAGCATTAACTAACATCGAATGTTAACTGTACTTGGTTAACATATCTCCAAACTAAACTCAAATTCACAGGTAAACTTTCATCTAAAAAAATTGAACACTAAAAATGATTAGGTGTTATCAATCTGAGGAAATTTTGAAGAGTCAAAGAAATTGAATTGTTTAGAGATATAATAAATGAGACAAAAAGTGGAAAAATCTGTTGTTTTTGTATCTGAATTTGTGGTGCTGTGAAAAATCCTCTTTCCTCTGATCAAAATGTAGTGCTGGTTTCCCCCACTACCCCAAAGCAAAGCATTCATATAAAAACTTTGTAAGCCAAAATGGTGTTAAGTGAAAAAGCAATTAACATTATTCTACATAGGGACAAATTTTTGACCATGTCTGGACCACAAAATGATGATGATGATAAGTTAAGCTAAGTTGGATAGGGTTGTCGGAGGTACAGGAAACATGGGTGAAGGGGAGGAAAGAAGAAAATACTTGCTGCCTCTATAACAGCTTGCTGCAAAATGAATGCTGTATACTATTTTTGCTTTCATCTTTTTACATAAAAACAGAGTGTTGGCATAGAGCAAACTTTCAAAAAGCAGATAACTTCACAATAGAATTGGAAAAATCTGACGTCATAACATACATCCAGTTCAAAATCGTATTCAAATAACATAGGAAAAATAATGAATTTTCCTTCCCCGATGATTTGTTCACTATTTCAACTGAAATTTTTGTGTATTTTGTAAGTATAAGACAGCAAGTTTATACTTTATCAAAGATATTTTTATAACTTTTTGTCATCTTTTCAATTTGATTTTTTCCTTTCGGAAGTTCAAGAAGATAATGTTTGAACATTTAAAAACTGAAACTGATGTGTGTGTGTGTGTATATATATATATATATATATATATGTGTATATATATATATATATATATATATATATATATATATATATATATATAGCCGATAGAAACTAATATGAATTTGTTCTTTTCATAGACTTTTTTTTCAAGGAAAGATGTATTTATATACATGCATAGTTATTTTTGGCCTGGTGGATTTCATTGATTATATTTTTGTATTTAGAGAAAGAAAAACTATTCTTCAATTTTGGGAGGAAAAAAAAATCCTCCCTTGGTTAGAATTCCTCCCCTCAGAACCAAATGCATGCTATTTGAAAATCGATGGTTATAACTGCGCTACATGAAGCTCTTGTTTATTGGGGTGTGATGATTATTCAGTGAAGATGATAGCACTAAATTCACGCTGGGTTCACAACTGATTAATTTTCAAAGTTTTTATCTCACTTCATTTTATACCTGACTGATTCTTTCCCTTCCACGAAGTCTGCTTGTCTCAGCAAATTAATGACAACAGTCTGGGCTTTATTGAACCCATTTACATAATCCTGCATTTATATATCAAGTTGATCAAGTAAATATTTGCCTTGTCCACAGGTGCATAACTGCTCCAAAATGGATGTTTTGTGTGTGTATGTTATTTAGAAATGGATACATGATCCAACAGAATGATCATGAATTGCGTTACATTATATAAAAATTCTCATTCGGAATGATCACCCGTTATTACTCAGTGAACATACCATTAGGTCTAGACAATGTAAATAGAATAAAACCATTCAAGAAAATGGGGTTGCTGCAGGAATCGAACCTCCAACTGATAGGTTAGCTGCCTCAATGTAGCATTGCTCTTACCATTGGGCTAAGCAGCTACTGGCTGTTCCTTTCAATGCAACAGTTAGAAATGGATATATAGACCGACAAAATGATTATAAATTGCATTATATTATATAGAAACTCCTATTTGACAGTGAATAGAATAAATATATTTATAATCATTATATTAAGTGAGGTAACTCGTTCATTGTAAGCTTATGTGTTACTCTTCCAACATGGAATGGAGCACTCAGGTGGATGGGGAATATATGCGTAAATAAATATATCGCTTAAATTCAACCCTACTGACCGTCCAGTTCCGTGGAGCAAAGGGAGGATACCAGCCTCTGAGTCTGAAACTAAGGTTTCAATCCTACCTCGTGGTACTGGATGGGATAATGGATAGTCTATAGCCACACTGAAGAGTTGTAATACAATGAAACAGCAATCTGTGGATGACACAATGATATAATCATTTTATATATATATATATATATATATATTAATGGATTAAAAATTAGTTAACAAGCACCAGCGAAAATGACAACATATATATATTCTTTAGATTTAGCATTTTTATTATATCATAGAACATGGCTGAAATTTTATTTTACTATATTGGTAACAGGGATGAAATTTCATTTTACTTCGTCATTTGCATCCTTTAGCATGACAGAAGACATCTGCACATTGCTACTTATGTATAGTTGTTTAACAGCGTAGTAATTGGTGTACAAGTCTTGCAAACCAATGAAATTAAATTTAATCCTTATCGAGTACTCTGGGCAAGTTTAGCATTTGTTCTGACTGACTCATTTCCTGCTTTGCTTCTCATCAAATTAATGACAGTTACGACTTAATTGAACATATTTACATAATTCTCCATTTACAATCATCAACTCGCAACCTGAATTTATCAAGTAAATATATGTCAGGTCCACTGGTTCATTACTGCCCCAAAATGGATGTTATATACTACTAATGATAAACAGCCTTTGTTGGACATAGGCCTTCCCCAAGTTCTGCCTGTTTTTTCACTCATGAGTGTCAGTGTCAAAACTTGATAAACATATTCAAATTGACCACACCATCTTTTTTTTTTTTTTCCTGCCAGTATCCACGTTGTGAGTTACGTTGTCCGGCGGTTGTCTTATATTCTTGCAACATGGCCTGCCCATTGCCATTTAAGCTTGCTAATGGTTTTAGGATATCTCTGAAACCTGTTCGCTCTCTAAACATTGCAATATATTAGAGAGCAAACTGTGGTGTTGTATATTCATTGTTTATTAGGAAATGTGACTGGCAGTGCAATGTTTAGCGTACTAGTCTTGCAAACCAATGAGAATGAGCTCAATCCTTGTTAAGTATTTAGGGAAAGTGGCCTCCAGCCACAATGGAACAAATCTGACAAAAAGATTGTTTTTTCAATTTTAAAAATATTGATATTACATGACCCATATAGATGACCAGGTATTGAAATTTCATCTATACTATGGGACATGCTTATGCTTTTGCAAATAACAATACTTATTTCCTAAGGCACAATTAAAAATACTTTTTCTTCCCATTTTAGTAAATGTTGATATAAAAGGTCAATCTTGTTTATATGATATATATCTATATAAACATCTATTTATGTCTTTCTCTCTCTCTCTCTCTCTCTCTCTCTCTCTCTCTCTCTATATATATATATATATATATATATATATATATATATATATATATATATATATATATATGTTTGTATATAGATAGATAATGTACACGTGCATCATTTACCAACTGTGACTTATTTTTACCCATGTAGATTTTGTTAATCATTCATCATAATAAGTTTTATATTCGATGTCTTGTCAAACCAGCCCAGAAAGGCTACTATTAAAAATGAATCTACAATACATATGTTTCTCATATGAAACCTGAACCTCCATAAAAACAAATTCATACGAAAACAATAAATTTACTTGAAAATTCTGGAATGTTCTTTCATGCGCAAAAGATTTTTGAGTAAATTTACTTTATTGCTTGATTAAATTACCATTTTTTTTGAAGTTGCTAAGTTTTTATTTTATTTTCTAGTTGTTTTATTGGGAGATTTTACTTATGAGCGGTAAAAATGTCTGCTAAAAATATGAATGTGGTTGGGAATATGTTCAAAAATAATTTTCTTTTATTTTACAAGGAGTAAACCAGTTTGAGGTTATAAATTTCCGTGGGAACTGTTCATGTTTTTTGTTCTCTTTTTCCTCTCCTCTTTATATCTGTGTAGAGTTTACTAAATACTTCATCTGTTTTCTAAGTGATTTGGGCAGGTCGGCTGGCTATCTATTATCGTATGTGTCACGCGTGCAGACTGCACCAATGGTGCTAGAAGACTGATTAAGCATTTACTCCTTATTATGTTTAGAAAAAACATTTTTCCTTGTTTCGGTGGGAGGGCAATTCACAATGCAAGTTTTCGCTAAATTGGTTCCCTGGTTTTTGTGTCTCAGCGACATCCACACTTATTTTTTTTTTTTTTTTTTAAAGATTTGACTTTATTGTGATCTAACAAAAGACAAGAGAAGTAGAGAAGCACTTGAGCACTGATCACTTTTTTTTTTTTTTCCAATTTTTCAATTGATCATCCCCAACACGGCATGATGTCAAGAGATGCTAGCCGTGTAATGGTTTCTATTGAGTATCCCACTGGAGCAGTCCTTCTCTCTATCTATGTAATGACGCCTAAAAATTACAGCTATCCATCTATCTAAGAATATATGAGTAGCTTGGCTTAAAAAAAAAAATTTTGGTCAGGTTTTTTTTTTTTAATCGGTGAGGTCTATATGCAGAATAGCCCTCCAACCCATTCAATGAAGTTTCAAACTGATGTGTGTGTGTATATATATATATATATATATATATATATATATATGGTCTAGAAAGCTTTACAGCTTTGAACACTAAACATTGAAAAATTTTTCAAAAGATTTTCATGTCACATCAGTCACTTATTTCCCAATAGCTGTTAATGTAATTTTCTTCAGTGTTTTCTTCTGTTTCACTTTTACTTTGTTATCATGGTACTACGTGTAAATTTTCTCCTGTTGGGATCATCAATTGTTTACCGTGTAACTGCTTCGGGTATTTTTGACAACAACAGTTGTATTAACATGGCTCCCCAACAATGCTGATCAAATACCATCTGCTTTTAAGCTATCATTTTAATATATAGCTTATGTCATTGATGCAGTTTATCTTGTACAGGGTATTATCATAATTCATTGTACATAGATGTTATTTTATACCACACATCATTTCATTTTTTGAATCAGGGCTTACTTAACAGAGGTTTCCCCAAAAACATATTTAACGATGAAGGATCAATAAGTATAACAAATGTGACTTGCTGTTCGTGTCACTTTTATTGAGTGTTCATCCATGTGAATACCTATATAGCCGTCACTTGTTAACAAAAAAAAATAGCATACTTAGAGCAATGGTACTTTTATCCTTTTCAAATGCACATTTCCTTAAAGATATTCTCAATAATAATAATCATACTGCGTCCTATGTTCTGGTGTTATGAATAGGAGGTCAATCATCAAAACATTAAGAACAAGAAGAATCTTTACTTTCCAACCAACAACATGCTCTTGTAAAATACAAATTCTTGTGCCTATATTCACCTCGTATATGCATTCATCTGGTACACCAGAAAATATACATGTGTGTGTGTGTGTAAAGGGTTGTAAACACACATACTGACAACCATCTCTCAAGTGTGCACCAAAGTCGAAAGAATGCACTCTATTTTTGAATTTTAGATCAAGATAAAGGAATTTTATAATCTCCCCGTCCCACATTAACATAAATTAACCTTTAAAACAAAAAAGTGTCGTCCAACTCCTACTGATGAGTTTTGACTTTATTTCAGTATGTAACAATGACCAGACCAAAAACCAGTGATGTCATGCGCAAACAGCTGTGACACAGTGACATACACAAAGACTGATGATAAATTCACACCCTCTGTTAGAGCCCAACTCGGGTCGACTTGTTATGCTTGAGTTTGCAAATCTCATTTTCTGGAACTACTGATAATGAAGTTGAAATGGGCCCCTGTAGTTTTGGAATAATTTGTGGAGGAATGAATTCTTTTTTTGTTTACCTTTTTGGTTTTGTCCGAATGAAACCAAGCTTGTTTATTCTGTTTTTCAGTCTTCCATCTGATTCTTTATTATTTTTATTTGTTTGGTGCTGTCGTAAATTTCTTTTGGATAATATTTTTTTTACTTCATTCTTTTGTCGATTCTTCTGCTAAAAAGGCTAAGATCAAATTTAGGAAAAGATGGCGAAAAGTACTTTCTCATTTTTTTTTTTTTAGATTTCTTTTCTTTATTTATTTGTTAAAAGATTTTTTCTTTCCAGTTTGAATCCCTTCTCAAAAGCCAACCTGGCCCTCCCCCGATAGGTATATGTCTAAATCTTTCTTTCAACTCAGGGCAATGCCCAGTAATCTTGCTGTTATCATTATTATTGTGTTATCTGGTCGATTCAGATTTACATAAACATCCGAGACAAATTAGTATGCAAGCCTGGCGGGTGGGGGGGGTTGTAATGCAGGCTGAGAGCCCGGGGAGATGGTGGTAACTTGGAATACAACAATTTCTGAATCCTATGTTTTCATTTCATTTACTTGCATGGATATTTACAAGATAACTCTCTCCCCTGCCCCCTTAACAATGTTTTCCCAAGTCAGAAACTAAGAAAGAAAATCCGATGATTCGTGAGAATCGTTGTGCCGCTTTGATAGAATTCGCAATTTATCTCCCTTCCCATCTCCCCCCCCCCCCTGCACCCTCTCAACTATCATTTAGGAAAGCAAATGATATTTTTGATGCTCTGATTTAATCCGGCTTGTGTTCTCACTGCAGTTGTTGAAGTCACAACTGAAATCAACAAAAGTTGAACTACCTAACTTCCTTTTCTTCAATCCACCTTTATACTTCCTTCTTAAGCTTCCTAACTTTCTTTTCTCCCCCCACCCCATATCAAACTCCTTTTTCTTCCCTCTCCCTCCCTGTCTGTCACACATAGTATCAATAGTAGCTATTGGCCGAGCTATGATAACCCACCCGTGGCAGCCATGGCTTATGGCCAAATCATGTTGGATATACCAGTTCCTGTGCGACCACTGAAGTTGAGCCTGGTCAGTACCTAGATGAGTGATAGCTTACAAATACCAATCATCGTAAGCAAAGATGGTGATGTGAGTGATGAACCTTTAGGTGCTTGTCGCCTTCTGTTTCATACATCGTTGAGACAAGAGAAACTTGTGGTATGGAAAACTTAAGCAGGTGCAGTTGATGTCGTAGTCAGTGTAGGGGCTCTAAGCAGTCGTAAAGTATGGCTTTTCATGATAGAAAACTTTAGTTTCCTTTACAAAGACTACCTTCTTGTTCTATACTTAATGCCTTTTTTTTTTTTTTTGTTTCTTTTGAACTGTCTCATAATTCTTACCTATTGAATTTTTTTTTTACTTGCTGGGTTCATAGCCGCCCCCCCCCCCACTTTTTTATATACACTCAAGTTAAGCGTACAAAAAAAAAAAAAAAAAAATAGCTGACCTTCTAAATCTCCTCGAGAAGGCAAGGTTTGATCAAGCATTGCCCTGGAAATCAAAACCTCCTTTTTTTTTTATTCACAAATACGGAAATCATTACAGCTATTCTGCTGAAAGGATTGCTGGTCTCTGTATAAACAATAAATCTGAAAGGACCTTCTGCAAATAATGGAGATGTCGATGGAGGCCCCCAGGAATTAACTTGGCTTTTGTTAAAGCCTGAAATCATAGACTTTTTGTTGGGTCTAAATTTATTTTATTAAGTAGAATGCGTGTTTTCTATTTGGATTCCAGGTGTGTGTTTACGTTGTACCTAGTGTACATTGACATGGATTATAGTCAGCAGCTCCCTGGAAATAGTCTCTCTCACCTGATCTAAAAAAAGTCGAGCAATCTTATCCCTGATTTCTCCTGTACTGGAAGAGAATGTAGAAAAATCATCTAATAGTATTTTAATAAAGTAAATGTTAGGTTCAACATTCAGGTAAAAACCCATGGCAAATTCAAGTTTAAGTCCCTCAAGTTCTCTTATTGTGATATCTTTAGTCTTGTTTTGAGCTGTTTCACCCTCCATGTCTCTGGCTTTATCAAATGTATATTTCTCATCAAGTCGAAAATGATTATCTTCCTTTAATCCCACTATGTTCAAATCAAGCCGTTCTTATACATTTTCTATATCTACATCAAACCTATGTAACTTCTGATAGCAATTATCTCTTCAATTATCATAACATATATATGATCTCACAATAATTGAACTCGGATGTAAGATGTGAATTGGTCACAGTTTTTGAAATTGCAGTAAATGAATTTTGTATGGATTAAAGAAGCTCATACCACGTTTTGCCTGTACTAGTGCATTGGTAATTAAACAGTACAACTCTGCTCTTAGTAGTGGACTGTGTTAGAAATATCCACTGAAGAGCTTAAAGTTTTTATAAATGGTAATTCACAATATCAGACCATTTTTTCACCTTCTTTACAAAACCATATATATTCATTCATTTTGTTAAAAAATGCTGACAAGAAAAAGAAAAAAGACAGTCGATGTTTAATCATCTGTGTGGGCGTCTGCATGTATGTCTGTCTGTCTGTCTGAGTACATGTGTGGACATAGATGTCTTTTTCAATTTTAAAATGTAATAAAATACTGTATTTTGGAAAAAAAAAAAAAAATCTGTTAAAGACTTCCTCTTTTTGGTGTCAGATTTTTGGTGACATTTTGTCTGGGTAAACAAATGGCTCTTCCAATTGTGTTCAAACCATGCCATTCTATCCTTTATTTTGACACCATTGTACATTGTCTTTGCTACCTCTGCCCACTAATTTAGATGAGGTAAATGCATTCTCACATGCTTGTTTATTTGTCCACACATTACCCCCTAGAGTTCTCAGAGGATTTCAATGACATTTTGTGCAAGAGTCAGATGGGTTGAGAAAAAATTGAGTGAATTTTTGGACTACTACAGGAATTTTTTTTGCTTTTATATATCATTTCATAGATGTATAGATATGAAAAATTGAAACTTATACAGTTACCTCCCTTACATCATAGCTGTATCTGAATTTATTTCCATTCAGCTTTTTGTTGGTGGTCTGTGTTAGCAGTGGTATGCGCTCTCTGTGTGCTTAGTAATTCCACTATGTTCCAGGTCAACTCTATCTCGGTGAATTTCAAACTGAAACAATACTGTGAAATTGACTTAATTTTTCCCTGGTAACAACAATGACAATAACAATAACATCAACAATGACCCTCTCAAAAATTAGAACCTCTGAAGACTGCTAAGGAGGCTGAAATTCGGCATACAACCTTATTTCAATGCTACTCAAAGATTTGTGAAAAAACTTTTACTATTCAGCCTTGTGGCTGAAAAAGTTGCATTTTTCTATCTATGTATGTTCCACTTAGTAAAGGTTGAACCAATGGAGTCAGGATGGAATTTGACCCTGAAGCAGCTCGACTTGTTTTAACACTACGCCTGCTTATAATGGCACTTGATCAATAATATCTAACCTTCTAGCAATACTGTGAAAAAAAATGATCGCATTTTTCTTCTTCATTCAGATGCCAGACACTTTTCAGATTTATATGAATTACTTACACGCACCTGTTACCTGACTGCACTTTGTTCTGTTACGTGATGTTGAGGGGTTGGGTCTGAAGGTACAAAATTTCAAAGCCCCCACTACCTGTTTGTATAGATACAAAAATACACACACCATATATTTTGATAGATGAAACAACGCTTAGAACATCTAAATAAACACCCCCACCGAAAGATACAAATCTCAGAGCTTTAACTTCCTATGTTTTTATATATAGACACACACACACTCACACCCACACCTACTCTTGAATGGAGCACTCTGGTGGATGGGGAATCGTGCATAAGTAAATATATCGCTCAAATTCAGCTTTACTGACTGTCCAGTTCTGTGTAGAGCAAGGGAAAAAGCCAGCCTCTTGGTCTGAAGTGAAGGTTTTGATTCTACCTTGTGGTACTGGATGGAATATTGGATAGTCTATAGCCATACTGAAAAGTTGTAATACAATGAAACAGCTGTCTGTTGATAACACTATTATCAATTATTATGTATATATACACATATATATATAATTGCATATTTTGCCAGATAAAACAGCCCTTGAAGCATCCAAAAAAATGGGGTTGTCTTATAGGCCATATATAAAAATAGTGAGCTAAAACCATGTAATTCAGACTGAGATATAGGCTTACCAAATATCTCCTAAAGTTCTCAACAAATTTCCATTAAATTTTCTTGAAGGGTAGGCTATGGATTGCAGAAGATTTGATTGGATTTTGGGATGAATCTAGGAAGTATTTTCAATTGATATATATATATATCTTTTTTTTTTTCATTCATTTACATATTGACTCGTGGCCACCCGCTCAATATCTCTCAAAGTTTTCAATGGAATTCTGTGGAAGGATGGGCAATGAACTACTAAAGAAGTGATTGAATATGTGGCAGATCTATGTGCATTACCTACGTACATCATAGTGACAATAGCACACTTTCAACATGCTTTGTTGTAAGAATAAGAAAAAAATGAATCGGTTTCAGCATGTACCAGCTATGAAAGACTAGCCTAAGGCCAAAATCGACATAAGATGGAAGATGTCTTCATAAAAAGGTCAATGGACTAGTTCATCTCAACTTGACATCATTTATTTCAATACTCTGCTTCAGGGGTCAGCAAAAATTAAACAGTGATCATACAAGGCTATCAAAACGATTTGTGTTTTTCAATTACTTTATTGTTTACCTGTGAAATTTGGGTTTGAGGGATAGAATATTATCTAATTGTGGTTCAAATCGGAGCAGGTCGAGGCTTCAAAGCTATAAACAAACTCCTCAACTCGGGACGAAGGCAAATAACTAGCATACTCGAGGAAAATGGAAACCTAACAACAGACAGAGACAGGATTGTCAAACGCGCCAAAGAATTCTACCAAAAACTTTATTCGTCCAAACAAGGACTGCAAAACAATGAGCAAGATACGCAAGACACGGGCAAACAACTAGAGGACTTCCCAAAAGTAACCCCGTGGGAGGTGAAGGAAGCCATTAAACAGACAAAGAAAGGAACTGCCCCTGGACCAGACAACATCACCATCGACCTACTCCGAAAAGCAGGTAAAACCATCAATAGGAAACTGGCCATCCTCTTCAACCTGTGTCTAAAACACAGTAAAGTCCCAGACGATTGGAATACTGCTATCATAATGCTTTTATATAAAAAAGGAAACCCGAAAGACCTTAACAACTATAGGCCTATAAGCCTACTCAACTGTGTATATAAACTTTTCACAAAGATCATCACCAACCGAATCACAAAAACACTCGATGAAAACCAGCCACGTGAACAGGCTGGCTTTAGAAGAAGCTACTCGACCATGGACCACCTGCACTCGATAAATCAACTGAAAGAAAAAGCAGCAGAGTATAGACTACCACTTGCCGTAGCATTTATCGACTTCAAAAAGGCGTTCGACTCAGTAGAAATCCCTAAGGTCATGGAGGCCATCAGTCGGCAAGGTGTAGATCCAGTATATGTTGAAGTGTTGAAACATATATACAATCACGGCAGCTCATTTATCAGGCTACATAAAGACTCGGACCCCTTCCAGCTCCAGAA